>CM046876.1:345990951-347190951 GCA_025667525.1 Glebionis coronaria
TCCGAAGAATTGCTTACTCCGAAGATTATTCCGAAGAATTGCTTATTCCGAAGATTATTCCGAAGATTCACATTTTTCTGAAAACTCAATTAATCCGAAGATTTATCCGAAGATTTTTTTGAAAACCTCATTATTCTGAAATACCCCAATTTTTCTGAAAATGTTAGTTATTCCGAAAAAAACCTAAAAGTGGAAATTTTTACGTGTGATTTTTTCGCCTTCGATTTTTTGGTTTCTTGTGAAGACAATTTTTAGGGGATTTTAACATTTTTCATCAACAACAACAATCAACACAACTACTTAAGATCCACATTCAATTCATCACTTAAGACAATATTAAGATGGATTCTACTTCAGAATATCGTGTGACAAACAACAACATCATGGTGGCGGGTAACAAAGAGAGACCACCAATGCTTGTGGACGGTTGATATGCTCAATGGCAATCACGTTTTCTTCGTTATCTTGATACAAGACCTAATGGTGATGCATTGAGGCAATGTATTAACAATGGACCATATGTTTTCTCCGATATCACTGTTCCTCATACACCAGCCACTGATACTACCACAGAAGTAACCGCAACCACAAAAAAAGAAACTTTATCTGATCTTACACCAGAGAAGCGTGCTTGGTATGACACAGAAAAAGAAGCGATCTATATGATTCTAAGTGGAATTGGAGATGATATTTATTCCACGGTTGATGCATGTCCCACGGCACAAGAAATGTGCACGGCTATTGAACGCTTGCAACAAGGAGAATCACTCAACAAGCAAGATGTTAAAACAAACTTGTTTTGGAACTTTGGTAAGTTTACTGCATTGGATGGAGAATCAATTGAGTCTTATTATTCACGATTCTACAAGATGATGAACGATATGACAAGAAACAACTTGGAGGTCTCCACCATGCAAGTCAATGTGCAATTTCTTCAGCAACTTCAACCAGAATGGACACGTTTTGTTACTTTGGTGAAACAACAGAAGTAGTTAGACAAGGTAAACTATCACACTCTCTTTGATATCTTGAAAAATTTCAAAATGAAGCAAATGAGATTCGAGCTGAACGTGTTGCAAAAACGGCTAATCAACTTGCTTTAGTGACTACCACTCAACATGAAGATCCTCACTCTCGTGCTCCTAAGCCATACTCCACTACTTCATCTTCACCACGATATTCCACTACATCATCTTCACCACGATATTCCACATCATCTAAGTCTTCATCTTCCACAAGATCATGCGGCAAAGAACCAAGAGCACCATCACGACCATCTGAGTCATCATCTAAAGAGGATAGTGATGAAGATCAAGCTCAGAAGAATCGGGAAATGAAACAACAAATTGCTTTCATTATGAAGACCTACAAGAAAATCTTCAAACCCACCAACAACAATCTTCGAACATCATCCAACATAAAAAACAATATGTTGAGAACCCTTCAAGGTATGACACACGTCGACGTGCTGAAAGTCCTTCTAGGTATGATCGACATAATCCAACGCATGTTGAGGGTTCTGCAAGGTATGATCGACAAACTGCCAAGTATGATACTCAGAGGATTGCTGCTGCTATTGGGAATAGGGAAACTATTGGAAGTCAAGTGGTTCAGCAGAGTGGGATTCAGTGTTGTAATTGCCAAGGTTATGGGCATATGGCAAAGGAATGCAGAAAGCCGAAACGGGTTAGGGACTCTAGCTATCATAAAGAGAAGATGTTGTTATGCAAGAAGATGGAAGTAGGGGTCAAATTGTCGGCTGAGGAAGGAGCAATGCTTGATGATACTGATGATGAAGCCTCCGACCAAGAACTAGAAGCACATTACTCGTACATGGCAAAGGTTTACGAAGTTCTCAACGTCACTGAAGATGACAATGGACCTATCTTTGACACTAAGCCACTCGATAAGGTACACACCACTGATGAATATAATGAGTTTGGTGATACTCATGAGCATAGTGAGCTATCCAATGCCATTAATGACACATGTATGACGGAAAAGGTTGATAGCAATACCACACCCGATTCATCAGACATGTGCAATAATGAGTTTGAGGATGATCAACATGCAAATGAGTATGATGATGAGGAGCGTGTCGCGCTTGCTAATTTAATTGCCATTTTACAAAAAGATGTCAATGAAACTAGAAAAAGTCAAAAGCAATTAAAGAAGGCAAACGCAGCGCTCACTCAAAATTTTGAAGAATGCAAAGCTGCACTAATTACATCTAGTGAGACCATTGAACACTATAAAGATGAGCTTCTTTAGAAAACCAAAGAACTTGAGGGGTACAAGGGAAGTGCGTTAAAAGGTCAAAAGGACGATTTTGAAAACAAATATAATACAACTCTTGAGTTATTAACCAAAGAGAAACGTCAATTTAATGTTTTGTTAATGGATGAACATCAAAAAACATACCTTGCTACCACCAAAGTTAACGAACTTGAACAACGGCTTCCGATGGATAATAGCGAGTCTGCTAAAATTCTTGATGTTAAGAAACAAGAGGTTGAAACGTTAAAACAAGATTTCAAAGTCGACATGAAAAAGATACTGAAAAAGTAACGGAACTGGAAAAACAAGTCTAATTTTTTAAGAAATTTGTTTATAAAACACATGACTCTATTCAAACCGTAAGAATGTTAGCACCTCCGTCTATGTTTAAGGGTCAAGCTAGCTTTGCAAGTCCTGATTATCTTGCCCAAGGTCAAGCTACGAACCCGCGCATTTATATGGATGAGTCCGAATGGAACGATCCTGAATATCCTCTTGGTTATGACGAGACATCCCTTTGGGAAGAGGAGAGTAGATCAGCGGTTAATAAAGAGTTTGTGAAACCATACAATTATGCTTATGAGAATAGTCTATATGGCCTTTTCACTACATAAAAACAAAAGTCTCGCGAGGAATTGTTTTTCGAATGCAAACAAAGAAGAATTCAATGGAAGAAAGCTTTTGATACTAAGAAAACAAACGTTTCTAAGTTTATCAACTACTTGCCTCTTGATGCTTCTAAAAGCAAGAGTAGGCAAACATTTCGGTTTCTACAACATTACATTGATAATATTAAATCCATTGTTGACAATGAACGCAAACAACGAGAAAATGATGAGTGGAAAAAACCAATTCCTCAAGATATAACTGTGCTTATCAAACAAATCTTAATACCGAACACGACCACGTTAAAAGAAAATATGCTTGAATTTGAAAGATTAATTCGGTCTGAAATGTTTGATGATTTAAAATATGTTGAGTCTATTGAGAAAGAAATTGACGATCTTCAAATGGACAAGTCCATTTTTTCTGATGAATATGATTTACTCTTAAAAGAATGTCTCTCCAAAGATATTTTGTGTGTTACTCTTCAATCTTGTGCTGATATCGATGAATATTCTGATGTTGCATGCAAATATCTTGATAAAATCAAAGAATGTGAGCGTCTTGAACTTGAGCTTTCGAAACAAAAAGAAAATGTTGATAAAAAGGCTTTTGAGTTACTTCAACACAAAACTGATTTCCTTAAAAAACATTGTCATTCTCTTGAACTTGCTTTGCAAAAAGACGTTGGTAGTTTTCCACATGATAATAAATTGCAAGAAAAACTTTCCCAAACGTTTCGAGAAATGAATGAACAGAATTTGGAAATTAAAGGGTTGAAAGCTCAGTTACAAGACAGGGACAGAGCGATAGCAGAGTTGTAGAAACTCGTTGCTAAAATGGGTGGGAAAGTTATGGAACCTAGCATTAAGAAACCTGTTGTTAGACAACCCAATGCTTCTAAAGTAAATAGATCCTCTATATTGGGAAAACCATCTGCTTTATCAAATTCCTCATTTGCAAAACCTGTATTTGCCCCCAAGATGGATGGAAAGGAGAGGTTACCACATAATCAACCCATAAGGACGAATGTCATAGCATCAAGCGTTAAGCACAATAATGTGATTAAACCAGGGATGTATTGAATGACCACTAAGCCCACAAACAAAGTTACTCAATCGCCTCAGACTTCTAGAAACACTAATATTCGTGTGTCTTCTACTACAGGAATAGTCTCCACTACTAGTGTTAGCCGGCCTCAGCTTAAGAGCACTCAAGTGAATGATAATTTCTGGAAACACAAGAATCAAGGGAAGATGTAGGAAGTAGAAGAACACCCTAGGAATTTGAATGTTTTTAAGAATAAAAAGTCTGTAATCGCATGTAATGACGATTTGAATGATGTGACTGATTTGAATGCTATGAATGTGAAATTTGTTTGTGTCAAATGTGGAAAGTGTGCTAATGCTAATCATTCTATGTGTGCTATGAATAAAGTCAAAGGCGTAGATACTAGAACTAAGAAGCAAGTTGCGATGCCTATTAGAGCTAGTAAACCCAAACACAAAGTGAACCATCCTGGTGCTACCCCCACTAACAAAAGTAATGCATCAGACTCCACTACTAAGAATCCTAGAAGCAGGCTTAAGGAATTATATGATTCTACGAGTAAGTCTTGGAAATGGTGGTTTGCTAATCAATGTCTTCCAGGTTATAAATGGATGCCGAAAGCTAGGACAGAAAATGTGAAAACGAGTGTTAGTTTGCCTTTAAATGTTGATAAGGACACTAATGATTCTAATATCACAACTACTGTGGTATCCAATTTAGCAAATGCTCCATTGTGTTCTAACTCTTTTGAAATGTGATACAAATAATTCTCTTCATACTGGACTCCGGATGCACAAAGCACATAACAGGGAATCTCAAGCTTCTAATTAACTTCGTGGAGAAGTTCCTGGGTACGGTCCGATTCGGAAATGATCAATTTGCACCGATCCTAGGATATGGAGATTTGGTTCATGGGAATATCACGATTAAAAGGGTATACTATGTCAAAGGGCTTAATCACAATCTTTTCTCGGTTGGTCAATTCTGTGATGCGGATTTCGAGGTTGCTTTCAGAAAGAAGACATGTTTTGTTCGTGATTATGAAGGGAATGACTTACTTACCGGTACACGGGGTACTGATCTTTACATAATTTCACTACAAGACACAACTTCATCAACTCCAATTTGCTTCATGGCTAAAGCTTCATCGACTCAGGCATGGTTATGGCATCAACGTTTATCTCATCTTAATTTTGATACCATCAACTTGCTTTCCAAGAAAGATATTGTGAGAGGCCTTCCAAGTTTGAAATTCATCAAAGATCATCTTTGTTCTTCTTGTGAACTTTGTAAAGCTAAAATAAGTAGCTTCAAAACAAAGACTACACCAAGCTCTAAAGGACGGTTAGATCTTCTTCATATGGATCTGTGTGTTCCCATGCGTGTTCAGAGTATCAATGGAAAGAAATATATTCTGGTAATTGTCGATGATTACTCAAGGTACACATGGACTCACTTCTTAAGGTCCAAGGATGAAACACCCGAAGTCCTCATCAGCTTCCTTAAACTGATACAACGTGGTCTTCAAGCTCAAGTTAAAGTGGTTCGTACTGACAGAGGTACAAAATTTCTGAATTCAAATCTGAGAAAGTATTTTGAAGCCAAAGGGATTGAACATGAAACATCTATTTCTCGAACACCCGAACAAAACGGCGTTGTTGAAAGACGAAACCGTACTTTGTATTGAAGCTACTCGAACATTACTATCAGCTTCAAAACTTCCACTATACTTTTGGGCCGAAGCCGTGTCAACCGCATGCTACACACAAAACCGTTTCTTAATTATCCCAAGACATGAAAAGACACCATATCACATAATTCATGATCGAAAACCTTCACTCAAACACCTTCATGTTTTTGGATGTACTTGTTACATTATTCGAGATGGTGAAGATTTGGATAAGCTGAAAGAAAAAGGTGATGCATGTATTCTTGTGGGATATGCAACTCAGTCTAAGGGATATCGAGTGTACAACAAGAGAAAAAAATTGATAGTCGAGATTATTCACATCCGATTTGATGAATTACAAGAAATGGCACTTGAACAAAACAGTTTAAGTCCCGATCCACAACGACAAATGACTTTCGTTCACAACCGCACGGAACTCGGAACTCAGGACCACAGCAATGAACCGTCAAGTTCAACGCTGGTTCCAGAAAATGTTCCTAGAGCTGATATGACAGTCGACACGACAATTGAAGAGTTGGAAATGTTATATGGACCAATGTATGATGAATATTTCACGGGGGAGAAACAAGTTGTATCGAAGTCTTCCGCTGTCACTCATGATAAGAATGATGATACCGATCATCGTCAACAAAAGGATACAACTTCATCTACTTCAACACGGGTTGCTGCAGATTTACCTCCTCAGAATATCACTTCAACAATCGATCCTACAACATCCACAACTACTGTCATTGCTCCAGAGAATAAAAATCAAGCAGACGATGCATTATCTGACGAAGACGAATTTATCAACCCATTCGATACACCGGTACACGAAGCTGGAGAGTCTTCTACTCGCCATGTTGATCCGTAAAATATACATACATTCTACCAACGATATCCTTTAACACATCATTGGACCCGAGATCATCCTTTGGTTCACGTAATTGGAAACCCTTTACAGCCTGTTCGTACAAGACGACAACTCGCAACCGATGGCGATGTTTGTATGTTCGCACTCGCAGTGAGTACAGCTGAACAGAAAAACATCAAAGAAGCCATGGCTGATCATGCTTGGATCAAATCAATGACAGATGAACTTCAACAATTTGAAAGACTTAAAGTCTGGGAACTTGTTGACAGACCATACGATGTGATTCCATTAAATCTTCGTTGGATCTGGAAAAACAAGATGGATGAAGAGAATACGATCATCAAGAACAAATCTAGGCTAGTGGCTAAAGGGTATGGACAGAAAGAGGGTATTGATTTTGAAGAATCATTTGCACCAGTAGCTCGTATGGAAGCGGTCAGGATTTTTCTTGCTTATGCTGCACATAAGGGATTCATTGTCTATCAAATGGACGTAAAGACGGCGTTTCTTAACGGTCCTTTGAAGGAAGAAGTCAATGTCACGCAGCCGGAAGGATTCGTCAATCCTCATTATCCTGACAAGGTGTATCGTCTCCACAAAGCACTTTATGGACTCAAGCAAGCTCCAAGGGCGTGGTATGACGAACTCTCGAAATTTCTGGTCGCCAAAGGTTTCTCAAAAGGTTCCATTGATTTAACTTTGTTCACTTATAAATATGGGGATGACATTTTGCTTGTGCATATTTATGTTGATGACATTATTTTCGGGTCTACAAACCCAAAAATTTCAAAATGGTTTGAAAAAGTTATGCACAGCAGATTTGAAATGTCTATGATGGGCGAACTAAAATTCTTTCTAGGAATTCAAGTTCACCAATCCCCAAGTGGTATCTTTATTAACCAAGCTAAGTATTGTCAAGAGATAATCACAAAGCATGGTATGACATCATGTGACCCCGTTGGGACACCATTATCAACCACATCCCTAGATGCTGATTTGGAGGGATTACCCATAGATCAAACGAGATATCGTTCCATGATCGGGTCCCTCATGTACTTGACAGCAAGCAGACCTGATATACATCATGCTACATGCTATTGTGCACGATATCAAGCACGACCCACGGAAAAGCACCTCAAGGAGGTTAAACGGATCTTTCGGTACCTTAAGAATACCATTCACATGGGACTCTAGTATCCGAGGGAAACCGATTTCTTTCTAACGGCCTATTCAGATTCTGATGATGCAGGGTGTCTTGATACACGTAAAAGTACTTCTGGTGGTGCACAATTTCTAGGTCAAGACAAGCTTGTGGGATGGTCTTCCAAGAAGCAGGATTGCACGTCACTTTCATCAGCCAAAGCGGAGTATGTGTCTCTATCTGCGTGTTGTGCTCAAGTTCTTTGGATGCGAACACAACTCACGGATTATGGCTTCCACTTTGATAAAGTACCTATATAATGTGACTCAAAGTCCGCCATAGCCATCTCCTGTAATCCGGTACAGCATTCCCGCACGAAGCACATTGATGTCAGATATCACTTCATTAAGGAACAAGTTGAAAAAGGTATTGTTGAATTACACTTTGTTGGAACTGATTACCAATTAGCTGACTTGTTTACAAAAGCTCTTTCGAAAGAGAGGTTTGCGTATCTTGTTAGGCAAATTGGTATGAGATGTTTGACTCCAGCAGAACTGAAGATTCTGGCAAAGAAGCCTGCTTGATTCATCTATCAAACATCTATCTTGTAAATATTAATGAAAAAGCAAAATACAAAATTAAAAAATCTTTGATAATCCAAAAAATATTCTTCTCGACATGTCTTTCAGTATCGATAATATGGACGTACCTAGAAATGTCGCTCAATAACGACACGGGTGTGTACATAAAGCTCGAATGAAAGTTGTAAATATTTTTCAAAACATGTCATTTCTATCTTTTCAAAAGGAAATTGTCTATTTTGGATAATATATCCAACAACGGGTAGAGCAATCTATCTTGGGTTGAGCTTGTCACAAAACATTCAACGTTTTGAGCTCAACACAATGGCTTGTAATCACTTTCAGATTGCAACCCGGATCAATATTCACGGGGGAGTGTACGATTTCGTGCTCTTACCCTCAGCAAAAGAAGAGAAATCTTCTTACACTTGAGTGGATACGTTAAGACATTCAAAGTCTATGAACTCAAGTTTATGCTTTAGAAAAACCTTTTTGACAAAAAGAATTGATTTTTCAGAAAGCGTGAACACAATTATTTCAAGAATTTCTCAATGATATTGAAAATCTTTCAAAAATTGTGTGTTCAACAACTCCTTTTCTCAAAAGTTTAATGTGGATCATATCCTCGAAATGACAATTCAATTGGATCAATTTTTGAGGGGGAGCGTTCCAAAATTCATGCTAAGTTTGACACATTTTTCTCCCGAAGATTTTCAAGACTATTTTTCAAAATATATTTTAATCAAATTTGGTATCTCTAATATCAAAAGATTTTATATATTAGAGAGAGGGGAGAAAATGTGATTAAAATGTGATCTAAAGACTCAAGCACTCATGGTTACGATCAAATACCCACAACATCTTTAATTCATGACGTTATTGGTGTCAAAAGGGTGGTTAGGTTTAAGTCCTATGATCCAACCAGAACAGGAGGGATCTTCCCAGGGACAATCCAATAGATTATTAGAAGTCCTTAGGAAAGATGGAGTAGAATGTGAACGTAGCTGAATGCCGACTAAGTACTGATGCTAGTACTGGAACAATCACAACAAGGTGCTAGTAATGATGTCTTGGTAAGCATTGAAGGGTTGAAGAATGAAAAAGAAATGTACAGATAAAGGGTGTAAAGAAAGAAGCCCTCCATACAACTTAGGCAGAAACCGTATCAACACATCATGAAGACAACTCATCATGGACCCAGTGATGTGAAGCACAACCCTTTCCTAACTACTCAGGCTTCTCTCAAAAGAAGTTTGTTTTATTGTCACGGAGATCAACACGACTTCTATTGACTTTCTCACTCCGAGATAGTTGATATTGAATAGGTGGCATTTGCTCCAGACTCCGACCACTAAAAGTGCACAAATCGAGTCTAGAGCCTAGAGATCAATCAAATCTCGTTAGGACACACGGATGAAGATCAAGAGAGTCCTACGCTATATCCTTGTGATATTTCTAGAACACTCAGAGTGATACTACTTAGTATTCATAATGATGAGTGTAAATCCTTCCAGTGTTAACAACAAACAGCACTGCGGTAGGTCATATGCAAGATTCTTTATGAATTGAACATGTGTAAAACTAAAAAGCAACAATGGTTTGATTCTGAATTGATTCAAACTCGTTTCAGGTTTCTACGCAATATCTTTATGGTCTTGCCAGAACATTCAGAGTGATATTCATTAATATTCACAGTGACGAATGGAAATCCTTCTAGCGTCAACATCAAACAGCGTTACGGTAGGTGACTTGTGAGATTCTTATGAATCCAACTTGTGTCAACTGGAAAGCAACAATGGTAAGATTCTCAATGAATCAAACTTGTTCTAGGAATTTGAATTGACGACACTAATCAAGCGGATATTTATCCAATTGATTCACTCTTTATGTTCACATTCTTGCTTTGAGACGGTCGAGTAAAGAGAACGGCTAGTACAGCCGCGAAACCCTGTCAAGGAAATTCTTAATTGAATTTACCTAATCAAAGGTACGGTATTTAATATGTATAACGGTCTTCACCGACCGGAGGTAAAACGCTACTGATTTAGGACGAATGTCAAAGCCATTCAGTCCGTGTCTATGTTTTTTCTCGAGAAGGTGGCGTCACGGTGTATTCAGCAAAGTCAAAGGTTCAAAACCACATATTCATTCCCAAAGACTTATTCAACAATTAATAGTGTGAGCATGTGGATAAAGACACAAGATCGCAAGATGGCAAAGACGAGTCAAGAATGATTTGAAGATCTCAAGATAAAAGACTAAGTCGGAAGACAATGATAAAGGCTCAAAGATCACAGCATGAAGGAACAAAACTACTGTTACACGTTCAAGACTCATTTATGACAAAATTCATAAACTTCCATTGGACTCCAAATATCGAAGAGGAATGACCTCACATTGGGGGAGATTGTTAGCCTCAAAATATTGAGTCAAACAAGAATGTTCGGTCATAGGTTTATATTGTAATATTTATTAGAACATTGTAATAGATAGTTAAATAGTCGTGGTTCACGGGCTTGGATTTAAACTAACTAAAGTCCAAAAGACAAGCCCGGCCCAATATATAGCCCATTAAAGCCCGTATGTGGGTGGACTATATATACTACCCTCCTAGCATGTTAGGAGGGTGGAATGATCATTTGTAACTAATCTTCTTCTAATCTAATATTCACCAACTTAATCATCTCTCTCTCTACTTTCTCTCACTACTTTCTCTCTCTAGGAATCCATCTTCTTCATCTATTTTCTTTCTTTCTTCCTTGCTTAATCATCACAAATATATGGGACAACAGTAAGCTCATTTAAGGTGTACAAATGAGCTTTGAGTTTTGGAACTCACAGTTGTCTTATTGCAGTAAACTCTAGGATGTTTTTTGGTGTACGGCTAGGAATGCGCTGATGCTGTTTTAGTTCTGTTGTGTTTCCAAGTGTAGGAAGTTATATTATTTGATACTAATTTTAGTAAGATTTCGTAGGTTAAGGCATCTGATAAAATATCTAGTTCGAGTGTTTCCTAAAAATGTCGTTGGTGATTTAGAAAAGTAGATCCAAATGCCCCCTTAATTCCGTTAGTCGCTGATATATTATTGTATCTCGCATATGCTTGAAAGACAGAGATCTAGCAACGGCTTTAGGGGAAATACCGGGGGCGTATCGTGTAGATTTGCTAACTAGACAAGTATAAGCACCAGGTTTTGATTGGTCGTATGGTCCAATCAAGCTATTGGCGAAAACATGATCGTAATAAAATATCACCCAAGTTGGCCTGTTTTCACATGAATGTGCCGACATATTGTTAGTCTGAATTAAATTTATTTTCTGATCTTTTAATGTCAATGTTGTGGGCAATGAGGGCAGCTTTTCCTTGGATGCGAGCATAAGCAAGTGACACTGCCTTTTCACTGTTGATGGGAAGCTAATCCAATACTTTCGGAGGGAATTGGAAGGTCACCCATACGATCCTCTTGTGGAGAATTGCTTAGAATATTGTTAGTTAAGCCATCTTGATACTCAGGAAATGAATGAGGGTGGTAATTTGGTGTGCTCATTAAATTTCATTTGGTTTTTTAAAACTGGATGGCATGCCACCTGATTCCACTCCAATAACAGACGAAAAACTATTAGCTAGGATGTCATGTTGGAGTTCGGCATCTAATAGTTGACTGCCAGGGGCTGCTGTTACGCCCAGGAGACTTCCGTGATCCTTGCTTCCAGGCGTAACTCGGACATTTGAAACTGTTCCAGAAATGTCTGACGTGAAATCAGAAGGGATACACATTTGCATCAAAGCACTAGCTTCATTTGCATCCAGCTCAGGAAACGGACTGTTTAAACATTTAGAACCACCCACATGAGTCGATTCTAGCTTCATCTGTTACCCTCCCAACTCGCTCTTGTTTAATTCACGTGAAGCAGCTTCTGCAGCTCTTAGGTCGTAAAACTCTATGGACTTGTGGCGACTTCCTTGAGGAGTTTCTCGGATCTCCTTAACCTTGCTATAGACGTCAAATATGTGATGAACTTCATCATTATAAACAGTAGAATCGATGTTATATATCATAACAGTGCCTTGATTAATATCTTTGTCAGAAGGGTTATCCTCTGGAATTGAGTAGTGTATGCCAAGCTTTCTACGCTCGAGTGGTTTGTTCTGAAGAGCTTGCATAGCACGTCAAGCTGCTCTTATATCATAGTACGAAATCATCACAAAGCCACGATGCAGGCTGTGTAGAGAGTGCGGATATCTCTGTATTGCTCGAACAAGATTCGTAACTCAGAATCTTCAACATTGCTGTTAATATTTATGACAAAAAACGTCCTCGAAGGGTGTTTTCCATGTGGGTGTTTCCCAGTAGCAGCTGGAACGCCATCTTCTCCCAATTTCATTCTCCCAACACTGCTAAAAAAATCCAAAACGAATGTTGAACGAAGGACTTCACATCGCGCTAAAGATTTACAGTAAGTTTTATCTAATTATTTTACTTTGGTTTCAATTGACATATAGTGCTATGTTTATGTCATACTAGATATATATAACAAGATCTTGGCAAAATTAATCAAGTTTGATGCTATATGTTGTTCATTTGTTTCCTGATTTGAGGGTTTGTAAATCCAGAAAATGTAAACACTTAACTTAATGCAACTCAACTTACATAAGACCTTATCCCATACAACTCTAGGTTAGCTAAAGTAAAATAGTAGAAAAAGGACAAAAGTTTCAGGAGCTAAAGGTCAAAACAAGTACTAACATATGCAATCGTAATAAAAAAATGTTGCTAGAGCTGCAATCGTAATAAAAAAGATTCCATGGAGATCAAGAATTGGTAAACTCTAAGAGTCTAATATAAGCTTAATGAAGCAGTCCCAGCTATCTTCCTAAGTAATGAAGTCATTCATTTTGACTAGAGTTTCACAAGTAATAAACATCCCTCCAAAGCTTGATTTGATGCAAATCATGTCTTCTTTATTGGTCCATCGTATGCTGCCTCAGTTTCCCGTTAATTCAAGAACCACTTCCATCTGAATAGCATACCGGCCATACTCAAGCTAAAAGTTTCAGTCTTTGTTTCTATTCAGAATCCAAAACTAAAAAAACTCACCCCAAGAGCCTCATTGTACTATTCAATATCTCAATTGCTAGAGTAGTCTGTCACTCTCCAATTATTGAGCATCTTCTTAATCTTAGAGATGTGATTATGATCAGATGTTGAAGAATGTTATTTTCTAAAACTGGTTATGATTTTTGGAGTTGTATTATGCTATCTTCTGTAACTAGTGAAATTATAAGGGGGAAACTGATGATAACAAATGAGCTTAACAAGATGCTCAATAAGGTTTATTAACTTTTATAATACAACTCCAAAATCATAACCAACAAAGTCTGTTTGTTAAGGTTTATTAACTTTTATAACAACAAAGTTCATTTTTTTTAATATCAAACCTTCTACGAGATAAACCTTTATATATATCTTGCCACTACTTTTGCTTAGGTATTCTGATGAGGCACTATTGTATGATCTATTGCTGGTATGATTTAGTTGAAGCTCACTTTGGAGCGTCTATGCTATGTATCTCCTAGGTAAAGATACATATTAACTAAAATCAACTTAATGGTTTTAAGTTAGTACTAACCCTTCACTTTTGGTCTTGATCTACTTGTATAAATTTCCTTTTGTAATTGTAAAACACTAAAGGAGCATGGTTAAACCATGAAAAAATCCTAGCATTAGAGATGTAGGACGTGGCATCTATGGAAGTTTGTTAACATCATTAGTAAGTGGCAATGAGGTTGTATATTGGAATCTTAATGGTGAGTCTAAAAGTGTAAATGGCTGGACAAAAATACCGTACACAGTTGAGGTTCTAAGGTTGCAGACCTACAGCTCATCACCTTCTGAACATGAAGATAATGCAGTAGAGGAAAGGGAGACATGTCATCTACGTATTTTTATCATATCTAATAGTAAGATATGATGGTTATGTTAAACGATACCAATCGTTAGAATCCATATATTTGACCATTAATACTGCATTTGCAGCTGCTCACTAATGACATAGCACATAACTGCTTCAAAGTTGCAACAAATTGTCCCTTTCCTCATGAGGAAGTTAACTCATCCAAGAACGTCAAAGTTAAGTTAGCTTCCCTTTCTATAAGGTAAATGGCTATCTTTTTTAAAGATCGACATGAATTGGAGAGACTTGATCTTATTAAGATCCATGATCAATCAATGTTAGTATGCGACTTCAAACAAAGATTTGATCAATCAACCAAACTGTGATTTTTTTATGTTTTCCAAAGCTTATTTTTGGTGTGTTATATTTCCAAGTTAAATGCTATATTATTTTGTTTAAGGTGTTAAGAATTATTGTTTGAGTTAATCTTGTGCTATATTGGTTACTATACTACTGTTTTGAAGACACACAGCCGTAATCAGTTATTGTCTTATTCACAGAGGAACACGGTTCTGGCAGCAAGCAAAATGGCTTTGGGCCCTGTTTTTTTCTGAGAACTCAAGGTAAGATAAATACTCCTAAATTCACTATTCTAAATCCACTATGGTATAATTTGCTAAAAATAATTTGCTTCAATACATGAAGATGTAGTAACATTCTTGCACCGCATAATATTAGTACATAGGTGCATTAGTTTAATTATAATATTATTAAACTATGATGATGTAGTCAACTAAGATGTAGTCAGCTAAAACAAAGTCATGTATGATTTCTTATACTTTATGGAAAGTTTAGTAATATTTCATCTACTTTAATGTCAATTTGAAACTAGTCCCGATGAGGTGGGTTGGATGATGGGTCTTAACATGTTAGGGGTCAAAACAGGTACTTTTTTACCGAGTTAGGTATTGGCTGCACCTGAACACTTTCATCCATCTGAATATTTTCGTATTTAATTAGTTTGCTATGTATTGTATTAGACTGGGAAAAAGCTATGTGGATCAGTCTTTTCCAAATATACAAAAGGGAAAGACTAGAGAAGGTTCTTTTAAGGTTGCGGCTCAAGATTCTTTGCATCTGGTTGAAGCCTTAAGGTACCAGTATGATCTTAACAAATATTAATTATTTATTGAAACGTTTTCTCAAAACTCTTTTTTGCAGTATGGTCATCAATGAGCTTCCTCTAGACCAAGCTAAGAAAGCTATGGCATCGTTAAAGAATATAAAATAAAACAAAGCTCTTGAAGCACTTTGCATTCCTACTTTTGCACCTTTACAGAGGTTTGGCTAATTTAGAACGATTAAGTGACATATTTCAATATCCAACTGTATATAGTGACTACTTGAAAAGGTGGAATAGACACCATCCGCTTGCAGCGGAAGGTGAACATCCTTTTTTATAGTATCTTTTCATGTTTTGATAACCGAATAAGCTTACCCAAACACCCCTTACCTATGACCTGATGTATCTTAGGATGAGTTGGTTGGATTTAACCCACCACCCGACCCACTCGACCGGCCATAGGCAAAATGGTTTACTTTGACGACATTATCTTTTAAGAATTATGTTTATATATGTTAGTGGCTCGAAGATGACATTAGCCATTTCTTTTCTAATATTTGACCCAAATCAATTTTGAACCAAAACTTAATTTCAGTTTCAGCATCCTTAACCACTAGCTTATTTAATCCTCGAGTGGCTTCTTTGTTCGTTCCTGCCTTTCAACTTCACTCGTGCCCTGCAAAGGGTGTTTTAGTTAACTTACAAGAAATCAATTGACTAAACTACCACATGTAGGCCCAATAAATCAGTTAATTCCATTGTTACCACAGTTCGGGCCATGTGCTTATGAGACATGGACAGATGGCCGACTAACACGTTGACACACACACACACACACACACACGGGTAAAAATGTCCTTTGACTACAAAAGTCAGATGTTGACTTTTCTGGGACGAAAATATAATGGATATCTTTTTGAAGTTAATATTTTTTTTGTTTTTGAACGTTCAGATGTTGATCCTAAAGGGATAGCAAACTGGTAAGTGACACATGTTGACTGGTTAGAAGATAAAAGCCAAAGTACTTTTTTGTTTGAAGACACTGTGAGGTATGAGGGTGAGTTAGCAATCCAAGTGATAGACGTCGAGGGTGAAACCCAACTGTTTAATCTTGCAACTGAGACCCAAGTGGAATCAAGGTAGTATCTTGATTTTAAGCTGTATTATTATTAGTACAATAAGTTTTTTTATAAGCACATCAATTATTATCATATATCTCTCAACTTATCATACAACCTTTCAAACATGGCTTGCACAACCGTTATAAATTCCCCTAGAGGTTGCCCCCTTGTAAAACAGAGAGTTACTTTAATGGACTTCTTATATATTTTCATCTTCATTTTGACTACTAAAGTTGCTGGTCCGAGGACAAATCTTACGGGTGTCAATTTAGTGATAATTTTTCATGCTGATTGGAACCCCTCAACTGATATGCATGTTTGTTTATATTGTATATTGTTCGCGTATGTCTCCGGCACCTGGCCGAAGGTACACCACACAAGCCGAGACAACTGCCACGTAAGAGAGAGAATATAGACAAGATCCCCCAAATCGTGGGAGACTCTGTTTTATCCAACAAGGCAAGGTTTTACCCAGCAGATCCAGCCATGGTCCGCCGCCTGCTTTAATACTATGCCTGACATTAGAACACTGTTCAAGAGGTGCGCGTCTCAATGATGTGACTACACATCCAGGTATCCTCTAAGCTTTGGGTATAAATACCCCAAAGCATTTACTACACAACAACACACAGTACACAGCATTTACTCTCACTTAATAATATATCCCCGGTATTCCGCACCGGATACCACTCTTGTGATCGTTACTTACTTTCACGCCGGAGCTTGGTCTCAGGTTCACACCTGGGGCGAGTTAACGTGCGTTCTATCATTGCAGGGTAGGCCCATCCTACAAGCGTACGATATACGAGACCGAAGCTAAATATCCAAGGGCCTCGTTCCTGCGGAAATTTGTTTCAACATTTGGCGCCATCCGTGGGACCCTAAACTCGAATCTCCAATCAGCTAACAATGGCGGGGGTTTCGGGGAGCGGGTCTCCTTTAACCATTTAACCAGAACGTGACAACACCACCGGTGGGGAAGAGACAGAAACACCTTCCTCCTTGCAACAAAAGATTCTTGATAATATGAGTGAGCTGCGGAACTTGGTCGGACGATACAATGCCGTCGGGCAAGAACCTCTCATGCCAATGAAGTTGGTCTTCGAGGACGAGACGCAGGATGCACATAAGGAAAGACCAATAGTGACGCAAGCTCGCAGACCTGCAGATATGTCGGCCGAGGAGCTACAGAAACCATTCAAGGATGTTGTCTCGTCACCTTTCACCAGAAAAATCATTCAATTTTCATCACCGAAACACATCCTTCCGGCAACGCTGAAGTTATATACCGGAGCGACAGATCCCAATGATCATATTACACGCTTCGCCGGTGCAGCTAACTCGGGAGAGTGGCCTATGCCAGTGTGGTGTAGATTTTTCCAGCAGACGCTGGATGGAGCAGCTGGAGGATGGTTCGAAAGATTACCGCCGGGAAGCATAGGACATTGGGACGAACTGAGAGATCAATTCCTAGAAAGGTTCGCCTTGAGAAGAAAAAGCCATAGAAGCCCTATGGAAATCACTAGCATCGTGAGAAAGGCTAACGAGTCACTCTTGGTATTTAAAGAAAGATGGACTGACGAAGCTAGTTACATACAAGGTGTGCCCGAACTCATGAAAATCTCTTCCTTCACCGCCGGGGCTAAATGTCCAGAATTGTCTCGGCGTTTCTCCGATGACGAACCAAAGACGGTAGCCGAAATGTTTAGGAGGGTGGACGATTTCGCAAAGTCTGAAGAAGCTTATAGGAATACAGAGCTACCACAAGGAGAGGGAAGCGATAGAGGAGGAAAGGGCACAAAGGATGACAAATACTTCACAGGGAAGAACTTCAATCGCAACAAGAACAAAAATGACTACAGGCCAAAACCTGCGTACTCACCATACCTCCCACCAGTCAACCCAAGGAAAAACCAATATCAACGATCCGGATTAGAGACGTTGACCAAGTTTCCCAAAGAAATTTTAGCCACGGAATTACAACTCCAGTTACCTCAGCCACCTCCCACAAAGGGCATGGTACGCCCGGAAAACATGGATAAATAATGTGATTACCATAGGGAGAAGGGTCATCTCACGAACGATTGTCATCAATTAAGAAAGCAGTTGGAGGCTGCACTTGAGTCCGGAAAGCTAAATCATTTGATCAAAGACTTGAGGGGAAAAGTGAACAAGGGCAATCAAGGAAGGGGAAATGGAGGAGGTGACTACAAAGATAAGATAATACACATGATAGGCAGCAGGTACTGTGGTGAAAAGAGAAAGGAAGTATGCCATGTGGAAGTTGATTGGATGAACGTTCCAATATACTTCCCTCCTTTAACCGAGGCCGAGGCCTCAGATGATCCTTTGATATTCGAAGCAGAAGTAGAAGGTTATTGGGTGAAGCGTGTATTCGTTGATGAAGGAGCGGCCATGGAGGTAATGTTTGAGCATTGCTTCATGAATTTGGATCCGGACATAAGACGAAGGTTAACTCCCGATCCCGTTAAGGTCCTAAGTTTCTCGGGAGAAGAAACTCAGCCGATGGGGAAAATCGAATTGGAGGTCACTTTTGGAGCACATGGTATGGAGAGGAAAACAATAATGACCTTTTGTGTAATCAAAGCACCATCTCCCTACAATATCATCCTCTGTCGAACCGGGATCAAGAAGTTAAGAGCCGTCCCTTCAACGATACACTCTGCAATGAAGTTCCCCACTCCTGGTGGCATCGCCACGCTGAAGACCACCGCCAGATCAATTTTTGAATGTAGAGTAATTGAAGATGGCCAAAAGATAGCAAAGGAGAAGGCTACGGCCGTAGGCAAAGAGTTAGACAAATGGATCGCCTTTGAAAAATTCAATGAACAAGAAAGAGTTGAGGGAGGAATGACAGAGCAAGTCATCATCCATCCCGGTTATCCAGAACAATTGGTAACCATTGGGAGACTCTTCACAAAGAAGTGTAGGCTACAACTCATAGACCTATTGAAGAAAAGCACAGACGTGTTCGCTTGGGAACCATCAGATATGACGGGGGTTCCTAAAAGAATCATCAAACATTCATTGAATGTAGATCCGTCCAGAACGCCGGTGGCCCAAAAGAGGAGGACGTTAGGGGAAGAAAAAAGCCGAGCTGTACAAAAAGATGTCGCGGATCTTCTAAAAGCCGGTATAGTAAGACCAGTCCGATATCCAACATGGATCTCTAACCCTGTCCTCGTCAAAAAACCGGATGGTGATTGGCGAATGTGTGTGGATTTCAAAAACCTTAACTCAGCCTGTCCCAAGGACTACTATCCGTTGCCCGATATTGACGTAAAGATAGGTTTAGTTATGGGTTTCAAGTTCAAATGCTTTCTCGATGCATATAAAGGATACCATCAAGTGCTCATGGACAATGAGGACGAGGAAAAGACAGCCTTCTATACAGACGAAGGCACTTATTGCTACACCAAGATGCCCTTCGGACTTAAGAATGCCGGAGCCACATACCAACGGCTGGTAGACTCAGCATTCCGGTCTCAAATAGGAACAAATCTGGAAGCGTATGTTGATGATCTAATGATAAAAAGCAAAACTGAAGAAAAAATGATCAAAGACATCAAAGAGACGTTTGATAACTTGAGAAAAATCAACATGAAGCTTAACCCAAAGAAATGTTCTTTTGGAGTTGAAGAAGGAAAGTTCCTGGGGTACATGGTAACTTAGGAAGGAATCCGGGCGAACCCCAAGAAGACGAAAGCTATTGCTGAAATGTGTTCACCTAGGACTTGGAAGGAAATGCAATCCCTCAGCGGAAAGCTAGCAGCTCTAAACCGCTTCTTGTCCAGATCAGCCGAACGATCACTTCCATTCTTCGAAACCCTAAAAAATATAACGAAAGAAAATAAGGAAGAATACCAGTGGACGGAGCAGGCAGAAAAGGCTTTTCAGGAACTGAAAAAGGTGATCATGGAGCTCCCCTCATTAGCATCTCCACATAAGAATGAGGTATTATATGTATACTTGGCTGCATCCAAAGAAGCAGTGAGTGGAGTTCTTTTGGTTGAAAGGGAAGGTGTTCAAAAACCTGTTCGGTACGTTAGTAGGACGCTGCATGATGCCGAGACAAGGTATTCGACGTTGGAAAAATTGGCCTTCGCCTTACTTCACCTATCGAGAAGACTCCGCAGGTATTTCGAAGCACACGACATTCATGTCATAACTGATCAACCATTGAAACAAATATTGGGAAAATCTGAGTCATCCGGAAGGTTGGCAAAATACTCTGTGGAATTGGCAATGTATGAAATATTCTATGTGTCACGGAATTCAGTCAAAGGCCAAGTACTGGCGGATTTTCTTAATGAGGCCCCATTGGGACAGGAAGGAACAATGGAGATATATGAGATCGATGAGCAAGCAGAGCCAGAAATAGCATGGACGCTATACACTGACGGAGCATCCAGCTCCAAAGGAGCCGGAGCCGGTTTAGTGTTGACTAACCCAAAGGAAATGGAATTCACTTACGCCTTAAGATTCAATTTCAATTGCTCCAACAATGAAGCAGAATACGAGGCGTTGCTAGCTGGTCTCCGACTAGCAAGGAAAATGGGAGTCAAAGTGTTAGAAGCTAAAGTGGATTCCAAGCTAGTAGCCTGCCAACTAAACGGGGAGTTTGTCACCAGTGACGATAGAATGATGAAATATTTGTCCAAGGCCAGAGAAATAATCACATGTTTCACAAAATTTAACATCACTCATGTGGCCAGAACAAAAAATCAGAAGGCAGATGTGCTCAGCAAGCTCGCATCAGTGGCATTCAACCACCTCACCAAAGAAATCCTGGTAGAAATCTTAGAGTCTCGGTCCATAGACGCACAGGAAGTAAATGACATAGTGCAAGAGGAAGGGGACAATTGGATGACACCGATCCGAAGGTGTTTGGAAGAAGGCATATGGCCACAAGACCATAATGAAGCCAGAGCAATGAGAATGAAAATAAACCAATATGTCATAGAGGATGGAATTTTATTCAAGAAGTCCTATTTGTCTCCCATGCTAAGGTGTGTAGGTCCAACTCAAGCCAACTACATTGTTAGAGAAGTCCATGAGGGATCGTGTGGAATGCACTCCGACACAAGGTCGGTAGTGGCAAAAATCATGAGGCAAGGGTATTATTGGCCCACTATGCATCAAGATACATGGGAAGAAGTTTCGAAATGTGAAGCATGTCAGATACATGGGCCAGTCCCGAGGCTTCCAAAAACAAATCTGACCTCCGTCATGTCACCGTGGCCATTCTATCAATGGGGAATGGACATCTTGGGGCCGATTGAAGGATCTCCAGGAAATGTGAAGTTTGTAATCGTGGCAATTGATTACTTCACAAAGTGGATAGAAGCCAAGCCCCTAGCACGAGTCACCGGAAAGGAAGTAAAAAAGTTTGCCTGGCAAAACATTGTGTGTAGGTTTGGACTACCTAGGGTCATTGTGACAGACAATGGAAAGCAGTTGGTAGAAGGAACGTTAAGGAAATGGTGTGAAAAATGGGGGATAAAGCAAATGAACACCGCCGTGGCACATCCACAAGCCAACGGTTTGGTTGAAAGGGCCAACAAATCACTAATGCATGGCCTCAAGGCTCGGCTAGGAAGGAATCTGACGGGATGGGTAGATGAGCTCCCTCACGTGCTGTGGGCCCACAGGACAATGCTGAAAACAAGTAATGGTGAAACACCATTCAGCCTCACCTATGGAAGTGAAGCGGTGATCCCGGCCGAAATGGGAGTCTCGTCCGCAAGAACCCTGCTGTTTAATGAAGACAACAATGAGGAGGAGCTCCGGTTAAATCTAGACCTATTGCAGGAGCGGAGAGAGGCTGCAGCCATCGAAGAAGCAAGGTACAAAAAGAAGGTTGAGCAATATTACAACAAGAGAGTAAAACTTTGCAACTTCAAGGTTGGTGATTTTGTCTATCGGCGAAATGAGGCTAGCAGGGTAGAGAAGGTGGGAAAGCTTGGTCCTAACTGGGAAGGCCCTTACAGAGTCAAGGAAGCATATCACAATGGCTCCTACAAACTGGAGACCATGAACGAACGGGAGGTACCAAGAACTTGGCATGCAATCAACCTCCAGAAATGCTTTATGTAAGAAAACAATGTAACAAATGAACGAATGAATGAATGAAATATTCACGTTGTTTTGGGTAACACAATTGTCATTACATTTGCAAAATCCTCGGAGTAGCTAACCGAAGGACTGTAAACTTGTAAAACACTAAGTGTTGGATGCGCCTGAAGGGCAATCCGGAGGACAAAGTAAAAGCGGCTATGTGCCGATGTCCTCCCATATAAATCGTACATAAGGAACACGTTAAGTGTTGGATGCGCCCGAAAGGCAATCCGGAGGACAAATCAAAAGCGGCCAAGTGCCGATGTCCTCCCATAGAAATTATATCTAAGGAACACGTTAAGTATCGGATGCGCCCGAGAGGCAATCCGGAGGACAAAGTAAAAGCGGCTATGTGCCGATGTCCTCCCACAAGTTATGAGAAACATTCTAAAAGGTCTAAAAATGCCATATAAATTAACCTTTTGATCCGACATAAAAATGCAATATGCAAAGACTTATACGAAATAAAGGGAATACATAATATATTTTATGAAACGATAAGTCGAGAGTATACATTTGTTGCCACATAATTAAGGTACCAAATATCCAACGTACGAGAGATAGCGTGAAAAAGGTAATTATTACAAAACGTAAAGAAATTGTTCAAGTCACAAGCCCTTTCCGGCATTCCGGAGGCAAATAGAGAATTTAAAGCACAGATGTGTCAACTTCAGAACCAGCTTTCTTCTCAGCATCCTTCTCGGTGACATCAGAAGTCACTCCGGACGGAACCTCGCTGGCTTCCAAGGAAGAACACCCACCCTCCGGTTCTAACAACAACAACTCTCCAACAGGTAGCGAATGAGAAGAGGAAATCTTGTCAATAAAGGGATAGGAAGTATGAAACAAAGCGTCACAAGCAGGAACCCAAGTCTTCAAAGCGTCTCTATTGATGTTCTTGACTTTGGATAAGACTAGTTGAACTTGCGCCGGTGACCTGCCGAGTCCGGTAGATTTCATAAAACCTGCAGAAAAAGCAATGCTACAGGCTCCACCAAGGGCTTTGCGATACTCCCGACTCTTGATCAATCTCTGGAATAAGCAAGGGATCCCGTCTCTAACCAACACCTGCTTGTCATGCTCAGCCTGACTGATAAGAACCGTGAGATGTTTATTGTTTGTCTCAGCGGTGGAAAGTTTCCCCGAAACATCTTGGAGTTCATGACTTTTCAAGGAGAGTTGTTCAGTTGCTTCTGCCGCAGTCTTTTTAAGAGCTTCGTTCTCCTCCATAAGCTTGCGGATCCGAAGGTTCAATTCATCCTCTTTAGCAGCACAGTTAGAGTGAGAATCTTTAAGCTTTTGGTGGGAAACTTGCAACTTACCCAACAACTCTTGCCCCTGGCTGAAGGACTCCTTCTCAGCAAAGTGAGAGTTAGCCATATCCACGTATTCACTGTTCAGCTTCTCGTACCGCTTCATCAGCTCTGCTGCGGCTATAGTACTTTGAGCAATGGACCGGCAGCTATGACGGAGGATATCATAGTTAGACATGGCCTTCAAATTTTGATCGTCAGCAGGAGTGGCAAGGTTGTACAAGAATTCCTTAGCGGCATAGTTGGAATTAACCCTTACATCCTCGTTTAGCCTCCAGTTCGGGACATGCTTCGGGGGGTCAAATTCTTCATCTAAGGAAAACGAAGGAACCAATGTAAACACATACGAATATGCAAGGAAGTGACAATAAAGAAAACATAATAAAAAAAAAAAAGAGACTAACCAGCCTGTTGCGAGTTCTGTTAATCTTCAGCATGAGGGGAAGATTGATAACTCACTTGAACGATAAAAGCAGACTTTTCCTTCACACCAGGACCTCCGGCCAATACCTGAGAGTCAGGTTTAGCAACACTGATAGGTTGTGTGGAATGAGTCCGCTGGGAATCTGCTTCGGATTCGGAAGGAATGAGTTGACGGCCTTTTCTCTTTGCTTTCTTGTTGGAAGTGCTGCCCTCGGCAAGCGAAGGAGCTTTCCTCACCTTCTGTTTCTTTTCTTGCCTCTGTTTAGCCTCAAGTATCCGAGATGAAGGTTTCTCAACCAGTTGTTGAACGGGTGTCAGCTTGGGAATCTCCTGACCAGTGGGTAGAGGTTCGGTCACACGAGGTGTGGGTTTCTCATTTTCAGCATAAGGTTCACCAATGTCGACTAAACCTTCGTCGAAAGAAGGAAGGTCCAAGAAGTCTAGGAAGCTCATTTCTGAAAAAGGGGAAAATAAAGGCAAGGCAAGCATAAGCAAGCCCGCGTGAGTAATAAAATAACAAGAACTAGCAAGAATAAAGTATACCTTTCTTGTCAGCATCTAAGAGCAATCGGCGCAGCCCCGGATGACTATATGGGAAAGAAAGACCAGCGAGGAAGAGTAGAACCTCAGGAGGAGGACGACACAAAATGGGTTTTTTCCCGAGAGCTTTGGCATGTTCAGCGTTATATGAGCAAGGCATATCATCAGTAATAATCGACTCACGATGCCTCCAAGGCATAGCAAAAGGAATCGCTCAACGGTCTATCAGAAAGAACTCAGTTTTCCACTTCTTAAGGCTAGAAGTAGTCTCAATCAAACACTTACCATATTCTCCCTCTCCTCGGCTCTCGAAGGAGAACCAATGCCCTTGCTTAATTAACCTATAGAATACTCTAAATAATGTTACGGACACAGGAATCTTCGAGCCGAAGCAATGAAGCTCAAACATTACCACTCTGTTCATACCTATGGGCACAAGCTGGGAAATATGTACTTTGAAGTATCTAATCACGTTTAAGACAAATGTGGAAAAGGGGATCCGAAGGCCAGAATGGTCGAGAAACTGACGATAAATTCCGATCTTAGATTCGGGTAAACGGTCCATGGTCAGGTCAGGATCCGGAAGGCAAGGTCTTAATAGAGAAGGAATATTGTACTTACATATCACCACCTTTAAATCATCCTCGGTCATACCAGACAAGCGTATATGCATATCGCATTTCGGGTCGCGCTTCACCGGCGGATCCACTCTCGACTTAGCAATCTCTTTCCCAGTCATCCGGAACAAGCAGATGTACAAATATACAAGATAAGGAAAGAATAAGAATTATACCTTCGGATGATGCGAAGGAAGATAAGGTGAAGAAATGAAGAAAACAATAATGGTGGAAACGATGCAAAACAAAATGAATAAACACACATATATAAGGGTCATGGGCGAAGATATCGAGGAAGCACTGTTCGTTTGCGAATCGCGAGGATAAAGATCCACCGTTGAATTCGAAACGGCTAAACACGTGTCAAGTCCTCATCCACCACCAAAAGAAAGAAGGTCCAAAATAGGGAGTATAATCGAATCGGTTCAGAAGACGAAACAGTCCAAAAATCATCCCCAGACGGAGAGTAAGAATCGTTTTAAGTATCAGTCAATTATAGGGATAATGAACTAATACTTGGGGGGACATGTTCGCGTATGTCTCCGGCACCTGGCCGAAGGTACACCACACAAGCCGAGACAACTGCCACGTAAGAGAGAGAATATAGACAAGATCCCCCAAATCGTGGGAGACTCTGTTTTATCCAACAAGGCAAGGTTTTACCCAGCAGATCCAGCCATGGTCCGCCGCCTGCTTTAATACTGTGCCTGACATTAGAACACTGTTCAAGAGGTGCGCGTCTCAATGATGTGACTACACATCCAGGTATCCTCTAAGCTTTGGGTATAAATACCCCAAAGCATTTACTACACAACAACACACAGTACACAGCATTTACTCTCACTTAATAATATATCCCCGGTATTCCGCACCGGATACCACTCTTGTGATCGTTACTTACTTTCACGCCGGAGCTTGGTCTCAGGTTCACACCTGGGGCGAGTTAACGTGCGTTCTATCATTGCAGGGTAGGCCCATCCTACAAGCATACGATATACGAGACCGAAGCTAAATATCCAAGGGCCTCGTTCCTGCGGAAATTTGTTTCAACATATATGAAGATACAAAATGGACAAGTCAGTCGCGTTAGTTAACAGATCAAAACATGCTCTGGGTGCATCACGACAACTATAGTATATTCACTGCAGAAGTCTCATGTGGTAGTTTTTTTTCTGTTGCTGCAAGTACCTCAGATGGTGCTACATCTGATTTAGGCATACGGTTGTTAGACAATGTGGTTATAGCGCTGTTGTTCGAGATCTAACAGAGCTTGAAGGTGTGAATATATTCACTACAGAATTCTCATGTGGGAATAACAAACTGTAACATGCTTTTATAAATGTTGGTTCAGGTATGGAACAACGCTCTTAATGCCGCAGGAAGTAGTTCCTAAAAACGTATTCACATAGGCAAGATTTAAACTTAGCAACAAGATCCGGTGTGGTGACAGGTGCCTTGTGCAACCTGGTTATTCAGAGCCGACAATTGGCTGTCGGATTTCGTCCCACAAAACTGCCCTGATTGCATATTCTGTGACAGGTCCAGTGGCAGCAGGTTTATTATCTTCTTTGTTTAATTAGTTATATTAAAAGTATCATCTTCAACATAATATGACTCATATTTGCAGACATGCGCATCTCTTTCAAGGAACAGAGGGTGATCACAATATTTCAATAGCTCTCGATAGTAAATACTACCGGCATTTCCATGAATCATACACGCGAGGTATCAATGATTGTATGTATTTGAGTGTCATCTTTTCTCTCTTCCTTACATCTGGCCTGTTACCAATGTTTTTACACAATACTTTCACTTAGTTTATGTCATGATTTGCTCTGCTACATGCTTTTTAGTGTTTCACATCAGACGATGAAGTAGCTCTCAATGCAGGCGATGAATCTGAGATGAATTCTGATTCAGAAGGATCAATGAGCTGCCGACACTCTATATCATTACTATCTGCCGCAGTTGTTATCCGATGCTTGTGAACCAGGTTAGCTTCCTCCTTTAAACTTTTATAACATGTCTTGGCCGCTATGCAAAATTCAAGTTTAACGTGTTTGCTTCTAATATTAAAGAAATATAAAAAAAAACCCTGTCCAAACACCCATCTTTACACAAAACCAAACAGCCCTTTAATATCTCAGAAGGTGATAGAATATATGACTGCATTTACTTTGTGATTGCAGGCTGCAAATGATCCCCCATGGCCCCTATTAAAGGAATTCCTCATTAAGCAATCCAGGTATGTTGGATTATATGTTGGTTACGTGGCCATTAGCTCAACCTATACTTATGTGCTAAGGGCTTTGATATACCATTAGATCAATCTATTACTACAATGAAAATGCATGTTTGTTCTTGACTTCTATCAAGACCTTTAATTGGAATCTGCACAACCCTCTCGTAAATGTTATTGTTGTTGTAACTACAGCTTCAGGTGAGCCACCGTTACTTCTTTTGTCTTATGTTCATTGGGTAACTCGAATATAACATTGAAGCATATTCAAATATCAAGGAAGAAGACAACCGAAAATAATAAGAAGGTACTAAACTGTTTCAAGCATATTTAAATAGCAAACATATTCTCATTTAGACTGAGATGTATTATTTTTATTGTGCCAATAGGATGAGTTAACCCAACTGGAGCTTTGCCTTTATTATAGTGGAAGAGACCCACGGACATATGAGCTAATCAGGCTCTGCTAAAACTGCCACCCAAACCACGTAAATATATATGCTTAACTTACGGAATAGCAGTTTTTTTTCGTGCCTAAACCCGACACTATAAACCAAACTCCAAATGGAATGTACACGTCCAAGGTCCACCTGCTTGAAAATGTTACAAACAACTTCTTACATGCCTTTGAGATCTAATATAGTTATATATCTAAGTCGAAATCGTATGGGGTAGCCGGAGTGACTGTTATATAACTATATTAGATCTCAAAGGCTGAGTGGCATTTCCTTATGGACCATGTCAGCTACTAGGCTGAGTGGAGTTTCCTTAAGTGTGCTTGAATTTGCCTCTCCATAAGGGATAGAAAGTACATTTCCAAAGTAGTTTTGCATCGAAAAAGAGAGAATTTTTCCAGGTTAATCTTCTTATCTAGCCTTTCTTTTCCATCAACTACAACACCCATGTTGCAAGTGTCATTCCCATCATCACACTCTGCTATGACATGACTTATATGTGCACTCTATGCCATCACATGTACGTAAACAACCAAATAAAAGATCCGAGTTCAGCCAATAAAACGGACTTGGATTACATGTCATCTGATTTCGATTTAAATGATAGTGAGATCAACGAAGGGTAGCGGCAATTTGCGAAGCTTTAAGGTTAGAGTAGCTGCTATAGTTTGCATATAGGTATGTTAGCTCTTTTGTAACTTCCAAATTAACCGAAACAAAGTTTGAGCTTTACTATTTCGTGGTTTTGTGGATTTGTAGTTCAACATGGACTTTACGAGTCTTGATTACAAAGAAAATGATCAAATGCATAGTCTTTTTATTGTCGGATGATCGGTAACTCTTTTTCTGCTCAGACCTGAAGCCATAGAAGCCTCAGTTAGTCAAGCTACAGTTACAACAGAAGCTGTCACTTGAAAATCTTAAACAAAGATGGGAACTATCTCGAGTCCATGTGCTCTGCATGGATTTTCGAATCCGTGACTTATAATTGCATTTAATCCATGGATAAAATTAAAGGACATTTGTGTAATTGTAAAGATGTTAAGTCGATCATGCCTATAAGAAAATAAATCCTATAAGGTTCAGATTCTAAAACTGAATAACCATGAAAGCATATTTCTAAAAAATAAACATGAACAAAGCATAGCATATTCAGATGGTTACCTAATTTAGAGTAAGCCATTCTAACAAATATATCTTGACCACCCTTCTAGCTTGCCCTGAAATGTAATAGGTCATTGGACTAAATAAAGCAACCACTTCCTCTGCCTCTGATATCAGTATTTGCATAAGCCGTAAGAGTGAAACCAGTATATCAATATGTCCAATCCTTCTCAGCTCGTCAACTGGTGCAGGCGATTGTGACTAATTTCTTCATATGTGGAATTCTGAGGCTGGTGAATTGTTTCAATTAGCAGCACAAACAGCAACATAGTCAAGTCCTGCATGTGCAATCGATCCTGCTCCAGGTTTCAACTCTCTTATGAAAATTTCATTAAATGTCCGCACACATAAATTTGTTACTCATTTACTAAGTTCCATATTCGTTGATATAGTAAAAGAAGCATCAGTTTCATGAGCAATCAACTTGGAGAGCAATCAACTGCACAAGCTATCAAATTCTTAAAATATCCAGGAGACCCTTTATGCATTTAAACAGAATCTGATAATATGCTTTCATGGATATATCAGACGCTCGTGAAGATGTGATTATATCCAAGAACTCATTGTAAGTTTTGTGGAAATAAATTCCACACAATATTTCAGCATTAATTTATTTTATTTCGGTTGCACTGCTTTGGCTAATGGTTATTTATTTCTTTCTGCTAAACATATAATTCATCACCGGAAGATGTGGGCACATATCTGGCTTTTGATTGGATCCTGACTCATCAGAGATAAAGCACCCCTCTGCGCCTGGAAGTCAAAATGTTGTGATTTATTCCTATTTCAGCATGGCTAACTCTTGTGATTCTTGGGCAGTTGCATCATCGGTTAATTACCGCTGACTTTAGGTACTTACCCAACTAAAAATCACATTAGAGAACCTTTATAGTAGAATGTCTATCCATCAGAACACATCAGATCCAGTGAGTTAGAAATTTTATATTAGAGAACTTTTATAGTAGAATATCTATCCCTTTTTCAATTTTACACAAAATGGATAATGAATCATTTGATATATCTTACTTGGACACATATTCTACCGTTCTGTACACTTGCAGCCCGAATCCATAGAGAACGAAGGTTTTTAAATCATTATCGCTAAGACCAGCTTCACGGATCCTTACTCCGTGCAAAAGAGGCTCAAATTCTGGTAAGAGAATCAACAGCGCCTAAATACTCTCCTGAAATGTAATCCTCACAACAGCTTTTTCATATTAGTGCATTGTAGATTTTTTTTTGCTGCTAAGTCATGTTTAAAGACATTAATTTTTGCAAGTGTACAGGTTCATAGCAAGAGTACACTGTACACAAACATTAGTTACTAATTTATGGCAAGCAAATAAGTGATTAAATAATCACTTTAAATACGCAGTCCCAAACGCCCCCTTAACTTTTCTTTAGACTTTTTAGTCAGCCGTCGTTGAATGGTTCAATGATAAAGATTTCGATGGTAATCATGGGAGAGTAAAAAGGATCGCATTTTATGCATGCCCCTGTTGTTGACTTGTAGCATCAAGTACCTGTTTAGACGCGTTACCAAAACTACCCATGTTGGTCGGTTTTAAAAAAATACATGTTTTGACCCATACTTGATGTACCTAATTTACCTGTTAAATTAACCATTTTCATCTCTACCCCTTAGTTACAAGTTATCAATATATTTTTTTTTATTTCTGTATAAATATTGACAGGGATGTTCCCCAAATGTGAGTTTAGGGTGAAGCATAAAGTCATAGGACGACTTTTTGTTACAATAAACTGTCAGTTAATAGTATACAATCTACTCCGTATCTGAGCAAGTTTTTTTAGAGAAAAACGTCATTTGATCAAATAAAAAAGAGATGTAATAGTTTTTATCCATTTGAGAAAAGGCCCCTAAAATTTATGTTATTGCATGTCTTTAGGAATTCCAGTTATGCTAGCAACTGTTGTATAAGAATTCCCATCTGAATTTAATTGTTAAATATATTTTTATATCAGCTTTACTTGCCTTGGTTGCTCACGCTACTGATCTCTTGGAAGCTGATAGATTTGAAATTTCTTGTGTCTCCTAATTCCAAGAAATAATATAAAAAAATACAGGTCATTAGTTGATACAATACCTGAGAGCTGAGGAATCGGAGTGCTATCATCAAAACAGTATAAAGAAGCCAAGCAGATTAGCTATGCAAACCATTTTAGTCCGGGAAACATTATGCTAGGGAACGTACCAAATTGAAGCATCTGATCCGACCACCACCCCAAGTTCACAAACACTGCGAAGCCGCACTTCCTATGCAAAGTGTGAAGTGCAGTATGAGCATAATACAAACTTCTAACCCTGGTCACAGACAACGAATGGATTTCGAGGGTCATAATTCAACTGTCTGTGATGTTCGTTTATGATGTCATTTCTTTAACGTTTTTTAATTGCAGGCGCAATTCGAGGCGGAGATGGAGTTCCTCCCATGCTTGCTGGTAAGAAAGTATTTCCACCTATGATCCTCCGTCCACATACATACGACGAACGTTGTATGTTCTAATGCTTACCTCAATCATGAGAGGTACATCAGCCACGTTGCTTGCCGTAATGGGAGGGAATGAGATCTCTCTGCCGCGTGAAATATTTTGACTAACTTTCTTCTTTGTGCGGCGCTGCCAAGATTGGATCATATATATGGTTGAAGGCTTGTCCTTTTGGGAGTCCTTCTTTCCGTACTTTTTATTATCCTTCCCATCCTTCCAATTCTTGACCAAATGTTTGAGTTTACCTGATTTGGTCAGTGACTCAATGTGCTTCTTGAGCTGGATGCACTCCTCCGTGCCGTGGCCCTTGTCATTGTGGAATTCGCAGAAGCAATTTCCTTGACGGCGGTCCACTGGAGTTGTCATTGGGGGAGGCCTTGGGAAGTTCGCCCCCTCCGTCAACAAGATATCTTGGTAAGTCATCTTTAGGGGGGTGAATTTGTCATCCGACCGACCTCCTTTATTCAGGCTCTTGTAATCCTTCTTCCTTCCGTTGCCTTAGGTGCTTTGACCACCTGATTGCCTCTTGGGTTGGTCGTTCGATCGATAGTTATGGTTTCCCTTTGTAGGATATATCGCGGCTACCGCGGTTTCTCCTTCTACAAAGTTTCTGACCCTTTCCATGAGGTCCTCATATCTCTCCGGTCTCTTGTCATTGAGGCGCCTAACTAGTTCCTTGTCCGTTATGGCATGCATGTAATCAGAAATTTTTAGGAGCTCTGGCATCGTTTTTGTGCGCGTACACTCGTCATTGAAACGTTCCGTGAAGTCATCTGTAGACTCTCCGGGCCGCTGCTTAACGGTTGCTAATGAGACCGGATTCCTATTACACTTTTTTCGCTGAGTATAATTGTTTTTGAACGCAGTGCGCAGCTCGCTGAAGCTATCAATGCTTCAGGGAGGGAGCCTTTCGAACAAATCACGGGCATTACCAATCAAGGTCGAGTTGAACATCTAGCACCATATAGGCATCGACCATCATTCAATTTTCGCCTGCGTATCAAATATCTTTAGGTGATCATCAGGATCACCAGACCCATCATAGGTTTTAACACATGCCGGCATACGACACTTTTTATCCTCAGAGTAGTTCCGTATACAGAGAGTGAAGGCATCCTCTCTGTCGTCGCACCATGGACGGGAGAGATACTCCTCCTCGTTCTGATAGTATGGATCATCATAGTATCCCTCATCGTCCGATGGTGGCGGGGGAGTATCCCTAGGTTGGCGACGCTTAGGAGGATGGTCATCCGAATCAAACCCCAAAGGGCCAGGAGGAGGAGGCGGTGCCCTACTTCTCGTCTGATGACCACATCTGCGAGAAGAGCTATGAGCTTTCTTCCCACCATTCACCCTATCCCACACGCTGGTGCGGCGGTTGTTCCCGGTCGTTTCCAACACTAGGCGTTCGGTAGAACCGTCAGACCTATCCCCTTCCTCACAGGATTGTAGTAATTCCTGCATAATGCGATCCCCTATGCGCTCGAACACATTCCGAAGTTGAGGGTTTTCCTCAAGGGGAGTTCGTTCCTGCGGGCGCGCCCTCCTCCTCTTTTGAGTTTAAGGAGAGGTGCCAGGCGTGGTACCGCCAAAGTTGAGCCTAGATTGGAGGTTCCTTCCTAGGTTCAACCTTGACGCGTTACCCGAGACGATCCTGTCAAAGTTCTGCGTGAGAACACCCTCGAGGTCTTCGTCACCGAGTGATTCCACTTCTAGGTCTGTCTCGATCGGTGGCCTATGAGGCTCCTTGTTAGGGGCCTTTGTTGCACTCCCCGGATCAGGATTATCCATGGTGATGGTTGGTGGTGGGGTATTGTCGGACGTGCCTTCCCCACCAAAAGGCTGAAAAACGTTTCGGTTATTCAGTCCGCCTGTTTGGCTGCTAGGGGACTGGGTGGAGATGAGTATCCCATCCCCCGTGGACTTTCGGTTCGCAGGATTCATGTTCCTGGGATTCCCTTGCGGATGTCCCTTCATCATTAAAAGAGATCGTTGATTGAGATTCTAGCTTAGTGTTTGGGTCCCACGGATGGAGCCAACTTGTTGATACAAAAGTTGGATGATCCTGGCTAGACCCGAATTAGGATTAATTCGGGTAGGCTGGGCTCCGGCTCTTGCACCAAGTGAATAACTTGCTGAGATCCTACACACTAAAGCAATACGTGTTAGACTTACCGTGGGAACGTATCCCACAATTTGACTCCGGCGCGAGAGTAAGTAATCAGTTAGGGTTATGAATCGGATGTAGGTTGAGAATTTAGAGAATGTCATACCTTTGTGGAACCCCCAGGGGTTCCTTATATAGGCAGTGAAACCCTAATGGGCTCACTGTTACTTTGGCCCCAAGCATAAGATAATCACCATAATTAGCTTGATTGTTATCTTTTAATTATGGTGAGTGTATATAATATTCTTTAAGGCAAATCTCAATCCTGATAGGATTGTGATTCTGTCTAACCCTGTTCCGGCCGTGCTGGGTCGTGGGCCGCATACATCTTATGAAGCCACTATTCATTCAAGCCCATAAGCTTAAGTGACATTAATCCAACCCATTCGTGATGGGTTGGATGCGGTTAGTACCTGTGGGCCGGGTTCATGACCCGGTTGGGGACTATACGTCATCACTTATGAATGTTACTGATGAACAAATGAACCACCACAATATCCTTTTGCTGATGTACTTGACCATCAATCCAATTTTAAACCCTCAAATCAATAAATCAGCTTATACAAACTATGTTTAAGCACCTTTCAACCCTAAACATGCATACACTCTAGGTGTTCCCAAAATTTCAAGTCAAAATATGCAAAATCAAGCAAGTTATAGCACAATCTCAGATTTGATGTTCAAGAACACAAGACTTGCAGATAAAAGCATCCAAACACCTAATTAACAAATACCAACACTTAGAAACCCTTAACACTAACTCAAACTCAAATACAAGACCTAAAAGAGTAGACCCAAACACCCCTTTCACTTTTTAATCCAAGATTTAACAAAGTAAAAGTGTATGACAGGTTTACCCAAGCCTAATCTAGCATCATACCAACAATATCATGTAGTATTAATAAGATTCAGCCCACAAGAACACCTCATACAACAGCAGATCACAAAATCACTTATAACCACTTTTCAACAGATTTTTGGTAAAAAGGGTTCAAACCTCATGAATGTACATCCACACTCACGAATTGTTGAGCTTATGTCCCTAGCTAAACAAGGAACAAGCTTCCAATAGCTGCTAAGAACAACAAGGTGAGTAGCAAACAGATTATATTAAAAAAATGAAAAATGAAACTGATTTGATTCAAGCTTGTTCCCTACTCCTTGAATCCTCCCAAACCAAAAGCTCACTACACCTTAATAATCTCCTTATCAGGATGTTATGATCACTTATAATCCAATAGTTCAAGTGTTTGAACTAAGACTTAGAAAAATAATTATATTTTTGAAAACTTTTGCAAACACTTGCACAATCCTTAAAACCAAACTTTGAAACTTCAAGTTCACAAACATATAACAATAAAAATAAGATATAAATATTGGAACTTGGAATTCGTCACAAAATCACACACTTTTTTCATTCACTTAGAAAATAAGGCTTTACAGATTTTTAACCTAGGAATCCAAGAACAAAGTGAAATGTTGTAACCCTAATGCCTTATATAGGCTACAGTGTATGCTAAGAAGCTGATAAAATACTAAAAACCCTAATGGTGAACTTCCAAGAATGCCCTTAAAGTTTGAAAATACTTGAGCTCATGTGAAGAATTTTTGGACGTTTGCTGGGATGCCAGTGGTGAAATGTTGATCTAAGGACTCAAAGTAAGCTTAGAAATGAAGCTTCTTTGTGGTTTGTTGATTTCCTGTCAATCTTTGTCATTTTCCCCAAAAGTGAGACAGGGGAGGTTTCATGTGAGCATGTGAGTGATGTGGCAAGGGGTTTAAGGGTGAGTTTAGGATTAGTTACCCCTTAATTATAAATCTGGAGAAGATTAATCTTTAATTGTTGAGGATTAGAAAAAACCTAAATCGGATTATGAACATGAAGAACAGGCTTTTGATCATGTTTAATGTTTAAATGGGTTTTTGGCGCGTGTTTATAAACTAATTAATTGAATTAGTTATTAAACGGTTAAGTGGAGTGTAATGTGGCAGATTGGGGTGTTGTGATTGGAGGAAAAGAGGTAGTGGGGAACCTGGCAAGCTATCACTGGTCTAGGTAAGTTTCTTGTCTGGGCAGATTCTACCCTCCTTCTTTATTCCTTCTTTTATTTGTAGTTTAATACCACAAAATCAGATTTCCTTTGTATTAGAAGTTATGTTTTTCACACTTTTGCCCCAAAAACTTTACAAAGGTTTTACCAAGGACTTGTTTTGCCAATTCATAATATTTGAAGGACCAAACTAGACATGTCTTCAATCTTCAAGGTCTTTTCTTGTTCTTTGTCTTCATAGAGGACTAAAAGTGACAATTCTTCAAATATAAGGGACCATTCTTGCCAATTCTTCAAAGTTGAGGGTCCTTTTTGTAATTTTGACAAACTTTAAGGACCAAACTTGTAATTATGAATATACAAGGGGTTAAAGTGTCAATTCTTCAATAACGGACCCTTCTTTTAAAATCTTCAATTCTTCAAGGACTTTTCTTGGAAAATCAACTCTAGGGCCCGGTTCATTGTGCGGCTTCGTTTCCCGTGTTCGTTTTTTCTTGTTCCTTGTGATCTTTTGTCATTTTCTCAATATTCGTACCTAAAATACACATTGAACAAACACAAGCATATATTTGGCACATTTTATGATATTTTAACCATTTTAAGCCCTTTTTGGACGATGAGACTATGTATAAAAGTAGTCTCATCACTCCCCCATACTAAACCATTGTCGTGCCCTTACGCAATGCTAGAATAAAGTATCGTAGCACCTCCAAAAATTATTTTTATGCACTTTTATTTAATTATAAACTAAGTACACTACTACTACTTGCTACTACTTGCGTTTTAGACATAATGTATGATTTTCATCGCAAAATGGGACGTTTAGGTTCATAGAACAAGAACACGTGAATGCTTCGTTAGAAATAATTTCATCATCCTCGATTTTCACCCAATCCCATGCCAAGCGTGTAACGAGATCATTGTCATTATAAGTTAGTAATGCTAACACTACTCATATGCCATAATCACGTACTTAGACTCCTATTTTCCTAAGTGGTATCTCTTATATTTTATTTTTTTGTCTTGAATGATCACGAGGATACATTTTTTACTTATGCGATGATAGAGATTTAGGTCTAAAAATAGAGTCATAACGGTGTAACCAAGACCATCGAATTAATAACTCCCCCTAATAGACAACGATGTCAAAAAATTAAGTCAACAAGAAGGATCGATAAACACGGTTTTATAACGGTTTTGAACATGAGACTTATTACCAAGACTTCTATACGCCCCCTAACGGATGGGCCTTATTATCATAGGTTTACCTCCATCTTTTATTCAACTTCGCCATGAAGCTTTTATTATGACTTCGGTCTTGCCTTGCCTTTTATTTAACCTCACTATGAGCTGTTTATTATGGCCAAAGATGTATATCCTCACGCTAAAAGCGAATTTTGGATCTTTAAAGCTTCAAAGATTAAGGCATAATTCACTTTCAATTTCGCATAGATTTTTCGGCCTTGTGAGCTTCAAATTGTTTGCTTGATTTAGGTGAGCACTTGAAATCTTATTATTAGGTGAAGCTTTCGATTATTCAGGTTGCCCATACTTCAAATCCGTGACGCTGGCGATACCTTAATATTTTCCTAATTTATTTACATAGAAGCTACTAGAAAAGACTAAAAACCAACAATCAAGACTAAACCGCTAAGCCAATACTTATTAGCAAAATATATATACAAGCGAAGGGAGAATAAGCAAACAACAAGTACACATGAGTTTTTGAAAGAATACGAATACTCTACGTTTAGCATAGTAACTTATAGTTAACTCTATCATTTCTCGTCCTCATTTAAGAGACTTAGCCTAGTATAAAGTTAAGGAATCGAAGCTAAGTTCTCAACACGCACGGTCGAGTTAAAAATTACTCTTATTCTCGCCATCAGAAAATCTACATTCGTGTCTTCAGACACTTATAAAACATGAGAAAAATTTTAAAATTTGGTCATTATTAGCCTTATTTTGCAAAACGATAAACAAAAAGATAAATTTTTGGAAAGCGTGAAGGTTTGGCAAGGCAAGTATCTATTCACCCCCCCATACTAAAGTTAAACATTGTCCTCAATGTTTCGAGTCTAAGGGTAAAATACCCCCCCCCCCATACCTGAGACGTAGTCGAATGCATAATCTAGCATGGAAAGGGTGGAACCATTAAATTAATATCCGTTTATGAAGTGTGCTAAAAACCTAAGGTTAGAACAAATAAGGATATATCATATGGATATCGAGAAATTCTTCAAAGCAAACGATCGAGTGCTCCCATAAAACGAACATGAGAGGCTCCAATCGTGAAGATCATGATCATCTAAAAACCACAATGCACAAACAATCACGGAACAAAGGTTGGAAGGGCTCAAATCCCCTCACATTAACTACATTAGAAAGCGATAATATGTACATGGATAAGCATGGGACTCCCCCACGAGGCACCTTGTTTTTTGATAACCGAGTCAAAATCTCGACTCGAATCCCCATAAATGTGATCATGTAGGGATAATCATGGCGTGGTCAATTTTTGGTGGGGCTTACATGATAAACGAGGTCCAAAAGTACGTGGAGTACTTTAAAAACCCGATAAACGTATACCGAGGTCAAAGCTAGCGTCCTCATTTTCGAATGAAAGGCGAAACACCGCTACTTCAACCGAAGCCAACACAACCCAAAAGGGGTCAAAGAAAAGAGGTGAGAAATAAGGGTGGGACAATGGGTAAGGCACTAAAACCATGAGTTACTCGAGGTAGACTCACACCAAACAAATGAAAGTATTTTCCATTTATTGCATCAGTGGAAGACCGATATTTCCCTTTATAAGCAATTCTAGGATCGAATATCTCGCCCTCGGTGGAGAAAGGGGAGGGAACATAAGGGGCTTCCCCCACACTAGAATCACACAAAACATCGTCAAAAGGGGTAGACGAGCTTGTAGTACTCAAAAAACGAGGTGATGACGGAGTTAGAATTGTAGAAAATTCTTTAAAATCCAATTCAATTTTTTTTCCTTTTTCATCTTTTGAAAACTCCTTATGAAAACCCGATTTGATTATGTCAAAAATATTTGGTGTTTCTAAGACGATGTTAGGCACACTAAAAGTTCTCACATTTAAGTCACGTTTAGGTGGTGGTAAGTTCTCAAACCGTTTATCAATAAAGAACACCGCCCCATCGGGTCAACATATTCATCATCCGAAAGATCTTCCGTGATTGGAGACGTAGGTTCAACATTCTTAACCTCCACTGGCGGAGGAGATGGAAATCGTTTTTATCGACAACTCCTAAAACTTTTTTTGAAAATTCTTTGCAAATGTCATTGATTGAGTCAACTTGGTTCAATGTCGTGATAGAATAGACATGAGAAAGCTTGGAGTTTAGAATTGCATTTATGACGAGTTCCTCCTCATTGAAACGTAGAGTGATTGTCCTAGCATGAACATCAATACGTGCTCTTGACGTATCCAAAAATGATCGACCTAAAATTAGAGGCACTTTAAGATACATGGGAATGTCTACATCGATAAAGTCCACGGGATAGTAAAACTTTCCAACTTTCACGAAAACGTCTTCGGCTACTCCACAAGCAAGAATCATAGAATGATCGGCCATCTCGATTGAGATTATTGAAGGAGTGTGATTAGGAAGATTGAGCGACTTAAAAATTTCAAGAGGCATCAAATTTATACTAGCACCAAGATCAGCCAAGGCGAAGCATTCTTCCATATATTGAATACCACACCGAATTAAGAATTTACCGGGATCACCAACTTTTTGAGGTATGTGGCTAAGAAAAACCAATGAACAACTAGACGAATTTTGCAATTTCTCTTTGTTATTCAACATACTTTTGAAGTTGGCGGCAAATCGAAGCATCATGACCAAAGCGTTGGCAAAACTTATGTTAAAATGCAAGTGACAAAACATTTTCATAAAAAGCTCAAATTGGTAATTATTACGTTCTTGTGACTTTTCCTTGTTTCGTCTTGATGGGTAAGGTAAGGGTGGTGTGGGTTGGGGAAAAGGCATCGGCCTTGGAATCTCGGGTTCCACAATTGGTATTGGTTCAACCGTAGGTGTGGTTTGAGCGATACTTTGTAGGATTGGGATATGCTCCTCTTTGACCACCACCTCGGGCTCTTTCTCGATTTCCTTCTCCGTAGAATTACTTGGACGAGAGGTTGGTTCCTTGAAGGTTTTAACACTACGAGTAGTAATAACCTTCAATTCTCCTTTCGGGTTTGCAATGGTATCACTAGGAAGACCACCCGAAAAATAGGGTTTACACATGATTGCTTCAAACATTTTACCCATTCGATCTTCAAATTTTGATTGCCTTATATCCGCTTTTAACATTTCTTGCTTAATCTCATGTTGACCTTGTTCCATCTTTTGTTGATTTTGTTGAAGACGTTGAACGTTTCCTTCCATTTTATTAGCATGAGTTTTCAATTCATTAGCGAGTTTGTTTTTAAGCTCGTTTTTCAACTCGGATCTTAAGCTAATCATCTCACGTTGCATGTTATCAAACTTAGCATCGTTTGCTTTTGCATAATCCAAAAATTCTCCATTAAGATTTTTAGTGTGAGCATTTTGAAAACCTTGTGTAGTAGTTTGAAAATCACGGTTTTGGTTTTGATTTTGCACTTGCCCATTGTTCCCATTTTGGTAATTACCCTTGTTGTAGTTACGTTGATTTCCTTGATAACCACCACTTTGATTGTTGTTTCGATAGTTGTTTACATTTTGATTTTGGGGAGCTTGATTTGGGCGGGAACCTTGACCGTATTGGTTGTAAGTTCCCGTTGCTACATAAGCACTCGAAGTGTTACCATCCGCGGTATTGCACTCGGAAAAATCATGAGCTCCACCACACGAAATACAACTCTTTCCAACCGCCTTAACCGATGCGGACTTCAAAGCATCTTTTGCTTTCCAATGAGTCATGAGAGTTGAAAACCTATCGAAAAACCTATTTTCCTCATTTGCTTCATCTTGCAAGGCACTCATGTTACGAGACGACGATGACGAACCCATAGTGGCAACACTCGGTGTGTTGCGAGGGTTGTAAACCTTAGACCTATTCTCAATTATTATCCAAGCCTCATTGGTCGTTTTGCACAAAAAATTACCACCCGCGGCGGCATTCAAATAATCTCGTTCATGATCATTAAGCCCATTATAAAAAGTATCAATTTGATGCAATTCGTAAAAATCATGGTGTGTACATTCATGTAACATTTCTTTAAATCTTTCCCAAGCCATAGAAAAACTCTCATTAGACCTTTGAGTAAATCTTGAAATCTCGTTTTTTCAAATGTGTTGTTTGAGATGGTGGAAAAAATTGATTCACAAACTTAGAAACGAGATCACCCGACGTCAAAATAGAATTTGGGAGTTCTTTCTCGAGCCATATCTTGGCGGGTCCATCTAACGAGTATGGAAACAACATCATCTTAATGGAGTCATGGGGCACATCCTTAAACTTGCTAGTCGCGGTGAGACGATTGAATTGCCTAATGTGATAATGTGGGTTGTCTTTTTCATGTCCGTGAAACTTGTTTGCTTGAAGCATAGACATTAAACCCGTCTTGATCTCGAAATTCTCCGCAGGGATGGCGGGAATCACAATGGCTTCTCCAAAACCCTCGGTGGGTTCTTGGAGCAACTCCATCATAGTACGATTATCCATGGTAGCTTCTTGTTCTATAATAGGTTCCTCACTTGGAGATTCTTCACTTGGTGATTGTTCCTTTCGATTACGACGTTTACGTGGACGTCTTGCTTGGTTACGAGTTTGCACAAACGTCACGTACAACGTGGGGATGAGCAAAGGAGGTTATTTTTGGTGTTTTTACTTTTTTACTTTTTTTGTGTTTTTGATTGTTTTTACTTTTTTTGGATTTTGTGATGTATTACGTAGACACAAATCTACAAATCTCTCCTCAAATCAAATCTCTCGATTAAAGGAGCCTCAAGGAATGAAAACAATCACGTGAAGTGAACGTCTTCGATGACTTTAGAATGTTGGTGGAACACCAAAACGTTCAAGAGGGTTTAATCTTTGAAACCAAGAATATATATAGATACGTAGATAATACTTTGGTTGGCAAACCCTCGATTAGCCCTTTTCCTCTTATCACGCACAAGAAAGCGGGGGAAACGAGGCGCTGCTAATCACTTAAGAGCCTTTTTCCCTTAGGTCGTGAAATACAACCGCCTTATACCCACCTTATAGTTTGTGTTAATTAAAATTAAGTTTCTCGAAAGTAATTATCTATTTTGCCTTTTTTTATTTGTTTGAGATTCGAATACAATGATTGAGTGATGAAATCCCAAATCAAGGTTGTGTTTTTACACTTTTGGAGTACTTGTAAATTTATTGTTTTACGTATACAATACAGTAATAATATTCACACAAAAAACGAAAACCGATAATACGTATGATTAGAGTGCTAATCACACAAATAGTTATTATGGTTAATATAAAAACAAAAATTTTTAGAATCAAAACACAATACGCGTCCCCGGAAGCGGTGCCAAAATGATAGGAGTAGTATACGTGGGTAAGTAAGACGGTTTAGAAAAACCGTGCACAAATGACCCAATGAGTGAGTTCGTTCTCATAGAGGCTAGTGTGTTGTATTAAGATATGATTAAATGTTTGTGATTATGATTATGAAGAAAGAAAAGAGAAAAGGATGACGGTTACGATTAAAATTACACTAAGACGAAAGTCGTAAACGTAAAACCGTAAAACGTGACGAAAATTAAAAATTACCCTAAAAATTCCTAGAAAATTACAATAAATCTTAAAAAATGTAATTTGAGTTTACAAAAAATCAAAAATCACTCAAATCTTTCATTTAATTAAATAATAATTTTTTAATGCTAATTAAAGGCCAAAAATCAATTTAATTAACAAAAAATACAAAATGAGATTTTTCAATTTGTAAACCTCTAAAATAAGTTACTTAAACTAAAAACTATTTTTGGAAAATTTAAAATTAATTAAAACTATTTAAAAATGATTAAAAACTATTAAAATATTAAAACAATTCTAAAAATTAATTAATGACAAGAAAATTAATCTAAGAGTTTTAAAAGTTCTAACTTAATGGTTTTAACCTAGGAAAAATGAAAAAGTTGGAAAAATCCTAAAAACAATTTTTAGTAATAAAATATTAATAAAAATCCAAAAATTCTAAAAAATTCTAAAAACTTGCAAACTAGTTTAATTTAACTTAAATAAACAGAAAATGAAAGTGAAATTACAAAAATACCCCTAATGGGCTAAAAGGCCAAACAGTTAGCTTAATGGGCTTATTTAAGGCCCAATAAGAAAATTGTCCAAATAAGCTCAAAACATCCAGTCTAGCTTAAAATTCAATTTTAAACACAAAACTCCAAAGGCCCAAAAGCTGAAAGAAAGCTTATCATAGCTTAATGAAATTCAGCTTATTCTTAATGGGCTTTTTGGCCCATTAAGCCATAAGCTAATAACATAAGCTGAAATTTGACACACAACCTTCTCTTGACCTAATAAAGCTGTTTGTAAAAAAAAATTTGAATAAGCCCAAGAAATAAGCCTGAAATAAGCAAAAGCTCTCTACACAAAACGACAAAATAGTCGTTTTCGAGTTCTAGACCAATTCAAGGGCTGATTCTTTTTGCAAAATGTTTCAAATCACATAACTAAGCTTAATAATCAAAAAGATTTCCAAAAAGCACACTGAATAAGCTGGAAAAAGCAAATAAGCACTTATGAAAAAGTCAATTAAGTTGGTTTTCTAGTCAAACCTAAAAGTCAAAGTCTCAAGTGCTCCGGTATAGTCAAATGGGTCAAATAAGGAAGATTGATTACAAAAAAAAGTTGTTGCAAGTCTAAATAAGCTATTATAGCTTATTGATAAGCTGAATGATAAATAACACTAGCAGTGGCTAGTGGCAGTGGGAAAGGGTTCCCACTGCTTGACTTTTTTGACTATTTGTCTTTAGTGGACTTTTGTTGGAATTGATGAACAAACAAGGCACCCTTATAACCAGTGGGTTATAAGGAGCCACAATCAACAAAGAAATCATAATAACACCTAGCCAATTAGTACAGTTAAATCAAAATGTGCCCAGATATGCCACAGACATGAACATTAAGCAGTTTTGAACAAATAAGCAGATTAAGCAAGAATAAGCCAACTAAATTGAACCAAATACATACACAAGCTATAATAAACTCAAATAAGCATAAATAAACTTGTTTCATACACTGATTTAAAGATTAGACCAAGATTCAAGCTTATGAATGTTACTGATGAACAAATGAACCACCATAATATCCTTTTGCTTATGTACTTGACCACCAATCCAATTTTAAACCCTCAAATAAATTAATCAGATTATACAAACTATGTTTAAGCACCTTTCAACCCTAAACATGCATACACTCTAGGTGTTCCCAAAATTTCAAGTCAAAATATGCAAAATCAAGCAAGTTATAGCACAATCTCAGATTTGATGTTCAAGAACACAAGACTTGCAGATAAAAGCATACAAACACCTAATTAACAAATACCAACACTTAGCAACCCTTAACACTCACTCAAACTCAAATACAAGACCTAAAACAGTAGACCCAAACACCCCTTTCACTTTTTAATCCAAGATTTAACAAAGTAAAAGTGTATGACAGGTTTACCTAAGCCTAATCTAGCATCATACCAACAATATCATGTAGTATTAACAAGATTCAAGCCACAAGAACACCTCATACAATAGTAGATCAAAAAATCACTTATAACCACTTTTCAACAGATTTTTGGGGTTCAAACCTCATGAATTTAAATCCCCACTCACGAATTGTTGAGCTTATGTGCCTAGCTAAACAAGGCACAAGCTTCCAATAGCTGCTAAGAACAACAAGGTGAGTAGCAAACAGATTATATTAAAAAAATGAAAAATGAAAATGATTTGATTCAAGCTTGTTCCGCACTCCTTGAATCCTACCAAACCCCAAGCTTACTACACCTTGATAACCTCCTTTTCAGGGTGTTATGATCACTTATAATCCAAGAGTTCAAGTGTTTGAACTAAGACTTTGAAAAATAATCAGATTTTTTAAAACTTTTGCAAAAACTTGCACAATCCTTAAAACCAAACTTTGAAACTTATAATTCACAAACATATAACAATAACAATAAGATATAAAGATTGGAACTTGGAATTCGTCACAAAATCACGCACTTTTTTTAATTCACTTAGAAAATAAGGCTTTAAATATTTTTGACCTAGGAATCCAAGAACAAAGTGAAATGTTGTAACCCTAAAGCCTTATATAGGCTACAATGTATGCTAAGAAGCTGCTAAAATACTATAAACCCTAATGGTGAACTTCCAAGAATGCCCTTGCAGTTTGAAAATACTTGAGCTTATCTGAAGAATTTTTGGAAGTTGGTTGGGATGCCAGTGGTGAAAATTTGATCTAAGTGCTCAAAATAAGCTTAGAAATGAAGCTGCTTTGTGGTTTGTTGATTTCCTGCCAAGCTTTGTCATTTTCCCCAAAAGTGAGACAAGGGAGGTTTCATGTGAGCATGTGAGTGATGTGCCAAGGGGTTTAAGGGTGGGTTTAGGATTAGTTACCCCTTAATCATAAATATGGAGAAGATTAACCTTTAATTGTTGAGGATTAGAAAAACCCAAATCGGATTATGAACATGAAGAACAAGCTTTTGATCTTGTTTAATGTTTAAATGGTTGTTTGGCGCGTGTTTATAACCTAATTAATTTAATTAGTTATTAAACGGTTAAGTGGAGTGTGATGTGGCAGATTGGGGTGTTGTGATTGGAGGAAAAGAGGTAGTGGGGCACGTGGCAAGCTATCACTGGTCTAGGTAAGTTTCTCGTCTTGGCAAATTCTACCCCCTTCTTTCTTCCTTCTTTTATTTGTAGTTTAATACCACAAAACCAGATTTCCTTTGTATTACAAGTTATGTTTTTCACACTTTTGCCCTAAAAACTTTACAAAGGTTTTACCAAGGACTTGTTTTGCCAATTCATGATATTTGAAGGACAAAACTTGACATGTCTTCAATATTCAAGGTATTTTCCTGTTCTTTGTCTTCATGGAGGACTAAAAGTGACAAGTCTTCAAATATAAAGGACCATTCTTGTCAATTCTTCAAAGTTGAGGGGTCCTTTTTGTAATTTTGACAAACTTTAAGGACCAAACTTGTAATTATGAATATACAAGGGTTTAAAGTGTCAATTATTCAATAATAAAGGACCCTTCTTGTACAATCTTCATTTCTTCAAGGACTCTTCTTGGAAAATCAATTCTAGGGCCCGGTTCATTGTACGGCTTTGTTTCCCGTGTTCATTTTTGCTTGTTCCTTGTGATCTTTTGTTTATTTTTCTATATACGTACCTAAAATACACATTGAACAAACACAAGCATATATTTGGCACATTTTATGATATTTTAACCATTTTAAGCCCGTTCTGGACGATGAGACTATGTATAAAAGCAGTCTCATCAGTGAGTCAAGAGGCAATACGTTTGTTGATCTTTCCTTTTTCCCTCGAGGCACAAGCCCGAATTTGGCTTGATAAAGAACCACCCCAAAGTATTCTTACATGGGCAGATTTAGAGACCAAGTTCATTAGCTACTTTTTTCCACCATCACGGACCACCGCTTTAAGGAATGACATCATTATCTTTGAACAAAAATATGGGGAAACTTTTAGTGAGTCTTGGGATAGATTTAAGGAGCTTTTGAGAAAGTGTGCTCAACATGATTTTACTAAAGCTCATCAAATTAATACTTTTTACAATGGATTAACTTTGAATGACCAAGACTCACTAAATAGTGCTTCGAGGGGAAATATTTTTGTTAAATCAATGAATGATGCTTGGAATACAATTGAAAACAAGGCAAAAGTTCAAACCAAGAGTGTAAGGGCTAAAATGGCTAGTGCTAGTGATAATGAGGTGACTAATCAAATTAAGGAGCTTACTTCAATTGTGAAACAACTTGCTTTAAGAGATAACCCTCCCACTACACATGTACATGCTTTAAATGAGACTTTTGAAACTTGTGAAACTTGTGGTGGACCACATTTGTACTATAATTATGACAAGGTTTACAATCAACAACAAGAAGTTTATGCTTATAATTCCAATGAAAATGAAAGGGTTCATTTTAAACAAAATTTTGATGTTAACCATTTGTCTTATAAGAGTACTAACTATTTGACTCCCCCAGGTTTTGTAGCTCCACAAATACCACCCCCACCGGCCCAAAATACCCAATACCAAAATAGGAACCAAGGTCCTCAAAGGGGTAATTTTCAAGGGAATTCAAATGCAAGGGGATTTAACCAAAATCAAGTAAATTTTCAAGGACAAAACTAAGGTTTTAATAACCAAGGTTTTCATAATCAAGGCTTTCAATATCTTAATCAATTTCAAAACCAAGGTTTTAAAAATCAAGGGTTCCATACTCAAGGTAATCAAGGGTTTAATCAAGGTAATGTTACTAATCCTCAAATGGACTTGGTTCTCCAAAAATTGACCAAACATGAGAGAACTATGAAACAAATGCAAGAGTCCACCGATAGGAAATTCGTGTAAATGTTGCAAGCCCTTAGAACCCAAGGAGCTTTACCTTCTAATACTGAGACAAACCCTCGTGCTAATGTGAGTGCTATCACTACTCGAAGTGGAGCCACTTTAGTAGGCCCTTCCATCTCTTTGCCAATAAAGGAGAGACAAGGCCCGAAGGTCATAATGAGTAATCCTACTCCCCCTTCGATGATTCCTCCCACTACCACTTCTAGTACTAGTCTCCATTGCCTAAAGATCCTCTCCCTAAGGTTGTTCAAGAAGCGTGTCATTCTCCTTCTCAACCTTGAACTTCTAAGCCCAATATCCATTATCCCTCTAGGTTGGACAAGACTAAGTTGCTCACCAAAGATGACATTCATGTTTCCAACTTTTTGAAAATGATTTCCCCAAGTGAATTTTAACATTAGCCTTACTGAAGCACTTGCTCAAATTCCTAAATTTATAAAAATGTTCAAATATTTTCTCAATAAGAAGGAAAAACTGGTTGAGCTCGTTAGCACTCGTTTAAATGAGAATTTTTCCGCAATTCTTCTCAAAGAGCTTCCCGAAAATCTAGGAGACCCCAGACGATTCGTGTTACCTTGCTCGTTTCCTCAAATTGATGATTGTATCGCTTTAGCGGATCTCGGTGCTAGCATCAATCTTATGTCACTCTCGGTATGGAAAAAATTATCATTACCCGACCTTGTACCGACTCGCATGACTCTCGAGTTAGCTAATAGAACTCTCGCATACCCCGTTGGTATTGTCGGGGATGTTTTTGTTCAAGTCGGTACATTCACTTTCCCCGTGGACTTTGTCGTCGTCGACTATGAGATGGATCCTCGTATTCCGTTAATACTTGGTAGACCATTCTTAAGATCCAGAAAAGCATTAGTTGATGTGGCCGAAGGGGAGTTAATTCTTAGGGTTAGGGATGAACAACAAGTTTTTAAAATGGGAAAAAGCACAACTAAATCAAATGGAAAAGAGTCGGTCAATATGATTGATATTCTTAATTATGATAATGAAGAGATTTTATTAATCCTTTTGAAATTAAAAGTTCTAATCAAAATAATTGTGTGATAACTTCATCCCTTCCCTTAGAGCCTCAAATTTTTGAAACTCCTATTTACGATACTTATAGTGATGACACTTCTTTAAGTGACCACACTATCTTCGGTTTAGACGACCACCTTTTGACCCACCCACTTTTGATCCACCAATCTTTGATGATTACGATGATGACACTTCTTTAAGTGATATCATTATTTTTAATGACCCACCTCGTGACCTTAATGCACCTCATATCTCTATGATTGACTCTTCCATTATGGAGACTCCTTTTGACTTTTATACCCCAATTTTAGAAGTCATGACGTTTGAGGAGGATCCCCCACTCTTAGAGATCATTCCTACTTTAGAGGATATTCCATTTGAGGAGGGTTTAGATATCTTTCTAAATACCTATTTTCCTCATGAGGATGAGTTTTCCTATGACTCTGATGATACTTATGTTTTCACATCGAGTTTGGAAGAGGACGACTTTTGCACTTTGGATTATGATGACATTTTGAGCTTTAATGTCAACACCTCTTGTTATTTTCCTGTTAAAGAACCGGTGTTTGATCCCGGAATAGAGACTTTTGTGCTATCATTGCCATATCACCATACCATCCTTTCCTTTAAGAGATCGTTTCCTAAGCATACCCCACTCGACTTATACTTGTGTGATTTTACCACCATGGGGTTTATTTCCTTTCGTGATGGAAATTATGTGTTTGACCCGGGTGGATTTTCTTGGGTTATTCCTTATATGACTATGTTTCACCCTTTATCATGGATAGATTTTCCTACCTTGGAAATCTCGTTTTTTTCCATGATCTCCCCATTTTAACGATGATATTCGGGGAATCGAGTTGAGCTAGAGACTCGTGATAAATAAATCAAGCATCCTATAACTAGGTTAGATTGTCTTTACCTTTTTCAACCAATAAGTGTAGGGGGGCAAGTAGGTTGTGTTTTGTGATGTTGTGCAAGGATATGTGCTTTAATGATCAACTTTTGGTGCTTTTTGTGCTTTTGACGCGACCCGTGATCCCGTGTTCCCGTGTACCCGGTTATCTTTGATTTGTTTTTTCTATTGTGATTCGATTTTGTATATAAATAAAGTTGAATAAATGTAATCACTTTAGTTGTCTCTTCCTTAGCTCGATTTAAACAACGTACACAATGTCCGAAGTGTAGGGGAGTTTACTTACACATGCTTAAACATTGAGGACAATGTTTGTATTAAGTGTAGGGGAGACTTCTATCGAAGTTAAGTGGGCTTTTGTAAAGTCCATGATTTTATCATGATTAAATGTAATAAAGTTTCACCCAATAATCCTAGAACACTCTCTCATATGTTTTATTTATATAATATGTGTGTGAACTTGTCCATTGTGTACTTATACTTTTACAATCCTTTTCTATTGTAATAAGTTACATAACTTAAATCATGTACTTAAAAACTAGGAGAACAAGTAATAAAATGTATAACCAACATTTGAGTATACAACACTTAACAAATTTGGAAAACATGCTACACAATGTATATGTAGTCGTGTATGTATGTATGCATACTATAGGCATACATACACTTTCTTGGACTAGCCCAAGATCATTATTCTCTTTTGTGTCAAGCCCACGACAAGCCCAAGTCCAAGCCCACTCCCCTTTTGGTTAGCCATACACGGCACACACTAGGTGGAAGGAGAAGAGTTTTCTTGGTATTGGGAAAGCCAAAACTTGGCATGTTATCTCTTACCAAGGCACTCATGCCTTTTTGCCTTGCCCTTATCTCTCCCCTTTAAGCCGAAAACACACACACTCTTCATACTCTCACATGCAAATCCAATCTCATTTCTCTCATCTCCTTTCTCTCTCAAATCATACGAATACCACCAAGAATATACATTAACTTCACTAGATCTTTGTCTCATCTTAACTACTAATCATTTAGTAGTATCTCCACCTTTGGAATCATTATGGCAAGCCCTAGCCAAATCCTTAAGGGTCACGGCTTGGTCATAGTTAGGGTCTTCATCTTCATCAAGATTAGATCCCTAATCTCCTTTGTTCTTTAGATCTTTGTTGGTAACTTTAGCAAGAAAGGTATTACTCATTATGATTTCTTCATTTTTACTTGTGATTGTGATAAAATACGTCTTTTAGGAAAAAGAGCGTATATGAGCGGAAAGTATTAAATACGACGGTTTAGGAAAACCGTGTCCTAATGACCTAAAGGTGAAAGTTCGTTTCCCAATGAGGTATATGTGTGTGATTAAAATGTAATGATTTTTGAGATTAATATTGAGAAAGAAGGGATGAGAAAGTAGAATGACGGATACGTGAAAATTATTAATACGACGACTAAATTAAAAACCGTAAAAAGTGCTAAAATAAAAATTAATTCCAAAAATTGCCAAAAAATTACCAAAAATCAAATTAAATAAACTAAGGCCATACAAATGATCAAAACTTTTCCAAACCTTTTAATTAATTAAATATTAATTTTTAAATACTAATTAAAGCCCTAAAAATCCAAATAATTATTAAAAAGTCCAAATAAAGATTTTTCACTTTTTAAACCTCTAAAATGACTTAAAAAGACTAAAAACTATTTTTATGATTTTTTAAACTAAAGAAAACTATTTTTAAATGATTAAAAACTATTAAAATATTAAAATAATTCAAAAAATTAAGAAAATGATGCTAAAATTAATCTAAGAGTTTTAAAAATCCTATTTTAATGTATTTAACCTAAGAAAAATAGAAAAAAGTTGCAAAAAATGTGAAAAATGAAAGTTAATAATAAAATATTATTAAAATATTATTAAAAATCCAAAAATTATAAAAAATTCTAAAAACTTGCAAACTAGTTTATTTTAACCTAAGTAATCAGAAAATGAAAGTGAAATTTCCAAAATACCCCTAATAGGCCCCCAAATGGGCTAAAATAAAAAACAGTCCAACAAAATGGGCTTAATGGCCCAAAAAGTTCAAACTCAACCAAAAGATTTGAAAAAGCCCTATCTGACTTAAAACTTGATTCTAAACACAATCTGAAGGCCCAAAAACTGGTTTTGAGCTTATCACAGCTTAATAAGTCAACAGCTTATTCTTAATGGGCTAATAAGCCCATTAAGACATAAGCTAATGCCATAAGCTCTAATTTGACACACAACCTTCTTTTGAGATGCTTAAGAGATCTATGAAAGGAAACTTTGAAAAAGCAAACCCAATAAGCCAGAAATAAGCAAAGTAGAATTTCACTAAAAGACAAAATAGTCGACTTGGAGTTCTAGACCACCTCAAACCTTGCAATAAGTTGCAAAAGACTCTAAATGAATTAATTAAGCCAAATAAACAAGAAAAGTTCAATAAGCCAAGCCAAATAAGCTGAATAAGCTGATAAGCACTTATGTAAAAGTCAAAGTTATTGGTTTTCTAGTGAAAGCTCTAAGTCAACCCCTCAAATGCTCCAGTATGTACAAATGGGTCAAATAAGTGACACCTATTACAAATTCAAACTTGTTGCAGGTTTAAATAAGCTATAACAGCTTATTGATAAGCACAAGGTGAAATAACACTAGCAGTGGCTAACAGCAGGGGAAAGGAGTTCCCACTGCTTTGACTATTTAACTTACTTTTTAGAGAGATCTAGTTGGATTCAATGGAAAACAAAGGCACCCTTGTAATCAGTGGATCACAAGGAGTCAATATCAATCACCAAATCACAATTTGGTTCACTCAATAAGCACAGAATAAGCAAACAGTTACCAGATATGATACAGACCTGGCAAATAAGCAGTTATGACTAAAAAACAGATTTAGCATGAATAAGCCAACCAAATTGAACCATATGCATACACATGCTATAACAAAGTCCAATAAGCACAAATAAACTTGTTCCAAACACTGGATCAAAGTAAATAAGCAGATTCAAGCATAAACAATTACTGATGAACAAGGCACTTTTTCAAAACCCTTTTGCTGATCTATTTGACTGCCAATCCAATTTCAAGCCCTCAAATCCCTTTCCCTGGTTATGTTAACCAAAATTTATCACTTGTTAACCCTAGTCTACCCTTAGATCTAGTTGTCCCCAAATTTTTAGCCAAAATTTCCAAGTAAAACTGATTTTATAGACCTTTGATTGATTTAAGTGTTTAGACCCTCAAAACTTGCAGATAAGTAACCCAATACACCAGATAAACAAATACCAACAATAAGCAACCACAAACAACCACTCAAGTTGCCTTAGATCTTGATAAATCAGTTAACCCAAACACCCCTTTGGAATCTGATTTCTCAAATTTTCAAAAGATTGTTGTGATTTAACCCTCAATCCAAGATCAAAACAACCCTAACAACAATAATCCAACCTCAGAAACACAAATCAACCACAAATTCACAGATTCACAAACAAATATGCAGATTCACCAAAAATCAAGCAAAATTAAGAAAATATAAAAGGGAATAGAGAATCAAACCTCCAAAATGTACATCCACACTTTGGAATGTTTGAGCTGAGGTGCTAGCAAGAACAAGCACCAGCTTCCAATAGCTGCTAAGAACAAAAAACCACAAAAGTTACCCAAAATAGATTATCCTTTGATTTTTGAAAACAAGTGTTTTAATCCTTAAAACCTTTTCTCAGAATCAATCAGACATGTAAATGGAACTCAGATCTTAGCTATTCCAACACCAAACTTTTATAAAACTCAAAAGAGAATTCAAAATTTTCAAAAAATAAACTTTTATTTCATAAAAAGGAATTACAAAGAAAATAGCTAAAATCTGGAACAAAGGCCTCACCATAGGTTGGTGGTCCTTTTACAGGCAACAATAGACGATTCTAGATGAAAAATACATGAAACCCCTAGCTAGAAAATCCCTAGAATGCCCTTGAGTGCTTGAGGCGTGTTTGATGTTGTGATCTTTCAAATTTTATCCTGAATGTTCATTTCAGCTTTGAGGCCAAGTAATGAGTGTGAGTCGTTGATTTGGCCACGTGGCAATCCTTGGAGAGGAAGGTATGATGTGATAGGTGGACGGATTTGAATGGTGGGGTCCTTTGGTGAGTGGGAGTGAAGGTTTTTGGTGTGGGATGAGTTCCTGGGCATGTGAATTAAGCGTGGGTCGGGGTAATTTCATTTTAACCTTTGTTTTAAGTGGGATAGTAACTGGGTTCATCAGGGTGAATAGTGGTAAGTTTTGATCCGAAATTAGGGGGTGTTTGTGTTTGGCGCGTGTTTATGCATTTGAACTTTTAGAATGGCAACTTGGGTCCTTGTTCTTTGGGAAAACATGTAAAACAAGTTTTTTAGCTTAACAAAAACGATTTCCTTTGTTATATAACTTTCCAATTTCACACATTTGCCCCAAAACTTTGGTGAAAGGGTTTCAAGGGTTATTTTTGCCATTTTTGAATAGTTCAAGGACTGATCTTGGACATTTTTCATCTTTGAAGGTCTTCATTGGATGTTTGACTTCATGAGGGACCATTGTTGACAATTTAGAATTGTTGAGGGACTAATCTTGCCAAATCTTCAAAGTTGAAGGACCTTTTTGTAATTTTGACAAACTTAAGGGACCAAACTTATAATTATGAATATAAAAGGGTATTAAGTGTCATTTCTTCATAAATGAGGGATCAATCTTGTAAATCTTCAAGTCTTGAAGGGGTTTTCTTTGATAATTCACAAACTAGGGCTCGGTTCATTGTGCGGCTTCGTTTCTCGTGTTCGTTTTTCCTTGTTTCTTGTGATCTTTTGTCTTTTTCACGATATCCATATCTAAAATACATAAGTAAACAAACACAAGCATATATATGGTATTTTATGACATTTTATGCATTTAAAGCCCGAAAAGAACAATGAGATCATGTATAAATGCCATCTCATCACTCCCCCATACTAGACCATTGCCGTGCCCTCACGCAGTGTTAGAATAAAGTATCTAAGCATCTCCAAAATTAAATTTATTACCCTTTATTGAAAACTAAAAGACTTGCAACAATACTACGAAGATGTGTAAAGACACAATGTATGATTTTCACCACGAAAGTGACTTTTAGAGTCAATGAATAGAAACAAGTGAATGTCCCATAGAGTAAAGTTTGTCATCCTTGATTGTCATATATTCCATTCTAAGTGAAAAAATGATATCATCGTTGGTACATGTCACAATGCTAACACTATTCATACGTCCAAATTGTGTAATACTTTTTCTCCCCGCAATCATGTTATTATGAAAGGAAATGGGTTTCTAGAATTTTTTAACTATTTGTCATGGATCACAAGTGATTCATATTGACTTATTTGAGTATTTATTAGTCCGAAAGTAAAGTAGCACGATTTAATCGATAGTCAGCCGAAGGACAAAATCTTTTATAACGGCTTCTCGTGTATCTCCTTAAGTTCATATCTTGACATAACTTGTTTCACGATTTGAGACCTTTCTCGGACCGATATTTGGAATGTACTTCATACTTCAAATCTTGGGAAGACTTTCTTGAAATTATGGTCTTCTCTTCATATTTTAGAATTTCTTCACTTGATGTTTTTGAGAGATTCTTCATACTTGGACCACGACTTTATCATTTTTCTTCAATTTTTATTTTGGATTTTGATATACAACAATCCGCCTCCTTTTAGGACTTCGATATATTTATCCTCATACCTTGTAAGGGTCCTTTTGGATAGACTTTCTCCATGATCTTTAGGGGAGTAATTGCTTTTCGTCGTGTGTCTCGGTCCTTCATATTGATTTAATAATAATGATACTTCACATCATCTTGGATCTTTAGCAATCAAATAGAGCTCCTCATGCCTTGTTAGGGCCTTTTTGGATCTTCACCAATCTTCGAATCCCGCTTCAATAAGTTATGCCTTGGCTATGAACTCTATTCAACCCCGAGCAACTTTTAAACGATCTTGGGCTAGAAGCTAAGTAACCTTTCAAATCGTACGACCTTACTTATTGCAATTATATTATTCCTAATGCATTGATCTTATGGGAGAAAAAGCCACAATTAAAAACATATGAGTTTTTGAAAGAACATTTTCATGTTCTACGTTTAGCATGACCACTTGTCTAACTCTATCATTTCTTATTCTTCACTATTTAAAGACCTCTAATTAACGAGACTCGTGAATACTTAGCCATGCAAGTCAAAATTAAGCCAAATTTGGATTAGCTTTCATTAAAACTATATCAAATCGAAGTTTTGGTTTTTCAAGCCACCTATAGGATCTTGCACTTTCTTTGACTTTTTCAAGTTTATAGAATGCATTTTATAGTTCCCTTGATAAGTGACTTTCTAGGATCAATTATAGGAACTTTCGCGTTTTAAAGTTCCCTATATAAAAGTCTAGCAAAACTTGATTCGAGCGGGTTAAGGAATGTAAAGGGCTCCAAATGCCCATCAATTCAAAAATTAGCTCTTATTCTACCCATCGGAAAATATACATTCGTGTCTTAAAAACACTTATGAAAACTAAGAAAAAAATTAAAATTGGGCCATTTTTAGCCTTATTAGGACAAAAAAAAACGTTGAAAGTTGGAAAACGTGAGGGCATAGCAAAGCAAGTATCTATTCACCCCCCATACTAAAATTAAACATTTTCCTCAATGTTTCGAGTCTAAAGGTGGAGCACCCCCATACTAGAGACGAAGAGTCGAATGCTTAGGATCTAGTATGGAAAGGGTGATCAACAATATATCGAAAGCCGTTTATTAATTATGCTAAAAGATAATTGTTAGAACAATAAAGGATATGTCATGGAAAAAACTCTTCAAGCAAACGATCGGGCTCAGGTAAATGAACACGAGAGTCTTCAATCGTAATGATGATGATGATCTAGATAACACATTCACAAACAACCACGAGACAACGAGTTGGAAGGGCTATTAGAAAGCATAAAAGGATAAGCATGGGATCTCCCCCATGAGGCACCTCATTTTTGATTACCGAGTCATGAGCTCGACTCGATCCCCTCAATGCTAATTATCATTGGGGAAGGTGACTTGGTTGAGGTCGTCTAACGAAGGAACTTCCCCACCAAAGTAGTGCTTAAGCCTATGTCCATTCACCTTGAAGTTAGGACCATCATTTTGAGCTAGCTTGATAGTCCCATAAGGAAACACTTGTGTTATGGTGAAAGGACCCGACCAATGAGATTTCAATTTCCCGGAAAATATCTTTAATCGAGAGTTAAAAAGTAACACTTTATCACCAATGTTAAAAACCCGGTTTTTAATCTTTGCATCATGAAACTTTTTAGTCTTTTCTTTAAAAATCAATGAATTTTCATAAGCATTATCTCTTAATTCATTCAATTCATTTAATTGTATTATCCGGTAATCTCCCACGGTCTTCAAATCATAATTTGCATGTTTAAGGGCCCAATATGCCTTATGCTCCAATTCAATGGGCAAATGATAATTCTTTCCATAAACCAACTTATATGGAGTATAACCGATAGGTGTCTTATAAGCGGTCCTAAAGGCCCATAAAGCGTCATCGAGTTTGTCGGACCATGAAGCACGGTTTTCTACAATAGACCTCTCTAAAATCCTCTTCAAAGCTCGGTTTGAAACCTCGACTTGCCCACTCGTTTACGAGTGATAAGCCGTAGAAAGATGATGAGTAACTCCATATTTCTTTAAGACCTTCTCGAATTGGTCATTACAAAAATGGGTTCCACGATCGCTTATAATAGCACGAGGGGTTCCAAACCGAGAGAATAGTTGCTTCAAAAACTTCACAACCACACGAGCATCATTAGTAGGTAAAGCCTTAGCTTCCACCCACTTAGAAAGGTAGTCGACGGCGACGAGGATATACTTGTTACCATGAGACGATGGGAACGGCCCCATAAAGTCTATTCCCCAAATGTCGAAAATCTCACACACTTGAATTATGTTTTGCGGCATTTCGTCATGTCGAGACGATTTTCCTTGACGTTGGCACGAATCACATGACTTCACAAGTACGTGTGCATCACGATATATCGTAGGCCAAAAGAATCCGGCATCGAACACTTTCTTAGCTGTGAGATTAGCACAGTGGTGACCACCCGTGGGTCCCTCGTGACAAGCTCTAAGTATGTTAGAAGCTTCGGTACCAAAAACACAACGTCGAACGAGTTGATCCGCACAAACCTGAAAGAGATAAGGGTCGTCCAAAAAATAGAACTTGACGTCACGAAAGAATTTTCTCTTTTTTTGTGTCGTCATACCCTTGATTATGAAGTTCCCCGCATGGTAATTTGCAATGTCGGCAAACCATGGGGTGGTGTCTTTAGAATTCACTACACCGAGAGTCTCGTGAGGAAATGTTTCGGTAATTTCCTTGTTCTCGAACACATCTTTGTGAGGATCTTCTAGACGAGAGAGATGATCGGCCGCTAGATTCTCGACTCCTTTTTTGTCAAGCACGGTGACATCAAATTCTTGGAGGAGGAGCATCCAACGAAGCAATCTCGGCTTAGCATCTTGCTTAGCTAAGAGATACTTGATAGCCGAATGGTCGGTATACACGATGCTTTTAGTCAAGACGAGATAAGGTCGGAATTTCTCAAAAGCATAGACCACGACAAGGAATTCCTTTTCCGTTGTGGTGTACTTTAATTGAGCCTCGGTCATCGTCTTACTAGCATAAGGGATAGGACGGAAATGCTTTTCATAACGTTGCCCTAAGACGACCCCTATAGCATAATCACTTGCATCGCACATGATTTCAAAGGGTAATTACCAATTAGGAGCAACAAGAATGGGAGCTTCGGTAAGTTTCCTTTTAACAGTTTCGAAAGCTCTAACACAATCCTCATTAAAGTTAAAAGGAGCATCCTTCTCGAGAAGGTGTGTCATTGGTCGAGAGATTTTCGAAAAGTCTTTGATGAAACGACGATAAAGCCCGCGTGGCCTAGGAAAATCCTAACTCCCTTGACGGTTTTGGGATGAGGTAACATGGCGATGACGTCTACCTTAGCTTTATCGACCTTAATCCCCGCTTTCGAGACCTTATGTCCTAAGACGATTCCTTGTTTACACATAAAATGACATTTTTCCCAATTAAGAACAAGGTTGGTTTCTTCACAACGTTTTAACATTTGCTCGAGATTAGATAAACATGACGTGAACGAATTGCCAAACACCGAAAAGTCATCCATAAACACTTCCATCGACTTCTCGATCATATCATGAAAAATAGCCATCATACATCGTTGAAACGTACCCGGTGCATTACAAAGTCCGAAAGGCATCCTATGATAAGAAAACTTTCCATAAGGACACGTGAACGTAGTTTTATCTTGATCACGACGGTCGATAGGGATTTGAAAGTAACCGGAAAAACCATCTAAAAAGCAATAGAATTCATTTCCCGCGAGTCGCTTCAACATTTGATCCATGAAGGGCAAAGGAAAGTGGTCTTTACGAGTGACGTCATTTAACTTTCGGTAGTCAATACACACCCTCCAACCAGTCACAACACGAGTGGGAATTAACTCGTTGTTTTCATTAGGTACAACGGTCATTCCTCCCTTTTTTGGGACACAATAGATTGGGCTCACCCACGGGCTATCGGAGATAGGATAAATCATTCCCGTGTCAAGGAGTTTTAAAACTTCCTTTTTGATGACATCGTGAATTTTGGGGTTTACCCTTCTTTGACTTTGAATTGCGGGTTTGTAGTCCTCATCCATTAAAATCTTGTGAGTACAAAATTTTTGGTCAATACCCTTATTGTCGGAAATTTTCCATGCAATTGCCCCTTTATGAGCTTTAAGAACTTTCAAAAGTGCGGGTTTTTCATTATTAGCAAGACCTTTTGCAATAATAACCGGCAACTTGTCATCACCTTCCAAGAATGCGTATTCAAGGTGAGATGGAAGATCTTTCAATTCAAGGATAGGAGGTTCCTCGATTAAAGATTTTTGCTCAACACTCATAACTTCCATCGGCAGAAGAAATGGTGGAATAGAAGTATCATTACCAATTGTCACCTCATATTCATTGTCGATTTCATTTGAAGTAAAATCACCTCATTGGAATGGAGTGAGATTTGGTGTAGAATTAGCAAGAATCGATCTAAAATAGTGGGATTACCACTTCACGAGCTATCAGAAAAACCTAACACTTCTTGTGAAAACTCATCGCAAACCACATCAACTAAGTCGATGTGATTGATGGTAGCGATTGCATAAACATGAGAAGGTGTCGAGTTTTGAGTAGCGTTTATAACAAGTTCCTCTTCGTTGAATATCAAAGTAATAGTTCTTGCATGAACATCGATAAGCGATCTCGAGGTGTCTAAAAATGGACGACCTAAAATTAGAGAAACTTGAGGATCCGCGGGGATGTCAACTACTATAAAATCAACGGGATAGTAGAACTTCCCCAGTTTCACGAAAACATCCTCGGCTACTCCATATGCTAAGATCATAGAATGATCGGCCATCTCGATAGACATGTTCGAAGGAGTAAGAGCCGGAAGCGAAAGCGATTTCCAAATGGAAAATGGCATCAAATTAATGCTCGCACCAAGATCGGCCAAGGCGAGGCATTCTTCCATATCTTGTATCTCACAAGGAATGAGAAACTTCCCGGGGTCACCAACTTTTTCCGGTATGTGGTTAAGATAAACCGAAGAACAATTAGCAAGCTTTGAAAGCTTTTCCTTATCGTTCATCATACTTTTAAAAGTGGAAGCGAAACGAGGCATGTATAACAACGCGTCAACTTACATCAAAATGAACTTGTTGAAACATTTTTATAAAAAGCTCGATTTGTTGTTTGTTACGTTCTTGCAATTTTTCTTTGTTTCGTCTCGATGGGTAAGGTAAGGGTGGTGTGGGTAGGACATTAGGCAACGGCCTTGGAATCTCGGGTTCCATGATTGGTATTGGTTCAACCATAGGTGTGGTATGAGCGGTACTTCGTGGGCTTGTGATATGCTCCTTTTCGACCATCACCTCGGGCTCTTTCTCGATTTCCTTCTCCGTAGAAGTACTTGGACGAGAGATTGGTTCCTTGAAAGTTTTACCACTACGTGTAGTAATAACCTTCATTTCTCCCTTCGGGTTTGCAATGGTTAGGAAGACAAACCAAGGAAGAGGGTTTACACATGATTGCTTCAAACATTTTTGCCATTCGGTCTTCAAATTTTTATTGCCTAGCATTCGCTTTTAACAATTCTTGCTTAATCTCATGTTGTCCTTGTTCCATAATTTGTTGATTTTATTGAAGACGTTGAACGTTTCCTTCCATTTTATTAGCATGAGTCTTAAGTTCATTAGCAAGTTAATTTTTAAGCTCGTTTTTCAACTCGGATCTTAAGCTAATCATCTCACGTTGCATGTTATCAAACTTAGCATCGTTTGCTTTTGCATAATCCAAAAATTCTCCATTAAGATTTTTAGTGTGAGCATTTTGAAAACCTTGTGAGTGTTTTGAAAATCACTGTTTTGGTTTTGATTTGAAACTTATCCATTCCCACTTTGATAATTCCCTTTGTTTTAATTACGTGAATTGCCTTGATAACCACCATTTTGATTGTTGTTTCGATAGTTGTTAGCATTTTGATTTGATGGAGCTTGATTTGGGCGGGAACCTTGGCCGTTTTGGTTGTAAGTTCCCGTTGCTACGTAAGCATTCGAAGTGTTACCACCGGCGGTAATGAACTCAGAAAGATCATGAGCTCCACCACAAGATAAACAACTCTTTTCAACCGCTTTAACCGATGCGGAATTTAAAGCATCTTGTGCTTTCCAATGTGTCATAAGCGTCGAAAACTTATCGAAAAACCGATTTTCCTCATTTGCTTCATCATGTAAGGCATTCATGTTACGAGACGATGACGACGATGACAAACCCATATTGCCAACACTCGGTGTGTTACGAGGGTTGTAAACCTTCGATCTATTCTCGATAATCTTTAAAGCTTCATCGGTCGTTTTGCACAAAAAATTACCACCCGCGGCGGCATTCAAATAATCTCGTTCATGATCATTAAGCCCATTATAAAAAGTATCTATTTGATGTAATTCCAAAAAATCATGGTGTGGACATTCATGTAACATTTCCTTAAATCGGTCCCATGCCATTGAAAAACTTTCATTATTACGTTGTGTAAACCTTGAAATCTCATTTTTCAAATGTGTTGTTTTAGATGGTGGAAAAAATTGGTTCACAAACTTAGAAACGAGATCACCCCATGTCAAAATCGAATTTGGCGGTTCTTTCTCGAGCCAAATTTTAGCGGGTCCATCCAACGAGTATGGAAACAAAATCATCTTAATGGCGTCATGTGGAACATCTATAAACTTGCTTGTTGCGGTGAGACGATTAAAATTCCTTATGTGGTAATGCGGGTTGTCTTTTTCATGACCTCTAAACTTATTTGCTTGCAACCTCGACATTAAACCCGTCGTAATCTCGAAATTCTCCGCAAGGATGGCGGGAATCACAATAGCTTCTCCAAAACCCTCGGTGGGTGCTTGAAGCAACTCCATCATAGTACGATTAGCCATGGCGACTATTGGTTCTACAACGGGTTCGACAATTGGAGTTTGTTGTTCAATCAAAGGACTTTGATTTCCTTGACTTTGACGACGTTTACAGCTCGTTTTGCTTGATTACGAGTTAGCATAAACTTGACGAAGAATGGGAGGTGATCAAACAAGATTTTTTTGGGTGTTTTGTGAATTTTCAATTTTTTTGTGTTTTTGATTGTTTTTATTTTTTTTGGATTTTGTGTATATTTGTAGACAACAATCTACCAAATCTCTACTCGAATCAAACTCTTGATTAAAGAAGCCTCAAAAGAATGAAAACGATCATGTTGAGTGAACGCCTTCGAATGACTTTAGAACTTTGGTGAAAACCAAATTGTTCAAGAGGGTTTAATTACAAAGAAACCAAGGAAATATATATGATACGTAATAATACTTTGGGCGGCAAAACCCTCGATTAGCCTTCAATTTCAAAATACTCACAAGCATGCGGAGAAACGACGCGGCGTGAAGCACTTAAGAGCCTTTTTCCATAGGGTATATTTTATAATACCCACCTTATACCCACCTAATAGTTTGTATTTTTCAAAATCGAGCTTCACGAAAGTATTTATCTATTTTTGCCTTTTTCTTTTTGTTTGAAATTCGAATACAATAATTAGGAGATCAAATTCCAATTAAGGTTGTGTTTGCATACTTTTGGAGATATTTTGTATTTGTTGTGATACTTAATACAATATAGTAACAATAATTTCACAAGAAAAACGAAAAAACCGATAATACGTATTAATAGAATTCTACTAATACATTTTACTATTTATGGTTAATATTAAAAACAAAATGACAAATTAATCACGACACACCTCCCCGGCAGCGGCGCCAAAATGATTGTGGTAAAATACGTCTTTTAGGAAAAAGAGCTTATATGAGCGGAAAGTATTAAATACGACGGTTTAGGAAAACCGTGTACTAATGACCCAAAGGTGAAAGTTCGTTTCCCAAGGAGGTATATGTGTGTGATTAAAATGTAATGATTTTTGAGATTAATATTGAGAAAGAACGGATGAGAAAATAGAATGACGGATACGTGAAAATTATTACTACGACGACTAAATTAAAAACCGTAAAAAGTGCTAAAATAAAAATTAATTCCAAAAACTCCCAAAAAATTCCCAAAAATCAGATTAAATAAACTAAGAGTTTACAAATGATCAAAACTTTTTCAAACTTTTTAATTAGTTAAATATTAATTTTTAAATGCTAATTAAAGCCCTAAAAATCCAAATAATTTTTAAAAAGTCCAAATAAAGATTTTTCACTTTGTAAACCTTTAAAATGACTTAAAAAGACTAAAAACTATTTTTATGAATTTTTAAACTAAAGAAAACTATTTTTAAATGATTAAAAACTATTAAAATATTAAAATAATTCTAAAAATTAAGAAAATGATGCTAAAATTAATCTAAGAATTTTAAATCCTATTTTAATGTATTTAACCTAAGAAAAATAAAAAAAAAGTTGCAAAAAATGTGAAAAATAAAATTTAATAATAAAATAATATTAAAATATTATTAAAAATCCAAAAATTATAAAAAATTCTAAAAACTTGCAAACTAGTTTATTTTAACCTAAATAATCAGAAAATGAAAACAAAGTTACCAAAATACCCCTAATGGGCCCCCAAATGGGCTAAAATCAAAAAACAGTACAACAAAATGGGCTTAATGGGCCCAAAAAGTTCAAACTCAACCAAAAGACTTGAAAAAGACCTATCTGACTCAAAATTTGATTCTGAACACAAAAGTCTGAAGGCCCAAAAGCTGGTTTTGAGCGTATCACAGCTTATTAAGTCAACAGCTTATTCTTAATGAGCCAATAAGCCCATTAAGCCATAAGCTAATTCCATAAGCTCTAATTTGACACACAACCTTCTTTTGAGATGCTTAAGAGATCTATGAAAGGAAACTTTGAAAAAGCAAACCCAATAAGCCAGAAATAAGCAAAGTAGAATTTCACTAAAAGACAAAATAGTCGACTTGGAGTTCTAGACCACCTCAGACCTTGCAATAAGTTAGAAAAGACTCTAAATGACTTAATTAAGACAAATAAACAAAGAAAAGTTCAATAAGCCAAGCCAAAAAAGCTGAATAAGCTGATAAGCACTTATGTAATAGTCAAAGTTATTGGTTTTCTAGTCAAAGCTCTAAGTCAACCCCTCAAATGTTCTAGTATGAACATGTGGGGCAAATACGTGACACCTATTACAAATTAAAAGTTGTTGCAGGTTTAAATAAGCTAAAATAGCTTATTGATAAGCACAAGGTGAAATAACACTAGCAGTGGCGAACAGCAGGGGAAAGGAGTTCCCACTACTTTGACTATTTGACATACTTTTTTAGAGAGATCCAGTTGGATTCAATGGAAAACAAAGGCACCCTTGTAATCAGTGGATCACAAGGAGTCAATATTAATCAACAAATCATAATTTGGTTCACTCAATAAGCACAGAATAAGCAAACAGTTACCAGATATGATACAGACCTGGAAAATAAGCAATTATGACTAAAAAGCAGATTTAGCATGAATAAGCCAACCAAATTGAACCATATGCATACACAAGCTATAATAATGTCCAATAAGCACAAATAAACTTGTTTCAAACACTAGATCAAAGTAAATAAGCATATTCAAGCATAAATAGTTACTGATGAACAAGGCACTTTTTCAAAACCCTTTTGCTGATCTATTTGACCACCAATCAAATTTCAAGCCATCAAATCCCTTTCCCTGGTTATGTTAACCAAAATTTAGCACTTGTTAACCCTAGTCTACCCTTAGATCTAGGTGTCCCCAAAATTTTAGCCAAAATTTGCAAGTAAAACTTATTTTATAGACCTTTGATTGATTTAAGTGTTTAGACCCTCAAAACTTGTAGATAAGTAACCCAATACACCAGATAAACAAATACCAACAATAAGAAACCACAAATAACCACTCAAGTTGCCTTAGATCTTGATAAATCAGTTAACCCAAACACCCCTTTGGAATCTGATTTCTCAAATTTTCAAAGGAGTGTTGTGATTTAACCCTCAATCCAAGATCAAAACAACCCTAACAACAATAATGCAACCTCAGAAACACAAATCAACCACAAACTCACAGATTCACAAACAAATATGCAGATTCACCAAAAATCAAGCAAAATTCAGAAAATATAAAAGGGAATAGAGAATTAAACCTCCAAAATGTACATCCACACTTTGGAATGTTTGAGCTGAGGTGATAGCAAGAACAAGCACCAGCTTCCAATAGCTGCTAAGAACAACAAACCACAAAAGTTAACCAAAACAGATTATCCTTTGATTTTTGAAAACAAGTGTTTTAATCCTTAAAACTTTTTCTCAAAATCAATCAAACATGTAAATGGAACTCAGATCTTAGATATTCCAACACCAAACTTTTATAAAACTCAAAAGAGAATTCAAAGTTTTCAAAAAATAAACTTTTATTTCATAAAAAGGAATTACAAATAAAATAGCTAAAATCTAGAACAAAGGCCTCACCACAGGTTGGGGGTCCTTTAATAGGCAACAATAGACGATTCTAGATGAAAAAAACATGAAAACCCTAGCTAGAAAATCCCTAGAATGCTCTTAAGTGCTTGAGGCGTGTTTGATGTTGCGAGCTGTCAAATTTGATCCTGAATGTTCATTTTAGCTTTGGGGCCAAGTAATGAGTGTGAGTCGTTGATTTGGCCACTTGGCAATCCTTGGAGAGGAAGGTATGATGTGATAGGTGGACGGGTTTGAATGGTGGGGTCCTTTGGTGAGTGGGATTGAAGGTTTTTGGTGTGGGATAAGTTCCTGGGCATGTGAATTTAGCGTGTGCCAGGGTAATTTCATTTTACCCTTTGTTTTAATTGGGATAGTAACTGGGTTCATCAGGGTGAATAGTGGTAAGTTTTGATCCGAAATTAGGGGGTGTTTGTGTTTGGCGCGTGTTTATGGATTTGAACTTTCAGAATGGCAACTTGGATCCTTGTTCTTTGGGAAAACATGTAAAACAAGTTTTGCAGCTTAAAAAAAACGATTTCCTTTGTTATATTACTTTCCAATTTCACACATTTGCCCCAAAACTTTGGTGAAAGGGTTTAAAGGGTTATTTTTGCCATTTTTGAATAGTTCAATGACTGATCTTGGACATTTCTAATCTTTGAAGGTCATAATTGGATGTTTGACTTCATGAGGGACCATTGTTGACAATTTAGAACTTTTAAGGGACTAACCTTGCCAAATCTTCAAAGTTGAAGGACCTTTTTGTTATTTTGAAAAACTTAAGGGACCAAACTTGTAATTATGAATATACAAGGGTATTAAGTGTCATTTCATCATAAATGAGGGATCAATCTGGTACATCTTCAAGTCTTCAAGGGTTTTTCTTTATAATTCAGAAACTAGGGCCTGGTTTATTGTGCGGCTTCGTTTCTCGTGTTCGTTTTTCCTTGTTTCTTGTGATCTTTTATCTTTTTCACGATATCCATACCTACAATACACAAGTAAAAAAAGACAAGCATATATATGGTATTTTATGACATTTTATGCATTTAAAGCCCGAAAAGAACGATGAGATCATGTAGAAATGCCATCTCATCAACTTGCATGAATCAACATCCACCTATAAACACATGTAACAAACTTGTTAAAAATCAAGATTTGATAAAACTATGACCATCAAGGTCACGGCATATATTGGAATACCATTAGTCATGGTTAAAAACTTTTAATAAAGAACCCTATGACTAGTATTCTATGTATAAACGTGATTAAAAATCATATGAAGCATTTTATGAATTTAAATGTAGCCGTGGGTTACAAATCTTACTTTTTCGGGTTTTGGTTAACTAATAATCATAAATCTCATAAGTAAACTTGTGTAACTCAAAACCATGAAAAACCATGACCTTAAAGGTCATGGCATAATTAAATGGACATCTATGATTTATGTACTAAGTTTTAAACAATGGAATATGTATTTATACATGTATAATGAACTACTAAAAATCACTAAAACACTTTATGTGTACAAATATAGCCGTGGGCTATGTATATCCTTGGATGGATTTTAAATGTACATGCATGTCTATGTAAAACCTAGATCTAGTGTTGAGAACTTAACTTAACCTAATAAACATAAAACAAGCATAAAGATCTTATGGGAACATTTAGGGAAAAACAATATAGCCGTGGGCTATATGTTGTTTTTCTTGGATTCATGGTAACCTTGGAAACATGCAATAAGCCTAGATAATTATGTTGGACTTTATAAATAATTATAAAACATAAAACTAGCTAAAAACCTCATCTTGGAAACACCATGATTAAATTATATCCGTGGGCTATATATGTATATACATGGAATTATGATTTGGTTTCTTATTTTGTACATAGCTAGATCTTATATTGGGACACTTATAATTACATGCAACCTTAAAACAAGTTTTGACTTTAAGCTAAAACATAAAAGAGCCGTGAGTCATAAGCTAACATTAGGGTTTATAACCTACATGCAAACATGAAACACATCTAGATCTCATTTGGTACATCAAATAAAACAAACCATGGGTTTTATTATTATATTAGGACTTATAACTTGAATTTGATAAGCTAATGATAAGCTTATAAGAAAATCCTAGATTATTACTTACATAAAATGAAAAGTAGTATTGATGGACTAATCAAGCCCATGCAACATTAGTCCAAGACTTATTGGACCCAATAAGCCCATTTAACAAATCTTAGTATCTTAATGGACCTAAGAATGTTCTTAGGCCCATTTAATTAATTAATGGACTTAAAAATGTATTTAAGCCCAACAAATGTTTTAAAGGCCCATTTAGCAAATTAGTGGACTTAAAATGTATTTAGGCCCACTAGATGGCCTATTAGATCTTTTAGCCCATTTAATGAACTCATTTAATGTTTTGGATTATTTAAATAAAAGTTTTTATGATAAAATATAACTTATAAAAGCTTTTGGACTAAAATGATAGTTTATGAAACTTAAGGACTAAAACCGTGACATTTGAAACTTGTTTTGATAAACTATTAAACACAAGGACTAAAAATGTAATTATCCGAAAGTCTAGGGTTTGATAAATACCATCCGTGGCATATTAAACGCTAGGGACCATTTTGGAAAGTTTCTGAAAGTTGTTTTGTCATTTCATAACCCTAAGGACCACTTTTGTAATAATCTGAAACCTAAAGAAGCCCTAGGGACTGTTTTTGCCATTTTATGAAAGTTATAAAAGCTAGTTATAATTAGGAGGACTAAAACTGCCATAACCCGAAAGTTTAACAAGCCCTAGGTACTAAATGTGTAAAATTTGAAAGTTTTACTTTACTTAAAATATGGAGGGACTAGTTTTGCCATATTCCGAAACTTTAACAAACCCTAACCCTTATTCTATTTTAATAAATCCAAAACTAAAAGGGTTTAAGTGGTAAACTTTTGAACTTGCAATTTATAAATTATTTTATAAATGTTAAATAATTTATGGGAACTTTAAAGTTAAATATAATATTTATATTTTTACTTTTCAAAAATAAAATATTTATATTTTGCTTTATGAAATAAATTGTATAAACAATATGGATATGTATTATTAATACATGTACTCATATAATTTTAGGAAATAAAATCATATGAACGTAAGATAAATTGAATGCAAGTATGTATATTAATATTATAAGCAAAACATTCTATGTTTACTTAAATATGAAACTTAATTGTAAGTTTAAGTGGTTATTATTATTAATACATGTACTACGGACATAAACTAATATCATAAGTAAGACATTTTATGTCTACTTAAATATGAAACTTAAATACAAGTTTAAATGAATATTGCTAATACTTGTACTACAGTCATTCAAATAAATATTGTTGCATTAATAAACTGATTAAAAATCTGTATAAGCATACACATACGTTCCTTGTATTATCTATTAAGGTTGTACTATCTGATTAGGCATAGCTTGTGGCGTGAGCATTATTTGGATATTCATATTATACAACTATTGCCAACTCCCAGGTGAGTTTACAGCCCCATATAAACTATTGATAAACTTTTCCTCTACGGGGGAGAAAACATGCAACTATTTTATTGGACATAACGGAACTGTATAAACATGAATACGATTGACTATTATAGAAACTGTTAAATTGTTGTAAATTCCCCGAATGTTATAAATAGATCTATTTAGGATTGACCATCCCCATGTGGTTGAGTCATGCTCACTGTGCCTTGGCCGGGACAACAGATGTATACCATGTTGGAACTGGGTTTGGGTGTCTTTTTGTAGGACACTACGTTCTCATCTGTTAAGGACTATGGAAGGTTAAGCTTCAGTTTCGAGTAATAGAAAATGTAATCTACCTTTTAGTAAAAATGCTTTGTGCATTGTTACTTCCACGATTGATGTATGTCCAAACTAATTATTACTAAACCTGTAAATTCACCAACTTTATGTTGACCCTCTAAGCATGTTTTCTTAGGAAAATGAAGTTAGTACGTGGTGTGTGCATGGACTCAAGCATCATTGTAATCTGCATTGTAGGACTCGTCAAGGGTTCTATTTGGGAAAAATAAACATCTACTTTTATCATGTTGAAGACAATTTTTATAAATTTGTATAATGATCATGTAATATGTTTTGAATAACCTCTTATCTTATGCTCTATGAAGTATGTGCTATCGATCCACCCTTGTGACATCTCTATTGATAATTCCGCATATTTTGACCCTACCCGGGGTGTCACAGAGAACGGTATCAGAGCATTAGTTATAGAGAACCAGATAAATTTTTAGATAAAATAAAAATAAAGTGATTTTTCTTTTATTTAAAATTGGACTATAACTTTATAAAAATATTTTGGGATTTTTTTTGGGACCGTATTTGTAACACCCCACTTTGATAAGTGGACCGTTATGCGTAATTATGGCGTGTCATCGAAGCATGCAATGTAATATGTAGTAAAACATACATGACCATAGGGAAAATCGGAATCAAACATCGGTTCCCAAACATAAGCCCAAAACATAAATAAAGAAAATGAACTAGGAAAGACTAGACAAGCATAAGTATATGGCAAAAAGGAGAAGAAGTCTATGGCAGATTCCATCCTATACACTTCCTCCAAATGCTTGAGTCCGTCCTTGGGTACCTGCCGTTTTGGGACATGGAAAGGAAAGTAACGACTGAGCATAACGCTCAGTGCACGGATATACGACATAGTAAGAATGGCTGAAACATAAATAATACTAATAGCAGCGGAAATGTATAAGTCCTGGAAAAAACCTAGTTGTCTGTTATGTTAATTGGTTTTAGTTATGAAAACATAGCTTATGTTACTTATGAAAATCTGTATTAGTTAGTGTACCAAAATAGCCAATATAGGTCATGAGGTCAACAACGTGCATGAATACTTGGAGGGGAGACCTCATCATGAAATTAGAGGTGTTGCCTCTAATTAAATGGTAAGTGGGTAGGAGGGATCAGCTCCTTGTGAAGGATGCAAGGCACACACCACATTCACCATGAAATCCTGACTGAAACATCTAACTAGGATGCACCCATATGCCCCACATGATAATATAATAATATAATGGCCAAATAACTGATAATGGACGCCATGAGCATTCATGCATGTATATGGCTAAGGTAACTAATAAACATAAGCATTTAATCTGTAACTACTAGGGAAACCAGTTGGCTGCATACGGGAAATCCTAATGAAGAAAGAGATTGTCCTTACGGAAGGACAGGAAATCCGTACCTTAAGTCCAGTGAACAAAGAATATGAACGGAAGAGAGTCCTACTTCGATCTCACTAATGCTACATAAATAGTATATGTGTACAAGTATTCTAATTACTGAGTACGTAACTGGTTTTATATTATGTCTTAGCTTATTTTACATTTTCATGTCTTGTTTTACTGATTATAGCGTTATGTTGTGTTTATCATGTATTCTGTATATTCTGATTAAGTATTACTTGTATTTCTTGTATTATTATACTTGTTGTGTAATAATAAGTAACTTCCTAAAAATAGCAGGTTTCCTAAAATAGAAAGTTTCCAAAAATAGATTAACTGCTTAAAATAATTTAGTTTCTAAAATAAGAAACTTTCCAAAAATAGTAAGTTTCCTTAAATATAAAGTTTCCATAATTAGAATTAAGCTGGATTAATAAGCTAATAAGATAAGCTTAAGTTTTACTGATTAAATATACTAAGTCATTTAATTAATAGTATAGTTTATTAATTATAACATGTTAATTAAATACACTATATGTTATACGATTTAATTAAATATAATCATGATTTAATTAAATTAAAGTATATAAAATACTTAGGTTAAAACATGTATTAATATTTATATTAATATAACCTAAGTCATGATAATTAATTAATTACATGTCATGATTTAATAATTAATTAATTACTATAGTCTAATTTAAATAATAAAATACTTAGGTTATAATCATGTAATATTAATAACAATAAACCTAAGTCATGTTTTAATTAAATTAATTTGGTATCATGTTAAATTGATTTAACTAACTTGAAAAAAATATATGCACATGTAACTAATTAATCTTGTAAAAATAATTAACCCGATCCCGTGTATTATTTATTAAACCGTGTCCTGAATCGAACCCGTGAACCAACACCCCCGAAAACAGTGGCAAACCGGCCTAAGTCGGTTGCCCCTGCTCTCGGCAAGTTGCCACCGGCTGCTGCCGGTGGTCTTGTCCTGCTCGCGCAGCCGCTGACCAAAAACGGGTTCCCACCGGCAGTTGCCGGTGGTTCCCCCTGCCTGCCCGCGGTTCCCCCTGCTTACCATAAATAGCCACCGGCTTTGGCCGGTGGTGGGGCTGTGGCTGCCGTGACCTAACCCAACCACAAGGACACCCCCGACGTGAGTCGGGGTGCATTGTTCCCTGCTGCCGACCGTAACCCACCACCACCGAGACCTTTGTCTCGTGTGGTGGTGCGAACCAAGCGACACCGAGAGTCGTAGGACTCTCAGTTGTGTGGCGGCCGAACACCAAAACCCGAAAACAACCTTTATTATTACCCACCATGATTTTAACATGTTAATTAATCTTAATTAATTATTCCCATGATCACATGTTCATAAAAACATAAAAAAAACTAAAAGGAAAGGTTTTCGGATTACCCAAAACACGTGGAATGAATAAATCTTGATCTCACGAACACACTCCTAATCAGTAATTAAAATCAAAACCTCGTCCTCTTTTTGGCTTGCTACCGGTGGCTAAATCAGAACGTCACGTTCTCCTTTAGGGTGATGTTGGCGGCATAACCAAAACATCACGTTCTCCTTTTAGGTACTGATGGCGGCATAACCAGAACATCACGTTCTACTTTTGGGTGCGGCTGGTGGCATAACCAGAACCGGCGGCCACCATGAGGTCTGCTAGGTTTTTTGCTTTGTTTTGAAAATATGATAAATGAAAGTGTAATGATTAACCTTCCTGACATATTTTTGTGAAGTGGGTTAGGCCATAAGGCCCGTTTCCTTTCTTTGTGTCCGCGGGTAGGTGGGACCCACAAGGGAAACCCGAACCTTTTCATGCTTTATAATTACGTGTTCGTACGTTTGTATTGTTACGTTATTATAATTTATTCGTGTTATCATAAATACTTGTAAGTAACCGTAATAATAATATACGTAAATACATATTTATGTGTTCGTGATTCTTACGTTCATTATTTCATGTTCGTGATTATAATTATTATTGATAATAATTATCTTGTATTAATACATACTTAATACTTATCGTGTAATAACATGTACATAATTCTTGTAACTCATATTCGTGATTCGTGTTCATGTTATATAAGGAAAGTTGTAATCTTGTACGTACGATTATTAGTGTACTATTCATGGTAAAAGCATGCGGGTTTTACAACTCTTCCCCCCTAAAAAGAATAATTCGTCCCCGAATTATAGATAACGTAAATGAAAGAGAAACATACCCAAATTAAACTGAGAGGGTATGTAAGATAAAAGGAAATGCAGGTGACATGGTAGAAGGAACGTGGAACATGACATGTCTTGTAAGGACATGGAACGTGACGTGACTAAAAGGACGTATCTAATCGATAAGAGAAAACGGATAAGAAGTCCGGATGTACTCCTCCGTTCCAAGTGGCTTCCCGCCCAGGACGGTCCTCTAAACGGTCTTGGCGGAAATAACAATATTAGTCTTCATGACTTTTGGTTGACGATACAGAAAGTTTCTGGTTCATCAACATAAGATAGATCAGCATAAATCTGATCGAGTGGATAGGAATTAACGTGCAAGTGTAAACGAAATGTTATGATATAAAAGAACTTAGACTAACTGATATTAGTCCCGTATTAGCAATAATGCGCGAGACATACTGAAATGTAGTACGTGAAAAATTGTGCACGTGATACGTGGAGATATGGTGAGTGTAATAAGAGAAAACATATGGTGATCAAGATAATTGTAACATATCGTGAACATGGTATAACTAAGGATGTAACGCCGAACGCTATAAGGTGAGATGTGGAATGTGACGTGAAACGTCGGTCTGAGAATAGAGAGTTATACTAAACTTGGATCTGGTCTCTCAAGCTCTTGCAAAACATCCCAGAACGATAATAAACATAAAATCGTAAGCCATGAGACAATCATGAACGTGAATAGTGTCATGAACGTGAGTGCGAAAGCAAGTCGTAAAATTTGAACAAGGACGTGAACGTAAATAAGGTACACAAATGTGAACCTTCGTTTGGCCCGATAGTTGAGGGATTACCAAGTGATTGGATGAGCCCTGGCTGGAACACGTCCGATCAATCTGCTGGTTCTGAAATCCTTGCGGATGTAAGGATTCTACATACTTGGTCAAACTGTTGACAATAACCCAGATAGCACCATGCTTCTTCTGTGTTTGCGTTAATCTGGTAACCAAAATCCTTGGAGATCTTGTCCTATTTTTGTTCAACTTTTTCCGATGATGGAAAACATCCTAGTCAGTTGGTGTTCTATCTTATCCTGTTTGTATGTAAGGTACTTAGATATGAACGTAAGTATATCTTGCTTCGTAGAAACTTGATACATAGAAATTTACGGAACTATAAGTCTCCGAAATTAGACTTCACTTAGCGTAGGATTTTCTGGAAGACCTAATATAGTGTTGGGTTCTCACCTTTACGCATAAGCTGAGCCATGGTAAGATTAACTGTGTGAATCCACGTGATTCAACGTGTCACTATAATCAACCAGAATTTATATTGGAAAATTTCAAGGTGAAATTTCTCCTGTCGTAGAATTTGCAACATATTGCAAATATGGTCTTCCTGCTCTTCTCCAGACTTAGAGAAAATCAGGTTTTCCTTAAAGAAAACACTGATGAATTTGTTTATGAGTTCATGGAAACTCGATTTATTAAGTCCATAATGCTGTTGGAGCATTTATGAGACTAAGACAAAATCATGAATCTAGTATGACCGAGTCGTGCACGAATAGCAGTCATGGAAATGTTCTGCTCTTCTACTCGTCACTGTTGGCAGCATGATCATGAGTCCGATCTTGGAAAGGTGATTAACACCCTAAAGTCGATTGGACATGTTGTCAATACGTGGAGGAAAATAACGGTTATGGATGGTGATTTGTTTTAAATTGACGGTAGTCGACACATAATCTCATGTTACCGTCCTTCTCCTTAAAGGTTCTTCTGGAATGTATGGGAAGATTTTGGTATAATCGGCTGGTTACGCATAAAAGGAACTTCAGTCGTCGTGTCTTAACTGACAACTAGAAAATTTTAGCAGTCATGGCTCACAAAGCACGTGCTTGGAAAGCATAGATAATTTGTACAGATTTTCCTGATGGAAGACCATGCTGTGACACCCCAGGTAGGGTCAAAATATATGGAATATAGCCACGGAGATGTCACAAGGGTGGATCGATATCATATAGTCCATAGAGCATAAGATAAAGAGTTAGTCAAAACATATTACATGTTTATTCAAACAAATAAATAAAAATTTTCTTAAACATGGTGAAGAGTGTTTGTTTGAGTTTCCCAAATAGGTCCCCGGACAAGTCCTACAATGCAGATTACTAAGATGCTGGAGACCATGCACACACCACGTACTAACTTCATATTCCTGTGCAAAACATACTAACGGGTCAACATAAAGTTGGTGAATTTACAGATTTTAACAATTAATTAGTTTGGACATACAATAATCATAGAAGTAATTATGCACAAAGCATTCTTACTAAAATGTAAATAACATTTTTTTATTATTAGAAACTGAAGCTTAATCCCATAGTCCTCAACAGATGAGGACATAGTGTCTTACAAAAAGACACCCATTCCAGTTCCAACATGGTATACGTCTGTTGTCCCGGCCAAGGCACAGTGAGCATGACTCACCCAGACGGGGATGGTCAATCCCTAATAGATCTATTAATAACATTCGGGCGATTTACAACAATTTAACAGTTTCAATAGTAAGCAATCATAATCCAGTTTATACAATCCAGTTATGTCCAATATATGTTTGCATATTTTCTTTCCCAAAAGGGAAAGTTTTATCAAAGTTTAAATGGGGCTGTAAACTCACCTGGGAGTAGGCAATTGCTTGTTTAACACGGGTATCCAATTAAAGCTCACACCAAAGTTATGCCTAATCATATAGTACAGTCTTAATAGATAGTACAAAGAACATATAGGTATGCTTATACGGATTTTATTTAGTTCATTTACTATGGTATTTATCTAAATATCCATAGTTCAAGTAGCATCAATATTCATTTAACTTATTTATATAAGTTTCATTCTAAGTTCACATCATATGTTTAACTATTAATATTAGTTAGCATACATGAATGTATAGTAACCATTCAATTTTACAATTAAGTTTTACATTTAAGTAAACATAAAAGAAAATGTTTCACTCAAAATATTAATCTGTGTTTATAGTACTTGTATCAATAACATCCCGTTAAATTTTATAACCACGTTCTATATTTAAGTAAACATAAGGGGTTTTACTTATAATATATTTACGTAGTAACATTTAATTTAATTAACGTTCACATAATTTTATTTCTTAAAAGTATATGAGTACATGTATTAATAATACATATTCATAATTGTTTATACAATTATTTCCTAAAGTAAATATAAATATTTTATATATAAAATATTTTGTTTAACTTTAAAGTTCCTATAAATTATTTTTAAATTTATAAAATAATTTAAACTTAAGAATTTATACTTTAATTCATATGGTCTAAGCATTTTAATTATGTTTTATTATGATAAAAATAGATTTTTAGGGTTAGGGCTTGGAAATGTTTCGGAATATGGCAAAACTAGTCCCTTTATATTTTTAAACAAGTATAACTTTCAGATTTTACACATTTAGCACCTAGGGCTTGTTATAGTTTTGGCTTATGGAAGACTTAGTCCCTCTAGTATTATCTAGGTTTTGTAACTTTACTAAAATGACAAAACAGCCCCTAGGGCTTCTTTAAGTTTCGGACTTTTGCCAAAATGGTCCTTAGGGTTTTAAAATGACAAAATAACTTTTAAAAACTTCCCAAAATGGTCCCTAGGGTTTAAATTGCCACGGAAAATAATTATTAAACCCTAGACTTTTGGACATTTATATTTTCAGTCCTTGTGCTTACTAATTTATCAAAATAAGTTTCATAAGTTACGGTTTTAGTCCTTAAGCTTTATAATTTGTCATTTTTATCCAAAAAGTTTTTATAAGTCATATTTTATTATAAAAACTTTTATTTTAACATCTAAACTTTATATGGGCTCATTAAATGGGCTAAACATCTAATGGGCTATTTTAGTGGGCCTAAATATATTTCAAGTCCATTAATTTATTTAAATGGGCCTTTAAATCATCTATTGGGCTTAATACATTTTTAAGTCCTTTAATTAGTTAAATGGGCCTAATTGCGAATTTAAGTCCGTTTAAGTTACTATAATTTATAAAATGGGCTTATTGGGTTTACTTAAGTTTTAATTTAACTTTTCATGGGCTTAAATAGTCCATTAACACTACTTTACATTTTATGTATATTTTTACTTAGGATACTCTTATAAGCTTATTATGAGCTTATTAACATTTAGTTTTTAATCTAAATAGATGAATAAAACTTAAAGATTCATTTTATTTGTTATACCAAATTAGATCTAGGTGTGTCATAAGGTTACAAGTAAGTCATAAGCCCTAATAGGAGCTTATAACCCACGACCTACATTAGTGATAGAATTTTAAGATAGGTCAAGTCCCATTTTAAGGTTGCATGTAGTTTATATGTGTTACAAGATTAGATCTAACTATGTACACATCCAGAAAATAAATCACAAGTTCAAAATAAGATCTAAACTATGTGTAGGCCTAGAAATCAAACATAGATCCATGTACCTACATATATAGCTCACGGCTATGTTTTTAGATTTTGGTATTTCCAGGATGAATACTTTAACTAGTTTTTGAATCTTGTAAATATTTACAAAAACACATTATGATTATCTATGTTACATGCCTGTTTCCAAGGATACTATTATTCCAAGAAACAATGTATAGCCCACAGCTATATCGTTTCCTCCCAATATTCCCATTAGATCTACTAGCTTATTTCATGTATACCATGTTAAGTTAACACTTATCATTGGATCTAGGTTTTTATAAGCATGCATGTACATCTAACCCATTTTAGGGTCATATGTAACCCACGGCTATATATTCACATAAGTTACTTTGATGATTTTTAATACCTCATTTAACATGTACATTTCATGTTCCACTATTCAATACTTAGTAGACAACTCATATGGCTTTTTCTCATTTTAGTCGTGACCTTTAAGATCATGGTTTCCATGATTTTTATGTTTCACAAGTTCTTTTCATGAGATCTATGATTATTGGTTAACCAAAGTCCCATAAATAAAATTTGTAACCCATGCCATATTTAGATTTATAAAAGGTTTCATATGGTTTTTAAATCAAGTTTAACACATAACACATAAGTCATAAGTTTCTTATTAAAAATATTTTGAATCATGATCATGGTTTGTATAAATATGCCGTGATCCATAAGGGTCATAGCCTTACTAAATCTTGATTTTTAACATGTTATTCACTTGTGTTTATAGATGTATGAAGATGCATGCATGAAGAAATGAAAGATTATGATGTGTATACCTCTCTTGTCTAAATGTACCAAAGAGGATCTAGATGAACAAGGAGATATAAGATCTACTCAAAATGATGAAGAAAACCCTAATATAAATAAAGCTGTGGCCTTAAGGATTTGGCTAGGGCTTGTTTTATAGTGGTTCCAAGAGAAATGATGCTACCAAATGATTTGTAATCAAGATGGGACAAAGATTTAGTTGATTTAATGAATCAACTTTGGATTTTTTTGGCTTATGGCCGAAGTTTGAGAGAGAAAGGAGTAGAGAGAAGTGAGTTGCATGTATGAGAGATGGGAATGTGTATGTTTCGGCTTAAAGATGAGAGAGGGAAAGAGAATACAAAAGGCATGATTCCCTTGGTAAGGACATTTGTGCCAAGTGTAGGCTCTTCCCTTTCTAAGACAACCCTTCTTGTTCCACATATGCATGTGTGTGCCGTGTAAGGCTATCCAAAGAAAAGGGTGGGCTTGTGTGGGCTTGAGTTGGGCTAGAGCATAAGGAATACATAACTTTGGGCTAGTCCAAGAAAGTTTAGGCATGCCTATAGTAAGCATACATATACATACGGCTATATGTATATGGTGTGGTATGTTTTCCAAATTTTTGTTAAGTGTTGAATATTTCCAATATTAAGTATACATCTTACTACTTGTTATCCCTAGTTGTATGTACAAGGTTTACATTATGAGTCTTATCTCAACTAGTGTGTATGTACAAGTATATGTACATGTTAGACAAGTTCACACATGACCCATAGAAGTGTAACATATGAGTTTGTGTTCCAGGATTATTGGGTGGAAATCCATTACATAAAATCATGGTAAAATCATGGATTTTACAAATACTGAATGTATTCAGGAGCCTGAACATTACTATACAAAATAATGAATCGTAGCAGGGTGTGTTGCTCGTAGACCATAATTAGGATTAAATTCAACTCGCATCAGTCCGAGGTCGTGCATTAGCAGCTTGGATCTCATCATTAGGCTGAAGGAAAACCTTTGTATACATGGGGGATACGAATGGCGTCCTTTATGGTCATGAATACATGAAATATAGGAGCAAGAAAGGGAAGTATCATCGAACAATCGTGGTAGATCTCACTGATATGCCGGTTCTGGTATTGAAATTCTTGTGGCCTGATTAATACATGGCACCACAAAATGGATATACCCTTTAGAGGGTACCCTGAATTTCTAAGGGATGTTCCAGAGTTGGACGTGAGTCATGTGTCTTGACTCGTGTCTTTGGAGGTATAAGCATGACATGTATCTTGACTGGTGTCTTGACATGTGTCTCGAGATGTGAAACAAATAGAACTACAAATATTAGCTTATTATGCTAGAATTGGCGGATCGGGTGGACTACTGATCCCTTGTATTTCTGATCACATCCGCGGCCGGAGCTTCGGTTGCGATTGCTAGGATAATTGCTGTCATAGTAGTGGTTACTATCGTCCTGTCTGTCAGTTCCATGACGGTCATTCTCATGACTGTGATTCATGTAGCAATTCAGCTTAGTGGCCGGCTGGTACCGGTTCACACTCATATGACTGAAACGACAACTGAATGACGTATGACATGTAACTATAAATTAGGGACAATGATTGATGGGAATCGTCTGGTGGTGAAGCATATTCTCGTCTGATCGCTTTGATCTAACGCCTTTGTCTTTGTCTTGTAAGACCTCCAGGTTGTGAACAGCATCAGCATCTCGTAGCGTCTCTAAAATCCGTAGCATCAACCCTTAGTAACATCTCCAAGCTATGAGAGGCATCTGCAATTTGTAGAGTATCAGCAAGTGGAATACGCACATGGGATACGGTACATGGAGTACACATGGAATGCACATGAAATGATCGGTATGGGGTCAATCATCTGACATGATTTTAAAGGAAAATAATTGGTTAAACGGTTAGAAAGACCATCATGATAACCTGGCAATGCCAGTATATACCTCATTCTGGTTTCATAGAGAAACGTTAACGTGTGGTTAAACGAATTTCAACGATGATTTTCCTGAAAGCATGATTAATGAAAACCGACCATGACTATCATGAAAGCAGGATTTAAATGAATTCCAACAGTGTCTTGCATGAAATCATAAACAACAAAAGAGACGTAAGACGTAATCACATGAAGACAAAATCATCATGAAGAAACATGAAACAACCTAACATGAAGGAGTGTATAACATAATCAGCATGAAACTGAAGTTAACCATGACAGTATGAAAACATACTTGACATAAAATATAGTAACTTATGAGGGGACATGAAAAAAATTATGCCAATAAATCATGAGAAAAATTTTATGCATGAAAACAGTGCGTGAATGCATGATGCAGTTTATAAAAACCTTTATATGCGCAAGGGTAAACGCCAATGGTCAGTCTACCCAAAACAAAAGACATGGCGAGGGGACGCCTATGGGTCGGTCCCAAAGTTAAAAGTTTCGATAAAAGCACATGCGACTAAATAGGGCCAGTCCTGTACCAACCGTTACTTAGTCATAAACCTACGACAATGAGACATGGAATAAATGAATGAAACTCAGCTATCAAAACTTAACAGAAATTTTTTTTATGTGACTAATCATGAACTACTGGGGTTCAGTTCACATTAGCCACAGTTCACAAGGAACATCGTGCATGAAACAATGACATGTAACTAAGTATGGATGACGAGTGTTCAGTCCATATTAGTAAAAGCAATACTAATGAGAACATCATGGTTAAAACAACAAGGTGCTGAAAACATCATGGTTAAAACAAAAAGGTGCTGAAAACATCATGGTTAAAACAACAAGGTGATGAAATCATAAATACATGGAATAACAAGCGTTGGCTTAGGAAGCTCCTGATGACTACCCACTAGTCACAGGTCAAGTTTTAGAGCCTACAGGTCAAAGCCTTGGGCTCTGATACCATAATTGTAACACCCCACTTTGATAAGTGCATCGTTACGCGTAATTATGTCGTGTCATCAAAGCATGCAAGGTAATATGTAGTAAAACATACATGACCATAGGGAAAACCGGAATCAAACATCGGTTCCCAAACATAAGCCCAAAACATAAATAAAGTAAATGAACTAGGAAAGAATAGACAAGCATAAGTATATGGCAAAAGGATAAGAAGTCTATGGCAGCTTCCATCTTATACACTTCCTCCAAATGCTCGAGTGTGTCCTTGGGTACCTGCCATTTTGGGACATGGAAAGGAAAGTAACGGTTGAGCATAACGCTCACTGCACGGATATACGACATAGTATGAATGGCTGAAACATAAATAAGACTAATAGCAGCGGAAATATATAAGTCCTGAAAAAACCTAGTTGTCTGTCATGTTAACTAGTTTTAATTCTGAAAACATAGCTTATGTTACTTATGAAAATTTGTATTAGTTAGTGTACCAAAATAGCCAATATAGGTCATAAGGTTAACAACGTGCATGAATACTTGGAGGGGAGACCTCATCATGCAATTAGAGGGGTTGCCTCTAATTAACTGGTAAGTGGGTAGGAGGGAACAACTCCTTGTGAAGGATGCAAGGCACACACCACATTCACCATGAAATCTTGACTGAAACATGTAACTAGGATGCACCCATACGCCCCACATGATAATATAATAATATAATGGCCAAATAACTAAAAAGGGACGCCACGAGCTATCACTCCGCCGTGGTGAAGTCATAACACTAGTGCCTCTAGTGCTATGGTTATGGTACCTCCATAACTAGGTGAAACTGGTCATGCATGTATATGGCTAAGGTAACTAATAAACATAAGCATTTAATCTGTAACTACTAGGGAAAACAGTTGGCTGCATACAGGAAACCCTAATGAAGGAAGAGATTGTCCTTACTGAAGGACGGGAAATCCGTACCTTAAGTCCAGTGAACGAAGAAGACGAACGGAAGAGAGTCCTACTTCGATCTCACTAATGCTACATAAATAGTATACGTGTATAAGTATTCTGATTACTGAGTACGCAACTGGTTTTATATTATGTCTTAGCTTATTTTACATGTTCATGTCTTGTTTTACTGATTCTAGCGTTATGCTGTGTTTATCATGTATTATGTATATTCTGATTAAGTATTACTTGTATTTCTTGTATTATTATACTTGTTGTGTAATAATAAGTAACTTCCTAAAAATAGCACGTTTCCTAAGATAGAAAGTTTCCAAAAATAGATTAACTGCTTAAGATAGATTAGTTTCTAAAATAAGAAAGTTTCCAAAAATAGTAAGTTTCCTTAAATAGAAAGTTTCCATAATTAGAATTAAGCTGGATTAATAAGCTAAAAAGATAAGCTTATGTTTTACTGATTAAATATACTAAGTCATTTAATTAATAGTATAGTTTATTAATTATAACATGTTAATTAAATACACAATATGTTATACGTTTTAATTAAATATAGTCATGATTTAATTAAATTAATGTGTATAAAATACTTAGGTTAAAACATGTATTAATATTTATATTAATATAACCTAAATCATGATAATTAACTAATTACATGTCACGTTTTAATAATTAATTACTATAGTCAAATTTAAATAATAAAATACTAAGGTTATAATCATGTACTATTAATAATAATAAACCTAAGTCATGTTTTAATTAAATTAATTCGGTATCATGTTAAATTAACTTAACTAACTTGAAAAAAATATATGCACATGTAACTAATTAAACTTGTAAAAATAATTAAACCGATCCCGTGTATTATTTATAAAACCGTGCCGTGAACCGAACCCGTGAAAACCCGTCAACCAACACCCCTGAAAACAGTGGCAAACCGGCCTAAGTCGGTTGCCCCTGCTCTCGGCAAGTTGCCACCGACTGCTGCCGGTGGTCTTGTCCTGCTCGCGCAGCCGCTGACCAAAAACGGGTTCCCACCGGCAGTTGCCGGTGGTTCCCCCTGCCTGCCCGCGGTTCCTCCTTCTTACCATAAATAGCCACCGGCTTTGGCCGGTGGTGGGGCTGTGGCTGCCGCGACCTAACCCAACCACAAGGACACCCCCGACATGAGTCAGGGTGGCTTGTTCCCTGCTGCCGACCGTAACCCAACACCACTGAGACCTTTGTCTCGTGTGGTAGTGCGAACCAAGCGACACCGAGAATAGTAGGACTCTCGGTTGTGTGGCGGCCGAACACCAAAACCCGAATACAACTTTTATTATTACCCACCATGATCTTAACATGTTAATTAATCTTAATTAATTATTCCCATGATCACATGTTCATAAAAACATAGAAAAAACTAAAAGGAAAGGTTTTCGGATTACCCAAAACACGTGGAATGAATAAATCTTGATCTCACGAACACACTCCTAATCAATAATTAAAATCAAAACCCCGTCCTATTTTTGGCTTGCCACCGGCGGCTAAACCAGAACGCCACGTTCTCCTTTTGGGTGTTGTTGGTGACATAACCAGAACATCACGTTCTCCTTTTGGGTACTGATGGGAGCATAACTAGAACATCACGTTCTCCTTTTGGGTGCGGCTGGTGGCATAACCAGAACCGGCGGCCACCATGAGGTCTGCTAGGGTTTTTGCTTTGTTTTGAAAATGTGATAAATGAAAGTGTAATGATTAACCTTCCTGACATATTTTTGTGAAGTGTGTTGGGCCATAAGGCCCGTTTCCTTTCTTTGTGTTCGTGGGTTGGTGGGGCTCACAAGGGAAGACCGACCTTTTCATGCTTAATGATTACGTGTTCGTACGTTTGTATTGTTACGTTATTATAATATATTCGTGTTATTATAAATATCTGTACGTAATCGTAATAATAATATACGTAAATACATATTTATGTGTTCGTGATTCTTACGTTCATGATTTCATGTTCGTGATTATAATTATTATTGATAATAATTATCTTGTATTAATACATACTTAATACTTATCGTGTAATAACACATACATAATTCTTGTAATTAATATTTGTGATTCGTGTTCATGTTATATAAGGAAAGTTGTAATCTTGTACGTACGATTATTAGTGTAATATTCATGGTAAAAGCATGCGGGTTTTACAGTATTAGTTAAGCATGTAGATCGTAGTGCATTTTGTACTACGTGAATTAAGTTTTGATTGTTAAATAAACTGGTTAAATGATTATATATATATATTAGTATTAATATATATAACCTTAAAACATTGCGTTATTGTTTAAAAGGGTATACTTCATAAAACTTGTAACCAAAAATAATATTTTTCCTTTGTTTGTAAGCTTATACTTACTTCAAATTTAAAATATTATTATTTTTAGAGCATCATGACTCCGGCGGCTGCACCTCCGACTCTCCTACCAGTGGTAGCCCCTGTTCTAGCTATCCCTTCATCTCCACGATCAGTACAATGTGGATGGTTATCAGCCTCAGATTCAGAGGATGACCAGACTATCGAAGCTGTACTTCCCGAGGACCCTTTTTCTGCTCCAGCATCAGCTATACTGGTCCCCACCTCTATGGAGGAGGACCGAGTATCTCCTGACCTACCATCTTCTATACCTTCATCATTACTACCGGGCTATTTTCCTAAGTCTATACCCGACTCTACATTCGAGATCGGGAGGGCTCCGGGGCGGGACATGTCGATCCTGTCATGGACACATCACCGCACTGGTCGCATGCTAGGAGCGGGAGATATCAGACCTTCACAGCCTGTTGACAGCAGGTTAACTAGGCTACATTGCCATCCATGAGCCCGTATCGACTCTCTCACTCACACTATGAGGGGAGAAGCCCAGGCAGCCAGAGGTGTTCAGGCTAGGACTGACGAGGCATTACAGTGGCTATTGGAGGAGAACTATCGTCTCCAGTAGCGTATTCAGGTCATGGAGAGTCTTCAGCATCAGACCCATGCTGCACTATCTGCTCAGGAGCAGTCCCTGTCTATTTTCTTTGACCTTACCACCGTCCGACACGATGAGGTTACTGCAGAGATGGCTTATCTTCGAGGGGCTGTCGACAGACTTAGGACCCAGTTGTTGACAGCATTCCGTATGCATAAGGAGGCCCGAGCAACAGTTCGGACATTATGGAGTACCAGGAGAGCATCTGCAGCTTCATCAGCCCCACCAGCACTAGCCTCATCTAGCAGACCACCTAGACAGGAGTAGAGTAGATGTACTAGATTTCTTGTACATCATGATCAGCTTATGGGTTGTACCCTAGCTATCATGGTATAGGACTTTTGTACTTTTATTTCTTTTTAGCTTTTGGGATGTATCCCTGTACTGTATCTTTTCTTTTGGACATGTGTTTTTGGATATGATGTACTTAAGACAATGTGTACCACTACCCAGGACAAGGCTAGCTAAGCCTTTGTCTTGGATTTGCTATGCTCGATGAATGTTTAATTCCTTATGGAAATTTGCATGTAATCATTTTCTTATGTTATATCTGTTGTGCAATGTATTATATTATGAAATCTTGACAGGTTATCCAATTTGTTATGAAATCAATGCATGAATTTTCCCCGTGCATATAATATAAAAACTGTACTAGACTTGAACTAATAATCTCATTTGTGTATGATTATAGACAAATGGTGATTACTCGATCAAATCCCAATAATGCAACCACTTCAAACGCCGCTAATACCGAACTTCCTGAAGCTACTCAAAATGTCACTGCTGCTCAACTCAAGGAAATGATAAATGAGGGCATTACAGCAGCTATGGCAGCCAGAGAAGCTGATCCAAATGTGAACAATGATCCAAACCTCAACCTACGCAGAAACAACGCTAATAGGGGTTGTTCTTACCCCGACTTCTTGAAGTGCAAACCCTCATACTACCAAGGAAAGGAAGGAGTTGTTGAATTGATGCAATGGTTTGAAAGACTGGAGATAGTTTTCCGCATCAGCGGTTGTGCTGACGAGAACATAGTCAAGTTTGCCACCTGCACACTACTTGAGAGCGCCCTTACCTGGTGGAACTCTATTGTCGCTACCCTTGGACATGACACTGCTTATACTCTCACATAGGCCAACCTTAAGGAGAGGATGACTGAGAAGTATTGTCCTAGAGGAGAAATGAAGAAGTTGGAAATCGAGCTGTGGGATCTAAAAGGCAAAAACAACGACATCCTTTGGTACAACCAAAGATTTCAAGAGTTAAGCGTGATGTGTACCAGAATGTTTCCTCAAAGAAGCGACAAGATTGAGAAGTATGTCAGTGGACTCCCTGACAACATTCATGACAGTGTGCTAGCATCACGACCCACTACCATTGAAAGTGCTATAGAATTCGCGACTGAGCTGATCAACAAGCGAGCCCGCAATTTGTTTGAAAAGCAAACGAATAACAAGAAAAAGCCGGATGAAAGTTTCCATAGCCAGCACCAGCAGCCTCCCAAAATACAAGACGTTGGGAAAACCTATGATACTACTTCCACAACCCGCACCAAGAACTACTCAGGATCCAAGCCTAAGTGTCCAAATTGTAACTATCACCATGTTGTTGGAGGTCAATGCCAGGGATGCTACAAATGCGGCCAACAAGGCCATTTTTCTCGTGAATGTCAAGTAAATGCTGTTACCTCGGTTTGACCCAATAACAACTCCGGAAACGGCAACAAGGGCAAGTCCAATGCTCGTGGAAGCGGAAGTGGGCAACAAGGAAACGAAAACCCCACAGGTGGAAGCAACATTGGACCAAAGAGAACCGTAGTGTGTTACGAATGTGGAACCCCTGGACACTTGAGACCCGACTGTCCCAAGTTAGCCAACCAGAAGAAGGACAACAAGGGAACTCATCACAAGTGTATATGGTTGGCAATGCCCAAGCCAGTACGGATTCCAACATTGTCACTGATACATTTTTACTAAACCAACGATATGCATCTGTCTTGTTTGACACCGGGGCAGACCGAAGCTTTATATCTACTGAATTTAGTAAAATATTAGAAGTCACTCCATCAGTTTTAGACCCTTACTATACTGTAGAACTAGCCGACGGAAAAGCTGTGACGGTTGACACCATCATTCGAGGTTGTACCTTAAACCTTTCCAATCACCCGTTTAATATCGATCTGATTCCGGTAAATCTTGGTAGCTTTGATGTCACTATTGGCATGGATTGGCTAGAAAAGTATCATACAGTTATCTTATGCGATCAAAAACTGGTTCGTATACCTTCGGGAGATGAAACCTTGATTATACGAGGGGATGGTAACCCCGATATAATCAACACTAGACTCAGTGTCATTTCTTGCACCAAAGTCCATAAATTCTTGGTCAAAGGATGCCCCATATTCCTAACCTGTTTCTCCCTAAGTGACGAGGGAGGCAACCCTAAACCTAGAAGACATGTCCAACTCACAATGGGTGTATTTTGGAGGGCTGTGTTCGACATCCCTCGTAAAGAGATGTTGAATGCCCCATGCTTTTGGACAAACCCTTTTTCCCTCTTTAGGTCCAATTAGTTCGACAATGCCATCATCCACCAAACCTTGAAAGGTATGACTTCCTTTCCTTAGAAGTCAAAATTTGTGCAAACTTTGAACCACTATTAGTGGATGCACAACCCTTTTCGCAGCATTCCGCAAGGTGCGCACTTCTTTATTCTTGGTATCTTCTTTTATTTCCACCATTTGAAGTACTTCTTTTCTGTGCCTCTATCGCCCAGCCCCGCTGCGAATGAAGCAGATTCTTTGCAACTTCCTACCCAATCACCATCAACATTAATCTTAACCCTCCTGCTGGGTAGAAATTTTAGTGCTATCAACTAATGTTTGTATCCCACAGGCTTGAGGTATATCAGCAAGTCTTTCGCGTATAGTTGTTGACACAGGAGGGGTTCTAGTTAATTTTTTTTACCTTCAACCCCCAATTTTCACCATCGGTTGTGGAGATATAACATATCTTTCACTAGTGAAAAGGATGCAGGAGTAGTGCATCCCCAGCTTTCCCAGCATATAAAGCATGCTGGCGTGTCCTCCTCATACCAGAAACCAATTGCAGTGGATTTGCCCTCCTAACCAAATCCACAACACCATTGGTCCTCTCCCAGCTCTTGGAAGGATGTAACCGCGACCCCCGTTGAGAAGCCCTCATCTGTACATCAGTAGTAGCAGCAGCATCCATTACTGGTCAATCTGATGTATAGTGCGATCCTGATAAAGATCTCTCTGCATCATCATCTGTCCATCAGTAGTAGCAGCAGCATCCATTACTGCTCAATCTGATGTATAGTACGATCCTGATAAAGATCTCTCTGCATCGTCATCTATCCATTAGTAAGAGCAGCAGCATCCATTACTGCTCAATCTGATGTATAGTGCGATCCTGATAAAGATCTCTCTGCATCGTCATCTGTCCATCAGTAGTAGCAGCAGCATCCATTACTGCCCAATCGGATGTATAGTGCGACCCAGATAAAGATCTCTTTGCATTGCTTTCTATCCATCCATAGTAGCAGCAGCATCCATTACTGCTCAATCAGATGTATAGTACGATCCTGATAAATATTTCTCTTCATCATCATTTGTCCATCAATAGTAGCAACAACATCCATTACTGGTCAATCTGATGTATAGTGCGATCCTGATAAAGATCTCTCTACATCATCATCTGTCCATCAGTAGTAGCAGTAGCATCCATTACTGCCCAATCGGATGTATAGTGCGACCCGGATAAAGATCTCTTTGCATAGCTTTCTATCCATCCATAGTAGCAGCAGCATCCATTACTGCTCAATCGGATTTATAGTGCGACCCAGATAAATATCTCGTTGCATTTCTTTCTATCCATCCATAGTAGCAGCAACATCTATTACTGCTCAATCTGATGTATAATGAGACCCGAATAAATATCTCTTTGCATTGCTTTCTATCCATCCATAGTAGCAGCAGCATCCATTACTGCTCAATCGGATGTATAGTGTGACCCGGATAAAGATCTCTTTGCTTTGCTTTCTATCCATCCATAGTAGCAGCAACATCTATTACCGCTCCACCAGATGTATAGTGCGACCCGGATAAAGATCTCTTTGCATTGCTTTCTATCCATCCATAGTAGCAGCAACATCCATTACTACTCAACCAGACGTATAAGGGTAACCCGGATGTAGATCACTTAGCATTGATGTCACTATTCGTTTCTGAGAGTGTCCGAAATGAACCATATACTTAGAACATCTTTTCACTTAAAGGATAACTACGTTTTTAGTAGCTTTGAGGACAAAGCTAAAATAACGTGGTGGTGCTGTAAAATCCATGATTTTACCATGATTGAATGTAATAAAGTTTCACCCAATAATCCTAGAACACTCTCTGATATGTTTTATTTCTATAAGATGTGTGTGAACTTGTCCATTGTGTACTTATACTTTTACAATCCTTTTCTATTGTAATAAGTTACATAACTTAAATCATGTACTTAAAAACTAGGAGAACAAGTAATAAAATGTATAACCAACGTTTGAGTATACAACACTTAACAAATTTGGAAAACATGCTACACAATGTATATGTAGCTGTGTATGTATGTATGCATACTATAGGCATACTTACACTTTCTTGGACCAGCCCAAGATCATTATTCTCTTTTGTGTCAAGCCCACAACAAGCCTAAGTCCAAGCCCACTCCCCTTTTGGTTAGCCTTACATGGCACATACTAGGTGGAAGGAGAAGAGTTGTCTTGGTATTGGGAAAGTCAACACTTGGCATGTTATCTCTTACCAAGGCAATCATGCCTTTTTGCCTTTCCCTTCTCTCTCCCCTTTAAGCCGAAAACACACACACACTTCATACTCTCACATGTAAATCCAATCTCATTTCTCTCATCTCCTTTCTCTCTCAAATCATACGAATACCACCAATAATATACATTAACTTCACTAGATCTTTGTCTCATCTTAACTACTAATCATTTAGTAGTATCTCCACCTTTGGAATCATTATAGCAAGCCCTAGCCAAATCCTTAAGGGTCACGGCTTGGTCATAGTTAGGGTCTTCATCTTCATCAAGATTAGATCCCTAATCTCCTTTGTTCTCTAGAACTTCCTTGGTAACTTTAGCAAGAAAGGTATTACTCATTATGCTTTCTTCATTTTTACTTGCATGCATCAACATCCACCTATAAACACATGTAACAAACTTGTAAAAAATCAAGATTTGATAAAACCATGACCATCAAGGTCACGGCATATATTGGAATACCATTAGTCATGGTTAAAAACTTTTAATAAAGAAACCTATGACTAGTATTCTATGTTTAAACTTGTTTAAAAATAATATGAATCATTTTATGAATTTAAATGTAGCCATGGGTTACAAATCTTACTTTTTAGGATTTTGGTTTAACTAATAATCATAAGTCTCATAAGTAAACTTGTGTAACTCAAAAACATGAAAAACCATTACCTTAAAGGTCACGGCATAATTAAATGCACATCTATGATTTATGTACTAAGTTTTAAATAATGGAATATGTATTTATACATGTATAATGAACAACTAAAAATCACTAAAACACTTTATGTGTACAAATATAGCCGTGGGCTATATATATCCTTGGATGGATTTTAAATGTACATGCATATCTATGTAAAACCTAGATCTAGTGTTAAGAACTTAACTTAACCTAATAAACATAAAACAAGCATAAAGATCTTATGGGAACATTTGGGGAAAAAGAATATAGCCGTGGGCTATATGTTTTTTTTCTTGGATTCATGGTAACCTTGGAAACATGCAATAAGCCTAGATAATTATGTTGGACTTTATAAATAATTATAAAACATAAAAACTAGCTAAAAACCTCATCTTAGAAACACCAAGATTAAATTATAGCCGTGGGCTATATATGTATATACATGGACTTATGATTTGGTTTCTTGGTTTGTACATAGCTAGATCTTATTTTGGGACACTTATAATTATATGCAACCTTAAAACAAGTTTTGACTTATCTTAATAAGCTAAAACATAAAATAGCCGTGAGTCATAAGCTCACATTAGGGTTTATAACCTTCATGCAAACATGAAACACATCTAGATCTTTTTTGGTACATCAAATAAAACAAACCATGGGTTTTATTATTTTATTAGGACTTATAACTTGAATTTGATAAGCTAATGATAAGCTTACAAGAAAATGCTAGATTATTACTTACATAAAATGAAAAAGTAGTATTGATGGACTAATCAAACCCATGCAACATTAGTCCAAGACTTAATGGACCCAATAAGCCCATTTAACAAATCTTAGTATCTTAATGGACTTAAGAATATGCTTAGGCCCATTTAATTAATTAATGGACTTAAAAATGTATTTAAGCGCAATAAATGTTTTAAAGGCCCATTTAACAAATTAGTGGACTTAAAATGTATTTAGGCCCACTAGATGGCCTATTAGATCTTTTAGCCCATTTAATGAGCCTATTTAATGTTTTGGATTATTTTAATAAAAGTTTTTATAATAAAATATAACTTATAAAAGCTTTTGGACTAAAATGACAATTTATGAAACTTAAGGACTAAAATCGTGACATTTGAAACTTGTTTTGATAAACTATTAAACACGAGGACTAAAAATGTAATTATCCGAAAGTCTAGGGTTTAATAAATACCATTCGTGGCATATTAAACCCTAGGGACCATTTTGGAAAGTTTCTAAAAGTTGTTTTGTCATTTCATATCCCTAAGGACCACTTTTGTAAATTCCGAAACCTAAAGAAGCCCTAGGGACTGTTTTTGCCATTTTATGAAAGTTATAAAAGCAAGTTATAATTAGGAGGACTAAAACTGCCATAACTCGAAAGTTTAACAAGCCTTAGGTACTAAATGTGTAAAATCCGAAAGTTTTGCTTTACTTAAAATATGGAGGGACTAGTTTTGCCATATTCCAAAACTTTAACAAACCCTAACCCTTATTCTATTTTAATAAATCCTAAACTAAAAGGATTTAAGTGGTAAACTTTTAAACTTGCAATTTATAAATTATTTTATAAATGTTAAATAATTTAAGGGAACTTTAAAGTTAAATAAAATATTTATATTTTTACTTTACAAAAATAAAATATTTATATTTTGCTTTATGAAATAAATTGTATAAACAATATGGATATGTATTATTAATACATGTACTCATATACTTTTAGGAAATAAAATCATATGAATGTAAGATAAATTGAATGCAAGTATGTATATTAATATTATAAGCAAAACATTCTATGTTTACTTAAATATGAAACTTAATTGTAAGTTTAAATGGTTATTATTATTAATACATGTACTACGGACATAAACTAATATCATAAGTAAGACATTTTATGTCTACTTAAATACAAGTTTAAATGGATATTGCTAATACTTGTACTACAGTCATTCAGATAAATACTGTAGCATTAATAAACTGATTAAAAATCTATATAAGCACACACATACGTTCCTTGTATTATCTATTAAGACTGTACTATTTGATTAGGCATAGTTTGTGGCGTGAGCATTATTTGGATATTCATATTATATAGCTATTGCCAACTCTTAGGTGAGTTTACAGCCCCATATAAACTATTGATAAACCTTTCCTCTACGGGGGAGAAAACATGCAACTATTTTATTGGACATAACAGAATTGTATAAACTTGACTACGATTGACTATTATAGAAACTGTTAAAGTGTTGTAAATTGCCCAAATGATATAAATAGATCTATTTGGGATTGAGCATCCCATCTGGGTGAGTCATGCTCACTGTGCCTTGGCCGGGACAACAGATGTATACCATGTTGGAACTGGGTTTGGGTGTCTTTTTGTAGGACACTACATTCTCTTATGTTGAGGACTATGGAAGGTTAAGCTTCAGTTTCGAGTAATAGAAAATGTAATCTACCTTTTACTAAAAATTCTTTGTGCATTGTTACTTCCATGATTGATGTATGTCCAAACTAATTATTACTAAACATGTAAATTCACCAACTTTATGTTGACCCTCTAAGCATGTTTTTCTCAGGAAAATGAAGTTAGTATGTGGTGTGTGCATGGACTCAAGCATCATTGTAATCTTCATTGTAGGACTCGTCAAGGGTTCTATTTGGGAAAAATAAACAATCTACTTTTATCATGTTGAAGGCAGTTTTTATAAATTTGTACAATGATCATGTAATATGTTTTGAATAACCTCTTATCTTATGCTCTATGAACTATGTGCTATCGATCCACCCTTGTGACATCTCCATTTATAATTCCGCATATTTTGACCCTACCCGGGGTGTCACAGCTTTTTCATGAATTTGTCCTCATTTTAACCCTGAAAATTAATATTTTTCGACGTTTTTCCAAATTTTTGATCTATTTTGGCCTAGTAGTATTTTTCATTTTTTTTCTTTTATCTTCTTTCCTTTTGTCACCACCATCATATGTGTTGATCCCAAACTTAGATCGATTAGCTTTGTGTTTACGAGATTAAATCAAGTTTAACACGTAGAGAAACTTTGTTGTTATGAACAATCCAAGTGTTATGCGGAATTAACACTTAGAATAAAAAACAAGTTAAATAGTTAAACCAAACTTTCACTCTTGATTGATAATCGAACTTTCTTACAATGAAAGTTTAATACTGAATAATGTATCTATAAACTACAAACCCTACGACCTCTTTTTATAACATAAGGAGTCGTGTACACAGGATAACCTATCAACTATTCTAGGTAAAGATAAATATAGAAAATACAATATTGAGTATATCTTTACTTCAAATAATAAACGTATTGACTAAGTATTCCTATAAGTGGTTGGACTTCTTCTTGTCAGCGATTGGATATCTCATGTCAATGCTTGATCTGTCAGCGCTTGATTTCTTCTTCTCAGCGTCTAATTTACTCTTGTCAGCGTCTTAGTGACTTAGCTCATTTTATTCCCAACAATATGTATATATTCCATTTCATAAATAAAGTAAAAAAGAAAATAAATAAATAAATGAAATAGTTTTAACGAGTTTAGACGTCTCTGATATATTAGGCATGTTGTAAATATTTTGACCCAACTAGAGTTTACTTATCCGAGTTTACTCTAGCTAGTATCCTTAAACATATGGACCTTAATTTGGTTTATTAGGCTAAGCATCCACAAGTCTCATTACTTGAGATTTTAAATTGTGGAGAACGAGAAATGATAGAGTCAATTATAAGTTTTGTATTCTTTCATGAACTTCTGTGAGTTAATTATGAGCTTTTTCTCCTATCACTTGTCAAAAAAGTAAATGCAATAAATAAGATCGTACGATTTGAAAAATTACTTAGCTTCTAGCCCAAAATCATTTAAAAGTTGTTCGGGATTGGTTAGATTTCATAGCCAAGGCATAACTTATTGAAGCGGGACGCGAAGATTGGCGTATCCAAAAAGGCCCTAACAAGGCATGAGGATATCTGAGTCCAAAAAGGCCCTCACAAGGCATGAGGATTCACTTTTTTGCTAAAGGTCCCAAGATGATGTGAAGATCATTAATCCAAATCAATATGAAGGATCAAGACACACGAAGAGAAGCAATTACTCCCATAAATATCATGGAGAAGTCTATCCAAAAAGACCCTAACAAGGTATGAGGATAAATTGATCCAAGTCTGAAAAGGAGGCGGATAGTTGTATATCAAAATCCTAAATAAAGACAAGGATAAATGAACAAGTCGTGGTCAACGTTTGAAGCGTCTCTCCCTCCAAATGAAGATGTATACCAAAATCAAGAGAAGACCATAATGTCAAGAACGTCTCTCAAGATTTGAAGTTTGAAGTCAATGCCAAATATCGATCCGAGAAAGGTCTCAAATCGTGAAACGAGTTATGCCAAGATATGAACTTTATGAGGTTTCGAGAAGCCGTTTTAATCCCTTTAGCTAACTATTGATTAAATCGTCCTACCTTATTTTCGGCCTTAATAAATTATCGAAATAAGTCAAAAAAATGCATCCTAGTGATCATTCAAGACAAAAATAAAATATAAGAGATACACCGTAGGAATAAGGGGGTATAAGTGAATAATTAACCCACATGAGTAAGTGTTAGCTTTACTAACTTGTAATTATAATGATCTTGTTTTTACGCTTGGTATGAGGAACGTGAAACTTGAAGGTGATAAATATTCATGGCACCAAGCCCTAATAAGAGTCTTAGATTTCTTTACAAGTTTATTCCATCAAACAATTTCAAAGTTAAAAAATTGAATGTAAATTTTTATATCTTTTGCTTCCTTGAATAAAGTTTTTATCTTTTCATCGTACTTTAGTTTCTTTTGTTGTAGTAATAGTCGTATATCGTAATAAAGGCCGAGATTGGTTAATTATGATGGAAAATGTAAATTTGTGCTTTAAAATTGTGCATTACATGGGGACATTGCAATTGTCAAGTGTAGGGGATTTAATAAGTGTGTAAACACTTATCTTTTTACCACTTAAAACAAGGAAAAACCAAACCAAAACGTGTATTTAATATCTTAAAAGTCGGAATTACGCGTGGTTTTGTGTTTTTGTGTGAAATAGGTACAAAAGATCAAAAATAAAGAAAACACGGGATTTCACGGACATTTATCAAATGCAAAGTCAAAGATAAAGTCAAAGGACCAAAAGTTCCAAAAGATTGAAGTTTGGAGTGCTAAGGATGAAGATTTATAGAAGTTTCAATCTTTAAATAAAGAAATGCAAACAACAAGGAGCATTTCTGCCATTATCCAAAGTTATCCACGAACAAACCACATGGACCAATTAAGGGTACGAACTTACTAAGCTAACAGTTCCGCCCTTACCGTGTAACTCATCTCGGTTTGCATTTCGCATATTCTACTATTTTATTTCTAGTTTTAACATTTTATTAATCTTAGTAAAATTAAATAAATAAATAAAATTTATTTTATAATAGTTAGTTTAATATTGAAATAATTAATTTTTATTTTTAAATATTTTTAGTTTTAGTAGTTTTATTTTTATTTATTTTTATCAATTTTTAAACTAACACAAAAATATTCAAAAGAAAAAAATAGCATGTATTTTTCTTTTGTGAGTAATTAGGTGCATGCTTCTAGAAGATTAAAGATGGTGGAGTTGGTTAAAAAAGATTAATCAAGAGCCCTTGGATAAAAGAATAATGAAAGGTGAAGATGGTGATCCATGTGAAGTGCTCTCATTGGTCTATTTAAAAAGCATCTGTCATCCTATTGGTGGAAACACATCATCACCTACCAAATGACCAAGATGCCCTCAAGTTAAAGAAGAGAAGGTGATTAAATGCCTAAAAAGACTAATCTACCCCAAACATCTTGACTTCAACTATAAATAGCACCTCATTTTTCTTCATTTTGTATGTAGATTTTAGGTAGCTAAATAATGTCAATTTTGTTTCTTTTTTTTTAAATGTATTTCCTTTCAAGTCTTGTACTTAGCTTATTCATTAAGCTTTTTCATAATTAATAAAATTCAAATTTTAGCTTAATCTCTTTAGTTTAATTCTCATTCTTCCTTTCTTTTTTACTCTTCTTTATAATCTATCTTATTATTTGGGATAAACTTTTATAACTTTTTCCTAATAAGTTAGATTTATATTCAAGTTTGAAGTAATTTATTTTATTTCAAGCTTATTGTTGCCTTATATTCCTAGATCTAGCTTATTGTTGGAGGATTTATTTAATTAGCTTTTTAGCTTTTTAAATCTCATAAGTTCTAAGCTTAGGCTTACGACTTATTTATAAGCTAGCTTTTTAATTAAGTACTTTTAGTTTATATTTATTAGTTTTCTAGATCTATTAGTTTTAAGTTTTAAAAATTAAAAATACTTTCATAAAACCAAAAATATAGTTAGGTCTATTAGTTTTTTGTTTATACAAATTAATTTAGATCTATAAGTTTTAAGATTAAAAATTAATATATTTTTATAAAACTAAAAAAATGTTATAGATCTATTAGTTTTATTTAAATCTCTTCATATAATATTAATAGTTGCTTATTATTCTAACCTTTTGTGTTATTGTGATCTTGGCGAATCGATTTACCAAGTTTTGTAAAGAGCTTATGGTTTGAGCAATTTGATTCGAGTTTGATTTGGTTGGTCGTGTACTTTACGGGCCGGGATACATTTAGCTTTAGTTTGATTTGGTTGGCCGTGTACTTTACGGGCCGTATTTTGGTACTTTTGGGAGGTCGTGTACTTTAGGGGCCATATGTTGTTACTTATGATTGATTTTGTTTAGAGCGTTTTCTACGGACCACGGGTACCAAAGCTCTCTCATTTTTATTTTTCATAGCTTAATCGTTTTAGTTTAAATAATTTAATATAGTTTAAATTGTTTTCATAACAAATATATTTTTCATAAAAATCGGTTTAATTAGGTTTAGATATTATTATTGTTTTAAAAATAGATTAAAAGGTTTAAAAATTAGATTTCATTTAGATAAGCTTATTATTAGTATAAAGTTTACACCTTTTTGTGATTATTAAGCTTATTAGTATATAAAGCTTAAAGCTTTATCATCTAAAAAGATTAATAAGCTTAAAAGGTTAAAGCTTTACGCTTTATTTTTAAGTTTATCTTTCTGATTTCATTTTTTGTCACTTTTACTTATTATTACGTGCTTGCATTTAGTTTAATTTTGCATTTAGAATTATTAATATTTTTAATTATAGTTTAATATTGTTGCATCTAGATTTTAAATTGTAGTTTAATTTTATTTTGGATTTTAGAATAATTTTATTTGAACTAATTGCGCTTTTATTTTTATATATTTCTTAGCCTACATAATTTTCCCCATTTTTAGTTTATATAGACAATAGATACCAAGCAAGCTATTATTAACCCAAAATAAATAAATCTTGTGTTAAGTTATAAATCAATACGAGTCGAGTCGAGGATAAAACGATATATTAAAAAATGCTTATTAATCCACAAAGTAAAATCATATATTTGGGATAAGTCGAATATTCAATTCATCGAATATCATCCAAAATCGATCAATATACTTTCAAGTATACTCTATCTCAATTTGATTTGTCTTAGTTTAATAATATTCTCATATTATTAATTGACAACGGACATTTAGCATAACATTTATTCATGGATTAAACCTGTAAAATAGGATACAAAATTAAATAATAAGAATAAACGAAACCCAATCTTTATTCTATTAAATAATAATGTCATAACATCCTTTATCTATTTTCTAATCACAGATTTGTTGCATGAGTTCGCTAGCTAGTTGTAGCCCAATCGGTTTGGCATGCTTAACTACCTTTGGTCTAGGCAAAGCCTTAGTTAAAGGATCAGCTACATTATCATCTATATGAACTTTTATTAATTTGATTTCACGAGCTTACACTTGTTCTCGGACGTAGTGATGTCTACGTTTAAAGTGTCTGGCGCCTTTCATGACTCCAGAATAATTGACGAATATTATTGTGGCAGAATTGTCACAATACATATCGATAGGTTCTTTAATTGAAGGCATCACTCCATGATCTTCAATAAACTTCCTAATCCAAACAACTTCCATTGTAGCTTCTGAAGCAACCATGTACTCAGATTGAGTAGCATGCATTGCAACGTTATCTGCTTATTGCTCTTCCAGTCAACTGCTCCTATATTTTGATAACAAAAACATAACCTCTTGGAAATATTTTTCACGTATTTAGAAAGGTTCGGTCACTCCAACACTATATAAGTTAGTAGCTCGTAGTCTAGTATCATAATAGTAAACAAATAATGCCAAGCCAAGCCTACAACCTGTGTAGGCTGGCGGCCCATTGTAAGCCCAAGCCCATCTCATGGGCTTGGGTATATAAACTCTCTCCTTAGTTGGAGAGGGTGTGGTTCACTTCATAATTTCACATAGTTAAAGTGTGTTTTCTTCATACTTTCTCTCTCTAAGTGTGTGTGTTCTCATCATCTATCTATCTCTTTCTCTCTCTAGAATATAAGAAAGGATTACCATATCGTAAAAATGGTATCAAGAGCCATGGGATGATTGTATTGTTTATGTGTTTGTGTTCTTGATTTTTGTGTCTTTTTTGATTCAAATCATTCGATCCAAATCTTTTTTGTTGTGTTTTTTATGGTTTTTTCTTGATACAAATCATCTACATAGTTGTGGTAGAGATTTGGTATATTTACTTTGGCTAAAAACACAAACTTTTTGGGTGTTTGGATCATTTTTGGCTTAAAATCTCGAATTGGGTGTGTTTGATCCGAGAAAAGTGCAAGTTGGAATACTTTTCTACTATTGTGACACTTATTCCATCGCAAAGGCTAGAGTTTCTGATATTGCGACCATTATTGCGACGCATATTGCCACAGCCTGTTATTGCGATAGATTTGGATTGCGACAGATTTGTTTATTGCGACAGCCTGTTATTGCGATAGATTTGGACTGCGACGGATTTGTTTATTGGGACAGGTGTTATTGCGATATATTTGTATTGCGACAGATTTTTTATTGCGACAGATATTATTGCGATAGAGTTGTATTGCGACAGGTTTTGGATATTGCGATAGGTTTGTCCTTGCGACAGGTTTGTGAATTTGTGACAGATTTGTGAATTTGCGACAGGTTTGTGTCATTAAGACAGGTTTGTGATATTGCGACAAGTTCTGTGATATTGCGACGTGTTTTGTGATATTCCGAAGATACCAAATTTATTCCTTAAAAAATTTCGAACTCGTGAGTTTTTGTTTGTCTTGGAATTTTTTGGTTTATTGAGAACATATTCTAGGGGATCTCAACATTTTTCTTGACTTCTACACACGACAACAAACACATTTACTTTCTCTCATTGTTCGATCAACCTTTTGTAAATCTTAACATATCGAAATGGATTTTACATCACTTACGGATAAGTCCATCCTCTCGGGTACGAATAATCGTCCACCAATGTTGGTGAAGACTATGTAAAAGGATTGGGCTTCCCGAATGGAACTTTATATGTTGAATAAAGAGAACGGACATGTCATTTGGGCATCGGTGTTCAATGGACCATTGTTATATGGTACTGTGATGGAAGGTACTGTTACTCGTCCTCGCACAACGGTTGAATTAACTGGAGATGCTAAGATTCAAGACAAGTGTGATAAACAAGCTAGAAACATCATTCTCCAAGCCCTTCCTCCGGATGTCTACAAACTCGTCAGTAAACATAAAGTTGCCAAAGAGTTGTGGGATAGAATTCGTTTTCTAATGCAAGGTACCTCGTGAACTAAACAAGAAAGAGAGTGTAAGCTATATGATATGTTTGATAAGTTTGCCTATGTCCCTGGGGAGACTCTCAATGATTACAATTTGATATTCACTCTATTGATGAATGAGCTCAACATCTATGGCCTAGCAATTCCTACGTTTCAATTAAACACCAAGTATTTGAACACTCTTCCTTCCAAATGGAGCAAGTACGTGACGGCTGTTAAGTGGCTAAGGATTTGCATCAAACCAACGTGGATCAACTTCCAGCTTTTCTTCAACAACACGAATGCCACGTGATCGAGGCTCGGTTATAACACCTAATGTTCACTATCCATTTGCCATGTATGCTTCTCAACAAATGACCCCCCAACAAAACATGGCTTACACTTATCAACAACCATCATACTTGTAGCAGCCACCACAACACACCTATCAGCAACCACAACAACCATCTTATCAACCACTAATGATGCCACAGCAAGCATTTCAACAAAGTGTTCTTCAACAACCTTATCCACAGAAACCAACACATCAGGCATCACCATCACAAGCTATCACTTCTCCAATGGGCTATACTCCTCAGCAAGGATATTTTCCAATTAAAGCACCACAAGCACAAGCCTTATACTCCAATGAACTTCCACCAATTCAAGCACCGGTCTGTACTCCATAGATACACCTACTGATGTCTTAAACCATCTCACTGCCTACTTGTCAAAACTTGTTGCTACAAGAGGTTTTCTACCTATATACAATCAGCTCCACACTTCTTCAAATCCTAGACAACAAGCCACTATTCAAGATGGTCAAGTGACGGTGCAATCCATTCAGGGAAGACAAAATTCATATGGACCTACGACAAGGACCGTGAACGCTCAAGCTGTGAATTCTCAAGCTATTGGAAATGGAAGTATTTTTGGTCCTCAAAAGGTTCTGACTTGCTACATCTTTCGAGGACAAGGTCATATGGCTAGGGAATGCATTCAGCCGAAAAGGAGAAGGGATGCAATGTGGTTTCGTGAGAAGATGTATTTGGTTGATTCTCAATCCAAGAGAAAGATTTTAGACTCAGAGGAATTAGCATTTCTTACAGACCCAAGGGCAACAGATAATGAAGGCATTGCAGTCGTCTCTACTTCTAATGCAGCATATCAAGCAGATGATCTTGACGCATATGATTCGGATTGTGATGACATTCACTCAGCCCAAGCTTCTCTCGTTGCTAATCTCTCTCAATACGGTTCTGATGTCGTCAATGAGGTACCAACCACATCTTATAATGTTCATGATAACCAACATCAAGTTCAGCATGAAAATGACAACCTCGAACATCATTCGGGAACTAGTAACTCAAATGATGTGGTATCCAATCCAACACATTTGAGTGAACCTCAACCAAATGCTACGACGGGTATGGAATCTTATGATCAGCATGATTTGGTAATGGTGCCTAAACATATTATTGATAACATGAATGTGGCCGTCCTACAAACCGTAGATTTGAATGCCAATCTAACCACTGAGCTTGCGTTGTATAAGGAAAAGGTCAAAACTTTAGAAATGGTCCCCCAAGCAGAAAAAATAACTTATTTTGAATTTGACCAGTTTCGTTTTGAAACTATAAAACACATAAACGAAATAGAATCATTAAGAGCTAATCTTTCCAATGAATCAAAAGAAAAAGACTCGGTTGTAAATGATTTTCAAAAACTTAAAAAGGATTTCAAAACTCTCGAGTCTAAAAAGTTTGAATCAGAAATTAGTGCTACCAAACTTCTTAAATTCAAGGAACAACATCTTTTAAAACAATACGCTTCCACAGAAAAGATTCATGTTTTAACTAAATCGTTTAAAGAACTAGAACTTAAGCGTCTTCAAGATTTACCACATAATCTCGGTTATGCAAAACAAGCTCATGAATATATTTCTTGTCTTTATGATGTGACCCTAATTGTCAAATCAAAAGAAGCACCTTATGTTCGTGATACTGAGGAGACAATGTCACTTGCAGAAGAAAATCGATCTAAAATGGTTTTAACATTCCTTAAGTTTGATTATGTTAAGCATAATAAAGATCAATTTGATAAAAAGACCCGTATTCTCTTACAAAAGGAATTATCTCAATTATCAGCTTTTGTGCCCCAAAGTTTGTCAAAGGAAAACCTTCCTAGTACGTCTCTTATACTTGTCAAAAAGGATTTAACTAAGTTAATTCCACAGGTAAGTAAGGTGTCATATAGCTTAAATGCGGTGCACAAACACTTGGCCGATTTGTCAAGGTCATTAAGGAACGTATGACGGCTTCGGCTATAACGGAAGGTGAATGGAATTTTAAGCACACTAGAGCTGCATTTCGAGACAAAATTGTTCCGTTTGTAAACAATATTAAAGCTTGTCTTAGAAATATTGATCAAGATTTGCTTTTGGAAATAAATGATGTACACGTGTTTTCAATGAAATGGATGATGCTTATGAAAACGGTTTACTTGAAATAGAACGAATTTTATGCCAAAATGATCAGCTTCTGAAGCAAGTGATGTCGCATGATATTGTTTCCGTCTGTGTGAATAATAGTGTTGATAATGATTCTATTGTGCATAATGTTGAATCTGTGGATAATGTGTTTGATAGTACTTGTCACAAATCTGACGCTGAATTTTTAAAGCTTCAAGATTCTTATTCTTCGCTTTGAAAATGTTTTGATGAGATTCAAAAACATTGTATTTCGCTTGAATGTATACAACAATTTATTCAAGAGTTTTTTTTAAACGTCATTCGAAGGTGTTAATATAGATGATTCAAATTTTAAAAAGAATTTTCGATTGAATTTACTATCAAAACAGCGTCGGCCAAGTGACAAGGTTGCTAAATCATTGCCCATTGACATAGACAAAGCTAAGGAGATTAACTGTGTGAACGTACTTGAGGCCGTTGAGAATATTAAACTTGATCTAGATAATCGATTTTCCAAGATTTTTTCCAAAGTTGATAACTTAAAATAGAAAAACACACAACTCTTCGATTCAGTAAAGCTCGCATGTGCTAATACCACTGCACATAATCAATCATTGATTGAACGACTGGATCAAAAGTCGGTGGAAATATCTGATTTGAGGGAAAAAATTCATGATAAAAATTTGGCTTTGGCTGAGTTAAAGGAAACACTTTGTACCCTAAAAGGTAAGAATGTTGTGGATAACGCAGCCACTATATCAGCATCGTCCTCTAGTGCAATCAAAAGGAACCTAGTGCAATCAAAAGGAACCTCATCACCATCACACCACTTAACAAGGGCACTATGACTAAACCATCTCAAAAATTGGTCACTAAAGATAAGGCAAAATCAAAACCAGCTTCTAATATTCCCGTGTTGTCTTCTACAGGAGTAAACACCACTACTAAGGCTCAAAGATCTAAGCTTAAAAGAAACATGAAGAATGATAGGATATTGCTCCCATCTAGTAGTCAAGTGAAGAAGAAAGTAGAAGCCCACCCTAGGAATGTTATTTATGTTTTGAATAAAAATAATCATGTAGCTAAACCTAAAGGCTATGTGGTTGTCCAGCGTTCTAAGCTTACTGTGAATTCTAATTTGAAATGTTGGAATTGCAATGAATGTATGTTTTCTAGTCGTCATGATTCTTGCCTTGTTGACCATGTGAATGAGATGAATGCCCGTAAAAATGGTTTAGAATGGAAACCGACTGGGAATGTGTTAACCCAAGTTAGTTGGATGTGGCGCCCCACTGGTAGAACTTTCACTATAGTAGGAAGTGCGTGCCCTTTAACTAGGATCACTCCCACTAAAGCGAAGAAAGCGTGCCCTTTAACTAGGAGTACCAAGGCTACCAAAACACAAGCGTGTCCTTTAACTAGGACCACCAACACTACTGTAGGTACAAAGTGCCCTTTAAATAGGTCTACTCCCACTTAAGTGTCCGATAATACTCCAAAACCTCAGAAAGTTGGAACAATAAAACCTGTTATTGGTAACACTCACATTAGAAAATGCCGGAAATCTATGGATAACAAAAATGTTAGCAATTATGATAATATTAGTTAGAAGTATTTAAAGTGATGGTCAAAGAAGTGAAGTCACATATTATATGACCACCCCTTAGGGGGAGATTGTTAGAAGTATTTAAAGTGATGGTCATATAATATACCGTTGCGAAGCTCGTGGAAAATGCTATTCAACGGTGTCGAGAGTTCTATGTTATTGTTATGTATGTAACGGGAATTAGTCCCAAACATACAAATGAGGAAGGCCTCCTAACCTTGTAAGCCTTAGTATAAAAGGCACATCAACCTCATTTGTGTGTGTGTCTCTCATAGTATTTTCTCTTCTTCTTGTTTTAGAGAGAGAAACTCTCCTTAGTTTTTCTCACTAGAATCACCTACTTTGTATCTTTCTTCCTTCTTCTTCATCGAATCTAATTTTCCATTCTTAGTTTTAATCTTGTTCTTCATCATCTCTATTTCTTGTTCTATAATTCGTGTGTTACGTCTTACTAGTGGTATCATTGGCCAACGGATTCGTGGGTAGCTCTTGGGTGTTGTCCTTGTTTTTCTTGTGTTTCGTGATTCATATATCTTCTAAGTAGTTGTGGTAGTGATTTGGTATACTCACTTTGGCTAAAAAACAAAATTTTTGGGTGTTTTGATCATTTTTTGTCTTAAAATCTCGAATTGGTTGGGTTTTGCCCGAGAAAAGTGGGAATTTGGTACTATTCCGACATGTTTCATCGGAAAAGGGTTATATATTCTGACGGATATTCCGAAAGAATTCCATCGGAAAAGGGTTTCTTCATTCCGATCGTTATTCCGATAGCCATTCCGATAGGTATTTCGATAGTACATTCCGACAGGTATTCCGATAGTACATTCCGACAGGTATTCCGATAGAACATTTCGACAGACATTCCGACAGGTATTCCGATAGCACATTTCGACAGGTATTCTGTTAGCACATTCCGACAGACATTCCGACATGTATTCCGATGGACATTTCGACATGTATTCCGATGGACATTCTGATGGAAATTTTGTTCGAGTATTTTTTAGACTTAGCCACCATCTAGACTAGCCCCGGCACATAGTTTACACGAAATTAAAAAAAAAGAAAAAAAAAGAAGAGTTTTTTGGCGGGAAAACAATAGTAAAATTTATTTTTTCCTAGACCGTTTTAAGCCATTTAAGCTTCAATTTCAAATTTTGGCAATGCGAAAATATTTTCGACCAAAAATTCAAATTTTTGGACCAAAATTCAAATATTTAGGCCAAATTTCAAATTTTTTAGGTTTTATTTTTCATTAAAAAGTTTATTTTTTTCGAACTTTTTCCCTACTAGTTATTGGCTATTTCTAACGCGATTTCAAAATTTAGTGTTTCAAAAATTGTTCGGCTTACCATTTTGTCGGACTGAGGAGTTTATTGTCGGGCTGGAAAATTTAGACAAAGTTTGATTTTGTTGACACTCCAACACACGCTTTCAACGAATTGAGATCCTGTTTTTCACACGACCTCTACTATGACTTATCAACAAGACAGTGATGTTGCGGGTTTTGAGCATCGTGATAGCCATGTAAGAAAGAAGAGGAATGCTGCCCATCTCTAGTCTTAGCTTCTTTTAGCACAAACGGAAGAATCAGGAATTTCACTTCTAGTTGAAGAGTTTGATCTCATGGCATCTGCAGCAGTATATGATGAGGAAGAAGAGGTGACTACCGACTCCATCTTGATGGCTAATTCGTAGAAATCATCGACATTGGTAGTTCAACCTGACAGAGCTACTGTGTATGATTCAGACGGTTCCTCTGAGGTACACCCACGTCTCAATGATAATGAGTTATATAATATGTCTAATCAGGAGGAAGAGTATACTGAGTCACTTGAGCCTTCCACCGAGACACACGGGGTTCAAACGAATAATAGCAATATTATTTCTAATGCGCCTAGTGTGGACCTTAGTGGAGATCAAGTAGCGCAACCTACAACCCTTCCTGACGAGACGCATGCGTATTATAAATCATTATTTGATAAGCTTGCCAAGGATGTTGCTCATGAGAATGTGGTTAATAATAAGTTTAGAGAAACTAATGTCAAATTAACCATAGAGCTTGCGGGATATAAGGAACGGGAGAAAAGTTTTGAGATTCGTCATGCTAAAATCAAGGAACTTGAACAAGCTCATGCTATATCGGTTTATCAAGAAAAATGCACCACAAAGAAATGAATTGCCTTACATTTAAGTAGTGCTAAAAAGATAAGCGAATTGAATGATGAAATCACCTCTCTTAATAAACAACTTTCAACTGAAAAATCTATTATTTTGGATTTAAAAGAAGAACAAAAAAAGCTGAAACATGATTTCAAAATTCAAGAAGATGGGCTTCTTGAGGATTTTTGCAAAGCTCAGGATAGGATTAGGGAATTAGACAACCTTTTGGTAAAACGTGGCCAAACTATGCAAACGATAAATATGCTCGCACCTAAAGTGAATGAGATAAATTACACCCGTTACAAAATGGCTTTAGTTTGTCCTCTTCCTCCCAATCCCGAATATCTTAAGAAAGTTCAGGCCACAAATCAAACTTTATATAATGGTAGTGTGCTCTTGTCTGAGGAGCATGATCCTCCTAGTGTGCATGATTCTAAGGAAACTACTAAACTTGTAGTAGAGACTCGTTTAAGAATGAAAAAGCTTGATAAAGAAGTGACACCCGTTTATTATCCGAAAGTTAATCCTCCAACTGTTTTTGTTCGGTCTAAAACAAGTACTGAAATGCTTTTTATACCGAGTGAGGAATTGTCGGATGATCCTCCTAAACCGAGTGTTGCACGATGATTTCTTAACGAGCTAAAAGATAACTTTGTCATTCTCAAATGTGTTGTTAATTCAAAAATTACTGGAGGAACTTTACTTCACCCGTTCAGATTGAAGTTCAGAAAATTCTTCATAACGAGATTAATCCGATCATTAATCAAGTTGATGCTAGGATAAGCAATCTTGAGAACGCTTTTCTAAAAGAACTAGCCAAATTTGTTGAAGACTTTAAATCTTTGGCGAAGGAGGCAGATGAATCTCTTGATCGAATTAATGTTTAGGAAAGCGACCTTGCATGTCTCTCGAAAGCAAGTGACAGTGGGGATTGTGTTGAGAGTAACCTCGTTGCGGTAAACATCTCTGTGTCAGATAATGAAACCCTCCAAAATGAGCTTGATCGTACGAAAGAGAAAATGGAGTCTTATGTCATCAAAAAGGAAAACGAATTCAACAATCTTTGGAATAAGTATGTAAAAAAATGTGATGAATGTAAGGATGACAAACTCTCGTATGATAAAGCTTACAATGAACTGCAACAAACAATCGAACAGCTGCAAGCTCAGTTAGGAGGTGAATGTCGCGATAGTGAGCCTTCAACAAATGTTAATAAAAAAGAATTCACGATTCTTCAACACCGATATGATTTTCGTCAGAAACATTGTCATTCTCTTGAACTTGCTTTGCAAAACAAAGTTGGGAAAGTTCCTGATGACAGTAATTTACAAGTAAAACTCTCTGAATCATTTCGTGAATTGAATGAAAAGAATAAGGATATTTCTGATCAGAGAGCTCAGTTGCAAGATAAAGACATCGCAATCAGTGAGTTGAAGAAATTTGTTGGAAACATGGGTGGGAAAATGGTGGAATCCAATGGTGTGAAACCTATTGTTCGTCAACCAAATGCGTACAAAGTACCAAAGCCATCTATCTTAGGAAAACCGCCTTCGAATGTTTCTAGGTTACCTCCTAATACCGATGTGCCATCGAGTATACCAAAACCAACCATATCACCCTATGTTCCTCCATTTAGAAAACACACTTTTGCTAAACACAACCTGGTGAATGCACATTGCACTACTCCTAAGAGTACTCCCAAACGTGTGATTCTTACGCCCACAAAGGAATCTAAAGGTTCAAATAACGTTGGTCAAACCATCAACCTAGGAGAGGGTAAGCCAAAAGGGAATATTCATAAAGTAAACCATGTGTATTCAAAACTGATGGAGGTCCAAGTCTTGAAGAACGGGCTGACATGTTTCTGGAGGCCCGAGATCGCGTGACGAAGAGGGGTTTAGTAAAATGGGCATAAATTTTGCATCCTAAGTCCGTTTTCAGCCCGTGACCTGTCAAAACGTGCGTAAAAAGGAGACCGACGACGCTGTAACCACCTTTTAGCTGGTTACAAATTTTTCAAGGCCCAAAAAGCCTTTTTACTATCAGTTTTTTGCGTTTTTATTTTTTTTCACTTTCAGTAGGACTTTGTCATTGGGCTACGGTCCAGCCCGTTGCATTTTTAGGGTTTTTCTTTGTTTGCAGTCATTATTTAATGAATATGCTGTAACTCTAGCAAGACACTTATCAGTTTAATAAAAGTTAAACCACTGGCCATTGTGTTGCCGTGTTTTACCCTAATTTTCGGGCATTCTTCAAAATCAACGATTATTAGCAGAATTGTTTCTGGCATTCTTATTGAAACAACAGATCCAATTACTTATCTTTGTTACTTTGTTTTTTAGTCTACATCAGTTGGTATCAGAGACAAAGTTCCTGATCAAGATGACTCCAAGAAGAACTAGGCCTATTCACGATGTGAGTGAACAGGAATTTGAGCAGTTGATGATGGAGAGAATGGAGGAGCGATTCGATCAAATGTTTGATCAATTGACCGACCAGATGAACACTTTGATGAGAAATAGGAGGCCTTGTAATCGCGGTCATGAGGAAGAAGATGCAGATCTGTAAGAAAATCTGTTTGGTGATGGTTTGTCTGATGATGAACAATCAGTAGGGCGACGGATGAGAGACCGCAGTGGGAATAATGATAGGCGTTGGGAGACCGGAATGAGGGTTAATATTCCCGAGTTTAATGGGGACACTTTAAAGCCTGATGAGTTTATTGATTGGCTTGTTGTTGTTGAAGAAGTATTTGAATTCAAAGAAGTTCCAGAAAACAAAAGAGTTTCGTTGATCGCTACCAAGTTACGTGGTCGGGCATTCGCGTGGTGGCAACTATTGAAACCTGACGAGGAACAAAGTTGGGAAGTCAAAGATCATGAGTTGGCAGAAGATGAAGAAAGTCATGAGGGATAATTTTATTCTTCATAACTACCAGCTGTTGGGAATAAATTTAGGCCAGAACACTTGAACGCTGACAAGAACAACTTAAGCGTTGACAAGAGCAAAGTGAGCGCTGACAGCATAAGCGTTGACAAGTTAAAGTCAAGCGTTGACAGATTGAAGACAAGCACTGATGGAAGATGTGAGCTACACGTTTATTATATTCTAGATTACTTCTAGTAAGGATAGAGACGACAATGTATTTTCTATGTTTATCTTTACCTAGAATAATTGATTCGTAGCTTATTGTACAAGACTTCTTGTTCTATAAAAGAAGATCTTCTAGGTTAATGTTTAATATCAGTTTTTATAGTATTCGCAAGTTAAACCTTTCATTGTAATCAGCACGATTATTCTAATACAAGTGAAAGTTTGTTTAACATCATTGTGTTTTAGATCAAGTGTTAATTCCGCATAACACTTTGTTACTTTACTCATAAGCAAAGGTTTCTCTACGTGTTATACTTGATCTAATCTCGTATACACAAAGCTAATCGATCTAAGTTTGGGATCAACAATTGGTATCAGAGCCTAAGGCTCGTGATATCTAGGAGATACAAGGTGTTCGTGTATGGTGAAGAGAAGAAAAATTCGTATTGAATTTTTCTGGACGTTTTTGTGTGCGCAGCAGTATTCAGAAGGTCATAACTTTTGATCTAACCGTTGGATCGTCACGAAATTTTAGATGTGTGTTCTACATACATAGATCTAAACATCCACCGGAGGGATTGTCGAGTTTTATCCCCAGGCAAAAGTTATTAAGCGTCGAAGTTGGCTGATGGAAGATTTTCAGTTTTTCTGCTTTCACATGAAATCATGAACTAGGGTTCTTCAAACCCTAGATCTATTTAAAAGCAGGAAGAATTGATGTTCGTGGCTGTTAAAACGTGTGGAAGAATCGAGCTAGGATTATGTACAAACCCTAATTAGGGTTTCGGTGCATATATTACTAAACCCTAGATCGTTTCTCATCAGAAAAGATGGTTCAGCAAAAGCGATCACAGCAACTTATGCATTCACACGATTGATTTATTCACATGATGCAAAGGTTTCTATTGGTCCTTTTGATCTATGTTCACACGATCCATGATTTATGATTGGTTGATTCATTACATTCACACGGCCACGGCTTAAACCCTAATTTGTTATAAGTTTTGATCCTCTACATGCTAGTTCAACAAATTACCGTGAGTCCCTCATTCTGATTGGTGGAAATCGTTCTGTTCACACGGTAAACATGGTGTTGATTGGTCTAGATCTCTATGTTCACACGGTTTGAAGTCTTTGATTGGTTAAGAGATTTTGCATTTACACGGTTGCGTTCACACGGCCATATAATAAAGCCCTAATATTCGATTCTAATTCTCTACATGCGCATCCACGGTTATTCATGTGAGGTTCGTTTCTCATTGGTTGAGATAGTTGTGTTCACACGGTTCTAAACTTTCCATTGGTGGAGGGTTATGGTGTTCACACGAAGATGGTGGAGGATTGGTTATTCTTGTGTTAATATGGTCATCTGCGTTCACATGGTTATTAAGTTTCCTATTGGTGGACAATCATGTATTCACATGATTAAAATTAAAGGGAAACAAAGGCTACGGTTACAAGCGTTTTTTAATACAAGGTTTAACATCAACGCTGATGTTTGAAATCTAAACGCTGACAGATTTAAATGAGACGCTGACGAGTGAAAGAATGAACGCTGACAGGAATTTATGGTTGGCGCTGACGTGTGTAATTCAAGCGCTGACAGGAAGGGTTTCGACGCTGACAAGGAATAAGTCAACACTGTTAGGTTGACAGTGTTGTCCGAGATATGTTCTTCAAACGCTGATACGCCTTGTCCGATATCGTGTAATGAATGTGGATATTGGACAAAAGAGGATCTCGGGTAACACACTGTTTGCTGCTGTTTGAGAAAACTAGTACGTTTTAAGCACACAAAAAGAAGGGAAATACACACAAAGGTACATGGAATCTCCGTTTAATTCAGAATATCATTATGATATTTATGGCTCGGGTATTTTTAAAAGGATTAATGATTTTAAAGTGAGTTAGCAATTATTTGTGGGAATTTGATGGATATTTAAACTATGTAATCGGGATAGCCTTGCAAAAGAGTTATTCACAATAACACTTTTACATATGGTATGAAGATGTTATTTCATTCAAATTCGTCATGAAGAAGTGTTAGCTTAAGGGGAAGAATTCTTATGGTAAGATTGATGATTGAAGAAGATTTTCGCGAGTTTGTGTTTCATCATATTGTTAAAGTGGTGGACATCAGCCATTTACTTTAACAATAACTTGTTCGTGCTTTACATGGTTGGTGATGAAGACTTGTCATAAACACTTGAAGGAGTTACATTATCGTGCTCAGTGTCTCACAAAGGATGAGAATATTGACAAGGGATCAAGGTCTACTTATATTTCTCTATCTGGTATAAGTTCTTCATCACATGGATAAACAAGACATGGAACATAGGTTTGTGGTATTCTACTTCTGCATCAAGACTACTTTATTTATTTTTCTTCAGAATCATTACACAGAGCCTACTTTTGGAGAATCTACAAGATTGCATACTTTCACATATTCCCTATTGATGTGTCAAAAAGGGGAAGAATATGTGCTATACTTAAGGGGAAGCTTCTTGAAGATCATGTACTACATACAAAGGATTCATGCTTAAGAGGAGTGTTTTGACATCATCAACTAGGGGAAGATTGTTGGGTCGAATTATTGAGTTGATAAGTCAAACACAACAAAATAAGAAGACAAGGACTACTTTTGCCAAAGTTAAATACAACAAGCCGTTGGAGTCTTTTTATTACTTTAGCTTTCTTTGTAAGCTATGTTTTCTAGTATATAAAGAAAACATAGGACGTAGGTTTTAATCATATCAATCATTCACAATGTAAACCTAAAGTGTGTGTCGCACTAGACGTGGGATTCAATGTATACACGTCTAGTGGTTGTTTGTTATTAATATAATAAGCAACCCAATTGTTTTAATTCATGTTTCGTGCCTAAACACCTTGTCATGATCATTGTTCTTTTCCGCTATGTTATCATATGAATGATGATCAACCCTAGATATATGGTTCCTAACCATTGAGTCGAACGATGATAGGGATCAACAATAAATATGTGCTATACTTAAGGGGAAGCTTCTTGAAGATCATGTACTACATACAAAGGATTCATGCTTAAGAGGAGTGTTTTGACATCATCAACTAGGGGAAGATTGTTGGGTCGAATTATTGAGTTGATAAGTCAAACACAACAAAATAAGAAGACAAGGACTACTTTTGCCAAAGTTAAATACAACAAGCCGTTGGAGTCTTTTTATTACTTTAGCTTTCTTTGTAAGCTATTTTTTCTAGTATATAAAGAAAACATAGGACGTAGGTTTTAATCATATCAATCATTCACAATGTAAACCTAAAGTGTGTGTCGCACTAGACGTGGGATTCAATGTATACACGTCTAGTGGTTGTTTGTTATTAATATAATAAGCAACCCAATTGTTTTAATTCATGTTTCGTGCCTAAACACCTTGTCATGATCATTGTTCTTTTCCGCTATGTTATCATATGAATGATGATCAACCCTAGATATATGGTTCCTAACCATTGAGTCGAACGATTATAGGGATCAACAAGTGGTATCAGAGCTTGTTGAGAAACTTTTGATCTTTAAGTAACGCAGAACCCTAAAACACCAAAAACCCTAAAAACCCTAAAATTCTCAAAACCCTAAAAACATCATGTCTGGCACAAATCAACCTCCTGCTTTGCTTCAAAACAACTTCTCAAACCCTAGTATCAAAATTCCCATGTTTGATGCCAGGAACTTTGAGCTTTGGAAGTCCAATTTTGAGCAATACATAGCTATTCATGACTACACTCTTTGGGAAATTATCGAATATGGGAACACATTCGATAAAGCAGCAAAGATTACTGCTGCTATTGCCACAAGGACAGCTGTTCCTAATTGTCCTGAATCTGATAAGGTGGAAAAGCCTGAAGATGGGAGAGCTGTAGCTGTTGAAGACATAGCCAAGAAGAGGGTGGACATGAAAATCTTAAACATCTTGAAACATGCCCTAGGTCATGAGAATCAGCACAAGTACAAACGATTTGAGTCAGCAAAAGAGCTTTGGGAAGCTCTTGAAGTAGCACATGGTGGCAATGCTGACACAAAAGAAGAAAAGAAGAAGCAACTATTGCATGAGTATGCTGTCTTTAAAGCTCAACCTAATGAGAATCTCAGCAGTGTGAGAAGTAGACTTCTTGACATCACAAGTCAACTTTCCTTCATGGGAAAATAGATTGATGACCCTGAATTGAATGCTACTTTTCTCAAAAGCCTTGGTGATGTATGGAAGATTGAGACAAGATCTATTCTTGTCAATAATACCCACAAGACTTCCAGGTTTGATGACATCTTCAACAAGTTAAGACTGTTGGAGAATGAATGGCAATTGGAGAGTGATAACAAATCTTCCAGCAGCAATATGGCCTTCTTTTCACAAAGTGAAGGCCAATTTGATTCCATGAACTTCTATGGACATTCAGCAACTGGATCTCAAGGTGTCAGCGCTGGATGTCAATCTGTCAGCGCTGGATCATACCCTGTCAACGCTTTGTACTCAAGCGCTGACACACACAATCATGGCGCTGATAGAATTAAACCTGCTGGTTTTGATCTTGATACTGTGTGTGCTTTCATTGCTTCTTTGCCCAGTGATTCAAGGATTACATATGAAGACCTTGAGCAGATAAGTGATGAACAATTGGAAGAGATGGACATCAAGTGGACTATGGCTCTTGTAAGTTTAAGAGCAAACAGGTTCAATAAAAGGTTCAAGAAGAAGATGACCTTTAATGCTAAGGATGTTGCTGGCTTTGACAAGTCCAAGGTGGAGTGCTACAACTGTCATAGGATGGGGCACTTTATGAGGGAATGTAGATCTCCAAGGAGATCTGATGCTGGGAAGCCTTCAAGCCAAATGATTAAGAGCCCAGATCCCAAGGCCATGGTTGCTGTTCAACAAATTGATGGTGTTGGAGAATGGGATTGGAGCTGGATGGCTAAGAATGAAGAAGAGGACAGAGCTTTGGTTGCTGAAGTTAAAGAAGAGCATGTTGAATATGCTCTCATGGCACACTCCTCCTCTTCATCAGATAATGAGGTATATGATGATGCTTTCTGTTCTAAGGGTTGTCGTTTAAATACTGAAAAATTAAAACAAGAGATAATTAAATTATTAGATGAGGCAAGTACTGAAAGATGCAAAGTATCTAACTATCAAGTTGCTCTTACCCAAACAGAAAAGACAGTATCTGAGTATAAGAAAATGGAGTTTGATTTAAAGGATCAAATAAATATCTTAAAACATGAGTTACATCAGAGTAAGGATGTTCAAGATATAGTAAATAGGGTTAATCTTGATTTGATAGCTCAGTTAGAAGAGGCTAACAAAAATAAAGATAATGTGAGTCTTAAAATCCAGAGATTTGATAAGGCCACACAATCCCTAGGAGAGTGTGTTAGCAAACAAAGAGACTCTAAGGATATGAGTGGGATTGGGATGAATAATTATACTGTTGTTCCACCACCAGCTGGGGATTTCTATGGTGTCCAATCAAAGGACTTATCTTGGACTGGCTTGCCAGAATGCCAAGAGGAGGAGTTCATTCCTCCACCTAGAGTGACTTCCCCAGTTGAGGAATATCAGCAAAAGCTGACTGACCTAGAAGAGTGGAAGAAAGCTAACCACACTTTGTTTGTTAAGGGAGGGTTGTTGTGTGAAAGTCCAAACGAGCCCACACCAATCACAAAACCAATTGATGATCCTAAACCTATTAAGATCACACACCCTACCACTGGCAAAGCTGTTGACCTTGGCCCACAAACTGTTAGAAAACCTAGTGTTAAATATGCAGAGATGTATAGGAATACTAGGTCACCAAAAAGCCAAGTTAGTAATCATGGAACAGGCTTCTTTGCTTCTAGACCTAAGACTATGTCTAGAAAAGCTTGTTACACATGTGGGAGCTTCTCACATTTGGCCTACAAATGTGTCAACGCTTCCAATGTCAACGCTGATAGGAACCATTTCAGCGCTGACAAAAGTCAACATAGGTCAAACACCGTCAGACCCAATACCTTTGTGAACAAAAGTTCACAAGTTGTTAGACCAGCCCCATTCTTTTCTAGAGGGTCTAACACACAAGGCCTAAGACCTTTTCAAAAGTCAAACACTTGGTCAAATAGGCAATGGGTTCCTGTAGCAAACCCTAGGTTCAACGCTGATAGGAGTAATCGGGGCGCTGACAAGAGAAATTTCAGCGCTGATAGAAACACTGCTAAACCTAGGTATTTGCAGCCACAGGGAAATAGGTCTAAAGCTTCTACTAGCTTAACATGGAGACCAAAACAAGACCAGAACCCTAATAATACTGGTATTTCTATGACATGCAACAGGTTTCATTATATTTCAAAGGCATTGTCAACACCAATTGGGGTTAACTGGGAATTTCATTCAAACAGGGATGAAAATGGGGTTGTTATGAGAACCAAGTCTGTTCTTGTTGAACAACCAAATGAATCCAAGTCTTCTAAGGCTTGGGTTCCCAAAGAAAACTAATGTGTTTTCTTTATGTGCAGGGCATTCAGAAGAAGATCAATGATTATGGATACTGGGATAGTGGATGCTCAAGGCACATGACAGGAAAGGAAGACTATCTGACCAATTTCTCTCCTATTCAAGATGGTGATAAGGTATACTTTGGAGGGGGCTACGGCACCATCACTGGAAAAGGAACCCTTGTCATCAACAATCTACGGTTTGATAATGTCTTCTTGGTAAAAGATCTGGATTATAATTTGTTTAGTGTATCACAAGTGTGTGATAACAAAAATAAGGTTCTTTTCACAGATACTGAGTGCTTGGTGTTAAGCAAAGATTATAAGCTCCCTGAGGAGAAATACATAGATTTTAGAACACCAAGGCATAAAGACATATATAATGTGAATCTTAATGGAATTAAGGTAAATAATAAAATGTCATGTCTGTATGCTAAAGCCTCAGTAGATGAAAGTAATCTTTGGCACAGGAGATTAGGGCACATAAACATTAAGAATATTAATAGGCTTGTGAGACTTGGTTTAGTTGATGGTTTGCCTGAAAAGGCTTTCCACAATGACCACTCTTGTGTTGCATGTCTTAAAGGCAAGCAGCACAAGGTCTCATTCAGGTCTAAACAGGTGCACTCTAGTTCTAAACCACTTCACTTATTGCATATGGACCTCTTTGGTCCAACTAATATAGAAAGTTTGAAGGGTAAATCATATTGTTTTGTCATTACTGATGATTACTCCAGGTTTACATGGACTTTCTTTTTAGCTAAGAAAAGTGAAACTGCCCTAAGTCTGATTAATTTCATTACCCAAATAGAAAAGAAAAATGGTAATGAGGTCAAAATTATTAGAAGTGACAATGGGGGTGAGTTTAGAAATCAGTTGTTAGATGATTTTTGTGCCAAGAAAGGGATTACTAGGCAGTTTAGCATAGCTAGAACCCCACAGCAGAATGGGGTTGCTGAAAGGAAGAATAGGACCCTTATTGAAGCAGCCAGAACCATGTTGGCTGATGCCCACTTTCCTATAGCCTTTTGGGCTGAAGCTGTTAACACAGCTTGTTATGTTCAAAATAGGGCATTGGTCAACAAGATACATAATAAGACACCTTATGAATTACTTTGGGGAAGGAAGCCCAATATTGGCTTTCTCAAGCCATTTGGTTGTCATGTAGTTGTTTTAGAAACTAGTGAGGCCCTAGGTAAATTTGATTCAAAAGGTGATGAAGGCTACTTCATGGGTTATTCAGTGCAGAGTAAAGGATATAGGGTTTACATTAAAAAGGAAAAACGTATACTTGAAAAGGTACATGTTAGGTTTTTAGAAAGTAAACCTAGTGATCCTGAGAATGGTCCAAATTGGTTGTTTGACTTAGAACCTTTATCTAGAGCTTTAAATTATATGCCTGTTACTGATCCAGACATTGTGAAGGTAACTTCAAGTGTTTTGGAAAAGAGAATTGGTAATGTTTCAGGTATACAGGTTGCTAAGGAGGATGGACCACCAGCAGTTAAATCATCTCCCACACAAGAATTTGTTACACTTCCTATATGGACAGATGAGTATTATGCTGCTGCTACTGCTGCAAGGAAAGATAATGGTGGTGTTCAAATACCACCAACTACAAACATGCATGATTCTTCAGGCGCTGACAAAGGGAAATCAAGCGCTGACACGACCAATTCAGACGCTGATGGCTCCAACGCTGACAACACCAGTTCAAGCGCTGTTAGCCCAAACGCTGATAAACAAGGATCAGACTTTGGAGACACCTTTACACAGCTTTTCTCTTCTCATTTTGAACAAGGTGGACCTTCCAATGTCCATGAAGGGATTTCTGTTGATCAAGAAGAATCTGAGGAAGAAGATATTGGCAACATGGAGCGTGAAGTTGAGGACACCAGACTTTTTGAAGGAGAAGTTCTCACTTCCACAGCTAAGGATCACCCCACATCTCAAATCATTGGTGATGTTATGGCTCCAGTTCAGACAAGAAGATCCCATCAAGGTCTTGGTGGATTTATTGCCAATATACACAAGAAGGTTGATACCCCTCTTGTACAAGCATGTTTGTTTGCCTGTTTTCTGTCACAGGAAGAACCCAAGAAGATTTTTGATGCTCTCAAAGAACCAAGTTGGGTGGAAGCAATGCAGGATGAGCTTCACCAATTTGCTATACAGGATGTTTGGGAGCTGGTTGATTGTCCTAGATATGTGAGACCAATTGGGACAAGATGGGTTCTAAGGAACAAGAAAGATGAAAGAGGCATTGTGGTCAGAAACAAGGCACGTTTGGTAGCTCAGGGTTATACACAAGAGGAAGGAATTGATTATGAAGAAGTTTTTGCACCAGTTGCAAGAATTGAAGCTATAAGAATTTTTCTAGCTTATGCCTCTTGTATGAATTTTACTGTTTACCAAATGGATGTGAAGAGTGCTTTCCTCTATGGGACAATTGTTGAGGAAGTATATGTCATGCAACCTCCTGGTTTTGAAGATCCTGAAAATCCAGACAAGGTTTATAGAGTGAAGAAAGCAATGTATGGACTTCATCAAGCCCCAAGAGCATGGTATGGTACATTGTCCACCTACTTGGTGGAAAATGGTTTCAAAAGGGGCACCATAGATCAGACACTATTTACAAAGAAGAAAGGAAAACATGTGTTGCTTGTGCAGGTCTATGTTGATGATATCATTTTTGGGTCTACTGATCCAAAAATGAGTGAGGAATTTTCCAAGCTCATGACAGATAAATTCAAGATGAGTGCAATGGGTGAGATGAACTTCTTTCTAGGTTTACAAGTTCAGCAGAAAGAAGATGGTATCTTCATTTCACAAGATAAGTATGTAGCTGAAATCTTGAAGAAATAAGGTTTTTCTCCACATGAGAAGGAGGCTTCTACTCCTATGGATAGGCAATACCCTTGGGGAAAAATTGGAGCTGGAAAGGATGTGGATGTTAGGCACTATAGATCAATGATTGGGTCATTGATGTATCTTACAGCCTCAAGACCTGACATCATGTTTGCTGTGTGTGCATGTGCACGCCATCAAGTGACTCCCAAAGAATGTCACCTTTTTGCTGTGAAGAGAATTTTTAGGTACTTAAGGTGTTATCCAGATCTTGGATTATGGTACCCAAAAGATTCTCCCTTGGATCTTATTGCATATTCAGACAGTGACTATGGAGGTGACAAGTTTGATAGGAAATCCACAACTGGTGGATGCCAATTTCTTGGGAGCAGATTAATATCTTGGCAATGCAAGAAACAAACAGTGGTGGCAAACTCTACAACTGAAGCAGAATATGTTGCTGCAGTTGCTTGTTGTGGACAAGTCTTATGGATTCAGAACCAGCTGTTGGATTATGGGTATAATTTTATGCATACCAAGATTTTTGTAGACAATAACAGTACTTTATGCATTATTAAAAATCCTGTACATCATTCTAAAACCAAACACATAGAAATTAGACATCATTTTATAAGAGATTGCTTTGAGAAAGGTTTAATACAACCAGATAGGGTAGACACAGAGAACAATGTGGCTGATTTATTAACTAAACCTTTTGATGCTGGAAGATTTCAATATTTGGTAACAAATATTGGAATGGTTAATCTCACTTAATATGTGTTTTTGGAATCTTTTTGTAAAAGTATGTACAGGATAATGCATTGTTATTGGTCTTTGGGATGATTTAGATTTTCCACATTATTTTTCTAACACTGACAAAGGTAAATGTAACGCTGTCAAGTGTTATTTTGCCGTTGTGAGAGATATTATTGTCTAACGCTGACAAGAGTTCCTTCAACGCTGATAAGTGTTGTCGGGACGCTGTCAGCAACAAATGTTAGTTTTGTGGTTTTCATCTAAATGTGCAGGGAATGGTAGCTTTATGCCATTGGATACAGAGTTGCTTATGGATCTTTGAAGAGCTATTTGGACATGTTTTGTTTATGGATGATGGTTGGAATATTTATATTCCTATCTTGACATAAATTTTTAATGTTCATATATATTTTGAGAACTCATGTATCATAGTTTGAGGGGAGGTTTAAGGAACCTTTAGGACTCTTGGGTATTCTTAGAATACTCTCATCACAATTCTAGATTGTGTCCACTGGTGAGTATGGGTTAGTTTTACTAAACCATGAGGCACTGTAGCATGCATAGTATATCAACTTTGCATGCTGCCAAGACATTTTTGGCCTAGAATTGGTTGTGGTCTGTTGGGAGGCTTGGGAATCCTTTTGATATGGGTTTTACCTGGGAGTAACAAGGATTTTATAAGGTAACTTGGTTGTTAAGAATTTTGGTTAGCAAGGGACACTAGAGGACTGTTATGTCTATCTTGCTTATGCAAGTGTGCATAACTGGACAGTGCTTGCCGCCCTATGATAATTATCAGCTTTTGGTTATCTTCTCTAGGATAAATTACTTGTTAAGGTCATTTTTCACTTTTTAAAACAATTTTATTTTTGGACGCTGACAAGATTTTTCCAAGCGTTGTTGTGACCAAAATGGACGCTGACATGGCTTTAGGCGAACGTTGATAGGATTATAGCCGTTGGGCGTTGATGGGTTATATTTGACCGTTGACAAACAATGGGACCTACCCAGTAGCAGAGAGAACCACCACCACAAGTGTGGCTGGTGACCTGGATGAGGCTGAGACTATTGGTTCTGGCTTAGAAGCTGGCCAAGGCAGTCCCACCATAATTAAGTCCTCATCCATGCCCGATGAACCTGACTTGGGAGGTCAAATCCCCATTTTGGAAGAGGGCAGACTGGAACCAATGACGCTTTTAGAATTGACGGCTGTCTGCATTAGCTTGCAAAAGCAAAATGCAGACTTGGTACAAATTGTCAGTAATCAAGGCCTTGAACTCAAAGAATTGAGGGAGAGGATTGTTGTTTTGGAGAGTGCTCATTCAAGGGGAGGTATGGAGGAGTCTTCCAAAGGGGAGGAAGCAAGAAATCTGAGTGATAAGAGCAGTCAAGATGGTCAATCATTGGATATTGCTGAGGCTCTTACTACATTAAAGGAACAAAAAGGTTTTGATACGTCCTTAATCTCTCCAACCAATTTAAATTTATCATTTACAGATATGCTGAGAGAGGTTACACAAGGCGCTGAGGGAAAATATTTGAGCGTTGACAAGGCAAGTTTGGACGCTGACAGAAATATTTTGGGCGCTGATAGAGGAAATTTGGGCGTTGACAGATCTGCATATGGAGGTGATGTATTCCAGTCATCATCTATCATCAAAGATGTTCCTACTCAGGTATTATCATCTACCCTACCAACAATTGAACCAACAGATAAGGGTAAGGGTAAGTTGGTAGAAGAAAATGTTCCAAAGAATGCAGCTCAGGTTGAATTTGATAGAAGATTGGCTGAGCAAATGATGGAACAAGGTGAGAAGGAAAAGTCACCATTTGTTGTGACTTCTGAAGAAGAAAGTGATGGAGCTAGCTCAGATTCAAGTGTGATGATTGTTGAACCAGAAAGACTTGAGTATGGTGATGAGCTTGCTAGGGAAAAGCTGAGAGATTTGAAGTTGCAATTTGATTTTGACATGCCAGAGGTAGTTCAGATGTACAATTCTTGGGAAGAAAGCTGTATGGATAATCCAGACTTGACCATTTCAGACCAGATATGGGGTTTGGAAATTCTTCTTAGAGTTCAGCAGGATTGTAAGGTGATGTTGAAGTACAGGGCAAGCAACATTCTCTCTGAATTGAAAAGGGATAGAAGGAAGCTCTACTTTATGTTGCTCAAATGTCATGGAGTTGGATGGACACATCAGAAGTTGAAGGCTTTGACATTTGATGAGTTGGAACATAGGGCTTATCCTATTTGGGTGAAAGTGCAAGAAGAGAACACTTTCAGACTTCTTTCAGATGAAAGAAAGGAGCAACTTGCAGAAGAAATGGCAATCAAGAAAGCTATGATAGTTCCTAGACCAGTAAAGAAGGGATTTATTCTTGAGTTTCCAAAAGATATGTCTCAACTGTATCCAAGTGAAGCAATCATTAGAAAGAGCCTTAAGCTCTCCCCATTAGAAGCTTCAGATATGGTGCATGTGTTACCACTAGATTCCAGGAATCCAATTGTAAGTTATGAGGAAGATGAATGTGGATTCTGGAAAATTGGAAGATTTGGCAAGGAGGTACACACTTTTACCACTCTCATATCTTTATTTGCAAGTTGTGACAGAGAAGACTTGGTAGACCTTTGGAGGTTGCTAGAGACCAAGTATGAGGCTGAAGCACCAACTTCAGCTAATGGAATAAAACTTTGGACCACATTCAAAAGAATGTGTGGGACAAAAGAAGAAGATCCTGAAATATGGAAGGATCTTGAAGATGACCTCAGTGGTCTTCAATGGAGGTTATATTCAGCTGCTGGTGTATACCATTTGAGTTCTACAAAGTTTGCTGAGTATTTACTTGTAGATGCTCAGTATTTCATATCCAAGGCTGTTTTGGAGAAGATGAAGGACACCCAGTTGGAGATAGACTACACAAGTGACGTGGCAAAGAATTTGATCAGATTTATTTATTACCAATATGATAAGGTTTGTCAGACTCCTCCAAGTTCTTAATGTTTATTCAGAAACTTGATCATAAGAGTGGATATCAAGTTTAGGGGAGGATTGTTGGGAATAAATTTAGGCCAGAACACTTGAACGCTGACAAGAACAACTTAAGCGTTGACAAGAGCAAAGTGAGCGCTGACAGCATAAGCGTTGACAAGTTAAAGTCAAGCGTTGACAAATTGAAGACAAGCACTGATGGAAGATGTGAGCTACACGTTTATTATATTCTAGATTACTTCTAGTAAGGATAGAGACGACAATGTATTTTCTATGTTTATCTTTACCTAGAATAATTGATTCGTAGCTTATTGTACAAGACTTCTTGTTCTATAAAAGAAGATCTTCTAGGTTAATGTTTAATATCAGTTTTTATAGTATTCGCAAGTTAAACCTTTCATTGTAATCAGCACGATTATTCTAATACAAGTGAAAGTTTGTTTAACATCATTGTGTTTTAGATCAAGTGTTAATTCCGCATAACACTTTGTTACTTTACTCATAAGCAAAGGTTTCTCTACGTGTTATACTTGATCTAATCTCGTATACACAAAGCTAATCGATCTAAGTTTGGGATCAACACCAGCGAATGATGTACTAGCGGTTATAGAATCTGAAACAGGGGGCCAAGTCTGTTGAAGATTACACGACCGAATTTTACCAACTAATTACAAGGAATGACATTCAAGAGACAGAAGATCAGCTTGTCTCTCGATACATTGGTGGTTTAAGAGTCCAGATCATGGATTCTGTTAACATGTTTGATCCGATGACACTTTTTGAAGCGTATCAACGAGCACTGACTTTTGAGAAGCAGAACCGACGAGTGGGGAGTTCTTCTTCTCCTGCAATAACAGGTGCTTCTGGTTCGGGTAATGCGGCATCGCGTTTTGCCCCAGCTCAGGCTAAAGCAGTTGGTGAGAATACTGGGCCAGTTCCTAAAGCGGCCGGCAGTGGTGGGTTCAAGTGCTTTAACTGTGGTGAACCTGGTCACCGATAATCAGAGTGTAAGAAGGCTGGGAAGAGGCAGTTATTTATTGAACCTGAGGAAGATGATGATGTGGCTTATGACGACTACGTGGGAGACGCAGTTTATGATGCAGAACCTGAGTATGAGGAGGAGTATGTGTCTAGAGATGTGGGGGTGAATTTGGTGGTAAGGCGCTCCTACTTAACACCTAAAGTTGATGGTGATGATTCGCTCAAACACAACATCTTTCAGTCAACTTGTACCATTATGGGTAAGGTTTTCACTTTTGTATGCGACTTAGGTAGTTGTGATAATTTGATAGCTGAAGGAGTAGTCCAGCAATTAGGGTTGAAAACTAAAGATCGTCCCAAACCTTATAAGTTACAGTGGCTTAAAAGGGTGGGGAGATAACAGTTTCCAAGCATGTCCAAGTTCCGTTTTATGTAGGAACAACTTATAAGGATAATCTTTGGCGTGATGTGATACCTATGGATGCTTGTCACTTGTTGTTAGGTAGACCTTGGGAGTATGACCGTGATGTAACTCACCATGGGAGAACTAATACTTATAGTTTCCTGTTTGGGGGTGTGAAGATTACTTTGATGCCAAATAAACCTAAGGAGGTAGTTAATAAACCCACTGGTACTTTACTAACTCTTTCGCAGTTCGAAGATGAGCTGGAGGTGGGAGGTGATGTTTTTGTATTAATAGGGAGGGAGGTTTCTGAAGACGGTGAAGTTCCTGAAGCCATGATCCCTTTACTTGAGGAATTCTCTGATGTTTTCCTTGATGAATTACCTGATGGTTTGCCACCATTGCGTGACATACAACATCATATTGATCTAGAGCCTGGGTCACAGTTGCCTAACAGGCCACATTTTAGGATGAGCCCGGGAGAACATGAGGAGTTGCGCAGGCAGGTTGAGGAGCTGGTTTCCAAGGGTCATGTTCGTGAGAGTATGAGCCTGTGTGCTGTTACTGCCCTATTGACTCCAAAGAAGGATGGTATGTGGCGTATGTGTGTTGAAAGTCGAGCCATCAATAAGATTACTGTGAGGTACAGGTTTCCTATTCCTCGCCTTGATGATTTGCTTGACCAGATTAGTGGTGCTACCATTTTCACGAAGCTGGATTTGAAGAGTGGGTATTACCAGATTCGTCTCAGACCTGGTGACGAGTGGAAGACCGCTTTCAAGACCCATGAAGGGTTGTATGAGTGGTTGGTCATGCCTTTTGGTTTATCAAACGCACCAAGCACATTTATGCGTGTGATGAATCAACTACTCAGGCCTTTTATTGGCAAGTTTGTGGTTGTTTATTTTGATGACATTCTTATTTATAGTGCTTCTTATAATGAGCATGTCAATCATGTAAGGCAGGTCTTGACCTTGCTTCGGAAGGATTATTTTTATGCAGCCACGAAGAAGTGTGTGTTCATGACCCCTAAACTTTTGTTTTTAGGGTATGTTGTTTCTGGTGATGGCATACAGGTGGATGAATCTAAGGTAGTAGCTGTTCAGGAGTGGCCAACTCCAATTACCATTACTGAAGTTCGGAGTTTCCATGGTCTTGCTTCTTTCTATAGGCAGTTTATCCCTAATTTCAGTTCCATTATGGCCCCTTTGACAGACTGTATGAAGGGTAAGTCATTTGTGTGGACGGAGGAAGCAGAGATGGCTTTTCAGGTTGTCAAGGAAAAGCTTACTACAGTGCCAATCCTGGTATTGCCTGACTTTTATAAAGTTTTTGAGCTTCATACTGATGCTTCTAAGGTTGCAATTGGTGGAGTTCTTAGTCAAGGTGGGCGGCCTGTTGCCTATTTTAGCGAGAAGTTGACAGGGCCGAAGTCGAGGTACTCTACTTATGACTTGGAGTTTTATGCAGTGGTCCAAGCTGTGAAGCATTGGCGCCATTATTTGTTTCATAAGGAGTTTGTTTTGTTCACTGACTATGATTCCTTAAGGCATATTCGTACTCAAGATAAGGTTTCACATAAACATGGGCGTTGGTTGGCTTTTCTTGAGAAATTTACTTTTGTGGTGAAACACAAAACGGGTGCTTCCAATCGTGCTGCTGATGCCTTAAGCAGGAGAAGTAGTTTACTTGTAACCATGCAGGTTGATGTTCCTGGACTGGATGTCATTCGTGACATGGTGACTGTAGATCCATACTTTTCAATTGTTCTGCAGGATTTGCAATCCGGAGAGAAAACAGATTTTGTTATGCATGATGGGTTCCTATTCAAAGGGAATCAACTTTGTATTCCTGATTCAAGTCTTCGCTTGCAAATTATTAAGGAGTTGCATGGTGAAGGACATGTTGGTCGTGATCGCACTTTACAGTTGGTTCAAGCTTCTTATTTTTGGCCTACTATGAGGAAGGAAGTGGATCGTTACGTCAAGAGGTGTCGAATTTGTCAAGTTTCAAAGGGGACGGCTACTAATGCCGGACTTTATATGCCTTTGACAGTTCCTTTGCAGCCCTGGGTTGATATTAGCATGGATTTTTTGTTGGGGCTACCTCGTACTCAAAGGGGTAATGATTCAATATTTGATGTTGTTGATCGTTTTTCTAAGATGGTTCATTTTATTCCTTGCAAGAAGACAACAGATGCAGTTAATGTAGCCCAACTTTTCTTTAGGGATGTGTACCGTTTACATGGTTTACCTTCCTCCATTGTTTCTGATCGGGACACTAGGTTTTTGAGTCATTTTTGGCGTAGTTTGTGGAAGATGGTGAATACTCAACTCAATTTTAGTAGCGCTTATCATCCTCAAACTGATGGGCAAACCGAAGTTGTTAACAAGTCCCTTGGTAACCTGTTAAGGTGTTTGGTGGGTGATCATGTGAAGACATGGGATAAGAAGTTGTATCAAGCTGAGTTTGCTAATAATCATGCTGTTAATCGGAGCACTGGGTTTAGTCCTTTCCAGGTGGTTTATTCTGCTCAGCCACGTGGTCCTCTTGATCTTATGACTCCTCAGATTTCTAGGTCTGTTCCGAAGAAAGTGCAGGATTTTGTTGAGGGGTTGCATGATGTTCATAAATCTGTTCGTGACAACTTGGTTCGCGCTAATTCGAAGTACAAGCAGGATGCAGATCAAAAGAGGAGACATGTTGACTTTGAAGTAGGAGACTTTGTGTGGGCTGTTTTGACTAAGGATCGTTTTCCAGTTGGTGAATATAATAAATTTTCTGCTAAGAAGATTGGCCCAGTGGAAATTGTGGATAAGATGAACTCAAATGCTTATCGTTTGAAGTTGCCAAGTCATATTCGTTGTTCTGATGTTTTTAATGTGAAGCACTTGTTGCCTTACCATGGTGATTCTTCAGATGATGATACAGTTGGGAATTCGAGGGCGAATTTTTCTTATCCAGGGGGGAATGATGGAGGCCCAAGTATTGAAGAACGGGCTGACTTATTTCTGGAGGCCCGAGAACGCGTGACGAAGAGGGGTTTAGTAAAATGGGCATAACTTTTGCATCCTAAGTCTGTTTTCAGCCCGTGACCTGTCAAAACGTGCGTAAAAGGAGACCGATGACGCTGTAACCACCTTTTAGCTGGTTACGGATTTTCCAAGGCCCGAAAAGCCTTTTTACTATCAGTTTTTTGCATTTTTATGTTTTTTTCACTTTCAATTGGACTTTGTCATTGGGCTACGGTCAAACCCGTTGGATTTTTAGGGTTTTTCTTTGTTTGCAGTCATTATTTAATGAATATGATGTAACCCTAGCAAGACAGTTATCAGTTTAATAAAAGTTAAACCACTGGCCGTTGTGTTGCCGTGTTTTACCCTAATTTTCGGGCATTCTTCAGAATCAACGATTATTAGCAGAATTGTTTCTGGCATTCTTATTAAATCAACAGATCCAATTACTTATCTTTGTTACTTTGTTTTTTAGTCTACATCAGTTGGTATCAGAGACAAAGTTCCTGATCAAGATGCCTCCAAGGAGAACTAGGCCTATTCACGATGTGAATGAACAAGAATTTGAGCAGCGTATGATGGAGAGAATGGAGGAGCGATTCGATCAAATGTCTGATCAATTGACCGACCAGATGAACACTTTGATGAGCAATAGGAGGCCTCGTAATCGCCGTCATGAGGAAGAAGATGCAGATCTGGAAGAAAATCCGTTTGGTGATGGTTTGTCTAATGATGAACAATCAATAGGGCGACGGATGAGAGATCGCAGTGGGAATAATGATAGGCGTTGGGAGACTGGAATGAGGGTTAATATTCCCGAGTTTAATGGGGACACTTTAAAGCCTGATGAGTTTATTGATTGGCTTGTTGCTGTTGAAGAAGTATTTGAATTCAAAGAATTTCCAGAAAAACAAAAGAGTTTCGTTGATCGCTACCAAGTTACGTGGTTGGGCATCCGCGTGGTGGCAACAATTGAAACTGACGAGGAACAGAGTTGGGAAGTCAAAGATCACGAGTTGGTAGAAGATGAAGAAAGTCATGAGGGATAATTTTATTCCTCATAACTACCAGCGAATGATGTACCAGCGGTTACAGAATCTGAAACAGGGGGCCAATCTGTTGAAGATTACACGACCGAATTTTACCAACTAACTGCAAGGAATGACGTTCAAGAGACAGAAGATCAGCTTGTCTCTCGATACATTGGTGGTTTAAGAGTCCAAATCATGGATTCTGTTAACATGTTTGATTCGATGACACTTTCTGAAGCGTATCAACGAGCACTGACTTTTGAGAAGCAGAACCGACGAGTAGGGAGTTCTTCTTCTCCTGCAATAACAGGTGCTTCTGGTTCGGGTAATGCGGCATCGCGTTTTGCCCCAGCTCAGGCTAAAGCAGTTGGTGAGAATACTGGGCTAGTTCCTAAAGCGGCCGGCAGTTGTGGGTTCAAGTGCTTTAACTGTGGTGAACCTGGTCACCGACAATCAGAGTGTAAGAAGGCTGGGAAGAGGCAGTTATTTATTGAACCTGAGGACGATGATGATGTGGCTTATGACGACTACGTGGGAGACGCAGTTTATGATGCAGAACCTGAGTATGAGGATGAGTATGTGTCTAGAGATGTGGGGGTGAATTTGGTGGTAAGGCGCTCCTACTTAACACCTAAAGTTGATGGTGATGATTGGCTCAAACACAACATCTTTCAGTCAACTTGTACCATTATGGGTAAGGTTTGCACTTTTGTATGCGACTCAGGTAGTTGTGATAATTTGATAGCTGAAGGAGCAGTCCAGAAATTAGGGTTGAAAACTAAAGATCGTCCCAAACCTTATAAGTTACAGTGGCTTAAAAAGGGTGGGGAGATAAAGTTTCCAAGCGTGTCCAAGTTCCGTTTTCTATAGGAAGGATAATCTTTGGTGTGATGTGATACCTATGGATGCTTGTCACTTGTTGTTAGGTAGACCTTGGGAGTATGACTGTGATGTAACTCACCATGGGAGAACTAATACTTATAGTTTCATGTTTGGGGATGTGAAGATTACTTTGATGCCAAATAAACCTAAGGAAGTAGTTAATAAACCCACTGGTACTTTACTAACTCTTTCGCAGTTCGAAGACGAGCTGGAGGTGGGAGGTGATGTGTTTGTATTAATAGGGAAGGAGGTTTCTGAAGATGGTGAAGTTCCTGAAGCCATGATCCTTTTACTTGAGGAATTCTCTGATGTTTTCCCTAATGAATTACCTGATGGTTTGCCACCATTGCGTGACATACAACATCATATTGATCTAGAGCCTGGGTCATAGTTGCCTAACAGGGCACATTATAGGATGAGCCCGGTAGAACATGAGGAGTTGTGCAGGAAGGTTGAGGAGCTGGTTTCCAAGGGTCATGTTCGTGAGAGTATGAGCCCGTGTGCTGTTCCTGCCCTATTGACTCTAAAGAAGGATGGTCCGTGGCGTATGTGTGTTGATAGTTGAGCCAATAATAAGATTACTGTGAGGTACAAGTTTCCTATTCCTCGCCTTGATGATTTGCTTAACCAGATTAGTGGTGCTACCATTTTCACGAAGCTGGATTTGAAGAGTGGGTATTACCAGATTCTTCTCAGACCTGGTGACGAGTGGAAGACCCCTTTCAAGACCCGTGAAGGGTTGTATGAGTGGTTGGTCATGCCTTTTGGTTTATCAAACGCACCAAGCACATTTATGCGTGTGATGAATCAACTGCTCACGCCTTTTATTTGCAAGTTTGTGGTTTTTTATTTTGATGACATTCTTATTTATAGTGCTTCTTATAATGAGCATGTCAATCATGTGAGGCAGGTCTTGACCTTGCTTCGGAAGGATAATTTTTATGTAGCCACGAAGAAGTGTGTGTTCATGACCCCTAATGTTTTGTTTTTAGGGTATGTTGTTTCTGGTGATGGCATGCAGGTGGATGAATCTAAGGTAGCAGCTGTTCAGGAGTGGCCAAATCCAACTACCATTACTGAAGTTCGGAGTTTCCATGGTCTTGCTTCTTTCTATAGGCGTTTTATCCCTAATTTCAGTTCCATTATGGCCCCTTTGACAGACTGTATGAAGGGTAAGTCATTTGTGTGGACGGAGGAAGTAGAGATGGCTTTTCAGGTTGTCAAGGAAAAGCTTACTACAACGCCAATCCTGGTATTGCCTGACTTTTCTATAGTTTTTGAGCTTCATACTGATGCTTCTAAGGTTGCAATTGGTGGAGTTCTTAGTCAGGGTGGGCGGCCTGTTGCCTATTTTAGCAAGAAGTTGACAGGGCCGAAGTCGAGGTACTCTACTTATGACTTGGAGTTTTATGCAGTGGTCCAAGCTGTGAAGCATTGGCGCCATTATTTGTTTCATAAGGAGTTTGTTTTGTTCACTGACCATGATTCCTTAAGGCATATTCGTACTCAAGATAAGGTTTCACATAAACATGGGCGTTGGTTGGCTTTTCTTGAGAAATTTACTTTTGTGGTGAAACACAAAACGGGTGCTTCCAATCGTGCTGCTGATGCCTTAAGCAGGAGAAGTAGTTTACTTGTAACCATGCAGGTTGATGTTCTAGGACTGGATGTCATTCGTGACATGGTGACTGTGGATCCATACTTTTCAATTGTTCTGCAAGATTTGCAATCCGGAGAGAAAACAAATTTTGTTATGCATGATGGGTTCCTATTCAAAGGGAATCAACTTTGTATTCCTGATTCAAGTCTTCGCTTGCAAATTATTAACGAGTTGCATGGTGAAGGACATGTTGGTCGTGATCGCACTTTACAGTTGGTTTAAGCTTCTTATTTTTGGCCTACTATGAGGAAGGAAGTGGATCGTTACGTCAAAAGGTGTCGTATTTGTCAAGTTTCAAAGGGGACGGCTACTAATGCAGGACTTTATATGCCTTTGCCAGTTCCTTTGCAGCCCTGGGTTGATATTAGCATGGATTTTGTGTTGGGGCTACCTCGTACTCAAAGGGGTAATGATTCAATATTTGTTGTTGTTGATCGTTTTTCTAAGATGGTTCATTTTATTCCTTGCAAGAAGACAACAGATGCAGTTAATGTAGCCCAACTTTTCTTTAGGGATGTGTACCGTTTACATGGTTTACCTTCCTCCATTGTTTCTGATCGGGACACTAGGTTTTTGAGTCATTTTTGACGTAGTTCGTGGAAGATGGTGAATACTCAACTCAATTTTAGTAGCGCTTATCATCCTCTAACTGATGGGCAAACCAAAGTTGTTAACAGGTCCCTTGGTAACCTGTTAAGGTGTTTGGTGGGTGATCATGTGAAGGCATGGGATCAGAAGTTCTATCAAGCTGATTTTGCTCATAATCATGCTGTTAATCGGAGCACTGGGTTTAGTCCTTTCCAGGTGGTTTATTCTGCTCAGCCACGTGGTCTTCTTGATCTTATGACTCCTCAGATTTCTAGGTCTGTTCCGAAGAAAGTGCAGGATTTTGTTGAGGGGTTGCATGATGTTCATAAATCTGTTCGTGACAACTTGGTTCGCGCTAATTCGAAGTACAAGCAGGATGCAGATCAAAAGAGGAGACATGTTGACTTTGAAGTAGGAGACTTTGTGTGGGCTGTTTTGACTAAGGATCGTTTTCCAGTTGGTGAATATAATAAATTGTCTGCTAAGAAGATTGGCCCAGTGGAAATTGTGGATAAGATGAACTCAAATTCTTATCGTTTGAAGTTGCCAAGTCATATTCGTTGTTCTGATGTTTTTAATGTGAAGCACTTGTTGCCTCACCATGGTGATTCTTCAGATGATGATACAGTTGGGAATTCGAGGGCGAATTTTTCTTATCCAGGGGGGAATGATGGAGACCCAAGTATTGAAGAACGGGCTGACTTGTTTCTGGAGGCCCGAGCTCGCGTGACAAAGAGGGGTTTAGTAAAATGGGCATAACTTTTGCATCCTAAGTCCTTTTTCAGCCCGTGACCTGTCAAAACGTGCGTAAAAGGAGGCCGACGACGCTGTAACCACCTTTTAGCTGGTTACGGATTTTCCAAGGCCCGAAAAGCCTTTTTACTATCAGTTTTTTGCATTTTTATGTTTTTTTCACTTTCAATTGGACTTTGTCATTTGGCTACGGTCCAACCCGTTGGATTTTTAGGGTTTTTCTTTGTTTGCAGTCATTATTTAATGAATATGATGTAACCCTAGCAAGACAGTTATCATTTTAATAAAAGTTAAACCACTGGCCGTTGTGTTGCCGTGTTTTACCCTAATTTTCGGGCATTCTTCAGAATCAACGATTATTAGCAGAATTGTTTCTGGCATTCTTATTGAATCAACAGATCCAATTACTTATCTTTGTTACTTTGTTTTTTAGTCTACATCAGTTGGTATCAGAGACAAAGTTCCTGATCAAGATGCCTCCAAGGAGAACTAGGACTATTTACGATGTGAATGAACAAGAATTTGAGCAACGTATGATGGAGAGAATGGAGGAGCGATTCGATCAAATGTCTGATCATTTGACCGACCAGATGAACACTTTGATGAGCAATAGGAGGCCTCGTAATCGCCTCATGAGGAAGAAGATGCAGATCTGGAAGAAAATCCGTTTGGTGATGGTTTGTCTAATGATGAACAATCAGTAGGGCGACGGATGAGAGATCGTAGTGGGAATAATGATAGTCGTTGGGAGACTGGAATGAGGGTTAATATTCCCGAGTTTAATGGGGACACTTTAAAGCCTGATGAGTTTATTGATTGGCTTGTTGCTGTTGAAGAAGTATTTGAATTCAAAGAAGTTCCAGAAAACAAAAGAGTTTCGTTGATCGCTACCAAGTTACATGGTTGGGCATCCGCGTGGTGGCAACAATTGAAACTGACGAGGAACAGAGTTGGGAAGTCAAAGATCACGAGTCGGCAGAAGATGAAGAAAGTCATGAGGGATAATTTTATTCCTCATAACTACCAGCGAATGATGTACCAGCGGTTACAGAATCTGAAACAGGGGGCCAAGTCTGTTGAAGATTACACGACCGAATTTTACCAACTAACTTCAAGGAATGACGTTCAAGAGACAGAAGATCAGCTTGTCTCTCGATACATTGGTGGTTTAAGAGTCCAAATCATGGATTCTGTTAACATGTTTGATCCGATGACACTTTCTAAAGCGTATCAACGAGCACTGACTTTTGAGAAGCAGAACCGACGAGTGGGGAGTTCTTCTTCTCCTGAAATAACAGGTGCTTCTGGTTCGGGTAATGCGGCATCGCGTTTTGCCCCAGCTCATGCTAAAGCAGTTGGTGAGAATATTGGGCCAGTTCCTAAAGCGGCCGGCAGTGGTGGGTTCAAGTGCTTTAACTGTGGTGAACCTGGTCACCGACAATCAGAGTGTAAGAAGGCTAGGAAGAGGCAGTTATTTATTGAACCTGAGGAAGATGATGATGTGGCTTATGATGACTACGTGGGAGACGTAGTTTATGATGCAGAACCTGAGTATGAGGAGGAGTATGTGTCTAGAGATGTGGGGGTGAATTTGGTGGTAAGGCGCTCCTGCTTAACACCTAAAGTTGATGGTGATGATTTGCTCAAACACAACATCTTTCAGTCAACTTCTACCATTATGGGTAAGTTTTGCACTTTTGTATGCGACTCAGGTAGTTGTGATAATTTGATAGCTGAAGGAGGAGTCCAGAAATTAGGGTTGAAAACTGAAGATCGTCACAAACCTTATAAGTTACAGTGGCTTAAAAAGGGTGGGGAGATAACAGTTTCCAAGCGTGTCCAAGTTCCGTTTTCTATAGGAACAACTTATAAGCATAATCTTTGGTGTGATGTGATACCTATGGATGCTTGTCACTTGTTGTTAGGTAGACCTTGGGAGTATGACCGTGATGTAACTCACCATGGGAGAACTAATACTTATAGTTTCCTGTTTGGGGGTGTGAAGATTACTTTGATGCCAAATAAACCTAAGGAAGTAGTTAATAAACCCACTGGTACTTTACTAACTCTTTCGTAGTTCGAAGACGAGCTGGAGGTGGGAGGTGATGTTTTTGTATTAATAGGGAAGGAGGTTTCTGAAGACGGTGAAGTTCCTGAAGCCATGATCCTTTTACTTGAGGAATTCTCTGATGTTTTCCCTGATGAATTACCTGATGGTTTGCCACCATTGCGTGACATAAAACATCATATTGATCTAGAGCCTGGGTCACAGTTGCCTAACAGGCCACATTATAGGATGAGCCTGGGAGAACATGAGGAGTTGCGCAGGAAGGTTGAGGAGCTGGTTTCCAAGGGTCATGTTCGTGAGAGTATGAGCCCGTGTGCTGTTCCTGCCCTATTGACTCTAAAGAAGGATGGTACGTGGCATATGTGTGTTGATAGTCGAGCCATCAATAAGATTACTGTGAGGTACAGGTTTCCTATTCCTCGCCTTGATGATTTGCTTGACCAGATTAGTGGTGCTACCATTTTCACGAAGCTGGATTTGAAGAGTGGGTATTACCAGATTCGTCTCAGACTTGGTGACGAGTGGAAGACCGCTTTCAAGACCCGTGAAGGGTTGTATGAGTGGTTGGTCATGCCTTTTGGTTTATCAAACGCACCAAGCACATTTATGCGTGTGATGAATCAACTGCTCAGGCCTTTTATTGGCAAGTTTGTGGTTGTTTATTTTGATGACATTCTTATTTATAGTGCTTCTTATAATGAGCATGTCAATCATGTGAGGCAGGTCTTGACCTTGCTTCGGAAGGGTAATTTTTATGTAGCCACGAAGAAGTGTGTGTTCATGACCCCTAATGTTTTGTTTTTAGGGTATGTTGTTTCTGGTGATGGCATACAGGTGGATGAATCTAAGGTAGCAGCTGTTCAGGAGTGGCCAAATCCAACTACCATTACTGAAGTTCAGAGTTTCCATGGTCTTGCTTCTTTCTATAGGCGGTTTATCCCTAATTTCAGTTCCATTATGGCCCCTTTGACAGACTGTATGAAGGGTAAGTCATTTGTGTGGACGGAGGAAGTAGAGATGGCTTTTCAGGTTGTCAAGGAAAAACTTACTACAACGCCAATCCTGGTATTGCCTGACTTTTCTAAAGTTTTTGAGCTTCATACTGATGCTTCTAAGGTTGCAATTGGTGGAGTTCTTAGTCAGGGTGGGCGGCCTGTTGCCTATTTTAGCAAGAAGTTGACAGGGCCGAAGTCGAGGTACTCTACTTATGACTTGGAGTTTTATGCAGTGGTCCAAGCTGTGAAGCATTGGCGCCATTATTTGTTTCATAAGGAGTTTGTTTTATTCACTGACCATGATTCCTTAAGGCATATTCGTACTCAAGATAAGGTTTCACATAAACATGGGCGTTGGTTGGCTTTTCTTGAGAAATTTACTTTTGTGGTGAAACACAAAATGGGTGATTCCAATCGTGTTGCTGATGCCTTAAGCAGGAGAAGTAGTTTACTTGTAACCATGCAGGTTGATGTTCCTGGACCGGATGTCATTCGTGACATGGTGACTGTGGATCCATACTTTTCAATTGTTCTGCAGGATTTGCAATCCGGAGAGAAAACAGATTTTGTTATGCATGATGGGTTCCTATTCAAAGGGAATCAACTTTGTATTCCTGATTCAAGTCTTCGCTTGCAAATTATTAAGGAGTTGCATGGTGAAGGACATGTTGGTCGTGATCGCACTTTACAGTTGGTTCAAGCTTCTTATTTTTGGCCTACTATGAGGAAGGAAGTGGATCGTTACGTCAAGAGGTGTCGTATTTGTCAAGTTTCAAAGGGGACGGCTACTAATGCAGGACTTTATATGCCTTTGCCAGTTCCTTTGCAGCCCTGGGTTGATATTAGCATGGATTTTGTGTTGGGGCTACCTCGTACTCAAAGGGGTAATGATTCAATATTTGTTGTTGTTGATCATTTTTCTAAGATGGTTCATTTTATTCCTTGCAAGAAGACAACAGATGCAGTTAATGTAGCCCAACTTTTCTTTAGGGATGTGTACCGTTTACATGGTTTACCTTCCTCCATTGTTTCTGATCGGGACACCAGGTTTTTGAGTCATTTTTGGCGTAGTTTGTGGAAGATGGTGAATACTCAACTCAATTTTAGTAGCGCTTATTATCCTCAAACTGATGGGCAAACCGAAGTTGTTAACAGGTCCCTTGGTAACCTGTTAAGGTGTTTGGTGGGTGATCATGTGAAGGCATGGGATCAGAAGTTGTATCAAGCCGAGTTTGCTCATAATCATTTTGTTAATCGGAGCACTGGGTTTAGTCCTTTCTAGGTGGTTTATTCTGCTCAGCCACGTGGTCCTCTTGATCTTATGACTCCTCAGATTTCTAGGTCTGTTCCGAAGAAAGTGCAGGATTTTGTTGAGGGGTTGCATGATGTTCATAAATCTGTTCGTGACAACTTGGTTCGCGCTAATTCGAAGTACAAGCAGGAAGCAGATCAAAAGAGGAGACATATTGACTTTGAAGTAGGAGACTTTGTGTGGGCTGTTTTGACTAAGGATCGTTTTCCAGTTGGTGAATATAATAAATTGTCTGCTAAGAAGATTGGTCCAGTGAAAATTGTGGATAAGATGAACTCAAATGCTTATCGTTTGAAGTTGCCAAATCATATTCGTTGTTTTGATGTTTTTAATGTGAAGCACTTGTTGCCTTACCATGGTGATTCTTTAGATGATGATACAGTTGGGAATTCGAGGGCGAATTTTTCTTATCCAGGGGGGAATGATGGAGGCCCAAGTATTGAAGAACGGGCTGACTTGTTTCTAGAGGCCCGAGATCGCGTGACGAAGAGGGGTTTAGTAAAATGGGCATAACTTTTTCATCCTAAGTCCGTTTTCAGCCCGTGACCTATCAAAACGTGCGTAAAAAGGAGACCGACGACGCTGTAACCACCTTTTAGCTGGTTACGAAATTTCCAAGGCCCGAAAAGCCTTTTTACTATCAGTTTTTTGCATTTTTATGTTTTTTTCACTTTCAGTTGGACTTTGTCATTAGGCTACGGTCCAGCCCGTTGGATTTTTAGGGTTTTTCTTTGTTTGCAGTCATTATTTAATGAATATGCTGTAACCCTAGCAAGACAGTTATCAGTTGAATAAAAGTTAAACCACTGGCCGTTGTGTTGCCGTGTTTTACCCTAATTTTCGGGCATTATTCAGAATCAACGATTATTAGCAGAATTGTTTCTGGCATTCTTATTGAATCAACAGATCCAATTACTTATCTTTGTTACTTTGTTTTTTAGTCTACATCAGTTGGTATGAGAGACAAAGTTCCTGATCAATGTGCCTCCAAGGAGAACTAGGCGTATTCACGATGTGCATGAACAAGAATTTGAGCAGCGTATGATGGAGAGAATGGAGGAGCGATTCGATCAAATGTTTGATCAATTGACCGACCAGATGAACACTTTGATGAGCAATAGGAGGCCTCGTAATCGACGTCATGAGGAAGAAGATGCAGATCTGGAAGAAAATCCGTTTGGTGATGGTTTGTCTGATGATGAACAATCAGTAGGGCGACGGATGAGAGATCGCAGTAGGAATAATGATAGGCGTTGGGAGACCGGAATGAGGGTTAATATTCCCTAGTTTAATGGGGACACTTTAAAGCCTGATGAGTTTATTGATTGGCTTGTTGATGTTGAAGAAGTATTTGAATTCAAAGAAGTTCCAGAAAACAAAAGAGTTTCGTTGATCGCTACCAAGTTACGTGGTCGGGCATCCGCGTGGTGGCAACAATTGAAACTAACGAGGAACAGAGTTAGGAAGTCAAGGATCACGAGTTGGAAGAAGATGAAGAAAGTCATGAGGGATAATTTTATTCCTCATAACTACCAGCGAATGATGTACCAGCGGTTACAGAATCTGAAACAGGGGGCCAAGTCTGTTTAAGATTACATGACCGAATTTTACCAACTAATTGCAAGGAATGACGTTCAAGAGACAGAAGATCAGCTTGTCTCTCGATACATTGGTGGTTTAAGAGTCCAGATCATGGATTCTGTTAACATGTTTGATCCGATGACACTTTCTAAAGCGTATCAACGAGCACTGACTTTTGAGAAGCAGAACCGACGAGTGGGGAGTTCTTCTTCTCCTGTAATAACAGGTGCTTCTAGTTCGGGTAATGTGGCATCGCGTTTTTCCCCAGATCAGGCTAAAGCAGTTGGTGAGAATACTGGGCCAGTTCCTAAAGCGGCCGGCAGTGGTGGGTTCAAGTGCTTTAACTGTGGTGACCCTGGTCACCGACAATCAGAGTGTAAGAAGGCTGGGAAGAGGCAGTTATTTATTGAACATGAGGAAGATGATGATGTGTTTTATGACGACTACGTGGGAGACGCAGTTTATGATGCAGAACCTGAGTATGAGGAGGAGTATGTGTCTAGAGATGTGGGGGTGAATTTGGTGGTAAGGCGCTCCTGCTTAACACCTAAAGTTGATGGTGATGATTGGCTCAAACACAACATCTTTCAGTCAACTTGTACCATTATGGGTAAGGTTTGCACTTTTGTATGCGACTCAGGTAGTTGTGATAATTTGATAGCTGAAGGAGCAGTCCAGACATTAGGGTTGAAAACTGAAGATCGTCCCAAACCTTATAAGTTACAGTGGCTTAAAAAGGGTGGGGAGATAACAGTTTCCAAGCGTGTCCAAGTTCTGTTTTCTATAGGAACAACTTATAAGGATAATCTTTGGTGTGATGTGATACCTATGGATGATTGTCACTTGTTGTTAGGTAGACCTTGGGAGTATGAACGTGATGTAACTCACCATGGGAGAACTAATACTTATAGTTTCCTGTTTGGGGGTGTGAAGATTACTTTGATGCCAAATAAACCTAAGGAAGTAGTTAATAAACCCACTGGTACTTTACTAACTCTTTCGCAGTTCGAAGACTAGCTGGAGGTGGGAGGTGATGTTTTTGTATTAATAGGGAAGGAGGTTTCTGAAGACGGTGAAGTTCATGAAGCCATGATCCCTTTACTTGAGGAATTATCTGATGTTTTCCCTGATGAATTACCTGATGGTTTGCCACTATTGCGTGACATACAACATCATATTGATCTAGAGCCTGTGTCACAGTTGCCTAACTGGCCACATTATAGGATGAGCCCGGGAGAACATGAGGAGTTGCGCAGGCAGGTTGAGGAGCTGGTTTCCAAGGGTCATGTTCGTGAGAGTATGAGCCCCTGTGCTGTTCCTGCCCTATTGACTCCAAAGAAGGATGGTACGTGGCGTATGTGTGTTGATAGTCGAGCCATCAATAAGATTACTGTGAGGTACAGGTTTCCTATTCCTCGCCTTGATGATTTGCTAGACCAGATTAGTGGTGCTACCATTTTCACGAAGCTGGATTTGAAGAGTGGGTATTACCAGATTCGTCTCAGACCTGGTGACGAGTGGAAGACCGCTTTCAAGACCCGTGAAGAGTTGTATGAGTGGTTGGTAATGCCTTTTGGTTTATCAAACGCACCAAACACATTTATGCGTGTGATGAATCAACTGCTTAGGCCTTTTATTGGCAAGTTTGTGGTTGTTTATTTTGATGACATTCTTATTTATAGTGCTTCTTATAATGAGCATGTCAATCATGTAAGGCAGGTCTTGACCTCTCTTCGGAAGGATAATTTTTATGCAGCCACGAAGAAGTGTGTGTTCATGACCCCTAAAGTTTTGTTTTTAGGGTATGTTGTTTCTGGTGATGGCATACAGGTGGATGAATCTAAGGTAGCAGCTGTTCAGGAGTGGCCAACTCCAACTACCATTACTGAAGTTCGGAGTTTCCATGGTCTTGCTTCTTTCTATAGGAGGTTTATCCCTAATTTCTGTTCCATTATGGCCCCTTTGACAGACTGTATGAAGGGTAAGTCATTTGTGTGGACGGAGGAAGCAGAGATGGCTTTTCAGGTTGTCAAGGAAAAGCTTACTATAGTGTCAATCCTGGTATTGCCTGACTTTTATAAAGTTTTTGAGCTTCATACTGATGCTTCTAAGGTTGCAATTGGTGGAGTTCTTAGTCAGGGTGGGCGGCCTGTTGCCTATTTTAGCAAGAAGTTGACAGGGCCGAATTCGAGGTACTCTACTTATGACTTGGAGTTTTATGCAGTGGTCCAAGCTGTGAAGCATTGGCGCCATTATTTGTTTCATAAGGAGTTTGTTTTGTTCACTGACCATGATTCTTTAAGGCATATCCGTACTCAAGATAAGGTTTCACATAAACATGGGCGTTGGTTGGCTTTTCTTGAGAAATTTACTTTTGTGGTGAAACACAAAACGGGTGCTTCCAATCGTGCTGCTGATGCCTTAAGCACGAGAAGTAGTTTACTTGTAACCATGCAGGTTGATGTTCCTGGACTGGATGTCATTCGTGACATGGTGACTGTGGATCCATACTTTTCAATTGTTCTGCAGGATTTGCAATCCGGAGAGAAAACAGATTTTGTTATGCATGATGGGTTCCTATTCAAAGGGAATCAACTTTGTATTCCTGATTCAAGTCTTCGCTTGCAAATTATTAAGGAGTCGCATGGTGAAGGACATGTTGGTCGTGATCACACTTTACAGTTAGTTCAAGCTTCTTATTTTTGGCCTAATATGAGGAAGGAAGTGGATCGTTACATCAAGAGGTGTCATATTTGTCAAGTTTCAAAGGGGACGGCTACTAATGCAGGACTTTATATGCCTTTGCCAGTTCCTTTGCAGCCCTGGGTTGATATTAGCATGGATTTTGTGTTGGGGCTACCTCGTACTCAAAGGGGTAATGATTCAATATTTGTTGTTGTTGATCGTTTTTCTAAGATGGTTCATTTTATTCCTTGCAAGAAGACAACAGATGCAGTTAATGTAGCCCAACTTTTCTTTAGGGATGTGTACCGTTTACATGGTTTACCTTCCTCCATTGTTTCTGATAGGGACACCAGGTTTTTGAGTCATTATAGGCGTAGTTTGTGGAATACGGTGAATACTCAACTCAATTTTAGTAGCGCTTATCATCCTCAAACTGATGGGCAAACCGAAGTTGTTAACAGGTCCCTTGGTAACCTGTTAAGGTGTTTGGTGGGTGATCATGTGAAGGCATGGGATCAGAAGTTGTATCAAGCTGAGTTTTCTCATAATCATGCTGTTAATCGGAGCACTGGGTTTAGTCCTTTCTAGGTGGTTTATTCTGCTCAGCCACGTGGTCCTCTTGATCTTATGACTCCTCAGATTTCTAGGTCTGTTCCGAAGAAAGTGCAGGATTTTGTTGAGGGGTTGCATGATGTTCATAAATCTGTTCGTGACAACTTGGTTCGCGCTAATTCGAAGTACTAGCAGGATGCAGATCAAAAGAGGAGACATGTTGACTTTGAAGTAGGAGACTTTGTGTGGGCTGTTTTGACTAAGGATCGTTTACAAGTTGGTGAATATAATAAATTGTCTGCTAAGAAGATTGGTCCAGTGGAAATTGTGGATAAGATGAACTCAAATGCTTATCGTTTGAAGTTGCCAAGTCCTATTCGTTGTTTTGATGTTTTTAATGTGAAGCACTTGTTGCCTTACCATGGTGATTCTTTAGATGATGATACAGTTGGGAATTCGAGGGCGAATATTTCTTATCCAGGGGGGAATGATGGAGGCTCAAGTATTGAAGAACGGGCTGACTTGTTTCTGGAGGCCCGAGATCGCGTGACGAAGAGGGGTTTAGTAAAATGGGCATAACTTTTGCATCCTAAGTCCGTTTTCAGCCCGTGACCTGTCAAAACGTGCGTAAAAAGGAGACCGACGACGCTGTAACCACCTTTTAGCTGGTTACGGATTTTCCAAGGCCCGAAAAGCCTTTTTACTATCAGTTTTTTGCATTTTTATGTTTTTTTCACTTTCAGTTGGACTTTGTCATTGGGCTACGGTCCAGCCCATTGGATTTTTAGGGTTTTCTTTGTTTGCAGTCATTATTTAATGAATATGCTGTAACCCTAGCAAGACAGTTATCAGTTTAATAAAAGTTAAACCACTGGCCGTTGTGTTGCCGTGTTTTACCCTAATTTTCGGGCATTCTTCAGAATCAACTATTATTAGCAGAATTGTTTCTGGCATTCTTATTGAATCAACAGATCCAATTACTTATCTTTGTTACTTTGTTTTTTAGTCTACATCAAAAACCTAGTAAACCAACTACCGCTAGAGTTCAACACACTCCTAATGGTTATCAACCAAAATCTAGGACTCCTTACCAGCAACCTAGGAATTGGCAACCACCAATGAGTAGTCGTGTATCGAACAAGGTGCCTGAATGGACAGCAAAACCTAGGTACACAAGGACCTTTGAGAATCCCAAACTCCATGTATGCCCCACGTGCAAAAAGGGCATTCACCATGGAAACCATGCTCATTGCATTCTGCAATACCCCTATGAGGTAAACTCTCGTGCCTTCTTACAGAGAAAGAATGCCGAATCCCATAAGACAACAAGGCGATTCACACCCGTCACAAAGAAAAACAATGACAATAAATCCTTAAGGCAGATCAATACAGGACCCAGTTTCTCTCCAAATAAGTCTTCCGTTGTGCAAGAGAACACTACTCCTAGATCTAGTCTTCAGTGGAAACCAACGGGTAGGATCTTCAAGGTAGTCGGTCTTAAGTGGATTCCTATCAAGAAGAGTGACGACACCTGCTCCAGCACTAATGTGAGTGTTCTGAATGTAGAAAATGCATTTGTTACTCCTAACGCTAGTATTTGTGCAAACTCTTCTTCTGTCATTGCAGGTACTTCATCAGATTTTGAATCCATTTCTTCAAAGGGTTCCAATTCTGTACATTCGGCATCACCTTCTTCTGTTGTACAAAGGTCTATTTTGGATTATTTTCGAAAACATTGAAAATCAAAATACAAAAATATAAAACCTATAAAAACAAAATAATAAAACGAAAAAATCTTTCAAAAATACCAAAAATATTCTTCTCTGACATGTCTTTCAGTCTCGATAATATGGACGCGCGTAGAAATGTCGCTCAATAACGACTCGGGTACGTACATAAAGTTCGAATGAGAGTTCAAATGTGTTCAAAACATGTCTTTCGACTTTCTTCTCCTAATGGCTTATAGTCACATGTCAGACTATAACCCGGCCCCCAAAGAAAGGAATGTCTATGACTTATCCTCAACAACGGGAAATTAATTTTTCTCGGTCATGGGCTTATGTTAAAACATTCAAAGTTTTAAGCTCATGAACTCAAGGAAAATGTTCATATATGTACATTTTACCTCAACAATAGGAAATTCAGTTTTCTCAGGTTTGAGCACAATTTTTCAAGGTATTTCAAAACTGTGTGCTCATATACTCCCCTATTTTAGTTAGAATTTCTTTTCGAGGGGGTGTACAAACTTTCATGCAACATTATTCTCTCCATGTTTAATCACTAGTTTCACAAGAATTTCAATCACATGCAATTTTTGAGGGGGAGAATAGTGATTAAAATGTGTTCAAAATGTGTCATTTGGGATAAGATCTTTGATATAAGTGCTTTCTCTTCCTAATATGTGCAAAAACCTTTCATTTTATGATGCACATATGTAGGGGGAGCGTTTTAGTGATATAGAAAACTTTCAAGGTGTAAACATTGATTTCTTCAACACCTTGATTGTCTTTTCAATTGGTTTTTCTGGTTACGATATCTATACCCTTCAACACATTAATTCACGATGGTATTGGTGTCAAAAGGTGGTTAGGTATTCGTCCTATGATCCAACCAGAACCGGATGGATCTTCCAAGGACAATCCATTTGAACTTAGAAGTCCTTAGGAAAGATGGAGTGGTAGTGCGTACGGGAAAAAAATACCGACTAATGACTTAAGCTAGCACTGGAACAATCACAACAAAGTGCTAGTTATGACGTATTAGTAAGCATTGAAGGGGTTGAAGAATGGAAAAAAATGTAAGGATAAAGGGTGTAAAGAAAGAAGCCCTCCATACAACTTAGGCAAAAACTGGGTCAATACATCTACTATCCGAATCACGTTGATGAGTTCTGGTATTGAATACAAAGCATCATGGACCCAGTGATGCAAAACACAACCCCTCCCGGCCTACTCAAGCTTCTCTCAAAAGAAGTTTGTTTTATTGTCACGGAGTTCAACTCATTTCGGTCAACTTTCTCACTCCGAGATAGTAGATATTGGATATGTGGCAGTCTGCTCCAGCCTCCGATCACCAAATAAAAGTGCACTTATAGAGTCTAGAGCCAACGAGATTCATCAAAAAATCTCATTAGGACACTAATTCCATATATCAATTGTTGTTCTTCATTAGAACACAAGCGATAACTTACAGAGTCCTACTCTCTATCCTTGTGATATTGCCAGAACATTCAGAGTGATACTCTTTAGTATTCACAGTGATGAATGGAAATCCTTCCAGTGTTAACATCAAACAGCACTGCGGTAGGTCATATCTAAGATTCACCTGAACTAAACATATGTTAACTGGAAAGCAACAGTAGTTTGATTCTTTCGTGATTCAAACTCGTTCCAAGTCTCGACGCAATATCTTTATGATCTTGCCAGAACATTCAGAGTAATACTGCTCAGTATTTACAGTGACGAATGGAAATCCTTCCAGTGTCATCATCAAACAGCACTACGGTAGGTGACTTGTGAGATTCTATACGAATCAAACTTGTGTCAACTGGAAAGCAAAAATGGTTTGATTCTTAATTGATTCAAACTTGTTCCAGGAAACTGAATTGACGACTCAATCAGCAGAATGGAACTGCATGATTCAATCCTTACTATGAATTATCTTTCGATATATTCAAGTATTGATAACGGCTACCACAGTCGGAAACCCTGTCAAGGAAGTTCTTTGAACTTACCTAATCACAGGTACATTATTCGTACTGTATAACAGGAAACCAGAGGAATGCAAATGGTGGCGTAACCTCAAGAGTCGTAATTCAAGACCACATTCTCATAAAAATGAATAAAGCTCAAGAACATCTAAAGACAAAGACTTTCGCTACTCTGATTATCAAGGGAGATTGTTAACAAGCTTTCAAGACAACGCAAACCATGAGTATGTGGATAAATACACAAGAACAAAAGTTGGCAAAGCATCAAGATAAAGTCAAGGCAAAGATAAAATATCCAAGATCACGAGTCATGAAAGGAACGATGAAAGAACTCTCAAGACTATGAGCTTCAAAGTTTGCAACAATACAGAAGTGAAGTCACATAATACATGACCACCACTTAGGGGGAGATTGTTAGAAGTATTTAAAGTGATGGTCAAAGAAGTAAAGTCACATATTATAATACCACCCCTTAGAGGGAGATTGTTAAAAGTATTTAAAGTGATGGTCATATAATATATTGTTGCGAAGCTCGTGGAAAATGCTATTCAACGGTGTCGAGATTTCTATGTTATTGTTATGTATGTAACGGGAATTAGTCCCGAACACACAAATGAGGAAGGCCTCCTAACCTTGTAAGCCTTAGTATAAAAGGCACATCAACCTCATTTGTGTGTGTGTCTCTCATAGTATTTTATCTTCTTCTTGTTTTAGAGAGAGAAACTCTCCTTAGTTTCTCTCACTAAAATCACCTACTTTGTATATTTCTTCCTTCTTCTTCATCTAATATAATATTCCATTCTTAGTTTTAATCTTGTTCTTCATCATCTCTATTTCTTGTTCTATAAGTCGTGTGTTACGTCTTACAATATTATATCTGTATCTGCTAACACTCTGGAACCAATAGTTACCAATGCATTGTCTACTGTTGTTGCTGAAAATAGGTGGTCCAAATTGTTCTCTGGTATTTGGACTCTGGTTTCTCCAAGCATATGACCGGAGATCTCTCTCAGCTCAGAAATTTCGTCAACAAGTTTCATGGTACGGTTCGATTTGGAAATGATCATATTGCAAAGATAATGGGTTACGGTGAATATCATATTGGGAATTTTATAATTTCAAGAGTGTATTATGTGGAAGGTCTTGGTCACAACTTATTTTCTTTGGGACAATTTTGTGATGCAAACCTAGAAGTTGCTTTTCGAGAGCATACCTGCTTCATTCTTAATTTGGAAGGGGTTGATTTATTGAAAGGTACTCGAGGGAATAATTTGTACACTTTGTCTCTACAAGATATGATGGCCGCTTCTCCCGTATGTATTCTCTCCAAAGCATCAAAGACTAAGTCATGGTTATGGCATCGACGGTTATCTCATCTTAACTTTGACGCTATTAATCATTTGGCGAAAAATGAACTTGTTCGTGGTCTTCCTAAAATTACATTTCACAAGGACCATTTGTGTTCCGCGTATACAATGGGGAAAAGAACTAAGAAATCATACAAACCCAAGACTGAAGACACCAACCAAGAGAAACTTTATTTGTTGCATATGGATCTTTGTGGGCCAATACGTGTTGAAAGTCTTAGTGGTAAAAATACATCCTCTTCATTGTCGGTGATTACTCTCGGTTTACATGGGTGAAATTTCTTGCAACAAAAAATGAGGCACCTAAATTCATCATAGGCTTTCTCAAGATGATTCAAGTGCGTCTCAACACTATTTTCCGACGTATTCATACAAATAATGGAACCGAATTTGTGAATCAAATCTTGCGTAATTATTATGAAGAAGTTGGCATATCTCATGAAACATCCGTTGCTCGCACTCCGCAACAAAACGGTGTCGTTGAAAGGCGAAATCGCACACTTATGGAAGCTGCTCGAACGATGTTAATTTACATAAAGGCTCCATTGTTTTTATGGGCAGAAGCAGTATCTACAACAGTTTACACCCAAAACCTGTCACTAATTTGAAAATGCCATCGTAAAACACCTTATGAACTCCTACATGGAAAAGTACCAGATTTATCATATCTTCATGTATTTGGTTCTCTCTACTATCCAAATAATGATGGTGACAATTTGGGAAAACTTCAACCAAAGGCTGATATTGGTATTTTCATTGGTTATGCACCCGCAAAGAAAGCACACCAAATCTACAATCGTAATTCTCGCAAGATCTCGAAACTATGAATGTTGATTTTGATGAGCTGACGGCAATGGCTTCTGAGCAAAGCATCTTTGAACCCGCACTTCATGAAATGAGACCCAGTAACATTAGTTCTGGTCTTGTCCCAAACAACCCTTCTTCATCATCATTTACACCACCTTCTAGGAATGAATGGGATACGCTGTTTCAACCGTTCTCTGATGAATTTTTTACTCCTCCAAGTATTTTTGCTCTAAAACCTAAGGTAATAGCTCCGGTTACCGAAGTTGTAGCTCCAGCAACCGAACCACAATCAGATACGTCTGCACCTACAATTGGTCAAGATATACCTTCAACAAGTAATTCTCAACCAACACCAGAATCAACTACCCATGTCATGCCTATTGATAATGAAGAGGATGATGATGATCACGGCATGGAATTCGCTCAAATGTGTGAACTTCCATTCTTTGGTGTACCAATTCTCGACCATAATCAAGTCGGGTCGTCCACCTTAGAGGAAGCTCCTACTACGGTCTACTCCAGTCCACAGATTCGTGAACATGACAGCAAGTGGACAAAGGATCATCCTATAGATTCTATTATTGGTGACCCTAATCGTCCAGTATCCACACGAAGTCAGTGATGTTCGTTTCGCAAGTCTTAAATTTATATTACAAGGTTTAGACAAAACAAGGGACTAGAAGACAAACACGGGCAAGTATACCCTTTCGTTCGTAATATAGCTTTGTAGTGGTAAGCCAGGATCGTTCGCTGAGACTTAGTTTCGTTTTGGTAATCAAGATAATAATTGAAGAAATAAATAGTTGAAGTAATATCAATCATAACAAGTATGACTAATATGGGATAGCTCGTATAAGTTTGTGATGATGATAGTAATGATCGATATATGTTTATGTAGGTAAAGCGTGATAATCCTTTTTCGTCAAAACAGCATTTACACATTTTACTTGGGTTGATTCAAGACTTATGTTTATTTAAGCGACTAAGCTCAAAACAAGTTGCCAACAAGTTCAATATTTTATCAAGTTTCTAAGTGGATATCTCCAACCAAAGATTCATGAGCATAGACAAGTTCTAGGAAACTTATTATAACAATTTGCGTTTCTTAACGCCAAACTATCGTAACAAATCAACTTAGATAAAATATGGTTTGTAGAACTAGGTTTACTAGAAAAGCTAAAATACTCGAGCAATGGGAGTATTGAGAGAGAGAGGTGTGTATAAAATGAGTGGAAATGGCCTCTATCTATAGTGCTGTCTGGGGTCAAATGTGCGTCGCACTTCTTCGAAAGTGCGCCGCACTTTGGAGACGAGAATGTGCGCCGCACTTCTAAGTTTGTGCGCCGCACTTCTGGGCGATCCAGAATCTTCTTTCAATAACTTTTGCTTATTTGCATCTTGAGGCCCCTTCTTTGTATGTCTTCACTTTGCTCCTTCAAACTTTATATCTGCATATAAAACACAACATATTAAGTATCAGAAGCTCTTATTTACAAGGTGGCATTATAATGATAGGTTGAATTTGTATAATTAGGTCGTTATCAAATTCCTCCACACTTAGCTATTGCTTGCCTCAAGCAATCAAAGCGAGAAAACAAATTCATTTTTAAAAATGCTTTTAAGTGTTGTGAAGTATGATAGGAAAATGATTCAAATTTTATGAATAGCAAAAGCAAATGACAAAATAATTTCAGCACCTCACATGGATAGTGTTTGGATTTAAGTTCACACAATGTCACTCACAAAAGGGTAAATGTAAGGTAACACTCAATTAGATCGGTCATAAAATGGATAGCTACCATAGGTTTGTACATGACATATAAACATAACCGTTGCGGCGTGAGCACCAGATAAATTTTCAAAGAAGCAAAACGTGATAAATGATGTGGGTGTAGGATCAAAAAGTATGCCTTTGTCAAAGACATAGAACAATCTATACTAGAATATTTGACTAATTTTTTCTTTCTTTCTTTTTCATACATTTTTTTAAGAGAACATCATAAACTTTCTAACTTGACAAGTGGTTTGGCATAACATATAAGGATATTGGCACAATGGATAATATAACATATGCGTACGAGTGCCACATATTTTAGTAAGCCAGTGTAGCTTAACTAAAATGATAAAAGGGTGATTTATTTTGCTTCCTTTAGAAAATATCTATATATTCACCTCACTACGGTTTAGTAAATGATGATCAAGCACAAATTCTGAAGCATACTAGATTATCGACTTTCACACAAAGTAGAGAAATATAAGGCTAAGATTTTATCACATATTTGGGTAATAGATTTTGTGCTAAATTATAATGTCAATCAATGAGATTTTTGCTTTGCTAAGAACTTATTTATTTACAAAACATATATATATTTATTATTTTTCAAAAAGATTTTCATGTGGAGAATTGTCACCTCCTCCACACTTAAGTTGAACATCGTCCTTGAGGTAATAACTGATAAAATATTAAAAATAGGAAAAAATGCAAAGGGAAACGAGAACTTCTCGGGGCTTAGTAGAAAATTGCGGGACTTCGAGAGATAAATCCAGCTTAGAGCTCCAATTTGCTATTTTTCTGCATGCTATAAAACAAAACAAAACCCATGCAATATATACAAGGACGGTTTTATTTATTTACAGGTCCTCCTCTACACTTAAGTGAAAAGGTGGGGATAAAATACGGATTGCCTTCTGAATAGCACTAAGTTTAGAGTCTTCAGCCAGACTCGGCTACTCGGATCTATTTTAATAAGAAAGGAATTCTTCTCCTTCGATTTCATTACAGCGTTCTTCTTCATGGTAGAGCTTAAGTCTATGTCCATTGACTATAAAAGTGCTATTGTCTTTACTGTATAATTCAACATATCCGGATGGATGTTTTACTAGATAGGGTCTAGACCATCTCGAAGTAAGCTTAGGTTGCTTGAATTCATATTTTGATATAAAGAGAAGTACTTTTTTCTCCTTTTTTGAATTCTTTTCTTTGTCGTAATTTACGATCATGCCAAACTTTGGTTCGTTCTCTATATAATCGTGAACTTTCATAAGCGTGATGTCGAAATTCATCTAACTCGTGAAGTTGAAAGTTACGTTTTTCTCCAACTGCAATAAGATCTGGGTTGTAGTTTTTAATTTCCCTATATGCACGGTGTTCAATTTCTATTGGCAGATGGCATGTTTTTCCATACAACAGATTGTACGGTGTGGTTCCAGTTGGTGTTTTGAATGCGGTACGAAAGGCCCATAGAGCATCTTCTAATTTTTTAGACCAACAAACAGGGTTGTTTGGAACGGTCTTTTCATGTATACGTTTGAGAGCTCTATTAGTGTTTTCAACTTGGCCACTCGTTTGAGGGTGGTAAGATGTGGAAAATCGGTGGTTCACTCCATATCTTTTCATAATATTTTCCATGAGTTTGTTACAGAAATGAGTTCCTCTGTCACTTATTAGTTCTTTTGGCATTCCAAAGCGACAAAATAATTTCTTTAAGAATGCGATAACAACTCTTGCATCGTTTGTTTGTAAAGCTTGAGCTTCGGCCCATTTCGATATATAGTCGACGACGACTGAAATGTATTCACATTTGTAATATTTAGGAAATTGTCCCATGAAGTCGATACCCCACACGTCAAAGATTTCGCAGACTTGGATGTTGTTAAGAGGCATTTCATCTCTTTTAGAAATATTTCCAGTCCTTTGACATGCTTCATAATAAGTGTGAAAACACTTATCCTTTTACCACTTATTTCCAATAATAACAAGACCAAAACGTGTATTTTATGTCGTAAAAGTCGGAATTATGCGTGGTTTGTGTTTTTATTGTGTTTTAGGACCAAAAGATGAAAAAGGAAGAAAACACGGGCTTTCACGGGCTTTTATCGAAGAAAACGAGCAAAGACAACGTCAAAAGATCAAGAGTGCCTAAAAGACGGATGTCCAAGACCTATTCTGAAGATTTATCGAAGAACAAGTCTAAATACGGAAGTTTAATGAAGTCGAAGAACTTGAGTCTAAATAAATGAAGAAATGTTAAGACGAGTTTAATTAATCCCGAGACGACATCGAGAAAGACAAATGAATTAAATCGAGTCGAGAAGAAAAAGAAAGAAGAAAGCACCACACATGCACTTCCCACTTCCCTATAAATACCCTCCTAATCACATTAGGAGGGTGGTTAGCTAGTTTTCACTTTTAATTTTTTCTTTTCTAGTTTTAGAGAGAGAAAGTTCCCAACTTTCTCTCACTTAGTTTTTCTTTGTTTTTATCTTTCAAATTTTAAGCTTTTCATTAATCTTTGTATTTTGAGTTTCTTTAATTAAAAGTTTAAGTTTAAGTTTGTGTTCTTTAATCTCTTCCTACATTTCTTGGTTTCATTTTGCCTTTAATCCGAAAATTACAATCCATACGGTTTGATTTCGTTTCATGTTTAAGTAGTTAAAAGATTAATCTTTTTACTACTTTTTAAGGTTTTATTTGGTTTAGGCTATAAGTTCTTTATGCTTATTGGCTTATTTCATGCTTTAGCTTATTACTTTTCGGATTATTAAAAAGGTTTAGTCTTTCTAAAGCTTCCTCTATAAAGTTTATGATCTCATGTTTTTAAAAGTTGTCGAATTTTAGCTTTTTGAGTTATTTAAGTCCCGGTTAAAGTAGCTTATTGTATGTTCTTATTGAAGTTTCAGCTTATCACCATTTTCGGATTTATCTTGTATCCCATCGCAATATTAGGGTTTCTACACATTCCGACGAGAAGCTTGGTTTGATCGCAATAACCATTTGTGGTTTTACTTTGCGATCGATTGTACTTACCCCTTATTCCGATCTGGGTTGCGATCGCACATTCCGACGGGTAATAAGGTTATTTTGAGTCGAAACTCTGCCCATTTTTCGCCAGCAACATTCCGATAGACATCATTCCGATAAGTAACATTCCGATAGAGTTTGTATTCCGATCTTTATATTGCGACCACATTTTCCGACAAATTTGACCCTGAATATTCCGATGGATTGTTTTGATACTTATTCCGATGGCACATTCCGATTTGGGATTCCGATGGCCTAGTTTTAATCACATTCCGATAGATAGGAGTTTTTATATTCCGATAGCTTAAGATTTGAAGTTTTAAAGTTTTGCAAAGTTTTATGTTTTAAGTGCTTTTCTAAATAAATTTTAAACACTTTAATTTCACTCAACGACATTTTCATACTTGCTTTTAATTTAAATCAGTTAACCAAAACCAACCCCTTTTAGTAACCAAGAACAACTATTCCACTTTGAACCGTGATCAATTCGAGAAGTTACCGAGATTAATCTTGAACCATAACAAAATGCTAGTATCAAATAGCGCCACTGTCGGCTCTTCTCGTTAAGATTAACGGTTTCTAGTGAGACGCATTGAATTTTGGGATCCTTCTTTGAACGTTATTTTCCTTGCTTTAAAAATTTTCAAAAATCCTAAAAAATATAAAATTCTTCAAAAATACAAAAACATTGAAAAATCATTAAAAGCAATTCTTTTCCAAAAGGTTTTGCACCAAAAAGATTATATAGATATTCTCTCTGTGTATATTTTTCTTCTGCAGGTGTATGCGTACTAGATCTTCGAACTATTCTGAGCCCGATACACGTGAAGATCTAGATATGGCTGGTGTTAATAACAACAATAATAACCCACCTCTACCCAATTTGAATAATAATAACAACAACAACAATGTCCCCTACCTGATTTACGAACAATGGAGGAATTGTGTCAACCCACCATGAACGAACGCGGAGGCCCGATTACGCCGATGCACGTCACGGCTCAGGAGTTTTCGTTGAAGCATCACATGATCCAACAAGTGCAAACTAACCCATTTCGCGGAATTCCGGATGATGATGCCAACAAACACCTCGACAAATTCATTACCATCACCCAAAGCATGAAGTGCCACGGTGTTTCTATGGATGACCTTCGCCTTCAGCTATTTCCCCACTCTCTCTCTCACCATGCCGAAAAATGGTTTGACCGTCTCCCAAAAAATTCTATTCATACTTGGAATGACATGACTCAACGCTTTTTATCGCGCTACTTCCCACCATCCATGGTCACGAGCCTTCGTAACAAAATTAGTGGATTCATGCAAGACAATGATGAATCGCTCTTTGATGCTTGGGAACGATACAATGATTTGATCGACCGCTGTCCAAATCACAACATGCTCCCCGTCACTCTCATTGATACCTTCTACAATGGTCTCACTTTTCGTGATCGTGACACGATCAACGCCGCCGCCGGTGGTACTTTTATGAAAAGGAGACCGGAGGAGTGTAGAGAGTTGATTGAAAACATGACTACTCACCACAAGAATTGGGATTCATCCGCATCCTCAAGATCTAACCCGAGAGTCAATGTTTCTTCTACTACTTTCAATCTCGAGATGACTGAAATTTCTCGACAACTTGCTGAGATGAACAAGAATTTCATTACCATGGCCACAAACCACTTTAAACAAGATAAAGCCGTTGCTATTTCTTGTGACACATGTAGTGTCCTCATTCTTACAATGATTGTCCTTCTACCCAAGGCAATTTTTCTGAAAATGTTAACGCGGCATACGGTACTTATCCCACGGGAGGCTATCAAGCTCGTCCTCAAGGAGACCGTAGCTTTCTAAGTTATCGTTCCAACAACTATCTTGCTCCACCCGGTTTCCTTCCTACAAACCAAAACCAACAACAAAGCTATAACCGAAACAACCAATCCCAACCTCGTGCTAACAATCAATATCAATCCCAAAGAAACACATACCCACCTCAAGGAAATTCTCAAGCTTACCAAGCTCCACCTCTCAATCAACCGATGGCATTAAATCCAGACGTCGAGACGTTCATGAAGACTAATCGAGAGATGGTGACGAATCTTCAGAATCAAATTGTCAACTTGAAGAATGACATGGAGAAACAAGGGAGCGATATTCGATCCGAGCTAAGGAATGACATGGCAAAACAAAGCAATGAAATTCGCGCAGACATCAGAGACTCTTTCAGCACTCAAGCGCTTAACATACGTGATATGATCGGTTCGCTCATCCAAGATAATCAACCCTCTTCTTCGGGTACTCTTCCGAGTAACACCGTTGCGAATCAAAGAGGGGAGATGAAAGCAATCACCACTCGTAGTGGAAAAGGTTATACGGAACTCGAGCTTCCTACACCTCCACCCGTGATTGTGAACAAGGAAAAAGAGCAACTTTCCCCACCTCCTTTACCTTCTACCCCCATTTCCCCACCACCCGTGGTTGTGAGTGATCCTACTCCCCTAAAGCCTTCTTCTTCATCCAATATACCTTATCCTTCAAGGTTGAGGAAAGAGAAGCAAAAAAGCAAGGATGATATTCAAGTTTCAAACTTTCTAAAAATGTTTAAACAATTGAATTTTAACATCTCCTTTGAAGAGGCTCTCGCTCACATGCCTAAGTACGCTAAGATGTTTAAAGATCTTCTAAGTGACAAGGAGAAGCTTCTTGACATTGCTCAGACCCACCTTAATGAGAATTGCTCCGCCGTTCTCTTAAGGCAATTGCCCACCAAACTTGGTGATCCGGGTCGCTTCTTGATTCCTTGCAACTTCCCGGGAGTAGAGAATTGCATGGCCCTAGCCGATCTAGGTGCCAGTACAAACTTAATGCCTTTAAGTGTTTGGAAGAAATTATCTCTCCCCGAGCTAGTCCCCACCAAAATGACTTTGGAATTAGCCAACCGTACGGTTGCTTATCCAGTGGGGATAGCCGAAGACGTCTTCGTTGGCGTTGACAAATTCACCTTCCCGGCGGATTTTGTTGTCGTTGACTACGAGATGGATCCTCGTGTTCCATTAATCGTTGGACGTCCATTCCTGAGGACCGGTCGCACTCTAATTGATGTAGCCGCGGGCGAAATAATTATGAGAGTTGGTGACGATAAAATTGTCTTCAACATGGGTAAGATTTCTAAGCAACCTTATTCATATGAGAGTGTTAATGCTATTGATGTTATCGATGAGGCTTGTGAAGAACATTTTCATGATGCTTGCAAAAGTACTCTCTCTTCTCTACCCAATGTTGAGACCGTTGCCTCAATTGCTCCGGCATTGACTCCTTTTGGAGAAAGTGACTTGGATGATTTCGAAGCTAGCTTGGGTCCTCTCGATATTAAGTATGATGATTCTTCCACTAATTGGGATGAAGACATTCGTACTATTGAGAGACTTCTTAATAAAGACCCGTTTCCTCCCCCCTCTCCTAAAGAGGTGACTAATGATGATCCATCGTTAGTTACACCATCTATTGACGATCCTCCTACTCTTGAGCTTAAAGACCTATCTCCTCATCTAGCGTACGTTTTTCTTGAAGACAACGAGAAGTTACCGGTCATCATCGCGAAGGACCTGAAAGAAGAAGAAAAAGCCCGACTTATCGCCGTGTTGAAGAAACATAAAAGAGCTATCGCTTGGAAAATCTCCGACATTCGCGGAATTGATCCTCACTTTTGCACACATAAAATTCTCATGGAGGACGACTTTAAGCCCACAATTCAAACCCAACGAAGGGTGAATCCTAAAATCCATGAAGTCATCAAAAAAGAGGTTATCAAACTTCTTGATGCGGGTATGATTTACCCTATTTTGGATTCACCATGGGTTAGTCCAGTACATTGTGTGCCTAAGAAAGGCGGAATCACCGTTGTGCCCAATCAAAACAACGAGTTGATTCCTACCCGTCTTGTTACTGGGTGGAGAATTTGTATAGACTACCGCAAACTCAATGATGCCACGAGAAAGGATCATTTCCCTCTTCCTTTTATGGACCAAATGCTTGAACGTTTAGCGGGTAATGAATATTACTGCTTTCTTGATGGTTTCTCGGGTTATTTTCAAATACCCATCGATCCCCAAGATCAAGAGAAGACAACATTCACTTGTCCCTATGGCACATTCGCCTACAAAAGGATGCCTTTTGGCTTATGCAATGCCCCCGGGACTTTCCAAAGGTGCATGTTGGCTATCTTCCATGACATGGTTGAGCAAACCATGGAAGTCTTCCTGGATGATTTCTCGGTATTTAGGGATTCCTTCTGTCACACCCCACCAAGGCGGATTATGGGACGCGACGTATGGATATCATCACAACAATATCGTTTCTATAGAGATAACTAAATGATGTAAGAAATGTCATAAAATGGTGACACAAATGTCATGACAATATCTCAACAATGCGGGAGTCTAGGTAAGTAGGTAACAGTCCTACCTCATACCCAAGATAAACAAGTAACACAAACAAAACAAACATATAGGTGCCAACAGTATCACTTATTCAAAAAACATAAAGGTAAACTAAGAAGGAAACGGGGATATCCTTCTATATGCATTCCTACGCTCTCCAAATCCTAGCCACATAAGTTCTCGCGCTTAACCACGCTATCACCTGAAAGAGACACTAAAACACGTCAACATAAAGTTGGTGAGAGTCATAGGTTTAGACTCTAACGCTAAATCAGTTACAAGCTGTGAATAGCAACCATCAACACAATAACATATGGACAATGCGCTACAATTATGTATTAACAACTAGCATTCAAGATCAATCATTCCAAACCAAAATCCAAGGCTCCTACCTTGCCAAACAACATGGTACCATAGATGATCACACTATGTACCAATCCCAAGGCCACTACCTTGTCAAACCACAAGGCCACTACCTTGTCAAACCTCAAGGCCACTACCTTGTCAAACCTCAAGGCCACTACCTTGTAAACCACAATAACTGAGATGGCACGTGTCCCCTGATCCAAATCATATACAATCAAAAATCACATAGCAGTTAATCACATAATGTACACACAAGTCCATCTAAAATCACAAACACATTCACAGCATAAATTTAGAAAATAACTCAACACAGTGTCTCTTCCATCCCATCTGGAAGTAAAAATCAATAGTAAACATGGGACTATGAAACTCACCTGATTGCTTCTCAAAAAGTCCACGCACTAGCAACAAGCTAATAAACCAAAAACACGCAATCAATACCCGAACCAATCACCAAGATGACTCATCAACCTATGATGGACATCTAGCCTATTCCCATGTAATTACCTCATTGTTAAGTTCTAATCGCCCCATTACCCTTCCTTAACAAGTCCCTAACTTGGTTAAGTTCGATAGCTATCCCGTTCATAAGTTTACACAAAACAGTCCCAGTTTTAGGTCTCAAAACTTTAAGTCAAACGTCCACTTAAATATACCCATGGTTTCTGTAAAAGGAATATTCACACTTCTATACATGTTAGTTAAAACCTCCCACTTGCCCTAACCTTAAAGCTATTGTTAAGGCCCCGATATATATATATATATATATATATATATATATATATATATATATATATATATATATATATATATATATATATATATATATATATATATATATATACTTTTGTCATTCCAGATTTCCTGATTTTAAACATAGTAAAATTTTGTTACAATTAAGGGGTCTTACCCTAAACCACAACCTTAGCCCAAGTGCAGATACTTACTACAATATATAAACCATCTCTCATGTTCGTAGAAGATCCCAATGCAACCCTAAGTACCCCATACAACCCAAAACTTAAAAAGAAAACAGGCTGAATTCAAAACTGTTTTGACCTCCGACTGTTGTAACCTGTTTTTGACCCACTTCCCAACCTCCAATTTAGTTCTAGTTTCTTGTATTGGAAAGCCACTTCAAGTAACTTTTCAGGGATACTTGGATCGCATCTTGAATGTTCCTAGAACTCCCGATATGATCAAAACAATTGACTCAAAATTCTGCCCAGTTTTTAAAGACGGGTTTAATCAAATTAACCTAATTAATTAACCCTAATCCCACTAATTACAAGCCCTAATTTATGTAATCATTATAACATCATTATTATAACATTAATTTACAGTTTTTAAATTAAACCCTAACCTAAATCCATCATAAGATGATTAAGACATCATTAAAATAATTAAATTGAAAAGGGATTAAAGACTTTACCTTTGATTTATGAAAACCCCAAAAAAAAATTATGAAGAACCCTAATTTTGGGGAAACTCACGAATTTTCTTTGTCCCAGGAGAAAAATAATGAATATTGGTTGTTAATAAAACAATATATAGGGTGTGGTAACCCATTCCTAGCCCAACCCAAAAACCCCTTTCCTTTTTCTTGTTTTTTCCTTTTTTTTCTTTCTTCCTTGCGTCCAAACCGACCCAACACCCCTTAAAATTCGTTTTTTTTATTTTTATTATTAATATATGTATTAATAATATTACCTTAATTTACCTTAATTTATTTCAGCTCCTAAAGCCTCCAAAACCTCAAAACCGTAAAACTAGTCAGTTTTTACGCGTTTTACCGTAAAAGACGTAAAATATACACTTTTATAAAAAATCTCAAATTTTGAAATAAACTTTATAACTAAGTCCTAAATGACTTAAAACCATCCCGAAAAATATTCATATGACTAATTACCTCTTCCGAGACCTCTAAATGCTAAACCGTAAATCGTAAAAATACGATTTTCTATAATACATATACGTATACTTAGAACCACCAAATAACACCATCTCACTTCATAGTCACTACCATGTGAACTCATGAACATGAAATCATCACACATCGTTTCATTCACAAGGTACCCCGTACCGGAAACGATATCCAAACCACAATTTATACACACCAATAAGCACATAAACACGTAAAGACTCGCAACTAGCACAAAATAAAACTAAGAGACGAACCTCAAAACCAGGGTTGTCACATCACTCCCTCCTAATAGAAATCTCGTCCCGAGATTTACTCCTTAGGATCAAACACACAGACAACAAATCACACGAGGATACTTGTTCTAAAAGAACTCCTCTCATTCCCACGTGAAATTTAGTTCAAGTTTCAAAATATCATATATACAACCAAAAATAATTAAACTCATTGCCAAACTCTTGACCTCATAGTCAATAAATCTCACAGATGACTCTTTGATAAAACAAAGACTCTTATTAACACAAGTCCCGAATAACCGCACATGCAAAATGCATTCTCAAACAACCTTTACCAATCTTAATACACGAAATATAACATGTATACCACTCGTTTCCCCCAGGTAATTCTACGCTCATAAGCTACTGGTCCGATCTTTCCAAAGATCATAAATGGACTTACAAAACTCTACATCAACTCTTCCATTTTACCAAAACATACCACCCGTTACTATGGGTGAAACTCCCTTTAGTCCGTACCCCAAACTACTTAAAATTTCCAATTTCCTTGCAAAGGGACCTATGACGGTCTTTCACATACCCATTAGTTCTTCCAGTCCAAATCAACCTACGATCTATACACATCCTCAAAAGGATGGTTATCTCAGTTAGACCAATCCCTTCGTCCCTATGGCATATCACACCTATAACTCCTCATCCATTCGATTATCGATACTAATCCTCCCAAACAATCAGTATAGATCAGTGCCATTTCCTTTTCCACACTACGACAGCATTAGCCTGCGCTGTGCTTTATTCTACTCCTTAAACTCTACCAAAGTTTTACCTCCGGTTCCTATCTCGACCTATTTCATTCATGCTTCGCTTTAATACACACGTCCTTCTCCCTCTTCAACTCATACCATACATCACGATGTGATGCTCCCCATCGTTTCTTCCCTTGCCATAACCCTTCATAAGGCATTCCATACATATTAGGCTAACTTTTACGCAGCACCCTCTATTCCATCACATCCGTACGCAATCCTTCCAACTTCTCAACTATGTGACTTCTCCTTCCTCTTGAAATATGTGATGAATTAGTCAGTCTATCGACTATCACCCAACTCCCATCGTACTTAATCCTCCACCGCATTATGTATCCCTTCCACCAACTTCGTCCTTACATCGCCCTTTCTAAGCTGCTCCTATCTATGTAGGAATTATAGTCTACGTCCCTCTTCTCCGTATGATTGTCCAAGCCACGCATCATACACGTTGACGCGTTCTCTGTTTTAGGCAACTCAACTCGTGCAACCTATATCCTTTATCTAAACCGCTCTAATACGTCATCCCTATAGTTCAAGTTCGTCTCAGCTTCACCTCATTCTTCTTATTCCATGTCTCATCGACCACGCTTTCCTTTCCCAGATGGTACTTGGCCTTGCAATTTTCTTTCGTCACTTAACTCCACCTACCACCTTTGCCAAATGTTCAATCAAGGTGATTGAATATGTGTTGGAGACGTTCATGATCCGTATAGATAATTCTCTACGTCTCGTACACCAAATGCCTCTAGCATTCTAGGCAGATATAAAAGTCCAACTCCACTAACTAAGTCTATCCAGTTCTTCCAAATCTTCAGTTCCTGCAACGTATAAGTGATCGCCTTTCTTTGTCGTCCTCATACGCGTCCAAATCTTTGCTCCACGTATCGTCATGCTTCGCGAATTCATCCGGTCCATCCGATAATGCCAAGATCGGCTCATTATCCAATCCACCTCTTCAGCCTCCAAAACGCTTCCTCATCCTTCTTCACTTCGCCCCTTGCTGGTTCCAGGATATGCCATCATCTCTAACTACTCATCATGGTAAACTTAATACTAAAACTCACACTCGAAAATCTCACGTATAACTCCACTCCAGAACTATCACATAATTCGCCTCATCCCCCTTCTAAGATTTGAGTAGATCAAGATGTCGTCGATGCTCCCGATGACAACTCGTTTATATACGTTCATGCACACTCGGTTCATTGACTCCATGAAAACCGCTAGTGCTTTGGCGAAGCCAAATGCATAACCGTAAACCCAAAGCGTTCATACAACATCCTTAGCAATTTCTAACAGCTCTTGTTTTTAACTCACTCCATCAACGATTTGCCTTGGAAAGACACTAACTGCAACTCCTCTCACTTCTCCTACTTGCTCTATTTATGGTTCTACCTCAAAATAATAGGCAAACCTACTAAATTTCAGGAAGTTTTTAGAAAACAAACATTCCTTACGAACAATATCCCCTTTCATCACTCTCTATGGCACGTTACTTGTGCCAATTTCCATACCTTTCACAAATCTCTATTCATCTCCCTTGGCACTCCTAATAGACCTCATACCCACATTAGTTCTTCTACAAACCTCCTTCCTCCCCACTAGGGTATTCTGACCGTTCTCTCATGGTCACCTACTTAAGCGTGTAGGCGCGACCAAGTCTTTCATATGACTACCTCAACGCTCCCGAACAATAAGAAACCAAAACTACATCTGAATTCATCAGATACGATCAACGAATCAAACCCACGGATAACTAACGACATTTCACGTGTACTAGTTAAAACAAGTCAAAAACCACGAGTCTCAAAAGAAAAAAAACTCAAACCCAAAACGTGTATCAATTCAAAATGACCCATGACAACGAAAAATAATCCAAGAAACATCCAATGGCAACCAAACATATTACGCCCCGCGGCATATTATTTAAACCGTACAAAAGACCGACCTTTCCAAAAGAATATACTCTTATTTATTATTATTATTATTATTTTACCTCCCCACATCTATGTGACTCAAACCATCTACAAACAACCTTCTAGGCGATCTCAAAACTCAACCCAAGGACTAGGTATCTCGTGCACCCCAAATAAAAATAAACTACTATTCAAAACTCAACCTTGAACCCGACACCTGTACAATAATTTCGGGCAAGATACTGACCTCCCATGACTATACATTCTGAATATTTGAAAAGTACGTTCCGAGTACATAATTTTTTGCTTTTGAATCACTCAAAAAGCTCTAAAAACGAACAAGTTATGACCAAATCAGTTTTATACTAGTTGTTTTTTTTTAAAAAAAAACTAAAGAGTAGACTTAGTGATTAATGTACCCCTTTTAAATGACAGATATAATTGTATGTGAAATCTTCATAAAATCAATTTAACCTTGTGTTTATAATTATAAATGACATGAATCGGTTAAACCCAATTATATAAACTATGTAAGTAGAAAGAAATTTTACTTCGCTTTATTTTAAAGAAAGTCTTTTAGAATTTGAAATAAATAAGTGTTGATTAAAAAGAAATCTTATGTTACATCTTGTTTCAAACACGACTCCAACACCTTACCCTTATTTTACCGAATACAACCAACTATCTAACCCTATAATAGATTTCCAAGTCCCCCTTTTTCTCAATATATACCGACCAAAAGAAATGTAAGACCCAACACAACAAATTTCATTATCTCAAAAGAAATCCCAAGTTACTTCAATAGACTTAAAACCAAGAACACCATTTTAAAACGTACACGTGAAATACGAAACTCAAAGAATACGCTACAAGACACAGTTCAAAAGATTCAAAACGTCGTTGAAACTCCACCAAACTCCAGCACCATAAAACACGAACAAACACAAGGTACGTTCAAGTTATAATAACTAGTGAACGACCATATACGATAACTTAACACATAGTAGTATATATACATCCGCATATGTATACCTATTGAATCCCCCAAACATACTCGTTATCATACACGTAAGTCAATCAATCGCTTTATACGCTCGTTTTTCCATACGAGTAATCACCATCTCACCGTGCCACAACAAGGCATAAAGCCCACCTCCAAAACCAAACCATATCGTGTGACCCCAAAATCACACAACACAACTATAACCCAAAACATATAACACAAAAGAACAATAGCCATATCGTAGGTAGCCATTACATAAACTCATATATAATACGTATACCCAAATCCACATCTCATCATATACAAGCATGTACTAACCCTCTTTCATGCAATCATACTTGAGAACCCATTGAAGTTATGGTACTTGTATAACTATGTTGGCCACCATACTTATACAATTACCTTTCCCCAATGCACTCCCTCCTATGATGACACATATAAGAATCAATACAACACATAACACATAAATCCATCTACTCACATAAGCTCATAACCACATAAACAATAAGGTCCAAAACTCCATCTATTAAAATAACATAGTAATACTCTTGGAATACAAAAATCCATAGTCTAGCTAAAACAGCATAGACTAAATCCAAAACGAAAACATAATCAGTTATAAGTCATGTCGCCCGTAAGAGTGGAAACTGCTTAAAACCCTTCATATCCACCTATTCCTAATAACTCGAACCACCACATGATTCTTAGGGAACATGACTTAAACATCAAAAGAAAATAATATCTCTCGGGTACATAAAATATCCCAACAAAAGATAGAAAACTACCATGTACCAAATTATGTACTATAATGTACAATTTAAGCAAAATACGACAATGACTAGTGTGGACGATTATGGTTCAACCCGCACTAGTCACAACCCAAAAAGAAAATAACATGTGTCTAAGTATGAACTTACTATGGTTCAATTCATACTACTCAAAACATCATAATAAATAACATTCAAACACATCAATTATAATAAAATGCACACATACTCCTATGACGCCTATATGCAGGGACCCTTAAGCTATAGACTAGGCTACTCGACTAGGAAACCTAATTCTTTATAACCATTGTCTCTGATACCATTCTGTCACACCCCACCATGGCGGAATATGGGGAACGACGTATGGATATCATCACAACAATATCGTGTCTATAGAGATAACTAAATGATATAAGAAATGTCATAAAATGGTGACACAAATGTCATGACAATATCTCAACAATGCGGGAGTCTAGGTAAGTAGGTAAAGTCCTACCTCTTACCCAAGACAAACAAGTAACACAAACAAAACAAACATATAGGTGCCAACAGTACCACTTATTCAAAAAACATAAAGGTAAACTAAGAAGGAAACGGGGATATCCTTCTATATGCATTCCTACGCTCTCCAAATCCTAGCCACATAAGTTCTCACGCTTAACCACGTTATCACCTGAAAGAGACACTAAAACACGTCAACATAAAGTTGGTGAGAGTCATAGGTTTAGACTCTAACGCTAAATCAGTTACAAGCTGTGAATAGCAACCATCAACACAATAACATATGGACAATGCGCTACAATTATGTATTAACAACTAGCATTCAATATCAATCATTCCAAACCAAAATCCAAGGCTCCTACCTTGCCAAACAACATGGTACCATAGATGATCACACTATGTACCAATCCCAAGGCCACTACCTTGTCAAACCACAAGGCCACTACCTTGTCAAACCTCAAGGCCACTACCTTGTCAAACCTCAAGGCCACTACCTTGTAAACCACAATAACTGAGACGGCACGTGTCCCCCGATCCAAATCATATACAATCAAAAATCACATAGCAGTTAATCACATAATGTACACACAAGTCCATCTAAAATCACAAACACATTCACAGCATCTATTTAGAAAATAACTCAACACAGTGTCTCTTCCATCCCATCTGGAAGTAAAAATCAATAGTAAACATGGGACTATGAAACTCACCTGATTGCTTCTCCAAAAGTCCACGCACTAGCAACAAGCAAACAAACCAAAAAAACGCAATCAATACCCGAACCAATCACCAAGATGACTCATCAACCTATGATGGACATCTAGCCTATTCCCATGTAATTACCTCATTGTTAAGTTCTAATCGCCCCATTACCCTTCCTTAACAAGTCCCTAACTTGGTTAAGTTCAATAGCTATCCCGTTCATAAGTTTACACAAAACAGTCCCAATTTTAGGTCTCAAAACTTTAAGTCAAACGTCCACTTAAATATACCCATGGTTTCTGTAAAAGGAATATTCACACTTTTATACATGTTAGTTAAAACCTCCCACTTGCCCTAACCTTAAAGCTACTGTTAAGGCCCTGATATATATATATATATATATATATATATATATATATATATATATATATATATATATATATATATATATATATATATATATATATACTTTTGTCATTCCAGATTTCCTGATTTTAAACATAGTAAAATTTTGTTACAATTAAGGGGTCTTACCCTAAACCACAACCTTAGCCCAAGTACAGATACTTACTACAATATATAAACCATCTCTCATGTTCGTGAGAAGATCCCAATGCAACGCTAAGTACCCCATACAACCCAAAACTTAAAAAGAAAACAGGCTGAATTCAAAACTGTTTTGACCTCCGACTGTTGTAACCTGTTTTTGACCCACTTCCCAACCTCCAATTTAGTTCTAGTTTCTTGTATTGGAAAGCCACTTCAAGTAACTTTTCAGGGATACTTGGATCGCATATTTAATGTTCCTAGAACTCCCGATATGATCAAAAAATTTGACTCAAAATTCTGCCCAGTTTTTAAAGACGGGTTTAATCAAATTAACCTAATTAATTAACCCTATCCCACTAATTACAAGCCCTAATTTATGTAATCATTATAACATCATTATTATAACATTAATTTATTGTTTGTAAATTAAACCCTAACCTAAATCCATCATAAGATGATTAAGACATCATCAAAATAATTAAATTGAAAAGGGATTAAAGACTTTACCTTTGATTTATGAAAACCCCAAAAAAAAATTTATGAAGAACCCTAATTTTGGGGAAACTCACGAATTTTCTTTGTCCCAGGAGAAAAATAATGAATTTTGGTTGTTAATAAAACAATATATAGGGTGTAGTAACCCATTCCTAGCCCAACCCAAAAACCCCTTTCCTTTTTCTTGTTTTTTCCTTTTTTTCTTTCTTCCTTGCGTCCAAACCGACCCAACACCCCTTAAAATTCGTTTTTTATTTTTATTATTAACATATGTATTAATAATATTACCTTAATTTACCTTAATTTATTTCAGCTCCTAAAGCCTCCAAAACCTCAAAACCGTAAAACTAGTCAGTTTTTACGCGTTTTACCGTAAAAGACGTAAAATATACACTTTTATAAAAAATCTCAAATTTTGAAATAAACTTTATAACTTAGTCCTAAATGACTTAAAACCATCCCGAAAAATATTCATATGACTAATTACCTCTTCCAAGACCTCTAAATGCTAAACCGTAAATCGTAAAAATACGATTTTCTATAATACATATACGTATACTTAGAACCACCAAATAACACCATCTCACTTCATAGTCACTACCATGTGAACTCATGAACATGAAATCATCACACATCATTTCATTCACAAGGTACCCCGTACCAGAAACGATATCCAAACCACAATCTATACACACCAATAAGCACATAAACACGTAAAGACTCGCAACTAGCACAAAATAAAACTAAGTGACGAACCTCAAAACCAGGGTTGTCACACCTTCTCTTCTTGCCTTGTAATAAGTGTGAAAACACTTATCCTTTTACCACTTATTTCCAATAATAACAAGATCAAAACGTGTGATTTATGTCGTAAAAGTCAGAATTATGCGTGGTTTGTGTTTTTATTGTGTTTTAGGACCAAAATATGAAAAAGGAAGAAAACAAGGGTTTTCACGGGCTTTTATCGAAGAAAACGGGAAAATACGAAGTCAAAAGATCAAGAGTGTAAAAAGAACGGAAGTCCAAGGCCTATTCTGAAGATTTATCGAAGAAAAAGTCTAAAGACGGAAGTTTAACGAAGTCGAAGAACTTAAGTCTAATAGAAGAAGAAAATTAAAAGACAAGTTCAAATCCCGAGATGACAAAGACAAAGAATTAAAGTCGAGTCGAGAAGACGTGAAGAAAGCAAGAAAGAAGATGCAACACATGCACTCCTTCCACCTTCCCTATAAATACCCTCCTAATAGTCATTAGTTGGGGGTTAGATAGTTTTAGCTAGTTTTCACTTTTTCATTTTCTCTAGTTTTAGAGAGAGAAAGTCTTAAACTTTCTCTCACTAAGTTTCATCTTTTTCTTAATCTTTCAAGATTAAACATTTGTATTGCTTATTTTTCATTAATCAAGTTCTATTTTAAGCTTTTAATCCTTAATCTCATTCTACTCTTCTTTGATTTTAGATTGATTTTGGTGCGATTATCATATGATCCGTGTTGTTCTAAATGATTTCGTGCTTAAAAAGTTAATCTTTTGATCATTTCATAAGTTTTCATTTGATTAAGATTTAATACTTTTGTGCTTATTGGCTTATTTTTTATGATTAGCTTATTTTCTTATAAAAAGTCTTCTTTAAAAGTTCATGTTTTTATAGTTTAATCAAAAGTTTGTTTATTTTCGATTTAGATAAGTTGATAAAAGTGCTTATTTGATTCCGTTTAAGTTGATTCGTTCTAGTTTCGGGAATAAGCTCATCCTAATAGCTTATTTTCTTGCTTTCCAACCGAATCCCACAAAAATCGGAAAGGGATTAAACCCCCTTTCCGATCGAACATTCCGAGCAGCCTCCCACTCTTTTTCCGATTGATCAAATCGGAAAAGGGTTTGTAGATTCCGATTTGCACCCCTGTATTCCGATCATAGTGATCGGATTAGGGCTTTCACATTCCGACGGTTGCCCAGTTGCTTATTCCGATTGGGGTTTCTGTTTAGTATTCCGATTATAGTAGTTTTCCCAATATTCCGATTGGTAGTCTAGCTTATATTCCGATTGCTCCCTATTCTAATATTCTGATCAGTGTGGTAGCTTATATTCCGATTGACCCCCCTTTGTGGATATTCCGATTGCATTCCCCCCCCCCATATTCCGACCACCAGATCGGAATACATTCCGATCTGGGCTTGTTTTGGCTTATTCCGATTGAGTTGTTTTGGTGTATCCCGTTCTTACTTTCTTTTAGTACTTTTCAACTAAGTTCTTATTTTTAGAAAGTTTTCCAAGTGTTAGTTTTATTTAGTGTGCTAGTACTTTTCCATTGCTATCTTTAAGTTTACAATCATTTATTTTTACTCTTCATTTTAGTATTAATCTTTATTCTTCCATTTTACTCAACGACACTTTAATTACTTGCTAATAGTTTAAAATAGATAATCAACCAAACCATTCTCTTGATTCACCAAAAGACGATTGAGTCGCACTTTAGACCGGTTTTCAATTCGAAAAGACTTGGGACAACTATATTTTATACGAGGTGTAAAAACCAAGTATTAAATGGCGCCGCTGCCGGCTCTTTTCGTTACGATTAACGGTTTTTAGTGAGAGACGCATTGAATTTTGGGATCCGTTCTTTGAACGTTATTTTCCTTGCTTTAAAAATTTCAAAAAATCCAAAAAAAATATAAAACTCTTCAAAAATACAAAAACATTAAAAAATCATAAAAAAGCAATTCTTTTCCAAAAGGTTTTGCACCAAAAAGATTATATAGATATTCTTTGTGTATATTTTTCTTCTGCAGGTGTATGCGTACTAGATCTTCCAACTATTCTGAGCCCGAGACTCGTGAAGATTTAGCTATGGCTGGTTTTAATAACAACAATAATAACCCACCTCTACCCAATTTGAATAATAACAACAACAACAACAATGTCCACCTACCTGATTTACGAACGATGGAGGAATTGTGTCAATCCACCATGAACGGACGCGGAGGCCCGATTACGCCGATGCACGTCACGGCTCAGGAGTTTTCGTTGAAGCATCACATGATTCAGCAAGTACAAACGAACCCATTTCGCGGAATTCCGGATGATGATGCCAACAAACACCTCGACAAATTCATTACCATTACCCAAAGTATGAAGTGCTCCGGTGTTTCTATGGATGACCTTCGCCTTCAACTTTTTCCCCACTCGCTTTCTCACCATGCCGAAAAATGGTTTGACCGTCTTCCTAAGAATTCTATTCATACGTGGAATGACATGACTCAACGCTTTTTATCGCGCTACTTTCCCCCATCCATGGTCACTAGCCTTCGTAACCAAATCAGTGGATTCATGCAAGAAAATGATGAATCGCTCTTTGATGCTTGGTAACGATACAATGATTTGATCGACCGCTGTCCAAATCACAATATGCTCCCCGTCACTCTCATTGACACCTTCTACAATGGTCTCACTTTTCGTGATCGTGACACGATCAATGCCGCCGCCGGTGGTACTTTTATGAAAAGGAGACCGGAGGAGTGTCGAGAGTTGATTGAAAACATGACTACTCACCACAAAAATTGGGATTCATCCGCATCCTCAAGATCTAATCAGAGAGTCAATGTTTCTTCTACTACTTCCAATCCTGAGATATCCGAACTTACCCGACAAATCGCGAGTATGCACAAATATTTCATGTCCATAGCCACAAACCAATTTCAACAAGCTAAGGCCGTTGCTATTTCTTGTGACACATGTGGTGGTCCTCATTCTTACAATGATTGCCCTTCCACTCAAGGCAATTATTCTGAAAACGTTAACGCAGCTTACGGCACTTATCCCACGGGAGGCTATCCAGCTCGCCCTCAAGGAGACCGTGGCTTGCTAAGTTATCGTTCCAACAATTATCTTGCTCCTCCTGGTTTCCCTCTTGCAAACCAAAACCAACAACAAAGCTACAACCAATCCCAACCTCGTGCTAACAATCAATATCAATCCCAACGAAATCCATACCCACCTCAAGGAAATTCTCAAGCTTACCAAGCTCCACCTCTCAATCAACCGATGGCAGTGAGTCCAGATGTCGAGACATTCATGAAGACTAATCAGGAGATGGTGACGAATCTTCAGAGACAAGTCCGCAACTTGAAGGGAGAAATGGCAAAACAAGGGAACGATATTTGAGCCGAGCTACGGAATGACATGGCCAAACACAGCAATGAAATTAATGCAAGAATGAGAGACTCTTTTAATAATCAAGCGGTTCACCTTCATGATATGATTGGTTCGCTCATCCAAGGTAATCAACCCTCTTTTTCGGGTACTCTTCCGAGTAATACCGTTGTGAATCCAAGAGGGGAGATGAAAGCAATCACCACTCGTAGTGGAAAAGGTTATATGGAACCCGAGCTTCCTACACCTCCACCCGTGATTGTGAACAAGGAAAAAGAGCAACTTTCCTCACCTCCTTCACCTTCTATCCCCATTTCCCCACCACCCGTGGTTGTGAGTGATCCTATTCCCTTAAAGACTTCTTCTTCATCCAATATACCTTATCCTTCAAGGTTGAGGAAATAGAAGCAAAAGAGCAAGGATGATATTCAGGTTTCAAACTTTCTAAAAATGTTTAAACAATTGAATTTTAACATCTCCTTTGCCGAGGCTCTCGCTCACATGCCCAAATACGCTAAGATGTTTAAAGATCTTCTAAGTGATAAGGAAAAGCTTCTTGACATCGCTCAGACCCAACTTAATGAGAACTGTTCCGCAGTGCTCTTAAGAAAATTGCCCACCAAACTTGGTGATCCGGGTCGCTTCTTGATTCCTTGCAACTTCCCGGGAGTAGAGAATTGCATGGCCCTATCCGACCTAGGTGCCAGTATAAACTTAATGCCTTTAAGTGTTTAGAAGCAATTATCTCTCCCCGAGCTAATCCCCACCAAAATGACTTTGGAATTAGCCAACCGTACGGTTGCTTATCCAGTGGGGATAGCCGAAGATGTCTTTGTTGGCGTCGACAAATTCACCTTCCCGGCGGATTTTCTTGTCGTTGACTACGAGATGGAACCTCGTGTTCCATTAATTGTTGGACGTCCATTTCTGAGGACCGGTCGCACTCTCATTGATGTAGCCGCGGGCGAAATAATCATGAGAGTTGGTGACGATAAAATTGTCTTCAACATGGGTAAGATTTCTAAGATACCTTATTCATATGAGAGTGTTAATTCTATTGATGTTCTCGATGAGGCTTGTGAAGAACATTTTCATGATGCTTGCAAAAGTACTATTTCTTCTCTACCCAATGTTGAGACCGTTGCCTCAATTGCTCCAGCATTGACTCCTTTTGGAGAAAGTGACTTTGATGATTTCGAAGCTAGCTTGGGTCCTCTCGATATTAAGTATGATAATTTGTCCACCAATTGGGATGAAGACATTCGTACTATTGAGAGACTTCTCAATGAGGACCCGTTTTCTCCCCCTGCTCCTAAAGAGGTGACTAATGATGATCCATCGTTAGTTTCACCATCTATTGAGGATCCTCCTACTCTTGAGCTTAAGGACCTACCTCCTCATCTTTAGTACGTTTTCCTAGAAGACAACGAGAAGTTACCGGTCATCATCGCAAAGGATCTGAAAGAAGACGAAAAAGCCCGACTCATCGCTGTGTTGCAGAAGCATAAAAGAGCTATCGCTTGGAAAATCTCCGACATCCGTGGAATTGATCCTCACATCTGCACACATAAAACTCTCATGGAGGACGACTTTAAGCCCACAGTTCAAAGCCAACGAAGGGTGAATCCTAAAATCCATGAAGTCATCAAAAAAGAGGTTATCAAACTTCTTGATGCGGGTATGATTTACCCTATTTCGGATTTACCATGGGTTAGTCCAGTCCATTGTGTGCCTAAGAAAGGCGGAATCACCGTTGTGCCCAATCAAAACAACGAGTTAATTCCTACCCGTCTCGTTACTGGGTGGAGAGTTTGTATAGACTACCGCAAACTCAATGATGCCACGAGAAAGGATCATTTCCCTCTACCTTTTATGGACCAAATGCTTAAACGTTTAGCGGGTAATGAATATTACTGCTTTCTTGATGGTTTCTTAGGTTATTTTCAAATACCCATCGATCCCCAAGATCAAGAGAAGACAACATTCACTTGTCCCTATGGCACATTTGCTTACAAAAGGATGCCTTTTGGTTTATGCAATGCCCCCGGGACTTTCCAAAGGTGCATGTTGGCTATCTTCCATGACATGGTTGAGCAAACCATGGAAGTCTTCATGGATGATTTCTCTGTCTTTAGGGATTCCTTCTCTTCTTGCCTTGCCAATTTGGAATGTATGCTTCAGCGGTGCGAAGACACTCGCCTAGTTCTGAATTGGGAAAAATGCCATTTTATGGTAAAAGAAGGCATTGTGCTAGGACACAAAATCTCTAAAGCCGGTCTTGAAGTCGATCGTGTTAAAGTAGATGTCATAGCCAAATTACCTCCACCTTCAACCGTGAAGGGTGTGAGAAGTTTTCTAGGTCATGCGGGCTTCTATCGTCGATTCATTCAGGATTTCTCTAAAATCGCTCGCCCGATGACCCACCTCTTGGAAAAAGATACTCCTTTTATCTTTTCTAAAGAGTGTCTCGAAGCCTTCAATCTTCTTAAGGATAAGCTAACTAAGGCACCGGTCTTGGTTACCCCTAATTGGGAGCTGCCTTTTGAATTGATGTGCGATGTTAGCGACTTTGCTATTGGTGCGGTTTTGGGGCAACGAGTGAATAAACACTTCCAACCAATCCACTACGCTAGCAAAACAATGACGGGGGCTCAATTGCATTATACGGCAACCGAAAAAGAGCTTTTAGCTGTTGTCTATGCTTTTGAGAAATTTCGCCCCTATCTTGTTTTATCCCCCACCATCGTATACACGGACCATTCCGCGTTGAAGTACTTGATGACAAAGCATGATTCTAAGCCAAGACTTCTTCGCTAGGTTTTACTCCTTCAAGAATTCAACATTGAAATTCATGACAAGAAGGGAGCTGAAAACCTGGGCGCGGATCATCTGAGCAGACTTGAGGATCCATATCAAGGGGATCATCCGAACAAAGAGATCAATGACTCTTTCCCCCTTGAGACCTTAATGTCTATAAATCTCAATCTTGATGGCACCCCGTGGTTTGCGGACATTGCAAACTACTTAGCGGGTGGTATTCTCATCAAAGGGTTAACATCCCAACAAAAGAAGAAGTTCTTGAATGATGTTAAGACTTACTTTTGGGATGACCCTTATCTATTCAAACAATGTGCTGATCTGATCATTCGTCGATGTGTTGACGGACCGGCAGCTTTTGACATTCTCCAAGCTTGCCACATAGGACCCACCGGTGGTCACTTTGGTCCCAACTACACCGCTAAGAAAGTGTTTGATTCCGGATTCTACTGGCCCACCATTTATCGTGACGCTCACGAAATGGTTAAGCATTGTCATGCTTGCCAACGCCAAGGCAAGATCACACATGAGGATGAGATGCCTCAAAATTTCATACAGGAATGTGAAATCTTTGACGTATGGGGCATCGACTTTATGGGGCCATTTCCATCTTCCAAAGGGAACAAGTACATCCTCGTCGCCGTCGACTATGTTTCTAAATGGGTTGAAGCTAAGGCTCTCCCTACGAATGATGCGAGGGTGGTTGTGAACTTTTTGAAGCAGCTTTTCGCTCAATTTGGCGTTCCTCGTGCTATTATCAGTGACCGCGGGACTCATTTTTGCAACGATCAATTTGCAAGAGTCATGGCTAAGTATGGTGTCAATCACCGTCTTTCCACCGCCTATCATCCCCAAACCAATGGGCAAGCCGAGATTTCCAACCGTGGCTTGAAGAGAATTTTGGAGTGTACTGTGGGAGAGCATCGCGCCGCATGGGCCGCTAAGTTAGATGATGCTCTGTGGGCTTTCCGTACTGCTTACAAGACCCCGATCGGTTGTACACCTTATCGTCTTGTGTACGGGAAAGCCTGCCACCTACCCATCGAGTTGGAACATAAGGCGCACTTGGCCTTGAAGTGGGCTAACTTCGACATCAACAAAGCCGGTGATCATCGCAAGATTCAACTCAACGAGCTAAATGAACTGAGGAATGAAGCTTATGAGAACTCGCTGATCTACAAGGAGAAGACCAAGATCATTCATGACGCTAAAATCAAGAACCGAGAGTTCCACGTTGGTGATCAAGTCTTACTCTTTAACTCTCGGTTGAAGATCTTCTCTGGCAAGTTGAAGAGCCGCTGGTCTGGTCCATTTACCGTCGCCAAAGTCTTTCCATATGGGACCATTGAGCTTTCTCAGCCGAATGGACCCAATTTCAAGGTGAATGGCCAGCGTCTGAAGCTGTACTTTGGTGAGGACATCTCTCATGAGATGATTCCATCCCTCACCACGTTCCCCATGAACTAATTTGGGTCGAGTCAGGCTCGTGACTCGGTGAACAAAAACAAGCGCTTCTCGGGAGGCAACCCGTGATCTATCCTTTACTGCTTTCATAATAAGTGTAGGGGAGAGCCCCGCATATGTTTGTTGTCTTGTTTCTTGTGCTGTGCAGGGATTAATGCTTCAAAGATCCTCCTTGATGACTTTTGACGAACCGTGATACCGTGTTCCCATCTTCCCGGTTCTATCCTAAACTCTCGTGATTCAATATTTCATATTCTATATGTTCACATTGAATTCACTTTAGTTGTCCTTTCCTTAGCAAGATTTAAACAAAGTGCACAATGTCATAAGTGTAGGGGAATTTACTCCCACATGCTTAAACATTGAGGACAATGTTTATCTCAAGTGTAGGGGGACTTCTATCGAAGTAAGTGGTCTTTTCCATGAATTTGCCCTCATTTTAACCGGAAAATTTGATTTTTCGACATTTTTCAAAATTTTTAATCTATTTTGGCCTAGTTGTATAGTTGTATTTTCCTTTATCATTTTTAAGTTTCTTTCCATTGCTAGAATAAATTTTCAATAAAGTGGTTTAGATTTTTCTTAGTCGTGAACATTTTGACTCAACCCGAGTTTACTTACCTAAGTTTACTCTAGCTAGTATCCTTAACGTGTTTAAGTCAAGTTTTGCTAGGCTTTTATATAGGGAGCTATAAAACGCGAAAGTCTTAACTCTCACGGGTTATGAACAAGAACTTTTCGCAAGTTCCTATAATTGATCCTAGAGAGTCATTTATCAAGCGAACTTTAAAATGCGATTTCTAAACTTGAAAAAGTCCAAGAATTTGCAAGATCCTATAGATGACTCGAAAACCCAAAACTTTGATTTAATAGGCTAAGCATCCACGAGTCTCATTCCTTGAGATTTTAAACTATGGAGAACGAGAGATGATAGAGTCAATTATAAGTTCGACACTCTTTCGTGAATTTATGTGAGTTAATTATAAGCCTATTCTCCCTCCGCTTGTTAATAAATTTATCTGCAATAAATAAGGTTGTACGATTTAAAAGGTTTCTTAGCTTCTAGCCCCAGATCGTTTAAAAGTTGCTCGGTACGGATTAGAGTTCATAGCCAAGGCATAACTTATTGAAGCGGGATGCGAAGATTGGCGAGTCCGAAAAGGCCCTAACAAGGCATGAGGGCTACATTTTGTTGCTAAAGATCCAAAAGTGATGTGAAGAATCATTTATCGAAAATCAATATGAAGGATCGAGACACACGACGAAAGGCAAGAACTCCCCAAAAGTCATGGAGAAGTCTATCCGAAAAGACCCTAACAAGGTATGAGGATAAATAGATCCAAGTCCTAAAAGGAGGCGGATCGTTGTATATCGAAGTCCAAAATAAAGATTGGAGAAAAATGAAGAAGTCGTGGTCCAAAGATGAAGAATCTCTCAAAACTTCAAGTGAAGAAAATTCTATTAAGAAGAGAAGACCATAATTTCAAGAACGTGTCTCAAAGATTCGAAGTATGAAGTCGCTGCCAAATATCGGTCCGAGAAAGGTCTCAAATCGTGAAGCGAGTTATGCCAAGATATGAACTTTATGAGGTCCCGAGAAGCAGTTTTAAAAGATTTGGTCCTTTAGCTAACTATTGATTAAATCGTTCACTTTATTTTCGGCCTAAATAACTATCGAAATAAGTCGAACAATGCATCCTCGTGATCTTCAAGACAAAAATAAAATATAAGAGATACACCTAGGAATAAGGGAGTCTAAGTGAATAATTGGCCCACATGAGTTCGTGATAGTTTGCTAACTTATAATAACAATGATCTCGTTTTTAAGCTTGGTATGGGGAACGTGAAACTTGAGGATGATAAACGTTCATGGCTGCCAAAACCAACGTAAGTTTTTAATTTCTTTACTTGTTTCTATCTTTTTATGATTAGTATTTAATAAAGGCCAAGGTGGGTTATTTATGATGGAGAATTTAAACCGTGCTTTAAAATTAATGCATTGCATGAGGGCATTGCAATGGTCAAGTGTAGGGGATTTAATATGTGACAAATCTAACATTTTCAGGTAGTGAAATATTTTCTCGTATAATATTTTGAAACTTATTTTTATGTTGGTTGACGAACTCACAATTTACGGATTTAAATTTGGGCTTACGTGCATAATTTGGCGTCTTTTACGACTAAACCGGAAACCTTAGGATTACGTATTTACGTTTTTGAACTCCGTTTTTGATGAGACAATTTTTATTGGATTCGTTTTGTGACGGTGATTCATAATTTATAAAAACGTTTTTCGTAAAACGACCCGAGGGCACGCAAATCGAGAAAACTAGAATCGAGAAATACCCGTAAACTAGTGAGATGGGACAAAACACTTTGCCCCACCCCACTAGCTTATATGGGACGGCAATATGACACCACCACACATAGGTGGCATCAAGTCTTAGCTAGTTACACAAGTGTAAGCTTGTGCTTACACTTTAAGCCAACTCATTTACCAACTAAACAAAACTAGCAAATGGTTTCACTTCTACCATTTCCATCCATGCAATCCACTCTAAAACTCTCTCAACTTACCCCTCCTTGCCGTCCCAAATAAAGTAACAAACCCCATCATTGATCTTTTCTAGCTACAAACCACATGTTTACTAGTCCTATTAAGGTGTTTCCTTGAAGCCTTGATCATTTGGTGGCCATTTAAACAACTTTGGAGGTGATTTGCTTGTGTCCTAGGGCTGATTTTCCAACATATGATCTTGATATTTGATGGTCTTGGAGATACTTGTTGTGTTCATCAAGTTCTTGCCTTCCTAAAACAAGAAATCCACTTGGATTGGTAAAGAAGATCATCCTCTACATTTTTCTCTTATTATTTTGTAAATAACAAATGTATTTTCTTTCATTTTGTATATGTATATGATGTATATATGATGATAAAAATGTTGTGTGGGGATCAAGTGTTGATAAACATGCTTAAAAATGATGATAACCATAAGAAATGAAGCTAAAATCATGACTAATTAGTTGGCTGTATAAAAACAGTAGATAACTAAATGATGAACTGATAAAAATGCATGGTTTGATCTATTTACAGTAAGTAGATGATGTTATAGACATGTGAGAGTTGGCCATGCAATGGAATCAAAATAATGAGTGAGATATGATCAAAACAAGTTAGGTGGTACAATCTGAATAAGCAGTTTTGTAGGGACTGTTAAGGCAACTTAGACTTAAAATGGGCAGTATCTATATCTAAGTTATATGTAGCACATATTATGAAGAAGTTGTCATCCAAAAATGAGCTTCTAAGTCATTGTATAACTCTAGATATGATAAAAATGGTGAATATGAAGTTAAAAATCAGATTTTGGAAATAATGTTTATTATTATTATATAAGCACTCACATTATAATTTATAAAATGTAAAATATAAACCCACTAACTTATAGAACTTATTTATATAAATGTATAAAAGGTTAATTAAATGGGTAAATTATATAAATGGTGGTAAAAAGAATATTTATAAGTAATAAAAAATATAAACTTGATTTTTACGACTTTTTCGGCTATCGCCGTGAAATTAACGTTTTCCATCAAATAAAACTTAGACGACCAAACCCGTCTAATGTAAAGTTTATAAAAGTTATATACTGATGTATAAGTAACTAATACAAGTAAAAACCGATAAAACCCGAACTATAAGAATTACGGACATTTACGAGCTAACTAAACCTATTAGACTAATAATTGGACTTAATAAGATAAAAACTTGTAAAAAGAATTATTTGGGCTTAAACCATTTGGGCCCAACATGAAAAGTATATATACTGATCATATAGGTATAAAATGGGTAAAAACAAGTAAAAGAACTTATAAAAGAATTAATGGACTTAAAATAGGTAAAATCGGTAAAACTAGTGAACTAGTAAGACGATACTAAAACGTAAACACTAAAATGAGTAAATGAGGATTTATAAACCCACTTGATCATCATCATATGTACAAAATCATCATACGTATATTGTTATTTTGATAAAAGTCATTGGACCGAGTCTAAGACCGATTATTATTTATATAGGTTTCCGTGACCAAAGCACGCCCGTAGCCGATAATCCGTCTTTCATTAACAACGTGAGTTCATAGCCTCGCACTCTTTTAAATGTTTTTATAAAATGATTTGTAAACCCGCGAGGGAGATAACATGCTAGATTTTTATAAAAATAGAACACAAGTAGTCCCGATTGTATGCTAAATGATATGGACCCGAATGATGCTATGACCCTATATTCGAGACTAAAAGGATTATTAGTAGTTAGGTTATGTCACTTAAAGTCCCATTAGCATGAATTGTGAACTACCGGGTTTTGGTAGACGCTTATGCATTTGATAGTACTATTTGGGGACGATCACCTCAGTTCGCGCCTTGACGGTTGATCCCCGTCGTACCACATTGATTGGTAAGCGAATTTATGTATGAGAAGATTCCATAGCGTGATTTTTGTGACGACACGCTAACTTAGATGGGCAAATTGTTTGTCGGGTTCGCGGCCCGCTGTTTTCACAGTAAGGTAACAATGTCATGCGGCTAATAATAATCCTACAATCTATACGACATGTATAATCTAAATAAACGATATGATACGACGCTATTAACGATGAATATATTACCTATCCTGGTAATATAGAGACTACGGTCTAATGGATGGTTTCAGATGTATGCTTGATTTATATATTGCCTGACTAGCAATATGTGGACTTACTTCCGATATTATACTTGTGTTATGATTTTAAATGAATGTAAATGATTTTTTTATATAACGGTTTTCATTAAACTCTATGAATTCACTCGGCATTCGCTGATATGATTTTTGCATGTTTTCTATCTCAGGTCCTTGAAGGTAATCCGGATGGAGATCGACTCTGATGGCCCACACTTAATATTAAAAATATTCATTCGATCTGTGTTTTGTAAACTTAATGACCTGTATAATTTGGGACCTGTTGTACACTTTTAAACCTTTTTATCGAATGAATGTTTGTTAAACCTTGTACAACCATTTTTATGTGTTGTCTATGATTGGAGTTATTGTGCTATCCCGTAACACTCTGAAAGACCCTTCCGCTGTACCGATACGAAAAATGAGAGTGTTACAGTTTGGTACCAGAGCTCTCGTTGTAGAGAACAAAAGATTTTAAAAACAAGGGTTTTGAACAAAACTTTTCAAAATCTTTTGACAATGAACATTTTAGAAAATAATTGAAAAATCTTTTGACTATAACGGTGCCAGAGATCTCCGACGTTACCAACAAGCCCTATTGAGAAGATATATATTTTAATATATATATAATTTAATTTATATATATGTATATATCGTGATTTCATTATGTAATTGTTTAACTAGTATGTTATCCTAATACGAGATAAATATATATAAATGCAGATTGTCATGGCTGACCCTAATATTCCTGTAGAAAACCATGCTATTCCCGAACCTAATATAGAAGATGATCCTTATTTAGACTTAGTAGATTTTGATATTGATGACGAGGAGGAACCATTTGAGGATCCCGAGCCCGAGTTAGGACTAGGAGATCAGATTGCCCCTCAAGAAGACTTAGTAGAGAATGAGATTGAGAATGTGGGTAATGAGAATGTGGATAATGAGAATGTGGATATTGAGAATGTGGGTAATGAGAACGTGGATATTGAGAATGCTGATATTGAGAACAATGGTGAGATTGGGTTAGATGAGTTAGATGATGAGATTGACGACGAGGATGTCGAGGAAGACGTAGGTATAGATGTTGAGGTTGATGACGATGAGGAAGCTGAGCTTATTTATCCGTATGATGTTCCAGAGGGCGAGCCTTTGCCCCCACCAGTTTGTTTGTCTGATTCCGAGGATGAGTTACCTAGGGACGAAATGTCTGAATCGTCTGAATCTGATTCTGAATTAGAGGAGGATGAGGATGACGATGCACCTGACGGTACTGATGGTATTGCTACTCGTAGACGTGAGATAGGAGAGTCGTCTAGTACTCGAGAGGCTACTCATATTGATTGTCTTGCACCATGGGCCTTGAGACGTGATCTAGATGCTTCCCGTGTTAAGAGTTGTGTGACAGAGGTTGGATTAGGTGTTGTTCAGACTCAGGTTGCTTATTTGGAGTCGAAGGCTAAGGTTGGCGAGAAAGAGCGAGAATTGCTTAGTTTGGATTTGAGTGATGTAGAACGTGGATTAAATGAGGCTTTTAGGAGGTTATCAGTGTTGGAAAGTGGTGAGTATGCTGCCATGAAGAGAAAGGTGAATTCTTTGGAGATTCAGTTGAGTGTGGCTCGTGCGATGCGTGAGAAAGCTGAAAAGGAGTTGAATGTATCCGTGGGTTGGAACAGTAGATTTTATGCTGACATGGTTGAAAGAGGAGTAATCCGTAAGCGCCCAGCTGAAGATGTGTCTAGTGATCGTCCGGCGAAGATCCAGAAGACGATGGATGATGGACCATCTGGCGGTTCTCAGTAGACCAGTCTGTGTTTAGTAGTGACCTTTATATCTTTTGTGCTTGTAGCTTTGACTGAACCGAATTGTTAGTAGACTTGGCACGAATTTTGAGTGTATATAGTGTTAGAACTTTGATATGGATGTACTAAGACAATACTTTTGTTTCAGATCGAATGAAATATGTATCTTGTCTTGAATTCCATATTGTGCCTTATTTGTATCTTGATTATGAATTCGATCCATATTATATGAATCCTTTGTTGGATGAATGCTTAATACTTTGAAATTGTGGAATTATAGAACTATGCCGCCCAAGAAGGCTGTGACTGAGGATGATGTACGTAGGATTATTACGGAGCAAGTTACCGCATCTATGACAGAATTTATGGCAAATGCTAGAAATGAAGCTGGCGGTAGTGGAGCTGGCGGTAGTGGAGCTAGCGGTAGTGGAGCTGGCGGTAGTGGAGCTGGCGGTAGTGGAGCTGGCGGTAGTGGAGCTGGCGGTAGTGGAATTGGCGGTACTAATGTGAATGTGAATGCTAATAATGTGAATGCTAATGCTGGAGGAAATGTAGGAGGACTTGGAACGAATGCACCTGAAGTTGGTGGCTGTACTTATGTGACGTTCATGAAGTGTGAACCTCTACCTTTTAATGGAACTGAAGGTGCTGTAGGATTAAGCCAGTGGATCGAGAAGATTGAATCGGTGTTTAGGATTAGTAAATGTAAGGAGGAAGATAAGGTGACTTTTGCTATGGCTACTCTTAAAGGTCGTGCGTTGACTTGGTGGAACGGGAGAATTGCTTTCATGGGTCTTGATGCTGCTAATGGTACTCCTTGGGCTGAAATCAAGAAGTGGATGACTTTGGAGTTTTGTCCTCGTAGTGTGATCATTAGGTTAGAACAGGAGTTGATTCATTTGAGAATGAAAGGTGTGGACATTGATAGTTACACGAATCGATTCCATGAGTTGGCCTTGCTATGTCCTCGATTGGTTGAACCCGAAGAGATCCGAATTGAGCAATATGTTAAAGGGTTGACCAGGAATATCCGGGGGGACGTGACATCATCGAAACCACTGACCATTGATGATGCTGTTCGAATGGCTTACCAACTCATTGGACAGATAATTCAGGATAAGGAAGATGAAGCCCGTGTTGGTGAGAAAAGGAAGGGAGACGGTGAGCGTGTAGATAGAGGTGATTATAGGAAGAATTTCAATCGCCGTCAGAACAAGAGAAAGGGGAATGCAAATGCTCTTACCAACAATACACCGCGCAACGATGATAGATGTCCTAAGTGTGGCAACAAGAGGCATCCTGGCGACTGCTGGAAGTGCCGAAATTGCGGAAAGCTTGGACACAAGGTTGAAAGGTGTAAGAAGGGAACGATTTGCTTTAACTGTAATGAAGAAGGTCATAGGAAATCGGAATGCCCCAAGTTTAAAGCGATTGTACCTGGAAGAAACCCCCAGGGTGGTATCTACCAACTTGGAACAATTGAGGTGAAGAAAGAGGATCCGAATGTCGTTACCGGTACGTTTTTACTCAACAATTATTATGCTGTTGCTTTATTCGATTCGGGTGCCGATAGGAGCTTTGTATCCACTAAATTTAGTGCCCTTATTGATATTGAACCTGTTGAGATAAGTACCAGTTACGAGGTGGAATTGGCTGATGGTAAATTAGTGAAAACTAATAAGCTATTAGAAGGATGATCTCTAAATCTCTTGAACCATTCCTTTCCGATTGATTTGATGTTGATAGAATTAGGTAGTTTCGATATTATTATTGGTATGGATTGGTTGTCATTGAATAATGCTACTATTTTATGTGGAGAGAAGAAGGTTAAGATTCCTCTTAGGAATAGGACGTTAGTAATTGATGGTAGTCGAGGTGAATCCCGTTTGAAAATCATTTCATGTATTAAAGTCCAAAAGTACATCAGGAACGGTTGTGAGTTATTCTTAGCTCAAGTGACCGGGAATGAGTCTAGGGAGAAACGATTGGAAGATGTACCTATTATTTGTGAATTTCCTGAGGTATTTCCTAAAGATTTACCAGGACTTCCACCGATAAGGCAAGTAGAGTTTCGAATCGATTTAATTCCTGGTGCTGCACCGGTGGCACGTGCGCCTTACCGATTAACCCCTTCTGAATTAAAGGAGTTATCTGAGCAACTTAAGGAGTTGTCTGATAAAGGTTTTATTCGACCGAGCTCGTCGCCTTGGGGAGCTCCAGTCTTGTTCGTTAAGAAGAAGGATGGATCTTTTCGTATGTGCATTGATTATAGGGAACTGAATAAGTTGACAATTAAAAATCGATATCCTTTACCTAGGATTGATGATTTTTTTGATCAACTGCAAGGATCTAGTGTGTATTCTAAGATAGATTTGCGGTCAGGATATCACCAACTTCGCGTCCGTGAAGAAGATATTCCTATAACTGCATTTAGAACTCGTTATGGACACTATGAATTTCAAGTAATGCCATTTGGGTTAACTAACGCACCTGCGGTTTTCATGGATTTAATGAATCGAGTGTGCAAGCCCTACTTGGATAAACTTGTGATTGTGTTTATTGACGATATTCTAATCTATTCTAAGAATGAAGATGAGCATAGAGAACATTTGAGGATTGTTTTGAAGTTGTTGAAGGATGAAAAGTTGTATGCTAAGTTTTCGAAGTGTGATTTCTGGTTGGATTCTGTGCAATTTCTTGGTCATGTGATTAACAGAGATGGAATTCATGTTGATCCTGCAAAGGTTGAAGCTATTAAGAATTGGTCTGCACCGACAACGCCAACGGAAGTGCGACAGTTCTTAGGATTGGCTGGCTATTATAGACGATTCATTAAAGAATTTTCTTTGATAGCTAAACCCTTGACTAAGCTTACTCAGAAGAATAAACCTTTCGTTTGGGGAAGTGATGAAGATGGAGCATTTCAGACATTGAAGCAAAAATTATGTAGTGCGCCAATCTTATCATTACCCGAAGGGAGTGAAGATTTTGTAGTGTATTGTGATGCATCTCTTAGAGGTTATGGAGCTGTTTTGATGTAGAGAGAGAAGGTGATAGCTTATGCTTCTAGGCAATTAAGGAAGAATGAGGAGAATTATACTACTCATGATCTTGAACTAGGAGCTGTGGTCTTTGCTCTTAGGTTGTGGAGACATTATCTGTATGGCACCAAGTGTACGGTATTCACCGATCACAAAAGCCTACAGTATATTCTCGACCAGAAGGAATTGAACATGAGGCAACGAAGATGGATAGAGTTGTTAAGTGATTATGATTGTGATATAAAGTATCACCCAGGAAAAGCCAATGTTGTTGCTGATGCGTTGAGTAGGAAAGATAGAGGGCATATCAGGGTGCGTTCTCTAGTCTTGACCGTGCACAATAATTTGCCTGAGCAAATTAGAAATGCGCAAACAGAAGCTTGTAAGAAGGAGAATTTTGTTAATGAAGGGTTCCGAGGAGAAGGAGATCCTTTAGAGGTTAGAGCTGATGGAGTGAAATGTTTAAGAGGTCGTATGTGGATACCTAAGTTTGGAGGCTTAAGAGATTTGGTTATGTTAGAATCCCATAAATCTAAGTATTCCATTCATCCAGGATCTAATAAGATGTACCATGATTTGAAGAAGTTGTATTGGTGGCCGAATATGAAAGCTGAAATAGCTATGTATGTTCTTCAATGCTTTACTTGTGCTAGAGTTAAAGCCGAACATCAAAAGCCATCAGGACTACTTCAACAACCAAAGATTCCTGAATGGAAGTGGGAGCGAATTACAATGGACTTTATCACCAAGCTTCCTAGAACATCATCTGGAAACAATTCGATTTGGGTTATAGTCGATAGACTGACCAAATCAGCACACTTCATTCCGGTTAAGGAGCAGTTCTCACTGGAGAAGCTGACTCGAATATACCTTGATAATGTTGTATGCAAGCATGGAGTGCCTGTATCGATCATTTCAGATCGAGATCCTAGATTCGCATCGAATTTTTGGAAATCTCTCCAAAGATCTTTGGGAACGAATCTCGACATGAGCACTGCTTATCACCCCCAGACTGATGGGCAGAGTGAAAGGACGATACAAACACTGGAAGATATGTTGAGAGCTTGTGTGTTAGACTTTGGTAAGAATTGGGAAAACATTTGTCGTTAGCAGAGTTTTCGTATAACAATAGTTACCATTCTAGTATTAAGGCTGCACCGTTTGAAGCTTTGTATCGTAGGAAGTGTAGATCTCCTGTATGTTGGAGTGAAGTTGGGGATACCCAGCTCACGGGACCGGAATTGATCCGGGAGACTACGGAGATGATAATTCAGATTAAGAAGAGGTTGTTGACTGCCCGTAGTAGACAGAAAAGTTACGCGGATGTGCGGCGGAAGCCAATGGAGTTTGAAGTGGGTGACCGAGTAATGTTGAAGGTATCGCCATGGAAAGGCATTATAAGATTTGGAAAACGAGGAAAATTGAATCCCCGTTATATTGGACCCTTTAAGATTTTATCTAGAGTAGGTCCGGTGGCTTACAAACTAGAGTTACCCCCAGAACTTCATGGTGTTCACAACACATTCCATGTATCTAATCTGAAGAAATGTCTAGCAGTGAGTGATGACAAAATTCCGTTAGGTAAGGTTCGAATAGATGGGAAGTTGCATTTTATCGAAGAGCCCGTAGAAGTTATGGACCGTGAGGTAAAGCAACTGAAACAAAGTCGGATACCTAATGTCAAGATCCGATGTAATTCAAAGCATGGACCGGAGTATACTTGGGAACGAGAGGATGAAATGTGGAATAAATATCCGCACCTCTTCGATTTCAATAAGAAACGGACATCCAAATGAAATGGATCACGAGGACGTTGATCCCTTTTAGGAGGAAAAGCTGTGACAAATCTAACATTTTCAGGTAGTGAAATATTTTCTCGTATAATATTTTGAAACTTATTTTTATGTTGGTTGACGAACTCACAATTTACGGATTTACATTTGGGCTTACGTGCATAATTTGGCGTCTTTTACGACTAAACCGGAAACCTTAGGATTACGTATTTACGTTTTTGAACTATGTTTTTGATGAGACAATTTTTATTGGATTCGTTTTGTGACGGTGATTCATAATTTATAAAAACGTTTTTCATAAAACGACCTGAGGGCACGCAAATCGAGAAAACTAGAATCGAGAAATACCCGTAAACTAGTGAGATGGGACAAAACACTTTGCCCCACCCCACTAGCTTATATGGGACGGCAATATGACACCACCACACATAGGTGGCATCAAGTCTCAGCTAGTTACACAAGTGTAAGCTTGTGCTTACACTTTAAGCCAACTCATTTACCAACTAAACAAAACTAGCAAATGGTTTCACTTCTACCATTTACATCCATGTAATCTACTCTAAAACTCTCTCAACTTACCCCTCCTTGCCGTCCCAAATAAAGTAACAAACCCCATCATTGATCTTTTCTAGCTACAAACCACATGTTTACTAGTCCTATTAAGGTGTTTCCTTGAAGCCTTGATCATTTGGTGGCCATTTAAACAACTTTGGAGGTGATTTGCTTGTGTCCTAGGGCTGATTTTCCAACATATGATCTTGATATTTGATGGTCTTGGAGATACTTGTTGTGTTCATCAAGTTCTTGCCTTCCTAAAACAAGAAATCCACTTGGATTGGTAAAGAAGATCATCCTCTACATTTTTCTCTTATTATTTTGTAAAGAACAAATGTATTTTCTTTCATTTTGTATATGTATATGATGTATATATGATGATAAAAATGTTGTGTGGGGATCAAGTGTTGATAAACATGCTTAAAAATGATGATAACCATAAGAAATGAAGCTAAAATCATGACTAATTAGTTGGCTGTATAAAAACAGTAGATAACTAAATGATGAACTGATAAAAATGCATGGTTTGATCTATTTACAGTAAGTAGATGATGTTATACACATGTGAGAGTTGGCCATGCAATGGAATCAAAATAATGAGTGAGATATGATCAAAACAAGTTAGGTGGTACAATCTGAATAAGCAGTTTTGTAGGGACTGTTAAGGCAACATAGACTTAAAATGGGCAGTAGCTATAACTAAGTTATATGTAGCACATATTATGAAGAAGTTGTCATCCAAAAATGAGCTTCTAAGTCATTGTATAACTCTAGATATGATAAAAATGGTGAATATGAAGTTAAAAATCAGATTTTGGAAATAATGTTTATTATTATTATATAAGCACTCACATTATAATTTATAAAATGTAAAATATAAACCCACTAACTTATAGAAATTATTTATATAAATGTATAAAAGGTTAATTAAATGGGTAAATTATATAAATGGTGGTAAAAATAATATTTATAAGTAATAAAAACTATAAACTTGATTTTTACGACTTTTTCGGCTATCGTCGTGAAATTAACGTTTTCCATCAAATAAAACTTAGACGACCAAACACGTCTAATGTAAAGTTTATAAAAGCTATATACTGATGTATAAGTAACTAATACAAGTAAAAACCGATAAAACCCGAACTATAAGAATTACGGACATTTACGAGCTAACTAAACCTATTAGACTAATAATTGGACTTAATAAGATAAAAACTTGTAAAAAGAATTATTTGGGCTTAAACCATTTGGGCCCAACATGAAAAGTATATATACTGATCATATAGGTATAAAATGGGTAAAAACATGTAAAAGAACTTATAAAATAATTAATGGACTTAAAATAGGTAAAATCGGTAAAACTAGTGAACTAGTAAGACGATACTAAAACGTAAACACTAAAATGAGTAAATGAGGATTTATAAACCCACTTGATCATCATCATATGTACAAAATCATCATACGTATATTGTTAATTTGATAAAAGTCATTGGACCGAGTCTAAGACCGATTATTATTTATATAGGTTTCCGTGACCGAAGCACGCCCGTAGCCGATAATCCGTCTTTCATTAACAACGTGAGTTCATAGCCTCGCACTCTTTTAAATGTTTTTATAAAATGATTTGTAAACCCGCGAGGGAGATAACATGCTAGATTTTTATAAAAATAGAACACAAGTAGTCCCGATTGTATGCTAAATGATATGGACCCGAATGATGCTATGACCCTATATTCGAGACTAAAAGGATTATTAGTAGTTAGGTTATGTCACTTAAAGTCCCATTAGCATGAATTGTGAACTACCGGGTTTTGGTAGACGCTTATGCATTTGATAGTACTATTTGGGGACGATCACCCCAGTTCGCGCCTTGACGGTTGATCCCCATCGTACCACATTGATTGGTAAGCGAATTTATGTATGAGAAGATTCCATAGCGTGATTTTTGTGACGACACGCTAACTTAGATGGGCAAATTGTTTGTCGGGTTCGCGGCCCGCTGTTTTCACAGTAAGGTAACAATGTCATGCGGCTAATAATAATCCTACAATCTATACGACATGTATAATCTAAATAAACGATATGATACGACGCTATTAACGATGAATATATTACCTATCCTGGTAATATAGAGACTACGGTCTCATGGACGGTTTCAGATGTATGCTTGATTTATATATTGCCTGACTAGCAATATGTGGACTTACTTCCGATATTATACTTGTGTTCTGATTTTAAATTAATGTAAATGATTTTTTTATATAACAGTTTTCATTAAACTCTATGAATTCACACGGCATTCGCTGATATGATTTTTGCATGTTTTCTATCTCAGGTGCTTGAAGGTAATCCAGATGGAGATCGACTCTGATGGCCCACACTTAATATTAAAAATGTTCATTCGATCTGTGTTTTGTAAACTTAATGACCTGTATAATTTGGGACCTGTTGTACACTTTAAAACCTTTTTATCGAATGAATGTTTGTTAAACCTTGTACAACCATTTTTATGTGTTGTCTATGATTGGAGTTATTGTGCTATCCCGTAACACTCTGAAAGACCCTTCCGCTGTACCGATACGAAAAATGAGAGTGTTACATAATAAGTGTGAAAACACTTATCCTTTTACCACTTATTTCCAATCATAACAAGACCAAAACGTGTGATTTATGTCGTAAAAGTCAGAATTATGCGTGGTTTGTGTTTTTATTGTGTTTTAGGACCAAAATATGAAAAAGGAAGAAAACACGGGTTTTCACAGGCTTTTATCGAAGAAAACGGGAAAACACGAAGTCAAAAGATCAAGAGTGTAAAAAGAACGGAAGTCCAAGGCATATTCTGAAGATTTATCGAAGAAAAAGTCTAAAGACGGAAGTTTAACGAAGTCGAAGAACTTAAGTCTAATAGAAGAAGAAAATTAAAAGACAAGTTCAAATCCCGAGACGACAAAGAAAAAGAATTAAAGTCGAGTCGAGAAGACGTGAAGAAAGCAAGAAAGAAGATGCAACACATGCACTCCTTCCACCTTCCCTATAAATACCCTCCTAATAGTCATTAGTTGGGGGTTAGATAGTTTTAGCTAGTTTTCACTTTTTCATTTTCTCTAGTTTTAGAGAGAGAAAGTCTTAAACTTTCTCTCACTAAGTTTCATCTTTTTCTTAATCTTTCAAGATTAAACATTTGTATTGCTTATTTTTCATTAATCAAGTTCTATTTTAAGCTTTTAATCCTTAATCTCATTCTACTCTTCTTTGATTTTAGATTGATTTTGGTGCGATTATCATATGATCCGTGTTGTTCTAAATGATTTCGCGCTTAAAAAGTTAATCTTTTGATCATTTCATAAGTTTTCATTTGATTAAGCTTTAAGACTTTTGTGCTTATTGGCTTATTTTTTATGATTAGCTTTTTCTTATAAAAAGTCTTCTTTAAAAGTTCATGTTTTTATAGTTTAATCAAATGTTTGTTTATTTTCGAGTTAGATAAGTTGATAAAAGTGCTTATTTGATTCCGTTTAAGTTGATTCGTTCTAGTTTCGGGAATAAGCTCATCCTAATAGCTTATTTTCTTGCTTTCCAACCGAATCCCACAAAAATCGGAAAGGGATTAAACCCCCTTTCTGATCGAACATTCCGAGCAGCCTCCCACCCTTTTTCCGATTGATCAAATCGGAAAAGGGTTTGTATATTCCGATTTTCACCCCTGTATTCCGATCATAGTGATCGGATTAGGGCTTTCACATTCCGATGGTTGCCCTGTTGCTTATTTCGATTGGGGGTTTCTGTTTAGTATTCCGATTATAGTAGTTTTCCCAATATTCTAATTGGTAGTCTAGCTTATATTCCGATTGCTCCCTATTCTAATATTCCGATCAGTGTGGTAGCTTATATTCCGATTGACCCCCCTTTGTGGATATTCCGATTTCATTCCCCCCCATATTCCGACCACCAGATCGGAATACATTCCGATCTGGGCTTGTTTTGGCTTATTCCGATTGAGTTGTTTTGGTGTATCCCGTTCTTACTTTCTTTTAGTACTTTTCAACTAAGTTCTTATTTTTAGAAAGTTTTCCAAGTGTTAGTTTTATTTAGTGTGCTAGTACTTTTCCATTGCTATCTTTAAGTTTACAATCATTTATTTTTACTCGTCATTTTAGTATTAATCTTTATTCTTCCATTTTACTCAACGACACTTTAATTACTTGCTAATAGTTTAAAATAGATAATCAACCAAACCATTCTCTTGATTCACCAAAAGACGATTGAGTCGCACTTTAGACCGGTTTTCAATTCGAAAAGACTTGGGACAACTATATTTTATACGAGGTGTAAAAACTAAGTATTACCTTGCCAATTTAGAACGTATGCTTAAGCGGTGCGAAGACACTCACCTTGTTTTGAATTGGGAAAAATGCCATTTTATGGTAAAAGAAGGCATTGTCTAGGACACAAAATCTCTAAAGCCGGTCTTGAAGTCGATCGTGCTAAAGTTGATGTCATAGCCAAATTACCTCCACCTTCAACCGTGAAGGGTGTGAGAAGTTTTCTGGGTCATGCGGGATTCTATCATCGATTCATTCAGGATTTCTCTAAAATCGCTCGCCCGATGACCCACCTCTTGGAAAAAGATACTCCTTTTATCTTTTCTAAAGAGTGTATCGAAGCCTTCAATCTTCTTAAAGATAAGCTAACTAAGGCACCGGTCTTGGTTACCCCTAATTGGAAGCTGCCTTTTGAGTTGATGTGCGATGCTAGCGACCTTGCTATTGGAGCGGTTTTGGGTCAAAGAGTGAATAAACACTTCCAACCAATCCACTATGCTAGCAAAACAATGACGGGGGCTCAATTGCATTATACGACAACCGAAAAAGAGCTTTTAGCTGTTGTCTATGCTTCTGAAAAATTTCGCCCCTATCTTGTTGTATCCACCACCATCGTATACACGGACCATTCCGCGTTGAAGTACTTGATGACTAAGCATGACTCTAAGCCAATAATTCTTCGATGGGTTTTACTCCTTCAAGAATTCAACATTGAAATTCGTGACAAGAAGGGAGCCGAAAACCTAGCCGCGGATCATGTGAGTCGACTTGAGGATCCATATCAAGGGGATCATCCGAACAAAGAGATCAATGACTCTTTTCCCCTTGAGACCTTAATGTCTATAAATCTCAGTCTTGATGACACTCCGTGGTTTGCCGACATTACAAACTACTTAGCGGGTGGTATTCTCATCAAAGGGTTAACATCCCAACAAAAGAAGAAGTTCTTGAATGATGTTAAGACTTACTTTTGGGATGACCCTTTTCTATTCAAACAATGTGCTGATCTGATCATTCGTCGATGTGTTGATGGATCGGCAACTTTGCAAATCCTTGCTGCTTGCCATAAAGGACCCACCGGTGGTCACTTTGGTCCCAACTACACCGCTAAGAAAGTGTTTGATTCTGGATTCTATTGGCCCACCATTCATCGTGACGCTCACGAAATGGTTAAGCATTGTGATGCTTGCCAATGCCAAGGCAAGATCACGCATAAGGATGAGATGCCTCAAAATTTCATACAAGAATGTGAAATCTTTGACGTATGGGGCATCGACTTTATGAGGCCATTTCCATCCTCCAAAGGGAACAAGTACATCCTCGTAGCCGTTGACTGCGTTTCTAAATGGGTTGAAGCTAAGGATCTACCTACGAACGATGCGAGGGTGGTTGTGAACTTTTTGAAGCAGCTTTTCGCTCGATTCGGCGTTCCTCGTGCTATTATCAGTGACCACGAGACTCATTTTTGCAATGATCAATTTGCAAGAGTCATGGCTAAGTATGGTGTTAATCATCGTCTTTCTACCGCGTATCATCCCCAAACCAATGGGTAAGCCGAGATTTCCAACCGTGGATTGGAGCGAATTTTGGAGCGTACTGTGGGAGAGCATCGCGCCGCGTGGGCCGATAAGTTAGATGATGCTCTGTGGGCTTTCCGTACTGCTTATAAGACCCTGATCGGTTGTACACCTTATCGTCTTATGTACGGGAAAGCATGCCACCTCCCCATCGAGCTGGAACATAAGGCGCACTGGGCCTTGAAGTGGGCTAACTTCGACATCAACAAAGCCGGTGATCTCCTCAATATTCAACTTAACGAGCTCAACGAACTGAGGAATGAAGCTTACGAGAACTCACTGATCTACAAGGAGAAGACCAAGATCATTCATGACGCAAGGATTAAGAACCGAGAGTTCCACCTTGATGACTTTTGACGAACCGTGATACCGTGTTCCCATCTTCCCGGTTCTATCCTAAACTCTTGTGATTCAATATTTCATATTTTATATGTTCACATTGAATTCACTTTAGTTGTCCTTTCCTTAGCAAGATTTAAACAAAGTGCACAATGTCATAAGTGTAGGGGAGTTTACTCCCACATGCTTAAACATTGAGGACAATGTTTATCTCAAGTGTAGGGGGGACTTCTATCGAAGTAAGTGGTCTTTTCCATGAATTTGCCCTCATTTTAACCGGAAAATTTGATTTTTCGATATTTTTCAAAATTTTTAATCTATTTTGGCCTAGTTGTATAGCGGTATTTTTCTTCATTATGGTTATTTTCTTTCCTTGCTTAAATAAAGTGGTTTTAAATTTTTCTTAGTCATGAATATTTTGACTCAACCCGAGTTTACTTATCTAAGTTTACTCTAGCTAGTATCCTTAACGTGTTTAAGTCAAGTTTTGCTAGGCTTTTATATAGGGAGCTATAAAACGCGAAAGTCTTAACTCTCACGAGTTAAGAACAAGAACTTTTCGCAAGTTCCTATTATTGATCCTAGAGAGTTGTTTATCAAGGGAACTTTAAAACGCGATTTCTAAACTTGAAAAAATCTAAGAATTTGCAAGATCCTATAGGCGACTCGAAAACCCAAAACTTTGATTTAATAGGCTAAGCATCCACGAGTCTCATTCCTTGAGATTTTAAACTGTGGAGAACGAGAGATGATAGAGCCAATTATAAGTTTGGTATTCTTTCGTGAATTTATGTGAGTTAATTATAAGCCTATTCCCCCTTCGCTTGTTAATAAATTTATCTGCAATAAATAAGGTTGTACGATTTAAAAGGTTACTTAGCTTCTAGCCCAAGATCGTTTAAAAGTTGCTCGGTACGGATTAGAGTTCATAGCCAAGGCATAACTTATTGAAGCGGGATGCGAAGATTGGCGAGTCCGAAAAGGCCCTAACAAGGCATGAGGGCTACATTTTGATGCTAAAGATCCAAAAGTGATGTGAAGACTCATTTATCGAAAATCAATATGAAGGATCGAGACACACGACGAAAAGCAAATACTCCCCTAAAGATCATGGAGAAGTCTATCCAAAAAGGCCCTAACAAGGTATGAGGATAAATAGATCCAAGTCCTAAAAGGAGGCGAATCGTTGTATATCAAAGTCCAAAATAAAGATTGGAGAAAAATGAAGAAGTCGTGGTCCAAAGATGAAGAATCTCTCAAAACTTCAAGTGAAGAAATTCCTATTATGAAGAGAAGGCCATTATTTCATGAACGTCTCTCAAGATTCAAAGTATGAAGTCGCTGCCAAATATCGGTCCGAGAAAGGTCTCAAATCGTGAAGCGAGTTATGCCAACATATGAACTTTATGAGGTCCCGAGAAGCAGTTTTAAAAGATTTTGTCCTTTACCTAACTATTGATTAAATCGTTCACTTTATTTTCGGCCTAAATAACTATCGAAATAAGTCAAACAATGCATCTTCGTGATCATTCAAGACAAAAATAAAATATAAGAGATACACCTAGGAATAAGGGAGTCTAAGTATATAATTGGCCCACATGAATTCGTGTTAGTCTGCTAACTTATAATAACAATGATCTCGTTTTTAAGCTTGGTATGGGGAACGTGAAACTTGAGGATGATAAACATTCATGGCTGCCAAAAACCAATGTAAGTCTTTCATTTCTTTACTTGCTTTTATCTTTTTACTTTCCTTAAATATTTAGTATTTAATAAAGGCCAAGGTAGGTTATTTATGATGAAAAATGTAAACCGTCCTTTTAAATTAATGCATTACATGAGGGCATTGCAATGGTCAAGTGTAGGGGATTTAATAAGTGTGAAAACCCTTATCCTTTTACCACTTATTTCTAATAATAACAAGACCAAAACGTGTATTTTATGTCGTAAAAGTCGGAATTATGCGTGGTTTGTGTTTTTATTGTGTTTTAGGACCAAAAGATGAAAAAGGAAGAAAACACGAGCTTTTACGGGCTTTTATCGAAGAAAACGAGAAAAGACAAAGTCAAAAGATCAAGAGTGCCTAAAAGACGGATGTCCAAGACCTATTCTGAAGATTTATCGAAGAACAAGTCTAAAGACGGAAGTTTAATGAAGTCGAAGAACTCGAGTCTAAATAAATGAAGAAATGTTAAGACGAGTTTAATTAATCCCGAGACGACATCGAGAAAGACAAATGAATTAAATCGAGTCGAGAAGAAAAAGAAAGAAGAAAGCACCACACATCACTTTCCACTTCCCTATAAATACCCTCCTAATCACATTTGGAGGGTGGTTAGCTAGTTTTCATTTTAATTTTTTCTTTTCTAGTTTTAGAGAGAGAAAGTTCCCAACTTTCTCTCACTTAGTTTTTCTTTGTTTTCATCTTTTAAATTTTAAGCTTTTCATTAATCTTTGTATTTTGAGTTTCTTTAAATTAAAAGTTTAAGTTTAAGTTTGTGTTCTTTAATCTCTTCCTACATTTCTTGGTTTCATTTTGCCTTTAATCCGAAAATTACAATCCATACGTTTTGATTTTGTTTCATGTTTAAGTAGTTAAAAGATTAATCTTTTTACTACTTTTTAAGCTTTTATTTGGTTTAGGCTATAAGTTCTTTATGCTTATTAGCTTATTTCATGCTTTAGCTTATTACTTTTCGGATTATTAAAAAGATTTAGTCTTTCTAAAGCTTCCTCTATAAAGTTTATGATCTCATGTTTTTAAAAGTTGTCGAATTTTAGCTTTTTGAGTTATTTAAGTCCCGGTTAAAGTAGCTTATAGTATGTGCTTATTGAAGTTTCAGCTTATCACCATTTTCGGATTGATCTTGTATCCCATCGCAATATTAGGGTTTCTACACATTCCGAGAGAAGCTTGGTTTGATCGAAATAACCATTTGTGGTTTTACTTAGCGATCGATTGTACTTGCCCCTTATTCCGATCTGGGTTGCGATCGCTCATTGCGATCGCACATTCCGACGGGTAATAAGGTTATTTTCAGTCGAAACTCTGCCCATTTTTCGCCAGCAACATTTCGATAGACATCATTCCGATAAGTAACATTCCGATAGAGTTTGTATTCCGATCTGGATATTGCGACCACATTGCATTTCGACAGATTTGACCCTGAATATTCCGATGGATTGTTTTGATACTTATTCCGATGGCACATTCCGATCTGGGATTCCGATGGCCTAGTTTTAATCACATTCCGATAGATAGGAGTTTTTATATTCCGATAGCTTAAGATTTGAAGTTTTAAAGTTTTGCAAAGTTTTATGTTTTAAGTGCTTTTCTAAATAAATTTTAAACACTTTAATTTCACTCAACGACATTTTCATACTTGCTTTTAATTTAAATCAGTTAACCAAAACCAACCCCTTTTAGTAACCAAGAACAACTATTCCACTTTGAACCGTGATCAATTCGAGAAGTTACCGAGATTAATCTTGAACCATAACAAAATGCTAGTATCACTTCACATAGTCGTACTAAGGTATGAGCTTCACGAATAATTGTTGGCCAATAAAAGCCAGCGTCGAACACTTTTTTAGCGGTGGTGTTCGCGGCGTAATGTCCTCCGGTACGCCCGTAGTGACATTCATCTAGAATTTTTCTAGATTCAAATCCGGAAATACAACATCGTATTATTCCATCGGAACAAATTCTAAATAAGTAAGGATCGTCCCAAAAGTATTTTTTTAGTTCAGAGAAAAATCTTTTCTTTTGTTGGTGCGTCATTCCCTTTCGTAAAATACCTACAGCCAAATAGTTTGCAAAGTCTGCGAACCATGGTGTATTGTTAGTACTTACTTGCATTATATGCTCATCGGGAAAATCATCGATTTCATCATCGCTAGAATCATCATTCACTATGCGGGATAAATGATCGCCAACAACATTTTCGGCTCCTTTTTTATCTTTAATTTCCAAATCAAATTCTTGTAAAAGCAATTTCTATCGTATTAGACGAGGTTTGGCGTCTTGCTTTTTAAACAAGTATTTTAAAGCTGAGTGTGTGGAAACCTTGGTTTCTGGATCTTTGAAGCTACTAGGAATGATCATTGTTCATATGATTATACAATCAAAGTGGAATTAGAACAACAACCATTAACAAGGTGTTTAGGCACAATAACATGAATTAAAACACAATTGGATTGTTCATTATATTAATAACAAACAATCACTAGACGTGTATACATTGAATCCCACGTCTAGTCGACACACACTTTAGGTTTACATTGTGAATGAATTGAATGAATAAAACCTATGACCCTTGGTTCCTTTTATAATGTAAGGATTAGGGTTTACAAGAGATAAGGATGAATAAACAAGTAAATCTTCTATTTAAATAAACTTATGCAGAATATCTTTTGCATGTTTATCTAAATAGAAACTTCCATAAGCTTCTTTTGTCTATGTTTTGTCAATGCTTGAATTGCATGTGACAATGCTTGGATTGCACACGACAATGCTTGAGCCATCAACGCCTAATTAACTCTTGTCAACGCTTGATTAACTCTTGACAACGCTTAGACAATAACTTCACGTTTTCTTCATTTTTGAGTTTCTGCCACATCAACTTTTTGACCCAACAGAGTGATCGGTGTAAACTATTGTTTTTGACAATACGAGGTATGATCGATGTTAATATGGATTCACTATGAATACGGGTATAAGATCCGGAGGTCAGGGAGGGTAGAAGTGATGTTTAGCCATGGTTAGTGAGAGAAAGAGAGAGAGTTGCTCTAATAAAAGTGTGTTTATTAGAGAGAGAAAGTAAATAAAGAAATGAACAACCTCACCCCTCCATAGAAGTATGGAGGGGTATATATAGCACGGGACTTGGATTATTACATATGACAATATTAGTCCCTACAAGTCCCGGCTATGAAACTAATGTAATTCCGTTAGTTGCACACATTTTAAGGCTAACAATCATCCTCTAATGTGGAGACATACGGAATTACTTACAATGTTCCTAAAAATTCAAATACAACAAAAATATGACAGTATTAAGTTTACTTCCAATGCTGAGGATGACGTCGTTGTCTTCAAGTCTTCTAGAAAAACTTATACCTCAGTTTGATTCCTCTTTTTCTTTGCTTGTTGAGGAACCATTGTATCATGTATGAACTGGATTAACTTCCCCCCAACTCATACCACATGTCTTGAAAAGCTTTCTTCATAGACTTCTTTTTGAGAAGCTTCTGAATCAGCTTCCCCCCAAACCAATATCCCTGTCTTGAGCAGAATCTGTAGCTTGAGCAATCTTCTATCTTTGATATTTAAAGTGCACAGCGAAATAATGTACACGAAGAAACAAACCACACCAAGTAATTGCTACCTTGACATTTTTGGTCTTCATGATTATGTGTTTGGGGAAACATGTAAGAAATCAGCAACAAATCTTCTCACGCTTGTAGAATACTTCCCCCTGGAAGTTGAACTAAGTACTTCAAAGTACACGTTCTTCTCCCATGATGGTGACGAACTCTCAGAAGCATCATCTGACGTGTACGGTCAAAATCGCGAGATGTTCTTGTCGAAAGTATGGTGGTTACGAACACTCAGAAGCATCATTTGACGTGTACGCTTAGAATCGCGAGATGTTCTTATCAAAAGTAAGATGGTTAAGAACACTCAGAAGCATCATCTAACGTGTACGCTCAGAATCGTGAGATGTTCTTGTCAAAAGTATAATGGTTAAGAACACTCAGAAGCATCCTCTGACAAGTACGATCAGAATCGCGAGATGTTCATGTCTGAATCAAAAATCTTTGTTGACGTTCTGTAGCTCAAGTTGCTCGTGAGAATTGTTTGCTGATCACATCTCTACTCTTGTACTCTCTGGCTAAAATTACCAACCTCCTATTCTTTCGGCTATTTATAGTGACCACTGGTGAAGTAAACTTGATATTCCAAACTTGAAACTGAACTACAATCCCCCAAATTTGTTACTTACGCTTAGCATAGTTGATTGACGAACGGTGCAGAGAAATGTCTCTTAGAATCTTATACATAAAGAGAGAGGTATAAGATGTAGAACGCCTCTTGAAGTATCCACAACTCCCGGTGAGTGTGACACTGAGCACTACAACGTAACTCCTTAAGTGATAGTTGTCCATGTCGTCGACCTTTTACCCCTTGACAGTGGAAACTAGATAAATCAAGTCTCAATCATTAATGATCAAGCGAATCATCAATCGATAGAATGGGGTGAAAGATGCTCGATGATGAATTGAGTAGACGCCTTCGTGATATTCCACTTCAACTTCAAATAATAAATACCAAATCCACTTCGTAATCATTTGACATTACTTTGCTCGAATACTAGCCGTTTTGACATTTTCAGTGAATCTTAAAGGATCGTTTTAGTGTTTGTTTGTTTTTGTCGTGTTTGTTGTGTCTAGTTGTGTTTGATTGAGTGTCGTTAACTAAAATCCAACGATGACTAGAGAAAGAGAATCTATCAACATGGTTTAGCTAACTTGACTTTGAAGCCCAAAATTAGTCACATACGAGAAGTTAGGGTTTTGTAACGAGGGTTTTCTTTGAACGAAATGACCCGTAAGCACCAATATCTCCAAAATAATACTTCCGGTCCATATAGCACTTTTCAGATATGATTATTAGCAAAGTGTGTCAGCCCAAGTCTTGGCCCATCAAAGATCACCCATCCTTCTTACACATTGCCATACCCGGTCCATATACCATATTACACACTAATAGGATACGGCCCAACAACAATGTTGACATAACCAAATTAGGAATTCCATATAAGATAAACATACCCTAAGTTATCTCACAGTTAACCCTAGACTCTTCCATCGTTTTCTCCGCCCCCAACACTTCACTCATCCACCATTTCACTTATTATACCAAAACGTAGCAACTTGTCCTCATTTCTAGTTTATACCACCCCCAACACTTCATCTTTCCATCAATCCTAGAAAGCTCTGTCCCATCATCTTCTAATACTTTTGTCCCCATCTCATTCTTACAAACAAAGATAACAAATCTCATCTCACATCTCAGCCACAACCTTCTCCATCTGTCTATCTCGAATTCTCCATGTAATCTCATCTAAATAGAAAGAACATCTCAAACCAACACTTATTTAACCAATCTTAGCAATCATATCTAAATCCCCCAAACAAATTTCCATATCAGAGACATCAACCAAAATCGAACCAGAAGCACTTTTAATTTAATTGAGTGCGCGAATCTGCCAAGAACATGTCTTCATGATCTCATTGAGGTCTCGGGTAAGGTTAATTGGGCATGCATGTCGATTTTCATAAGGTTTTCATTTCGTGGTGAGATTATTTAACACGAAAACAAGATAGATTATAACACACTTGTTATAGATATTTCTTATTCAGTTTTCGAATATTAAATGAGGGTTTTAACCACTCACAGATTTGTGATGATGTGTCCAAATCGTGGTACAGATATCTTTTGGTTTTGATATTATTTGTAACACACGAATCGGATGAAACTGGGAACTTTGTAAAAATAAAGAAGTTGATTCGAGTCTAGATGGGGTTTAGTAGACGATGTGATAGGATAGATTTGGTGTTTGTGGAGGTATAAGGTGATTTAAGGCTGTTATGTTTTGTTATTATTGATGTTGTTGAGTCGGTATTGATGAGTTGGATTGAGTGTTGGTGTGAGTTTGGTTTTAGGGATGAGTCGGAATTGGGTTTGGTTGTAGGGATGTGTTTTAACCTTTGACTCAGTTGAGTTAACCCGGTCAACTCGGTCATTCTCGGGTTGACACGGTGTGAATTTATGTAATTGAGTCAAATAAATGTTTTCAGAGCCATCTCAATCTTTAGAGGCCATAGCAATAATATACATCCCATCACAATAAGTTTAAATACCCATCGGAATAATCCCAGTGAAAAGCCATCGGAATGTGTAATCCATCGAAATATGAAAAAAGGGCCATCCGAATGTATAATCCATCGGAATATTCCATCGGAAAAATCCATCGGAATAACCCATCCGAATAATCTATCGGAATAAGCCCATCTAAAAAGCCATCGGAATCACCATCAGCAAACCCATCGGAATAAGCATCGGAAAACTGTCGAAAAAGGGTTTTGAAACCGAAAATAGTGGATCTTGCCATTTTTTTGTTTTTCTGTCCTTTTCCCAATAAAAAGTTAGATCATATGATATTTGATGGGACAAAAAAGACGTGTAGAAAAATGGACAAATGATTTGATGAAACCAATAACATATCACTAATTAGAAAATTGATAATAAAAGGACTGATGTGGATGTTGATTTAGACCAACTGTGTAACACAGTTATGCAAAGAAAATAAAAAAACGTACCAAATCAAAATAGATCTGACACACAAACACGAACACAAAACATCGAAACAAAAACACGAAACACCCCCGGTTAGCTCTGATGCCAATTGTTAATATGGATTCACTATGAACACGGGTATAAGATCCGGAGGTCGGTGAGGGTAGAAGTGATGTTTAGACATGGTTAGTGAGAGAGAGTTGCTCTAATAAAAGTGTGTTTATTAGAGAGAAAAGGTAAAAGAAGAAATGAACAACCTCACCCCTCCATGGAAGTATGGAGGGGTATATATAGCACGGGACTTGGACTATTACATATGACAAGATTAGTCCCTGCAAGTCCCGGCTATGAAACTAATGTAATTCTGTTAGTCGCATCCATTTTAAGGCTAACAATTGAAATTTGTCAAACGCGTAAACTACAGCCATGAGTTCTTTTCCATAATTGTATAATTTTGTTGGGCTGTGTTAAGAGTTCTACTTGCAAAATAGATGGGATGAAACTGTTTACCATCTTTTTGTCCAAGGACGGCTCCAATGGCATGATCACTTGCATCACACATAAGCACAAATGGAAGGTTCCAATTGGGGCTTGTAATAATGGGTGTGCATGTAAGCTTTTCTTTTATGTGATTTGAATGCTGAAAGACATTTGTCATTAAAATCGAACGTTCTTTCTTTCTCTAAAAGTTGAGTTAAAGGTCTTGCGATTTTCGCAAAGTCTTTGATAGATCGTCGGTAAAAACCGGCATGAACTAAGAAACTTCTAATGCCTTTAACATTAGTAGGTGGTGGGAGTTTTGAGATCACGTCTATTTTTGCTTTGTCAACTTCAAGGCCGGCTCCAGACACGTTGTGTCCAAGCACAATTCCTTTTTTAACCATAAAGTGACATTTTTCCCAGTTTAGCACAAGATTTGCTTCTTTGCATCGTGCTAACATTTTATCGAGATTGTTTAGACATGTGCCGAAAGAATTTCCAAAGACGGAGAAATCGTCCATGAAGACTTCGACTGATTCTTCAATCATATCATGAAAGATTGCAATCATACACCTCTGAAAAGTAGCAGGTGCATTGCATAGGCCAAAAGGCATGCGCCTATAAGCGTAAGTTCCAAATGGACAAGTAAACGTGGTTTTCTCTTCATCCATAGGGTCGATTGGGATTTGATAGTATCCAGAAAAACCATCGAGGAAACAAAAGTATTCATTTCCTGCGAGTCTTTCTAACATGATCCATAAAGGGTAAGGGAAAATGATCTTTCGCGGTTGCATCATTTAGTTTTCGATAATCAATACAAACTCTCCATCCGGTGATGGTTCGTGTTTGTACTAAATCATTGTTTTCATTAGTCACTACAGTAATACCTCCCTTTTTAGGTACACGACGAATAGGACTAACCCATGGGCTATCGGTGATTGGGTAGATTATTCCAGAGTCTAAGAGTTTAAGTATTTCTTTTTTAACAACATCTTTCATGTTAGGATTTAATCTTCGTTGTTTTTCAACAATTGGTTTCTTGTTATCCAAAAGTTGGATTTTGTGTTAGCATTACGATGGACATATGCCAGGAATGTCAGAAGTTGTCCAAGAAAAGGCTTGTTTATGCTTCTTGAGAATGTCAATTAGATCGTCTTTGTGTTCTTCAGAAAGTTGGGATGAAATAATTATAGGGAGTAATTTTTCTTCGTGAAGAAACACATATTCCAGATGTTCAGGAAGAGGTTTAAGTTCTAAATCGGTAGGAGGTTCTTCGACAGATTTCTTAACTTTAAAATCGGTTTCGAAAGTTATGGTTTCAAATGGTGTTTCGATTTCTTCGATTTTTTCGATTGGTTCATCATCGGTATGGTCGGCTATGAAGGCATCAAATTCAGCAAAAATTTCTTCTTCGAGGATGGTTCCTTCGAGAGAATGCAAAATTTCGCTTCCTTCATCAAGAAGAGCGTCGAAATCGGCTTCAATGATTTCTTAAATGACATCGATACTAAAACAAGTATCGTCATTAGAGTACGAGTGTTTCATTGATTCGTCAATAGAAAAAGAAATTCTATCTTCTCCAACTCCAAGGTTGATTTGTTTTTGCTTTACTCTAATTATAGCATCAGTTGTGTTTAAGAAAAGTCTACCAAGGATAAGTGGTACCTTGCTATCTTCTTCCATTTCTAAGATTACAAAGTCAACAGGAAAAACAAACTTTCTGACTTCTATGAGCATCTTTTTAGCTATCCCCATTGGGTATTGGAAAGAACGGTCCGCGAGTCGAACGCTCATTTTTGTGGGTTTTAAAACGTTTTTGGAGAGTTTAGCATACAAAGAGTATGGCATGAGGTTGATACTTGCGCCAAGATCGGCCAAGGCGTTGCAAGAGTATGAGTGAGGGAAAGTACATGGGATTAGGAAACTTCCAGGATCTCCTAGTTTTGGTGGTACTTTGTTTTAGACAATGGAAGAACATTCATCATTTAGAAAAGTTGAAGAAACTTCTTCAAACTTATGCTTACTCTTGATAAGTTCTTTGATAAATTTGCCATAATTTGGCATTCCAGCCAGAACATCGACTAAAGACATGTTAATTCAAACTTCTTGTATAAAGTCGAGGAATTTACCATACTTAGCTTGCATATTTTGCTTGCGTAAGCGTTGTGGATATGGTAGTTTATATGGTTTGGGTGTTGGGTTTTCAGTTGGTTTGGTATGGTTGGTTGGGCTTCATTCTGATTATCACTATCGAATGGAACTTCGATTGGTGTAACTTGAGTAGGTTTGTTTGGTGATTCGTAAGATAAACCGTTGCGTGTGAATACGGTATTCACATGCTCGTTACGAGCTTGTGGGGGTTGATATTTGTTGTTGTTCTTGGGATTTGGGTTGGTATTGCTTGGTAAAGAACCAGAAGCGCGATTCGATTTTTTATCGGCCAAACGATCAAATTTAGCTTCAAGGTTTTGAATGGAATCTTGGTGGTTTTTGGTAGTGGTTTCGAACTTGGTTTTGAATTCAGTGAATGTTTCTCGAACAAAAATGTTGGTTTTTCTTTGAGATTCTATAAAGTTGTAGATTTTGGTTTCAAGGTTGTTTTTGTCTTCGGTTGGAGTGGGTTTCTTTTTGTCTCGATCATAACTTAGTTTATCATCTTCAATTATCGCGGTCGCGATTACGATAATCGTTATAAAATCGAGTTCGACAAAAGGTATTCATGAAGTTGGCTTCTTCTTCCTTCGTCATGGGTATGTCATCATCATCACATTCACTAGAAGGATGGTTTCCTCCACAGTGTTTGTAGGTTTTATGTTTTATCTCTTCAAATGTTAAGAGACATGGCATCCATTCGAGCCATAATTTTCTCGGTATCGGTTGGGTTGTTGCTTCCTTCGGCAAAAGCTATGGTTTTTCGTGGGTTTTTGTTTTTGTGATTTTTGGGCCAATCAAACTTAAGTAGGACTTTGTCATCCAATAATTGGTAAGCTTGGTTAGGGGTCTTGTAAAGGAAAATTTCGCCCGCTACGGCGTTCAATGCATCTTGGGTACCATCGTCAAGACCATGACAGAAAATCTTGATTATTCCTTCTTTTTTAAGTCCATGACCATGGCAGTTTCTGAGTAGTTCTTTCATTCTTAACCATGCGTCAGTGAGAGTTTCTCGATCTTGTTGAGAAAGGCTTCGGATTTCTCTGAGGAGTTTTTCAAATAGAGCAGGAGGAAAGAATCGGCTAATGTAAGCAGTTCTAAGACCTTCCCATGTTTGAATGGTTCCTTCGTTAAGTTCGTCGAGCCATGACTTGGCTTCTCCAGTCAGGGATGATGGAAATTCATGAGTTGGACGGCTTCGGCTTGTTCTTCTCCATAGTTGAACATTTTACAAATTCCACTAAATTCGTAGATGTGTTTGTAAGGATCGGTTTTGATTCGACCATCAAATTGGTTATTTTTGACAAGGGTTAAGTGGTCCCCTTTGATTGCAAAATCGTTTGCAATTTCAGGTAAAACAATTGCGGAGCCAGGAGATGGTGCGACAACTCTATCGGTTGACCACATTGGTTCATCATCGGTGTCTGACATTGGATCGTGACGGTTGATGAGTTTGGTGAGAAATAGGATTTGTGAAAGATTGTCAAAAGGTTGGTTGATTATGCGAGGTTGAGGTTGCTCGTGTCTCCTAGCAAAAGGTACACGGGGATGAAGTCTACGTAACCTTCGCTTAAGGGTACGTTGAGGTTCAAGTAACGGTGATATTGGTGGTGTTCCGGATGAACGGCTGTGCATCCAACAAAGTATTTGCTATTTTCAGTGAAAATGTGCGGCGCACGTTTGGGTTTGTGCGGCGCACTTTGGTTCGCTACAGGAAGTGCGGCGCACTTTTTGGTTTGTGCGGCGTACTTTCTGTACTGCAGAAAAAAAAATTGGGTTTAAAATGAGTAGCAATGGTTCAATTTCTTCAAGGATTATACGAATTTGGTTACAAAACAGGATTATAAGTCCCCGACAGCGGCGCCAAAAACTTGATGTTCGTTTCGCAAGTCTTAAATTTATATTACCAGGTTTAGACAAAACAAGGGAGTAGAAGACAAACACGGGCAAGTATACCCTTTCGTTCGTAATATAGCTTTGTAGTGGTAAGCCAGGATCGTTCGCTGAGACTTAGTTTCGTTTTGGTAATCAAGATAATAATTGAAGAAATAAATAGTTGAAGTAATATCAATAATAACAAGTATGACTAATATGGGATAGCTCGTACAAGTTCGTGATGATGATAATAATGATCGAGATATGTTTATGTAAGTAAAGCGTGATAATCCTTTTCGTCAAAACGGCGTTTACACAATTTACTTGGGTTGATTCAAGACTTATGTTTATTTAAGCGACTAAGCTCAAAACAAGTTGCTAACAAGTTCAATATTTTATCAAGTTTCTAAGCGGATCTCTCCAACCAAAGATTCATGACCATAGACAAGTTCTAGAAAACTTATTCTAACAATTTGCGTTTTTCAACGCCAAACTATCGTAACAAATCAACTTAGATAAAATATGGTTTGTAGAACTAGGTGGTAAAATGGTTCTACAACATTAGCTTGAAATTATTTATAAAAGATCATATCATAGCATCATCACTGATTATAGTCACATACCCATATAGTCACAAATAGCTTAGCCTAACTTAGTAATCAAAGTAACAATTGGAAAAGAGTAAGAGAACATCATACTTAGATTGGGTTGAATAAACGAGTACACAAGTGTCACGATTGTATCGTTCCTCCAAGAATCGAAGAGTGGAATACTCTCGTTACAAGTATCTCCCAAAAGTGGATAATACTGAAAATTTACTAGAAAAGCTAAAATACTCGAGCTATGGAGTATTAAGAGAGAGAGGTGTGTGTAAAATGATTGGAAATGGCCTCTATTTATAGTGTTGTCTGGGGTCTAATGTGCGCCGCACTTCTCCGAAAGTGTGCCACACTTTGGAGACGAGAATTTACGTCGCACTTCTGAGTTTGTGCGCCGCACTTCTGGGCGATCCAGAATATTCTTTCAATAACTTTGGCTTATTTGCATCTTGAGGCCCCTTCTTTGTATGTCTTCACTTTGCTCCTTCAAACTTTATATCTGCATATAAAACACAGCATATTAAGTATCGAAAGCTCTTATTTATACTAAAAAGTGGGATTATAATGATAGGTTGAATATGTATAATTAGGTCGTTATCAGTCAGTTACAAGAAAGTGCAATGTTTTGTCATTTTGATGCTTTCTCAGTGAAGTTGAACCTAATATTGGCAACAAGCATTTACCCAATCATGTTGGACAGAAGCTATGCAAGAAGAACTTAATTAATTTGTACGTCTTGATGTATGGGAACTGGTCCCTTGCCCGGGTCAAGTGAAGTTACTCACTTTAAAATGGGTTTACAAGGTGATACTCGATGAGTTAGGCGGAATTTTGAAGAACAAGGCGCGACTAGTAGCTCGTGGGTACAAACAACTATTGCGCATCGACTTTTTGGAATCCTTTGCACCTGTTGCCCGTTTGGAAGCTATTAGACTATTCCTCGCTTATGCAGCCCACATGAATATGATCGTCTATCAGATGGATGTGAAGACGGCAATTCTCAATGGTGAAATCAAGGAAGATGTCTATGCTTAACAGCCAGACGGTTTTGTGAATTCTAAATATCCTAATCACGTGTACACGCTCAAGAAGGCTCTCTACAGGTTGAAGCAAGCTCCACACGCGTGGTATGATCTATTGTCACAATTCCTCATTACGCAAGGCTTCGCTAAATGCAAGGTGGATCTCACGCTGTACATTCAGAAACGAGGTAAAGATATGATTATGGTACAAATATATGTTGATGATATTATATTTGCCACCTCGACCCAAACCTTATCGGATGAGTTTGGGACACTCATGTCTTCCAAGTTTAAGATGTCAATGATGGGCAAGGTATCATTCTTCTTAGGTCTTAAGATATCTTAGAGTCCCAGAGGCATCTTTATCAATTAATCCAAGTATGCCCTTGAATCGCTTAAGAAATATAAAATGTAATCTTGCGACCCCGTGGTACTCCAATGGTGGAACAAACTAAGCTAGATGAAGATCCACATGGGATTGCCGTTGATCTGACACTTTATCGTGGAATGATCGGCACCCTTCTGTATATCACAGCTAGTCGACCTGATCTTCAATTTGCCATATGTATTTGTGCTCGGTATCAAACTAGGCCAACTGAGTTACACTTAGCTACTGTTAAATGGATCTTTTGATATATTAAAGGACCATTAATCGGGGACTTTGGTATTCGAAGGACTCTTCGATTGCACTTATGGCATATGCAGACGCGGATCACGCGGGTTGTCAAGATACAAGGCGTAGCACAAGTGGAACTTTGCAACTACTAGGAGATCGACTAATCAGTTGGGCATCAAAAAGGCAGAATAGCGCTGCAATTTCAAGTAAGTAAGTAGAATACATAGCTATGTCCGGTTTTTTGTGCTCAAATTCTTTGGATCAGATCGCAATTAACAGATTATGGTCTAGGTTTCAACAAAGTTCTGATGTACTGCGACAACAAAAGTGCAGTTGCCTTATGCTGCAACAATGTTCAATTCTCCCGGTCGAAGCATATTGACATTCGCTACCACTTTATCAAGGAGAAAGTGTAAAATGGAGTGATGGAGCTTTACTTTGTCCGGTCTGAGTATCAATTGGGGGATATTTTCACGAAGGCTTTAGATCGCGCTCGAATTGAACGTTTGGTCGACAAGCTAGGATTGAGAACTTTCCCGCCTGAGACTCTTAAGGTATTGGCAGATGAAGCAAAAGAATAGTGGTTTAAACTATTCTCCGTATCCTTGGTGATCATTTGTATATATTGTTTATATTTTTATCCTCAAAACCAAAATACAAAAATATAAAACCATATAAAAACCATAAAAATTGAAAAATTCATAAATATCCAAAAATATTTTTACTTTATTTTTCAAAGGCATGTCTTTTGGTAGGATAATATTTACGGCCTTAGAAATGTTGATTAATATCGACACGGCGCCATAAAAAGAGTTCGTACAAAAGTTGTAAATGTTTCATAAAACATGCCTAAATCGCTTGTAGTTATTTCTGACTGCAACCCGTTTTTTATTTTAAAGTCAAGTATTTCTTATGAAAGCTTTGGCTCAACAACGGGAATTAATTTTCTCGGGCATGGTTTACTTTATAACCAAGTAAGGAATTGTGTTTACGTTATAACACAATCTAACACGAATATATGTACGCATCGGTGCATTTATTTGTTAAAACAAGAGAAATCTTGTTTTTATGATGTTATCATCTCTACATTCATAGCAATCTACAACTGATATCTACATACTCGATGATGCGACTACTCAAACGACGACTACATCTCTTTCGATAGAACAGGGGTCAACAATTGAGGGGGAGCAATTGTCAAGCATTCAGAATCTTTGATGCCGAAAGTGCCAAGTTCACTAATTGGTGTCAAGACAACAATACCAATCGTACATGTGTGTCAAGAGATGACTTCAAACGTGACGAGGCGACCAACATTTTCCTACAAGAACCATGTGATCTTATCATATGATGCTCTCATCAATCAGGTCCAACCTTGTCAATTTATTCTTATATGGTGAATATGTGATTTTTTTACAAATCGGTATCATATCTTACACATTGGTATCATGAAGACAAAACGGACTTGCATTTTTCTTCCAAAAAACTTTTTTAAAACATCATTAAATCAATTGATATCAAAAATATTGTTTGGGTTAATTTTTTTAATATGTGGGAGAAAATGTGATTTAATATGAGACATGATTAATCAAAAATGGTTTGACTTAACGTGATGGCTCATCCCGACATGTGCAAAATGTTTTCGAATATCATGGCATATGTTATGGGGGAGCAAAACGGATTTTCACATCAAAAATGGATTTCATGGTGACATATACTTACCCTCAACCCATTTATTTCATGACGATGAAGATTATGGTGACATAAGGATGATAGGATATGTCAAGTCCAATGATTCTTCCAGAACCAGAGGAATCTTCCCAAGGACATTCCATAGCTAGAAATAGTAGTCCTTAGGAAAGATGGAGAAAGATTGTGAACGTAGCTAAATGTAGACCAAGTACTTAAGTTAGCACTGGAACAATCACAACAAGGTGCTAGTTATGACGTATTGTGTAACACCCCCAAATTTATACAACTCAGTTCAGCGGAAGACTAGTTGGTGTTACGGGATAGCACATTACTCACATCATAGACAATGCATAAAAATCGCGTCGTTTAATAATAAATCATTTCCATTCATAAACATCAAAGTTACATAGGTCCCAAGTCATTATATTTCATACAAAAGTTTTACAAGTGTTTGAATGGAAAAATATTATTTAAGTGCGGGCCATGAATTCTTGTTGTCTTCCCGAGAATTACCTTCAAGTACCTGAGATAAAACATGTTAAAAGAAAAGGTCAGCGATAACGCCGAGTGAATTCATAGAGTTTAGTAAATTCCATCAATATAATATCAGTATAAAATTAGTACCAAAAATCAATACGTACAAATCATTGTAATAGGCCGTAAAATAGCCAAAATCATTTTATACAAATCTTTGTAATAGGCCATAAAATAGCCAAAATCATTTTATACAAATCCTTATCGAAAATCATAATATAGGCATTTGCCTTAAAAATCATTATACGAGCCAATGTCGTAAAAACATCGTACAATACGTCTTATGACGTTGTATAAAATCAAATAAAAACCGTTATATGAATATGGTTATAAAAACCAAAATACAATCATAATATCAATAGTATGACCCTGTATTGCTAGTCAGGCAATACATCGTAATTCGGAGCGTCTATTATTATTTTGTTAATTCGGATTATTATAAGCCGCATGACATTGTTACCTTACTTAAACCAACAACGGGTAGCTAACCCGATACCAATTTTGCCCATCTAAAGTAGCGTGTCGTCACAAAGGTCACGCTATTGGAAATCTTCTCATACATTAATTCGCTTACCAATCAATGTGGCACGACGGGGATCAACCGTCAAGGCGCGAACTGGGGTGATCGTCCCCAAATAGTACTATCAAATGCATAAGCGTCTACCAACTCCCGGTAGTTCACAATTCATGCTAATGGGACTTTTAGTGACATAACCTAACTTTAATAATCCATTTTATTTCATCTATCGGGTCCATTAATCATTTATCGGGTCATACAATCGGGTCATTCAATCATTCGGGTCCAAAATCAATAAACAAACAATCGGGACAAATGGTGTCCTATTTTATAAAACTAACATGTTATCTCCCTCGCGGGTTTATAAAACATTTATAAAAACATTTAAAAGAGTGCGAGGCTATGAACTCACGTTGATGTGGGAAGGCGGGTTATCGGCAATTCGGACGTACGGTACGTGCTTCAATCACGGAAACCTAGACAAATAATACTCGGTCTTAGACTCGGTCCAATGACTTTTATCAAAATAACAATATACATATATATGATTATTGTACATATGATGATGATCAAGTGGGTTTATAAATCCTCATTTACTCATTTTAGCGTTTACGTTTTAGTATCGTCTTACTAGTTCACTAGTTTTACCGATTTTTCCTATTTTAAGTTCATTAAGTCTTTTATAAGTTCTTTTACTTGTTTCTACCCATTATATACTTATATGATCAGTATATATACTTTTCATGTTGGGCCCTATTGGGTTAAGCCCAAATAATTCTTTTTACAAGTATTTATCTTATTAAGTCCAATTATTAATCTAATAGGTTTAGTTAGCTCGTAATTGTCCGTAATTCTTATAGTTCGGGTTTTATCGGTTTTTACTTGCCTTAGTTACTTATACATCAGTATATAACTTTTATAAACTTTACATTAGACGGGTTTGGTCGTCTAAGTTTTATTTGATGAAAAACGTTAATTTCACGGCGATAGCCGAAAAAGTCGTAAAAATCTAGTTTATAGTTTTTATTACTTATAAGTATTAATTTTACCACCATTTATATATTTTACCCATTTAATTAACCTTTTATACATTTATATAAATAAGTTTTACAAGTTAGTGGGTTTATACTTTACATTTTATAAATTATAAAGTGAGTGCTTATATAATAATAATAAACATTATTTCCAAAATCTGATTTTTAACTTCACATTCACCATTTTTATCATATCTAGAGTTCTACAATGACTTAGAAGCTCATTTTTAAATGACAACTTATTCATAATATGTGCTAAATATAACTTAGTTATAGCTACTGCCCATTTTGAGTTTAAGTTGCCTTAACAGTCCCTACAAAACTGCTTATTCAGATTGTACCACCTAACTTGTTTTGATCATATCTCACTCATTATTTTGATTCCATTGCATGGCCAACTCTCACATGTGTATAACATCATCTACTTTACTGTAAATAGATCAAACCATGCATTTTTATCAGTTCTTCATTTAGTTATCTACTGTTTTTATACAGCAAACTATTTAGACATGATTTTAGCTTCATTTCTTATGGTTATCATCATTTTTAAGCATATTTATCAACACTTGATCCCCACACAACATTTTTATCATCATATATACATCATATACATATACAAAATGAAAGAAAATACATTTGTTCTTTACAAAATAATAAGAGAAAAATGTAGAGGATGATCTTCTTTACCAATCCAAGTGGATTTCTTGTTTTAGGAAGGCAAGAACTTGATGAACACAACAAGTATCTCCAAGACCATCAAATAGCAAGATCATATGTTGGAAAATCAGCCCTAGGACATAAGCAAATCACCTCCAAAGTTGGTTATATGGCCACCAAATGATCAAGGTTTCAAGGAAACACCTTAATAGGACTAGTAAACATGTGGTTTGTAGTTGGAAGAGATCAAAAATGGTGTTTATTGCTTGATATGGGACGGCACAATAGGTGAAGTAGAGAGAGTTTTGAGAGTGAAATGCATGGATGAAATGGTTAAGTGAAAACCATGTGTTGGTTTTGTGTAGTTTGGTGGAAGGCTTAGCCTAAAGTGTAAGCTAAAGCTTACACTTGTTGCTAAACAAGTTAAGTTTGTGCCACCTAGTGTGGTGAGGTGTTTTTGGCCGTCCCATGTAAGCTAGTGGGATGGGGCAATGTGTTTTGTCCCATCTCACTAGTTTACGGGTATTTCTCGATTCTAGTTTTCTCGATTTGCGTGCCCTCGGGTCGTTTTACGAAAAACGTTTTTATAAATTATGAATCAACGTCACAAAACGAATCCAATAAAAATTGTTTTATCAAAAACGGAGTTCGAAAACGTAAATACGTAATCCTAAGGTTTCCGGTTTAGTCGTAAAGGACGTTAAAATAAAATCGTAAGTCCTAATCTCTTCTCGTAAATTTGTGAGTTTATGAACCAACACAAATTTAAAACTCCAAAATAATATTCTCAGATAAATTTATTTTCTGAAATGTCGGACTGTCACCAAAGACGGTGTATGTAAACGTAAGCACGTAACGTTGAATCCTCCGGTTTAGACGTAGTCGATGCTACTTCAAGACGTAAATCCAAACTTCTTCCCAAAAATAAGTGAGTTCATATTGTAATATTAAAATACTGTTTTCAAATAAATATTGAGAATAAATTATCAATCATAAATTGACGGATTGTCACAGCATTTACCCCTAAACAGGATCTTTGTCCTCAAAGATCATCTTACCTTACTACTCGCTTCTTATAGAGTTAAAGCCATGTGGGTATTTCCTCCACATTCGGTCTTTTCTCACAAGTGTAATCCATTATAATACGCGAGTTTCATCAAACATAATTACGGGAATAAGATCAGGCTAAATGTTGACTTACTTCTCTATCCATGATGTTCACGGGTTTCTGATGAATGCAACTTTTCGCCGATCTAAGCTCTACTAAGAATAATCAGATTTTCACTTGATAGATATTCCATCAAGTTCGATTTACGAAACATAATTCACGCAGTCTTTGAAGTCCTAGGGTAGATCCAGCTTATATGCCTTTCAAACCAATCTTTTACATCATCTCAATGGTCCCATACAATCGGGGACTTATATCCCATGATTTGTCAGATCATGAATTCATTTCTCCAAGTTTAAAATAGTGGCATAACCTCGCTACCCATTTGGCACTTCAAGATCTACATTTCACTTTCAAATAACCTCTTGCCCACTATCGGCAGTTAATAATCAAATCCTAATTTCAATAATCATTTCAGATCTCGCGGGTCGGGTATTTTGCAAGGATAGGTTCGCCATCATAGGAAACCTTAAACCTAAGAGACATGTCCAACTCACAATGGGTGTATGTCGGATGTCTTCATCTCAACTCCAGCTTACAGATGCTCTAATTTCTAAATCTTAACAAGATTCGATCTCGATCCTAATACGATGATTATCAATGATAATCTCTCCAAAGGAAAATGATTATATGGTCTATTACCAAAGGTCAATCATTCAAACATAAAACAACACTTATATTACTCTGTATCGTTACTTTACCTCGTCCCTTCGATTTGGGATGGTACATAGTACTCTCATCAAGGTTCGTTCTCAATGATTTCCGAGCAAATCTCTAGAAATTCGATGCGAAGCGAAGATCTTGATAAAGATGTTCGATACAGGCACACTATGTTTACATAATTCTTTTGCATTTATCATTAACGGGAATGATATTAGCAGATTTGGTCAGTCTGTCGACGATGACCCAAATCGAATCAAATTTAGATGATGACCCTTGCAATAGCTAGACGTTTACTAATGTATGAGGCGATGTCTGCCTTCATAATTGCCATTAATACAACTTCTTCAGACAAAGATACTTTTAGTCAAAAATGACATACATAGAATACTTATACTTACAAATTCCAATTTAACTCTATCTCACAATCCTCCATATATAGACAATCATAAGTGGTCTTTAAAATATTTAACGTTATCAGCTTCTCAATTTTTAATGGTTCACATTAGCCGCGAACCTCTTTTATAATCTATATTATCCTTTTTACAAACATTGTTTGTTTTTATATCGTTCGGCAAATTATTTTGCACCTTCATTATTAAGGAACATGTCCTAACTGGTTCTTTATCTTTTCTACATAATGCGTCAGAAATTACGTTCACTTTCCTTAAGAAATAAATGTCAAAAACTCCTTTCTTCATATCTCCTATATTTTAGTTTCGTCTCAACTTATCATGTTTATCCGTTTTACTCAATCCTTCATCGAAAGCGTCGATAATTATCATAATTAATTAAATAATTATTAGTTAATTTTTATGAAGCGTAAAAGTTTTAAATTTCTTAGTTCGATCAATTATATAAATTGTTCAAAAATAAATTTGAATTTAATTAACAAGATTTTTGGTTGATTTATCGAAAATATTTAATAAGATTCGTAAATGTTTGAAAAATCTTTGTTTATACTTTGGTCAAAATTTTCTTTAGTTTGAAAAGCGTAAATTATCGTTTCAAATTTCAAATCATGTTTTATATAGTTTCCTCAATTCCTCTTAGTTGTCTAAAAGTATACACAAACATTTACCCCTAAACAGAAGTTTAGTTAAATGGTTTGTGTATAAGGGAATAATCCCTTCAAAATCCTTTGTTAAAACCTTTGTTAAAACATATTCCCATTTCTTTTTGGTAAAATCCAAAGTCTTAAAAGGGCTCTTAGTTTTTAAAGAGTCAATATATATTCCATTATCCTTTTAATCACATAGTCAAATCATGTAAAGGTTCAAGTCTTTAATCACGTGTTAATTATTCAAGGTTCAGGTTTTCACTGTTCGGCCAATTCAGGGCAATCTATAATTATTTATTAACTCATTCTTATTCTTATATACAAACAAATAGTCCTTAATGATCACGAGCATGAATTTATTAAATTACAGCCTTCACATGTGATTCACCAAATTTATGAATACTACATGTGCATCGGTCAATCCAAACGACATCACGTGAAACTCATAATGTTCATTACAAGTACCGGATGTAGTGATTGGAATACATAATCTTCTTCGCGGACGCGAAGTTGATGATAACCATGCCGTGAATCAAATCTTTAAAACATACAGTAGAACCTTGTAATTGATCGAACAAATCTTCCATTTCGAGTTATGGATATCGTTTTCGATTGTCAATTTACTCAGTCACAGTAATCTATACATGTAAGGAAAGATAACACCATAGCTCTTCAGGATGACAGGCTTGGTATAATAAAATCTTTCTCCGACAACTTTCTCAGTTGTACGGTAATTCCTTTAATTTAGATGGTGCTGACGTACAGTGCACAAGCCACAGGTGCAGCACCGGGAATATAATCAATACCAAATTCAACTTGCCTTAATGGCGAAAGTCTAAGTAATTCACCAATAAATACCTCCTAAAGTTTCAGATAATAGAAACATCTTTTAATAAATACATATTAGGTTCTTCTAGATTACAATATCTATGACTAATTCTTCACAACCATTCACGGTATAATTTCAAGTCTAAATACAGGATATCGTCATCCACCAAGAATTATTTAGATCACCTTTGATAATCAACATCTTATCTCTTCAGGGGAATTCTACTCGAGTTCCCATCAATTAAGACAATATCGTCATGTCATAATCAATCAATCCATTATACTGGCACTATCAACTTTCCAGTTTTATTACCGTCGATAAGATGTGAACTTCTCAAAAGACTAATAATAATTCATAATCCTTCACAATTCAAGGATATCAGGAGACACAACTACCATTAAAAGAGTAAGGTCAGCGCATAATCTACACGAGAGAATTTCAAATCAGGTACAGACGAAAACATTTAACGAATATGAGTATATTCCATGTTTTCATAATTTGAGTACGCATTCGAAAGCTCCTCGGATCGTTACCCAGGTCATTCAAATGTATTCAAATCATAAGAAATGATAAGAACGTCAATACATCCAGTCGGGTATCAACACTCGATAATCAAATACTTTTCCTAAAAATCTTGCTACGGGAGAATTGGACAAGAAAGAATTGTCAATTGTCAAATAAGACAATTTCCACAGATGAGTAAATTCGACTTAGAAGAATAGATGCTACAGGCACATATGTAGGTGTCCCTAACATTATGTCCCTATTTTTCACTTCCTGCAGATCTCATTAAAATTTAATCTTTCACAATCTTCAAAGATAATGTAGTGTTTATTCATTAGTTTTATGGTGACTACTAATCAGTCTTGCATAGTCCATTCCAAATTGTATGTAGGCGCGCAACTATATACAATTTCAAGATTAACGATGCAATACTCAGTTCGTCAAAATTTTATCATCATGTTTATGATAAAAATATTTTTATGCTTAATTCTTTAAATAAGAATCAAAAATAAATTTACAAGATTTTCCTTGTTATGAAAACAATTAAGTTTTCCAAAGCATCTTATAAACAACTTCATTTTGATATCAATTACTTATAAATCTCACTTCAAAAAATCCATATAATGATGAAAATTCAATTTTTCTCAATGGATACGGTTTTATCTTATAAAAACAATGAGTGATCTGCAAAAGAGTGATGAAGAGTTGTTCACCAAGATCTTAACTACAATATGATAGGGAATGAGCTTTAGCCAAATGATCATGAGGTTCATGACCTCGATGGCACTCACGAAGAATGATTCACAACGTAACTCAAATCAAGATGAGTACTTGTTCAATGGTTGCATCACTAATGCGAACATTAGGATGAAGCAATAAAAGATAGATAACATCGATACATGTAGAATTTAGTAATCAAAGGTAGTCTTTTTCATTAATCACAAACAAGTCAAAATTGTACCGTAACACATTACGTGTCACTATGTCATACAATTCTCAGAACTCATCCTACCAACTGATATCTCAGTTAAGTTAGGGATTCTTAAAAGATACCACAATGAATACTAATCTACAAGAGTCATTAGGTGTTCCACATGTCCCAGAAGATCCATCGGTCTCAATTCAGAAGAAGATTTCTTCAATTTATTTCTTGGACACTGGGCATCCTCATTAGTGGACAATGGCGTAGGAACAACACTTAACACGAATCAACAAACATTTAAAATCCTATAATTCAATCACAAAACTTAACGACTTCCTCTTAACAATCTTATATCCCATTCCAGTTAAATTTTACTTTATTCAAGTTTCAACCAATTCTATACTCAATTCGATATCCTACCTCATTTTCCAATACCTTCAATCTTATTCTACGGCCTTGTAAAGGCAATACAATCTCAATATGAATCAACACTCAATTTCCAATCCTATATCTCTTACAACAACAATTATCAAATGAGTCACTAGTATGAAATGACTCGATCAGTCAACTAGACTTCTCGGAAAGGTATTAGTGGCATGAGGCTTTTGGGTAATGGTTCCAATGACAGCCTCAAGTGCAACATTCACCCTTTCGATTTCAAATTTAAGAATTGGATGACAACGAATCAGATGACATCTTTCCAGGTGATAACGTTTTGTCAAACTCCACTCAATAAGAAAAGATCGTCATGACATCGATATCAGTTTTAATCTCGCCAATTCTTCTTCAATTTCTCAATCAACTAATATCTACATTTCTACGAATATTAACCATTTGTTGGGATCATAAATATCCACAACTTGGTTTAGATCTAGGATAGCTAGAATTCCTACGAGAATAGCTTCGATTAATTACTAGGGGATTTTGGGTTACTTGTGACAATCGACGTCGTATAAATACCTCGTATAAAAATCAAAATAATCATCAAACAATCATGTAATAAAATTACATCATATATATATATATAATCCAAGTTATATATATATTAAAATAACACTTCTCAGTCTTGGCCTTGTCGGTAACTCGGGAATTCTTCGGCACCGTTATAGTCAAAAGATTTTTAGACATTTTTAGAAAAATGGTTTTAGTTAAAAGATTTTGAAATGTTTTATTCAAAACCTTGGTTTTAAAAATCTTTCGTTCTCTATAACGAGAGCTCTGGTACCAAACTGTAACACCCCCAAATTTATACAACTCAGTTTAGCGGAAGACTAGTTGGTGTTACGGGATAGCACATTACTCACATCATAGACAACGCATAAAAATCGCGTCGTTTAATAATAAATCATTTCCATTCATAAACATCAAAGTTACATAGGTCCCAAGTCATTATATTTCATACAAAAGTTTTACAAGTGTTTGAATGGAAAAATATTATTTAAGTGCGGGCCATGAATTCTTGTTGTCTTCCCGAGAATTACCTTCAAGTACCTGAGATAAAACATGTTAAAAGAAAAGGTCAGCGATAACGCCGAGTGAATTCATAGAGTTTAGTAAATTCCATCAATATAATATCAGTATAAAATTAGTACCAAAAATCAATACGTACAAATCATTGTAATAGGCCGTAAAATAGCCAAAATCATTTTATACAAATCTTTGTAATAGGCCATAAAATAGCCAAAATCATTTTATACAAATCCTTATCGAAAATCATAATATAGGCATTTGCCTTAAAAATCATTATACGAGCCAATGTCGTAAAAACATCGTACAATACGTCTTATGACGTTGTATAAAATCAAATAAAAACCGTTATATGAATATGGTTATAAAAACCAAAATACAATCATAATATCAATAGTATGACCCTGTATTGCTAGTCAGGCAATACATCGTAATTCGGAGCGTCTATTATTATTTTGTTAATTCGGATTATTATAAGCCGCATGACATTGTTACCTTACTTAAACCAACAACGGGTAGCTAACCCGATACCAATTTTGCCCATCTAAAGTAGCGTGTCGTCACAAAGGTCACGCTATTGGAAATCTTCTCATACATTAATTCGCTTACCAATCAATGTGGCACGACGGGGATCAACCGTCAAGGCGCGAACTGGGGTGATCGTCCCCAAATAGTACTATCAAATGCATAAGCGTCTACCAACTCCCGGTAGTTCACAATTCATGCTAATGGGACTTTTAGTGACATAACCTAACTTTAATAATCCATTTTATTTCATCTATCGGGTCCATTAATCATTTATCGGGTCATACAATCGGGTCATTCAATCATTCGGGTCCAAAATCAATAAACAAACAATCGGGACAAATGGTGTCCTATTTTATAAAACTAACATGTTATCTCCCTCGCGGGTTTATAAAACATTTATAAAAACATTTAAAAGAGTGCGAGGCTATGAACTCACGTTGATGTGGGAAGGCGGGTTATCGGCAATTCGGACGTACGGTACGTGCTTCAATCACGGAAACCTAGACAAATAATACTCGGTCTTAGACTCGGTCCAATGACTTTTATCAAAATAACAATATACATATATATGATTATTGTACATATGATGATGATCAAGTGGGTTTATAAATCCTCATTTACTCATTTTAGCGTTTACGTTTTAGTATCGTCTTACTAGTTCACTAGTTTTACCGATTTTTCCTATTTTAAGTTCATTAAGTCTTTTATAAGTTCTTTTACTTGTTTCTACCTATTATATACTTATATGATCAGTATATATACTTTTCATGTTGGGCCCTATTGGGTTAAGCCCAAATAATTCTTTTTACAAGTATTTATCTTATTAAGTCCAATTATTAATCTAATAGGTTTAGTTAGCTCGTAATTGTCCGTAATTCTTATAGTTCGGGTTTTATCGGTTTTTACTTGCCTTAGTTACTTATACATCAGTATATAACTTTTATAAACTTTACATTAGACGGGTTTGGTCGTCTAAGTTTTATTTGATGAAAAACGTTAATTTCACGGCGATAGCCGAAAAAGTCGTAAAAATCTAGTTTATAGTTTTTATTACTTATAAGTATTAATTTTACCACCATTTATATATTTTACCCATTTAATTAACCTTTTATACATTTATATAAATAAGTTTTACAAGTTAGTGGGTTTATACTTTACATTTTATAAATTATAAAGTGAGTGCTTATATAATAATAATAAACATTATTTCCAAAATCTGATTTTTAACTTCACATTCACCATTTTTATCATATCTAGAGTTCTACAATGACTTAGAAGCTCATTTTTAAATGACAACTTATTCATAATATGTGCTAAATATAACTTAGTTATAGCTACTGCCCATTTTGAGTTTAAGTTGCCTTAACAGTCCCTACAAAACTGCTTATTCAGATTGTACCACCTAACTTGTTTTGATCATATCTCACTCATTATTTTGATTCCATTGCATGGCCAACTCTCACATGTGTATAACATCATCTACTTTACTGTAAATAGATCAAACCATGCATTTTTATCAGTTCTTCATTTAGTTATCTACTGTTTTTATACAGCAAACTATTTAGACATGATTTTAGCTTCATTTCTTATGGTTATCATCATTTTTAAGCATATTTATCAACACTTGATCCCCACACAACATTTTTATCATCATATATACATCATATACATATACAAAATGAAAGAAAATACATTTGTTCTTTACAAAATAATAAGAGAAAAATGTAGAGGATGATCTTCTTTACCAATCCAAGTGGATTTCTTGTTTTAGGAAGGCAAGAACTTGATGAACACAACAAGTATCTCCAAGACCATCAAATAGCAAGATCATATGTTGGAAAATCAGCCCTAGGACATAAGCAAATCACCTCCAAAGTTGGTTATATGGCCACCAAATGATCAAGGTTTCAAGGAAACACCTTAATAGGACTAGTAAACATGTGGTTTGTAGTTGGAAGAGATCAAAAATGGTATTTATTGCTTGATATGGGACGGCACAATAGGTGAAGTAGAGAGAGTTTTGAGAGTGAAATGCATGGATGAAATGGTTAAGTGAAAACCATGTGTTGGTTTTGTGTAGTTTGGTGGAAGGCTTAGCCTAAAGTGTAAGCTAAAGCTTACACTTGTTGCTAAACAAGTTAAGTTTGTGCCACCTAGTGTGGTGAGGTGTTTTTGGCCGTCCCATGTAAGCTAGTGGGATGGGGCAATGTGTTTTGTCCCATCTCACTAGTTTACGGGTATTTCTCGATTCTAGTTTTCTCGATTTGCGTGCCCTCGGGTCGTTTTACGAAAAACGTTTTTATAAATTATGAATCAACGTCACAAAACGAATCCAATAAAAATTGTTTTATCAAAAACGGAGTTCGAAAACGTAAATACGTAATCCTAAGGTTTCCGGTTTAGTCGTAAAGGACGTTAAAATAAAATCGTAAGTCCTAATCTCTTCTCGTAAATTTGTGAGTTTATGAACCAACACAAATTTAAAACTCCAAAATAATATTCTCAGATAAATTTATTTTCTGAAATGTCGGACTGTCACCAAAGACGGTGTATGTAAACGTAAGCACGTAACGTTGAATCCTCCGGTTTAGACGTAGTCGATGCTACTTCAAGACGTAAATCCAAACTTCTTCCCAAAAATAAGTGAGTTCATATTGTAATATTAAAATACTGTTTTCAAATAAATATTGAGAATAAATTATCAATCATAAATTGACGGATTGTCACATATTGGTAAGCATTGAAGGGGTTGAAGAATGAAAAAGAATTGTAAAGATAAAGGGACTAAAGAAAGAAGCCCTCTTTTAATTTAGGCAGAAACCGGGTCAACACATATGCTATTGATGTCATTTTTAAAGATGCTCGATATTGAAGATAAACATTATGGATCCAGTGATGCAAATCACAACCCATCCCATCTAACTCAGATATCTCTCAAAAGGTATTTGTTTTAATCACACGGAGACAACACATTATCTATTGATTTATTCACTCCGAATATATTGATATTGAAATGGTGGCAATCATCTCCAACCTCCGATCACTAAAAATCCAAAATGCACGATCGAGTCTAGAGCCATTTGAGATCATCAAATATCTCATTAGGACACACTTCCATATTTCCTTGCTTCTTCACAAATTGTGAAAAGTAAGAAAGATATTAAGAGTCCTACGTAAAATCTTCATGATCTTTCCTGAACATCTGAGTAATACGCAAGTATTTACAATGAAGATGGAAATCCTTCTTTAGCGAACATTATAAAGCTCATGGTAGGTGACTTGTGCGATTCTTTATGAATCAAACTTCTGATAACTAGAAAGCAACAATGGTTTAATTCTTAACTGAATGTAAACACGTTCTAGGCCTCTACAAAATATCTTAGTGATCTTGCCAGAACACTCATAGTAAAACCTTAGTGTTCACAATGATGAGTGGAAATCCTTCAAGTGTGAACCTCAAACAGCAATTGGTAGGTAACGTGCAAGATTCTATATGAATCAAGCTCGTGACAACTGGAAAGCAACGATGGTGCGATTCTTTACTGAATCAAACTTGTTCCAGGAATCGGAATTGACGGCTTCAATCATACGGATAATTTTATCCAAATGATTCACTCTTTATGTTCGCAGTCAGCTTTGGACGGTCGAGTAAAGAGAACGGGTTTACCCGTGAAATCTTGTCACGGAGATTTTTAATTAAATCTACCTGCCACAAGTATGATATTTTTTATCGTCCAACGGTCTCTGCCGACCGGAGGTAAAATGCTACCGAATTAGAATGAAATGTTCAAAGCCATTTCGTTCGTGTCTACATATGTTGCGGCATTTGAAGACGGTGGCGCTGCGGAGTCCGAGATGAAGTCGTCCCCACATGCTTATATTTTCTACCTCAACAAATTCAAGAAAGCCTAAAAGTCAAGTCTTCCGTTGTATCGAACTCTGAAGCTTTCAAGAATTACAACGGTATAAGTATGTGACACATGAAGTCACGAAGAGGCGAATATCACAAGTAATGATGCAGAAGATCAACGCAAGAGATTAATGCTCAAGATTGATATCAAAGATCACATCAACATGTTCACTAGAAAAGAAAAAGAATAGAAAGACGAAGACTACGAGCTCAAGACAAGCATAGTATCCTAGGTTTATTTTATTATTGTAACTCGGGTAACGCCCTTGTTTGGAGTGACCTCCCTTAGGGGGAGATTGTTGGAAATACGTTTTACGTATTTAGAAAGGTTCGGTCACTGCAACAATATATAAGTTAGTAGCTCGTAGTCTAGTATCATAATAGTAAACAAACAAGGCCAAGCCAAGCCTACAACATGTGTAGGTCGGCGGTCCATTGTAAGCCCAAGCCCATCTCATGGGATTGGGTATATAAACCCTCTCCTTAGTTGGAGAGGGTGTGGTTCACTTCATAATTTCACATAGTTAAAGTGTGTTTTCTTCATACTTTCTCTCACTAAGTGTGTGTGTTCTCACGATCTATCTATCTCTTTCTCTCTCTAGAATATAAGCAAGGATTACAATATCCTACATAACCCGTCTGAGACTTCGTATCGTCTTTATCACATTGCCAGGACGCATCACAGAAACCTGCCACATTTAGTTATGTGACTGGTTTCCCTCCAAATACCAAAAACATATCTTTCGTACTCCTCAAATACTTTAGAATCTGTTTAACAGTAGTCCAGTGGAGCTTCCCTGGATTCTGTTGGAATCTACTGATCAAGTTCTGATAAAACGCCACATCAGGTCTTGTGCATCTAACAACATACATTATAGATCCTACACCGAAGCGTAAGGCACCTTCTGCATGTATGCCTCCTCTTCAGTAGTTGATGCATCCATCTCATGACTCAGATTGTACTTAACTTCCATAGGTTGAAAACCTTTCTTGGAATTATGCATGTTATACTTCTTCAATATCTTATCTATATAAGCATCTTGACTTAGACCAATTAACCGTCTTTTCCTATCCTGATAGATCTTAATTCCCAAAATGTATGCAGCTTCTCCTAAATCCTTTATAGAAAAACATTTACCAATATAATCCTTAACAGCTTTATGTCTTGGAATGTTACTTCCCATGATTAATATGTCATCAACATATAGGACTAGGAATACTACATCACTCCCACTAGCTTTGTGATATACACATGGCTCATCACGATTCTAAATAAATCCAAACTTTTTGATTTCTTCGTCAAATCTTTTATTCCATTGACGTGATGCTTACTTTAAACCAAAAATGGATCTTTGAAGTTTGCGCACGTGTCTTGGATTCTCAGGATCAACATACCCTTCTGGTTGCTGCATATAGATGTCTTTATCTAAGCGACCGTTCAAGAAGGCAGTTTTAACATCCATTTTCCATATCTCATAGTCATAGTATGCTGCTATAGCTATGAGAATCCTAATAGCTCTTAAGTCTGCTACAGGAGAAAATGTCTCCTCGTAGTCTACGCCAAAAGTTTGAGTAAAACCTTTAGCTACTAAACGAGATTTATAAGATTGTACTTTTCCATCCATGTCGGTTTTCTTTGTATATCCACTTATGTCTTACTACTTTAGCATTTGGTGGTGGTTTTACAAGAATCCAAACATCATTTACATTCATGTATTTTATTTCCTCATCCATAGCAACCATCCACTTATCCATTTCAGGATCAAGTATGGCGGATTTATAATTAGCAGGTTCACCAAGATCCCCTAACTCATCATCATCCTATATGTTAAGACATATATTGCTATTTGTGTTTTTAATCCTTGCGGATCTTCGGAGAGGAACTAATTCTCGTGGAACCGCCAAACTTTCTGGTTCTATAGGAATTACATCGCTAGTGTTTTCAGAAAGTAATGTATCTATATAACTCTCTTCAAGATCATAATTTCTCCCACTGAATTCTTGATTTACAAGATCACTTTCAAGGAAGTCTCCATTCCTAACAACAATCACTTTGTTCTCAGGTGGATAATAAAAGTAGTAACCCATAGTTTCCTTAGGGTATCCTACAAAGATACATTTCTGTAGGATATTGTAAATCATGCTTAAGTTTAGAGAGAGAAAGAGATAGAAACTTGGTAGATTTCACACACACACTTGAGAGAGAAAATAAGAAAACACTTTTGTTTTTACAATGTGTAAAATGAATGAATCCACCACCCTCTCCATCTAAGGAGAGGGTTTATATACCTGAGTCCATGAGATGGGCTTGGGCTTACAAGTTGGGTCGGCCTACACAAGTTGTAGGCTTGGCTTAGCCTTGTTTACTTAATATTAGTAAAACTAAACTACGAGCTATAACTTAGACTATTGTTGGAGTGACCAATCCTTTCTAATACGTAAAACGTATTCCCAACAATCTCCCCCTAAGGGAGGTCACTCCAAACAAGGGCTTTACCCAAGTTACAATAATAAGATAAACCTAGCATACTATGCTTGTCTTGAGCTCGTAGTCTTCGTCTTTCTTTTCTTTTTCTTTTCTTGTGAACATACTGATGTGATCTTTGATATCAATCTTTAGCATTAATCTCTTGCCTTGATCTTGTGCATCCATCACTTGTGATTTTGGCCTCCTCGTGACTGCATGTCCCACATAGTTATACCTTCGTAATTCTTGAAAGCTTCAAAGTTCGATACAACGGAAGGCTTGACTTTTATGCTTTCTAGAATTAGATGAAGTATTAAGTGTATAAAGTATAAGCATGCGGGGACGACTTCTTCTCGGATTCCGCAACACCACCGTCTTCAAATTCCGCAACATAAGTAGACACGAACGAAATGGCTTTGAAAATTTCATTTTATTTCGGTAGCATTTTACCTCCGGTCAGCGAAGACCGTTGGACGATATTAGATATCGTACTTGTGGCAGGTAGATTTAATTAAAAATCTCCTTGACAAGATTTAGCGGGTAAACCCGTTCTCTTTACTCGACCGTCCAAAGCTGACTGCGAACGTAAAGAGTGAATCACTTGGATAAAATTATCCGTATGATTGAAGCCGTCAATTCCGATTCCTAGAACAAGTTTGATTCATTAAAGAATCGCACCATCATTGCTTTCCAGTTTTCACGAGCTTGATTCATGTTGAATCTTGCAGGTTACCTACCAAGTGTTGTTTCAAGTTAACACTAGAAGGATTTCCACTCATCACTGTGAACACTATAGAGTGTCACTCTGAGTGTTCTGGCAAGATCACTAAGATATTGCGTAGAGGCCTGGAACGTGTTTAAGTTCAGTTAAGAATTAAACCACTGTTGCTTTCCAGTTATCACAAGCTTGATTCATAAAGAATCGCACAAGTCACCTACCATGAGCTTTTTGATATTCACTCAAGAAGGATTTCCATCTTCATTGTAAATACTTGCGTATTACTCGGATTTTCAGGCAAGATCATGAAGATATTGCGTAGGACTCTTAAAAGTTTCTTACTTTTCACAGAGTGTGAAGAAGCAAGGAAATATGTAAGTGTTTCCTAATGAGATATTTGATGATCTCAAATGGATCTAGACTCGATCGTGCACTTTTGGATTTTAGTGATCGGAGGCTAGAGAGGAGTGCCACCATTTCAATACCAATTTACTCGGAGTGAATAAATCGATAGTTATTGCGTTGTCTCCGTCTGAATAAATCAAACACCTTGTGTAAAACCCGCATGCTTTTACCATGCATAGTACCATAGGATCGTACGTACTAGTTAAAAACTTTCCAAATATAGCATGATTACGATTACGTATTAGGAGTTTATGTATTACGTACGTGTTAGAACACGATAAGTATTTTATATGAACGATCACGTAATAATTATTTAGCAATAATTAATCACGAACATACAATCACTGAATCACGAGCGTAATTAAAACACGAGTATTATTAATTACGTATATATATTTAATACGAGCGTAAATAAATATATAAGTGTATGGTATTTACGTAACGAGAACATTTAAAACACGAACATATTTAAACATAAATGTGTACGAAATTACAAGACACGAAACGAGGTACGGGAACCCCCGAGGGAGTCCCTACCCGCGGCCAAAATAAGGACAATGGGCCAAGCCCATTGTCAATTTTACTAAAAGGAAGGGTTAAGTAATTTTACTACTCAAAATTACTTTTACAGAAGAATTTCAAGAAAACCTAAAATCCCTTTTCATCCTCCTTTGTGTGTCGCCACCATCAAATCACCATCAAGGTGATTTCTTTGATCTTGGATCTTGTTAAATTAGTGTTTGTTCGTGTTTGTTCTTCACCGTCTTGATCCACGAATACGGTAAAACCTTTTAACCTTTTTCTTTTTAATTAATCTTTTATTTAATTATGAACACGTGATGTTTTTCATAAAAACACATTAATTAAACCTAGATCTAACATGTTTTGATCATAAATTAATCAAAGGGTCGATCAAAGGGGTGTTTTGTTTTGGGCCGCAAGGAACAACCGACCCCAAGGGGGTTTGGTTTGTTTTAGCCGACCACCACCAAGACCTTTTTGGTCTTGGTTGGTGCGTGTGGGTCCCACGGCAGCAAGGGGGTACCCCGATTGGTTCGGGGTACGGTGTTGTTTCATATCCGGTGCATGTTTTTAGGCTTAGATCCGGATCATGATTATGTTAGTTGTTTATGTTATAAACTTATGTTAAGAATTAAATTAATAAGATGTAATTAATTTAATAACATGACTTAGGTTAACTAATTATTAATAAACATGAATTATTTTTAACCTAAGTATTTATATTATTAAGACTTATAATTAATTAATTATTTTAAAAACCATGGATATAATTAATTAATTAAACATGACTTAGGTTATATTATTAGTATTTAATAATACTTATTTTAACCTAAGTATTTAATATATTTAATTAAAAACATGTCATACTTTAATTAAATATTATAACCTATAGTTTAGTTAAATTACATGAAATAATTATTAAACTATATAATATATCATATGACTTAGGATATAATCATGAAAACACTTAGGCTTATTTATTTAGCTTATTTAACCAGCTTATTTCTAATTATGGAAACTTTCTATTTTTAGAAACTTTATTAAATAAGGCAGCTATTTTATTTATGGAAACCAGCTATTTTTAGAAACTTATTTATTTAAGGCAGCTAATCTATTTATGGAAACTTATTTAATTAAGGCAGCTAATCTATTTATGGAAACTTTCTATTTTTAGAAACTTATCTATTTTAAGCAGTAAATCTATTTTTGGAAACTTTCTATTTTTGGAAACTTTCTATTTTTGGAAACATTCTATTTTTGGAAACTTTCTATTTTTGGTAACTTTCTATTTTTGGAAACTTTCTATTTTTGGAAACTTTCTATTTTAGGAAACCTGCTATTTTTGGAAAGTTACTTATTATTACACAGTAAGTATAGTAACACATGAAATACCATGAATACTTAATCAGATTAAACAGAATATAAGATTTAACACAGTTTAAGGCTTTAAACAATGTAAATAGTAAGAACACATAAAATAAGCTAAGACATGATATAAAACCAGCTATGTATGTAGTAAGCAGATACTTATTTCATGTACGTATTTATGTAGCACTAGTGTTTCGGAAGTAGGATTCTCGCAGTTCATCGTTCTCGTTCACTGGACATAAGGTACGAATTCCCGTCCTTTCAGTATGGACATTCTTTCCTTATTAGTATTTCCCCGTACGCAGCCAACTGTTTTCCCGTAGTATAAGTATGAGTTTGATTGCTTATGTTTTAAATATGATTACCTATAGCCATATACATGCATGACCAGTTTCACCTAGTTATGGAGGTACCATAACCATAACATTAGAGGCACTGATGTTATGACTTCACCACGGCGGAGTGATTGCTCGTGGCGTCCCTTCAGCTTTTGTCCATTTATTTATATATATCATGTGGGGCGTATGGGTGCATCCTAGTTACACGTTTTTATTCAGGATTACACGGTGAATGTGGTGTGTGCCTTGCATCCTTCACAAGGAGCTGATCCCTCCTACCCATAAAACCAGTATATTAAATTAGAGGCAGCCCCTCTAATTTGCATGATGAGGTCACCCCTCCAATTATTCATGCACGGTGGATATTCATGACCTATATTGGCTAATGGTAAAATATGACAAACAGTTTTTATAAGATAAACATAAGACTTTCAAACTATAAAACCAGTTTTATTAAGACTTAACCAGGTTACTCGGGACTTAGTTTCTTACGCTGTTATTATGTTATATGCTTATCCTATTCATGCTTTATTGTACATCCGTGCATTGAGCGTATTGCTCAGCCGTTTTCCTTTTCTATGTTCCCAAAATGGCAGGTACTCAGGGACGCTCGTAGACACTAAGAGCATATGGACTGGAAGCTGTCTAGCCTTCTTTACATTATGCATTTCCTTTCTTTATGATACTTATGCTTTGGACATTGTTTCGTCCTTTTCCTTTACTATACTATGTTTGTGTGTGATGAGCTTTACTTTGGACTACCGATGTTTGATTCCGGTATTTCCCTTTATATGGTCAAGTAATGTTTAGACATTTTACCTTGTATGCTTTGATGACACGCCATAATTACTGTGATATTTCCATTTCCAAAATGGGGTGTTACAATTATGATATCAGAGCCAAGGCTTCGACCTGTAGGCTCTCAAATATGACCTGTGATTAGTGGGTAGTCACTACGGTCTTCCTAGAACTGACAGTTGTTTTCATGCATTCATCATTTTTAAGCATACATATACATGTCATTGTTGCAGGGTTTTTGACTAAGTAATGGTTGGTACAGGACTGACCCTATTTAGTCGCATGTGTTTTATCGAAACTTTTAGATTTGGGACCGACCCATAGGCCTCCCCTCGATATGTCTTTTGTTTTGAGTGAACTGACCAGAGGCGTTCACTCTCGAGCATACAAAGTTTTCATAAAACTGCATCATGCATTCATACAAAAATTTTCTTGCATAAATTTTTTCTCGTGAAATTTTTAGTATAAATTTTTTTTTCATGTATATATTTTATATTTTATGTTTTGAACCGTTAATCATATGTTTTATGTTATACTGTCAGATGGTTCTCACACGCGAACAGGAGCAGCTCAATGCTGCAATTCAGGCTGCCATGCAAGCCTTGCTTCCTCAACTGAGGAATGACATCCGGGCTGAAGTTCAAGCTGCCAACAATCAGCAGCAGCATAATCAGCCACCTCCTCCTCCTCCTCCAGTGACATTAGCAGTATGGCTGGAGAGATTCAACAAGCTCCGCCCTCGAGCTTTTGAGAAGACAGATAGCCCCAGCGATGCTGAAAGCTATTTGGCTCACATCGAGAAGATCTTCAACGCTATGGGCTGTGACCCCACATACAAGGCGAGGTTGGCATGCTATCGGTTCGAAGGCGATGTACTCAACTGGTGGTTAGCTTTGATGCAATCGGAAGGTGGTGATGAATGGGTTGCTGGTTTGACTTGGGCTCAGTTCAAGGACAGGGTGATGGAGCAGTTCTTTCCCAAGGCTGAGCAGGACAAACTCAAGAGAGAGTACCATGGGATCCGTCAGAGGGCTGGGGAGAATAGCAATGAGTTTATGCAGCGCTTTCTTCGCTTGGCTGGTTTCCTTGGTGCGGCAGCAAGTACTCCTGAAGAGCAGGCACATCACTTCAGATGGGCTTTTCGCACATCGGTCGCAAACAATCTGGTGTGTGCTACGTTCAATACTGTAGCACAAGTGGCCGATGCAGCACGGAAACTGGAGATGCTGCAGGAGAGGGATGAGTTCGGGGAAGCTGAAAGACCCGACAAGAGGTAAACCTTCATATTCAAGCGGTGATCAATCCGTATATCCTCCATATGTCAATTATTCATCTCTTTAAATGTATCTTCCAAGCAGAAAACTGGGGACCGGTCTCAGCCGGCTACTCAGCAGCAGCCTCATCAGCCCAAGGGAAATGGTCAGCCTAATGACCGATCTGCTACGGATAGGCGTGGCGGTAATGACAATTACCGTAACAACGCCGGGCAATCCAGCAACAGCAGGTCCTAATACTTACGAAATTCCTTATGTTTTACGTTATGACTCATATTCTGACACTTTAAGCAAACTTCTACCAGGAACCATGGAAACGGTAGGGACCAGAACCAGAGAGGTTCGCAGCCTAGCCATCCAGCTATCACTGGTATTCAATCTTATGATTATCCACTTCGTCCTTTGTACCCAACTATTATGTCTTATGTAAAATGTTTTATCAGGTCCTCAGCCAGCCAGAGCACCTGCTGGAGGATACACTCATCCTCTTTGCTCTACTTCCCACCGTAGGCACCCAGGACCATGTCGCCGTAATACTGATGCGTGCTTCAAGTGTGGTCTTCCTGGCCATATTATGAAGGATTGCCGTGAGGGCGAGATGGAGGGTACATCGGGACATGCTGATACCAAGCCGCCTCCTACTGCCGGGCGTGTCTACACGACATCTCGAGACCAGGCCAACAAGTCTACAGGTACCATCACTGGAATCTTGTATATGTATGGTCGCGCTGCATGTGTTCTTTTCGATACGGGCGCTACTCACTCGGTTATTTCTACTGCTTATGCTAAGAACATTAGGATGTCTCCCTTGCCACTAGAAAATGGCTTACTATTTCCACGCCTTTGAGGGACTCTGTATTAATCACCCATGTATACAAGAGTCTTACCCTAGAATTTGATGATAAGGTTTGACCTGTCGACGCACTTCCGCTGGACATGAATGACTTTGACATGATTTTGGGCATGGATTGGCTATCCAAATATCATGCTACCATAGACTGTCATTCATATCGGGTTATCTTCAGTGATGTCAATGCACCAGAGTACATTCATAATGGGTTCATATCCGGACGGTCTGTACAAATCATATCCACCCTACAAGCGCGTGCACTACTGTCACATGGCTGCGAGGGTTATCTAGCTACGGTTCACGACATGGATGCTGAGTCTCCATCGATTTAGGATCAACCAATAGTGTCGGAATTCCAAGACGTGTTTCCAGCAGAACTTCCGGGCATACCACCTGCACGAGAAGTGGAATTCAGTATCGAGCTGGTTCCAGGAGCTGAACCAATCTCCAAGGCTCCTTATCGCATGGCTCCCATAGAGCTGAAGGAGCTGAAGGATCAACTGCAAGAACTTCTCGAACGAGGTTTCATTCGACCGAGCGCATCTCCATGGGGCGCACCGGTTTTGTTTGTTAAGAAGAAGGATGGCAGTATGCGTCTTTGCATAGACTATCGCGAGCTCAACAAGATTACCATTCAGAATAGGTATCCACTGCCACGCATTAACGATCTGTTTGACCAACTCCAAGGGGCCAAACACTTCTCTAAGATCAATCTTAGGTCAGGCTATCATCAGTTACGAGTCAAGGAGCAGGATATTGCTAAGACTGCTTTTCGTACTCGTTATGGCCACTACGAGTTTGTAGTTATGCCATTTGGCTTAACAAATGCTCCAGCAGTGTTCATGGATCTGATGAACAGAATCTTCCATGAATTTCTGGACAAGTTCGTCATTGTTTTCATCGATGACATCCTGATTTTCTCTAAGTCCAAGGAGGAACACGAAGACCATCTTCGTACAGTACTACAGATTCTTCACTAGAAGCAGCTGTATGCTAAATTCTCCAAGTGTGAGTTCTGGTTAGAAAAGGTGGCATTCTTAGGTCACATTGTATCAGCAGAAGGAATCACTATGTATCCAGCGAAGGTTGAGGCCATCACTAAGTGGCCAAGGCCGACATCAGCGACGGAAGTCCGCAGTTTCTTAGGCTTAGCTGGCTATTACCGTAGGTTCGTAGAGAACTTTTCCCGCTTAGCACTACCATTGACCAAACTGATGCGGAAAGGGGAGAAATTCGTCTGGACTGAAGATCAAGAGAAGAGCTTTGAAGACCTGAAGCAGAAGCTAGTATCTGCACCTATTCTTACTCTACCATCTGGTACGGGTGGATTTCAAATCTATAGCGATGCATCGAGGAAGGGACTTGGCTGTGTTCTCTGTTGGGAATAAAATTGACCAAGTCCCTAGACGCTGACAAAAGGAACTTGGACGCTGACAAGAGTAAACAGGGCGTTGACAGATGAGACGCTGATAAGAATTATCAAGACACTGACGAGAAGAATCTTAACATAAAGACAAGGACTAAATCTGTCAATGATGAATTCTTCAAGCTGGTGGACAAAATATGAAGATAAGAATTCAGAATATATTCTTAATGTTTAAAAATATTTAGTCAATATTTTATTTGAGTATGTTTATCTTGTGTCTCTTCCTAAAATAGTTGATCTAAGCTTTTTGTACAAGGCTCCTTAAACCTATAAAAGGAGGCCTTAGGGTTAGACATAAGACACATCTCACATACATCTTTTTCACACACCTCTTCCACATATCTCATAAAACTTTCATTGTAATCATTCATTGATATTATTAATCAAAGTGAAAGTTTGCTTTACTTTGTTTTGTTCGTTGTTCTAAGTGTTAAATTCCGCATAACACTTAGATTACTTCATACATATCAAAAGTTTCTCTACGTGTATTACTTGATTCAATCTCGTATACACAAGCTTAATCGATCTATGTTTGGGATCAACAAGTGGTATCAGAGCTTGTTGAGAAACTTTGATTTGAAGAACGAGATCCAATATCATGAGGTGAACCAGGCTAAGGAAGAAGGTGAAAAAGAATCTGATGATGTTTTTAGTCAAGGCGAAGTCTACTTCAAGTTCCAACTCATCTTCGTCATCTGATAATGAGGTATGTGATGACTCTTCTTGTAGGATAAATACTGAAAAACTTAATAAAGAGATTTTAATATTAAAATCATATCTTTCAGACGTAAGATGCACGTTATCTAATTATCAAGTGGCACTTGTTCAAACTGAAAAGACTGTTTCTGAGTATAAGAAAATGGAGTTTCATTTAAAAGATAAAATAAATATCTTAAAACATGAGTTAAATCAAAGTAATGATATTAACGATATCGTGAATAGGGTTAATGTTGATTTAATAGTTAAGTTAGATGAAGCTAATAAGAATAAAGATAATGTGAGTCTTAAAATTCAGAGATTTGATAAGGCTACACAAACCCTAGGAGAATGTGTTAATAAACAAAGGGATTCTAAGGATATTTCTGGGATTGGGTTGAAAGAATATGTTGCCGTTCCACCACCTGCTGGGGACTTCTATGGTGTCCATAGAAAGGATCTCTCTTGGACTGGTATTCCAGAACTCCAAGAAGAGGAATTTATTCCTCCACCTAGAGTTCTTTCCCTAGTTGAGGAATATCAACAAAAGGTTACTGACCTAGAAGAATGGAAGAAGGCTAACCCCACTTTGTTTGTTAAGGGTGGGATGCTTAGTGAGAGTCCATTCGTGCCTACACCCATTGAGAGTCCAGTAGTATCTAAACCTATCACTATGACCAATCCCATCACTGGAAAAGCTGTTAATCTTGGCTACCCAATTAAGAAACAACCTAGTGTTAAATATGCTGAAATGTATAGGAAACCTAGGTCACTCAAAAGCCAAGAAAGTATTAATGGGACAGGGTTTTACCAGTCTAAGCCTAAGTTTGTGTCTAAAAAGGCTTGTTATACATGTGGGAGCTTTTCTCATTTGACCTATAATTGTGTCAGTGGACACAATTCATTCGCTGGCAATAGGTCATCCAATGTCAATCATAGACCTTTTGTCCACACTAGACCACAGGCTACTAGACCAACTCCTTTCTTCTCTAAGGCAGCTAATACCCATGGACAAAGGCCCTTTCAAAAGACCAACACTTGGTCAAACAGACAGTATGTTCTTATAGCAAACCCTAATTTGGACACTGACAAGAACAAATTCGGCGCTGACAAGAAAAAATTCAGCGCTGACAGGAACAAATTCAGCGCTGACAGCAATAAATTCAGCGCTGACAGGAACAAATGCAACGCTGACAGCTCCAAATTTGGTATGAGACCTTATTTTAGACCATATAAACAAAGATACTTGGTTAGTAAGGGTCAAGGGTCTAGGGCATCATCCCACATAACTTGGAAACCTAAACAAGAGCAAAACTCTAGTTTTAATGGTATTTCAATGACTTGCAATAGATTTAAATATCTTGAGAAGGTCATTACTAGTCTCATTGGAACAAATTGGGTGCGTAGGTCACAAAGGGATGAACAGGCATTTATGGTAAAGAATAATACCACTCTAGTTGAACAACTAGACAGATCCAAGTCTGATAAGGCTTGGATCTCCAAAGAAAACTAATTTGTTTTCTTTTTGAGCAGCCTATCCAAAAGAAGGTTAATGATCAAGGATATTGGGATAGTGGATGCTCAAGGAACATGCATTGTTGGTCTTTCCACTAATATTATTTTTATCCACTGACATGTTATCTCTACCCATTATCATGGGATAGGGTAGCCTCTGTTGGTGTGTGTTTTTGTGGTTTTTGTCTAACTATGCAGGAAAGTGGAGCTACATTTGGATGGATACAGAGTTGCAAACTTTTATTTATGATGGTTGGAATGTTTACATTCTTATCTTGAGATAAAATTTTGCTTCTTCACATATAATGATTTGTATGCTTCTGTTAAGGGGAGTTAAACCTCTAGGTTTTTGGGTATTCTTAGAATGCTCTTATCACAATTCTAGATTGTGTCCACTGGTGAGTGGGGGCTAGAAATAGTGAAGACTTTTCCTTATGGAATTGTTGGAATTTCTAAACCTCGAGGCACTGTAGCATTCACGTTTTTATTTAAACATGCGTGCTACCAAGACTTTTGACCTAGAATTGGGTGTGGTCGTATGGGTGACTTGGGTTAGATATATTTTTGGGCTTACTTGGGGAGTTGCAAAGGTTTAATATGAGTTAACTTTCTCTTTGGGGCATTTGTGAACAAAGGACTCTAGAGTTCATGTGTGTCTATCATGCTTTTGCATGAGTGTATGCATGAACAGTGTTTGTCACTCTTGCTTATTAGAGTCTAGTTAATTTCCTTAGGATTATTACCTTTGTCTATGTTCTAACTAAAGTTTTCTACATTCTTAAGTCTATTTTATGCTATTTCATCTCAGTTAGTGTCATTTCTAAACTGATTTATAGACCCAAAACATTTCATCACCCTTACATTTTTCAAATTTTTGGATATCTAGAAGCCTAATGATCATTGAGATGTTTTTCCTAGTGACTGATATCTAGTAGCAGCAGAGATCACTTTTACAAGGGTGTATAGTGTTATGGAGATGGCTGAGACTATTGTCACTAGCTTTAATGCAGGTTAAGTCAGTCTTATCATCAGTAAGTCCATCCCCATGTCCTATGAATCAACATTGAGGATTCATTTCCCGAATGTGGATGAGGACAGTATGAAACCTTTGACATTAATGGAATTGACGAAAATCTGTATTAGCTTGTAAAAGCATAATACAGAAATGGTACAAATTGTCAAGGATCACAGTTTTGAACTGATAGACTTGTTGTTTTGGAAGCTGTTGCAAGGAGGATGTTCTTGGTTTCGTCCTTGTATATTGATCTTGGAGAGGAGTCTTAAAAAGGGGAGGAGCAATCGAATTTGAGTGACAAAAGTAATAAAGAAATCTCCAAAGACTCTACAGGTGTTGAAGATGATTAAGACCAAGTGAAGGCTGACTATACAAGTGATTTGAGTGATTGACTTTTTGAGATTTATTATTATTCAAATTCAGGGATAAGTATGTTTGTAAGAATCCTCTCTGTATGTTTTATTTTATTCAGAAACTTGATTACTAGAGTAGATATCAAGTTTAGGGGAGGATTGTTGGGAATAAAATTGACCAAGTCCCTAGACGCTGACAAGAGGAACTTGGACGCTGACAAGAGTAAACAGGGCGTTGACAGATGAGACGCTGATAAGAATTATCAAGACGCTGACGAGAAGAATCTTAACATAAAGACAAGGACTAAATCTGTCAATGATGAATTCTTCAAGCTGGTGGACAAAATATGAAGATAAGAATTCAGAATATATTCTTAATGTTTAAAAAGATTTAGTCAATATTTTATTTGAGTATGTTTATCTTGTGTCTCTTCCTAAAATAGTTGATCTTAGCTTTTTGTAAAAGGCTCCTTAAACCTATAAAAGGAGGCCTTAGGGTTAGACATAAGACACATCTCGCATACATCTTTTTCACACACCTCTTCCACATATCTCATAACACTTTCATTGTAATCATTCATTGATATTATAAATCAAAGTGAAAGTTTGCTTTACTTTGTTTTGTTCGTTGTTCTAAGTGTTAAATTCCGCATAACACTTAGATTACTTCATACATATCAAAAGTTTCTCTACGTGTATTACTTGATTCAATCTCGTATACACAAGCTTAATCGATCTAAGTTTGGGATCAACATTCTCATGCAACATGGGAAAGTGATCGCGTACGCTTCACGGCAGCTTAAGCCTTATGAAGAGAATTACCCCACGCACGATCTGGAACTTGCTGCAGTCGTGTTTGCATTGAAGATATGGAGACACTACTTATATGGAGAATCATGTGACATTTTCACGGACCACAAGAGCTTGAAGTATATCTTCACTCAACGTGAATTGAACATGAGGCAGAGGAGATGGTTAGAGCTGTTGAAGGATTATGACATTAGTCTACAGTATCATCCCGAAAAGGCAAATGTAGTAGCATATGCCCTTAGCAGGAAGTCCGGAATGATCAACAGCATTAAAATCGAAGAGGAAATCATAAGAGACTTGGAGCGACTAGACATCGAAATCATGGTACGTGGACAGCACGGTTACTGGGCTAATCTTAGAGTGGAACCCGAGTTACTATCTAAGATCAAGGAAGCTCAGAAGGATGACGGAGAAATATGGGCGATAATAAAGAATTTGGAGAAGCAGACAGAATTCAGAGTAGATGCAGATGGTATCGTATGGCAGGGCACTAGACTTTGTGTTCCTGATGACCAAGAACTCCGGGAAGCTTTGCTAGCAGAAGCTCATAGCTCCCCATTCTCGATACATCCTGGTTCAACCAAAATGTACCATGACATCAAGCAGTACTTTTGGTAGTGGTATGAAACAGGATGTGGCAACTTACGTCTCCAAATGTCTTACCTGCCAGCAGGTTAAGATCGAGCATCAGCGATCTGGCGGTCTCCTTCAACCGTTAGATATTCCAGAGTGGAAGTGGGACAAAATCACCATGGATTTTGTTACCGGTCTTCCGCCTACCAAAAGGAAGCACGATGCTATTTGGGTTATCGTTGATCGACTTACCAAATCAGCTCATTTCTTACCGATCCGCAAGGAAGATCCGGTTAGTAAACTCGCAGATACGTACAGACGAGAGATCATGAGACTACACGGTGCACCATCCAGCATCGTCTCAGACAGAGATCCTCGATTCACTTCGCGCTTTTGGAAAAGTCTGCAGAAAGCTTGGGGAACACAACTTAAGCTTAGCACGGCTTTTCATCCTCAAACGGACGGACAGTCGGAGCGAACCATTCAGACATTGGAAGATATGTTGAGGTCATGTGCGTTGGAATGGACGGGTGATTGGGACGAATACATCTGTTTGGTGGAGTTTGCGTACAACAACAGCTGGCACGCGAGCATCAAGTGTGCTCCATTTGAGATGTTGTATGGCAGAAAGTGTCGCGCCCCAATCTGCTGGGATCAGGATGGCGAGCGAACACTCGAAGGACCAGAAATCATAGAGATGACAAACGAGAAGATCGTAGTAGCTAGGCAGAAGATTCAGGAGGCACGGTCACATCAAAAGAGTTACGCCGACAAGCATCGTAGGGATTTACACTTTAACGTAGGAGATCACGTCTTCCTTAAGGTTTCGCCGGCACGTGGTGTTAGACGCTTCGGGATTAAAGGGAAGCTCAGTCCTCGTTTCATCGGACCATTTGATATCATTGAACGAGTCGGTGAAGTATCTTATCGATTGGCGTTACCTCCACAGCTTTCGCATGTGCACAATGTGTTTCATGTGTCCTTACTCAGAGGGTATCAATATCATCCCCTTCACATGGTTCAGTATCCACTAGAACAGATTCGTGAAGATCTCACTTTTATAGAAGAACCCGAACGAGTTCTTGACAGGCAAGAACGAGTTGTAAATCCCGCATGCTTTTACCATGCATAGTACCTTAGGATCGTACGTACTAGTTAAAAACTTTCCTAATATAGCATGATTACGATTACGTATTAGGAGTTTATGTATTACGTACGTGTTAGAACACGATAAGTATTTTATATGAACGATCACGTAATAATTATTTAGCAATAATTAATCACGAACATACGATCACGGAATCACGAGCGTAATTAAAACACGAGTTATTATTAATTACGTATATATAATTAATACGAGCGTAATTAAATATATAAGTGTATGGTATTTACGTAACGAGAACATTAAAACACTAACATATTTAAACATAAATGTGTACGAAATTACAAGACACGAAACGAGGTACGGGAACCCCCGAGGGAGTCCCTACCCGCGGCCAAAATAAGGACAATGGGCCAAGCCCATTGTCAATTTTACCAAAAGGAAGGGTTAAGTAATTTTACTACTCAAAATTACTTTTACAGAAGAATTTCAAGAAAACCTAAAATCCCTTTTCCTCCTCCTTTGTGTGCCGCCACCATCAAATCACCATCAAGGTGATTTCTTTGATCTTGGATCTTGTTAAATTAGTGTTTGTTCGTGTTTGTTCTTCACCCTCTTGATCCACGAATACGGTAAAACCTTTTTAACCTTTTTCTTTTTAATTAATCTTTTATTTAATTATGAACACGTGATGTTTTTCATAAAAACACATTAATTAAACCTAGATCTAACATGTTTTGATCATAAATTAATCAAAGGGTCGATCAAAGGGGTGTTTTGTTTTGGGCCGCAAGGAACAACCGACCCCAAGGGGGTTCGGTTTGTTTTAGCCGACCACCACCAAGACCTTTTTGTTCTTGGTTGGTGCGTGTGGGTCCCACGGCAGCAAGGGGGTGCCCCGATTGGTTCGGGGTACGGTGTTGTTTCATATCTGGTGCATGTTTTTAGGCTTAGATCTGAATCATGATTATGTTAGTTGTTTATGTTATAAACTTATGTTAAGAATTAAATTAATAAGATGTAATTAATTTAATAACATGACTTAGGTTAACTAATTATTAATAAACATGAATTATTTTTAACCTAAGTATTTATATTATTAAGACTTATAATTAATTAATTATTTTAAAAACCATGGATATAATTAATTAATTAAACATGACTTAGGTTATATTATTAGTATTTAATAATACATATTTTAACCTAAGTATTTAATATATTTAATTAAAAACATGTCATACTTTAATTAAATATTATAACCTATAGTTTAATTAAATTACATGAAATAATTATTAAACTATATAATATATCATATGACTTAGGATATAATCATGAAAAAACTTAGGCTTATTTATTTAGCTTATTTAACCAGCTTATTTCTAATTATGGAAACTTTCTATTTTTAGAAACTTAATTAAATAAGGCAGCTATTTTATTTATGGAAACCAGCTATTTTTAGAAACTTATTTATTTAAGGCAACTAATCTATTTATGGAAACTTGTTTAATTAAGGCAGCTAATCTATTTATGGAAACTTTCTATTTATAGAAACTTATCTATTTTAAGCAGTAAATCTATTTTTGGAAACTTTCTATTTTTGGAAACTTTCTATTTTTAGAAACTTTCTGTTTTTGGAAACTTTCTATTTTTGGTAACTTTCTATTTTTGGAAACTTTCTATTTTTGGAAACTTTCTATTTTAGGAAACCTGCTATTTTTGGAAAGTTACTTATTATTACACAATAAGTATAATAACACATGAAATACCAGGAATACTTAATCAGATTAAACAGAATATAAGATTTAACACAGTTTAAGGCTTTAAACAGTGTAAATAGTAAGAACACATAAAATAAGCTAAGACATGATATAAAACCAGCTATATATGTAGTAAGCAGATACTTATTTCATGTACGTATTTATGTAGCACTAGTGTTTCGGAAGTAGGATTCTCGCAGTTCATCGTTCTCGTTCACTAGACATAAGGTACGGATTCCCGTCCTTTTAGTATGGACATTCTTTCCTTATTAGGATTTCCCCGTATGCAGCCAACTGTTTTCCCGTAGTATAAGTATGAGTTTGATTGCTTATGTTTTAAATACGATTACCTATAGCCATATACATGCATGACCAGTTTCACCTAGTTATGGAGGTACCATAACAATAACATTAGAGGCACTGATGTTATGACTTCACCACGGCGGAGTGATTGCTCGTGGCGTCCCTTCAGCTTTTGGCCATTTATTTATATTTATCATGTGGGGCGTATGGGTGCATCCTAGTTACACGTTTTTATTTAGGATTACACGGTGAATGTGGTGTGTGCCTTGCATCCTTCACAAGGAGCTGATCCCTCCTACCCATAAAACCAGTATATTAAATTAGTGGCAGCCCCTCTAATTTGCATGAAGAGGTCACCCCTCCAATTATTCATGCACGGTGGATATTCATGACCTATATTGACTAATGGTAAAATATGACAAACAGTTTTTATAAGATAAACATAAGACTTTCAAACTATAAAACCAGTTTTATTAAGACTTAACCAGGTTACTCGGGACTTAGTTTCTTCCGCTGTTATTATGTTATATGCTTATCCTATTCATGCTTTATTGTACATCCGTGCACTGAGCGTATTGCTCAGCCGTTTTCCTTTTCTATGTTCCCAAAACGGCAGGTACTCAGGGACGCTCGTAGACACTAAGAGTACGTGCATATGGATTGGAAGCTGTCTAGCCTTCTTTACATTATGCATTTCCTTTCTTTATGATACTTATGCTTTGGACATTGTTTCGTCCTTTTCCTTTACTATACTATGTTTGTGTGTGATGAGCTTTACTTTGGACTACCGATGTTTGATTCCGGTATTTCCCTTTATATGGTCAAGTAATGTTTAGACATTTTACCTTGTATGCTTTGATGACACGCCATAATTACTGTGATATTTCCATTTCCAAAATGGGGTGTTACACCTTGTGAGAGATATCTGAGTTAGCTGGGATGGGTTGTGCATTACATCACTGGGTCCATGATGTCTATCTTCAATATCGAGCATCATTAAAATGATCTCAATAGCATATGTGTTGACCCGGTTTCTTCCTAAGGTTGTAAGGAGGGCTTCTTTCTTTACACCCTTTATCTTTACAATTCTTTTTCATTCTTCAACCCCTTCAATGCTTACCAATACGTCATAACTAGCACTTTGTTGTGATTGTTCCAGTGCTAACTTAAGTACTTGGTCGGCATTCAGCTACATTCACAATTTTTTTCCATCTTTCCTAAGGACTAGTATTTCTAGCTATGGAATGTCCTTGGGAAGATTCCTCCGGTTGTGGAAGAATCATAGGACTTAACCTATTCTACCATCCTTATATCACCACAATCTTCATCGTCGTGAAATAAGTGGGTTTAGGGTAAGTATATGTCACCATGAAATCCATTTTGGTATAACAAATTGCTCCCCTTAACATATGCCACGATATTCGAAAACATTTCGCACATGTCGGGATGAGCCATCACGTTAAGTCAAACCATTTGTGATAATTTCCCATGTTAAATCACATTTTTTCTCGCATATTAAAAATATTAACCCAACCCATATTTTTGATATCAATTGATTTAATGAAGTTTTAAAAAAGGTTTTAGGAAGAAAAATGCAAGTCCTTTTAATCTTCATGAGACCAGTTTGTGAGAAATGATACCGATTTGTAACATGATCACATATTCACCAAATTAGAATAAATTGACAAGGTTGGACCTGATTGATGAGAACATCATACGATAAGTTCAGATGGTTCTTGTCGGAAAATGTTGGTCACCTCATCACGTCTGAAGTCATCTCTTGACACCATATGTACGATTGGTATTGTTGTCTTGACATAAATTAGTGAACTTGGAACTTTCGGCATCAAAGTATTTGAATGCTGGACAATTGCTCCCCCTCAATTATTGACCCGTCTTCTATTGAAAGAGCTGTAGTCGTCGGTTGAGTAGTCGCATCATCGAGTATGTAGATACCAATTGTAGATTGCTATGGTTGTGGAGATGGTAACTTCATAAAAACAAGATTTCTCTTGTTGTAACAAATAAATGCACTGATGCGTACATATATTTGTGTCAGACCAAGTTATAAAGTAAACTTGATCCCTTACAAGGTTTTAAAGGAAACCTTGCCCGAGAAAATTAATTCCCGTTGAGAGCCAAAGCTTTCATACGAAATACTTGACTTTAATATGAAAAACGGTTTGCAGTTTGAAATAACTACAAGCCATATGGGCATGTTTTATGAAATATTTACAACTTTTGTACGAACTCTATTTATGGCGTCGTGTCAATATTAATCTACATTTCTATGGCCGTAAATATTATCGTACCAAAAGAAATGCCTTTGAAAAATAAAGTAAAAAATATTTTTGGATTTTTATGAAATTTTTCAATTTTTATGGTTTTTATATGGTTTTATATTTTTGTATTTTTCTTTTGTGGATAAAAATATAAACAATATATACAGATGATCACCAAGGGTACGGAGAATAGTTTACCACCACTATTCTTTCGCTTCTTCTGCTAGTTCCTTAAGAGTCTCAGGCGAGAAGGTTCTCAATCCTAGCTTGTCGGCCAAAAATTCAATTCGAGCGCGATCTAAAACCTTCATGAAAATATCCGCCAATTGATACTCAGATCGAACAAAATAAAGCTCGATCACTCCATTTTCCACTTGCTCCTTGATGAAGTGGTAGCGAATGTCAATGTGCTACGACCGGGAGAATTGAACATTGTTGCAGCATAAGGGAATTACACTCTTGTTGTCGCAGTACATCGGAATTTTGTTGAAACCTAGACCATAGTCGGTTAATTGCGATCTCATCCAAAGATTTAAGCACAGCAACCGGACATCGCTATGTATTCTGCTTTCGTACTTGAAATTACAGCGCTTTTCTACCTTTTTGATGCCCAACTGATTAGTCAATCTCCTAGTAATTCCAAAGTTTCACTCGTGCTACACCTTGTATCTTGACAACCCGCGTGATCCGCATCTGTATATGCCATTAGTGCAATCGAAGAGTCCTTTGAATACCACCCCGATTAATGGTTCCTTTAAGATAACGAAAGATCAATTTGACAGTAGCTAAGTGTAACTCAGTAGGTCGAGTTTGATACCGAGCACACATACATATAGCAAACTGAAGATCAGGTTGACTGGCTGTGCATCAAGCTTAGTTCGTTCCATCATTGGAGTATCCACTGGGTCACAAGATTCCATCTTCTATTTCTTAAGAGATTCAAGGGCATACTTGGATTGATTGATAAAGATACCTCTGGGACTCTGAGATATCTGAAGTCCTAAGAAGAATGATACCTTGCCCATCATTGACATCTTAAACTTGGAAGACATGAGTGTCCCAAACTCATCCGATAAGGTTTGGGTCGAGGCAGCAAATATAATATCATCAACATATATTTGTACCATAATCATATCTTTACCTCGTTTCTGAATGAACAACGTGGGATCTACCTTGCCTTTAGCGAAGCCTTGCGTAATAAGGAATTGTGACAATAGATCATACCATGCGCGTGGAGCTTTCTTCAACCCATAGAGAGCCTTCTTAAGCTTGTACACGTGATTAGGATATTTAGCATTCACAAAACCATCCGGCTGTTGAACATAAACCTCTTCCTTGATTTCACCATTAAGAAATGTTGTCTTCACATCCATCTGATAGACGATCATATTCATGTGGGCTGGGACAAGTTCCCATACTTCAAGTCGATGCCCAATAATTGCTTGTATCCACGAGCTACTAGCCGAGGTTTGTTCTTTAATATTCCGCCTAACTCATCGAGTTTCACCTTGTAAACGCATTTTAAAGTGAGTAATTTCACTTGATCCGGGCATAGGACAAGTTCCCATACTTCAAGATGTATAAATTCATTAAGTTCTTCTTGCATAGCTTCTATCCAACAGGATTGAGTAAAAGCTTCTTGCCATGTCTTAGGTTCAACTTCAGTGAGAAAAGCATCAAAATGACAAAACATTGGATTTTCTTGTAACTGATTTCGTGTGGATACCGGATGATTAGGGTCACCAATAATAGAATCTATCGGATGATCCTTTGTCTACTTGTTGTCATGTTAACGAATCAGTGGATTGGAGTAGACCGTATTAGGATCTTCCTCTAAGGTGGACGACCCGGCTTGATTATGGTCAGGAATTGGTACACCAAAGAATGGAAGTTCACGCATTTGAGCGAATTCCAAATCGTGATCATCATCATCCTCTTCATCATCAATAGGCACGACATGGGTAGTTGAATCATGTGTTGGTTGAGAATTACTGGTTGAAGGTATATCTTGACCAATTGTAGGTGAAGACGTATCAGATTGTGCTTCGGTTGCTGGAGCGACAACTTCGGTTACCGAAGCTATTACCTCAGGTTCGGGAGCAACAATGCTTGGAGGAGTAAAGAATTCATCAAAGAACGGTTGAACCAACGTTTCCCATTCAGTCCTAGAAGGTGGTGTAAATGATGAGGAAGTAGGGTTATTTGGGACAAGACCAGAGCTAATATTACTGGGTCCTATTTCATGAAGTGCGGGTTCAGAGCTGCTTTGCCCAGAAGCCATTGCTGTCAGCTCATCAAAATCAACATTCATAGTTTCGAGGATCTTGCGTTAGTTACGGTTGTAGATTCGGTATGCTTTCTTTGTGGCTGCATAACCAATGAAAATACCAATATCAGCCTTTGGTTGAAGTTCTCCCAAATTGTCACCATCATTATTCGGATAGCAAAGAGAACCAAATACATGAAGATATGATAAATCTGGTACTTTTCCATGTAGAAGCTCATACGGTTTTTTACCATGGCGTTTACGAATTAGTGACCGGTTTTGGGTGTACACTGCTATAGATACTACTTCGGCCCATAAAAACAATGGAGCCTTTGCGTCAATTAACATCGTTCGAGCTGCTTCCATAAGTGTGCGATTTCGCCTTTCAACGACATCGTTTTGTTGTGGAGTGCGAGCAACGGATGTTTCATGAGATATGCCAACTTCTTCATAATACATACGCAAAGTTTGATTCACAAATTCGGTTCCATTATATGTTCGAATGCGTCGAACAGTAGTGTTGAGACGCACTTGAATCATCTTGAGAAAATAGATAATGACATTAGGTGCCTCGTCTTTTGTTGCAAGAACTTTCACCCATGTAAACCGAGAGTAATCATCCACTTTGACGAGGATGTACTTTTTACCACTAAGACTTTCGACACGCATTGGCCCACAGAGATCAGTATGCAACAAATAAAGTTTCTCTTGGTTGGTGTCTTCAGTCTTGGGTTTGTATGATTTCTTAGTGCTTTTTCCCATTGTACACGCGGAACATAATTGGTCCTTGTGAAATGTAAGTTTAGGAAGACCACGAACAAGTTCGTTTTTTGCCAAATGATTAATAGCGTCAACGTTAAGATGAGATAACCGTCGATGCCATAACCATGACTTAGTCTTCGATGCTTTTAAGAGAAGGCATACGGGAGAAGTGGCCATCATATCTTGTAGAGACAAAGTGTACAAATTATTCCCTCGAGTACTTTTCAGTAAATCAACCCCTTCCAAATTACGAATGAAGCAGGTATGCTCTCGAAAAGCAACTTCTATGTTTGCATCACAAAATTGTACCACAGAAAATAATTTGTGACCGAGACCTTCCATATAATAAACTCTTGAAGTTATAACATTCCCAATATGATATTCACCGTAACCCATTATCTTTGCAATATGATCATTTCCAAATCGAACCGTACCAAGAAACTTGCTGACGAAATTTCTGAGCTAAGAGCGAACTTTGGTCATATGTTTAGAGCAACCAGATTCCAAATACCAGAGAACAATTTGGACCACCTGTTTTCAACAACAACAGTAGACAATGTATTAGAAACTATTGGTTCCGGAGTGTTAGCAGATACAGATATAATATTATCAGAATTGCTAACATTTGTGTGACCCTTAGATTTCCTGCTTTTTCTAATGTGAGTTTTGCCACTAACAGGTTTTATTGTTCCAACTTTATAAGGTTTTCGAGTATTAGCGGGCACTATAGTGGGAGAAGACCTATTTAAAGGGCACTTGGTTCCTACGGTAGTGTTGGTGTTCCTAGTTAAAGGACACGCTTGTGTTTTGGTAGCCTTGGTACTCCTAGTTAAAGGGCATGCTTTCTTCGATGTATTGGGAGTGATCCTAGTTAAAGGGCACATATTTCCTACTATAGTAAAAGTTCTAACAGTGGGACGCCACATCCAGCCAACTTGGGGTAACACTTTCCCAGTCGGTTTCCATTCTAAACAATTTTTACGGGCATTCATCTCATTCACATGGTCAATAAGGCAAGAATCATGACGACTAGAAACATACATTCATTGCAATTCCAACATTTCAAATTAGAATTCACAGTAGGCTTAGAACACTGCACAACCGCGGAGCCTTTAGGTTTAGCTACATGATTCTTTTTATTCAAAACAGAAATGACATTCCTAGAATGGGCTTCTACTATCTTCTTCACTTGACTACTAGATGGGGGCAAGGTCCTATCATTCTTCTTGTTTCTTTTAAGCTTAGATCTTTGAGCCTTAGTAGTGGTGCTTACTCCTGTAGAAGGCAACACGGGAATATTAGAAGCTGGTTTTGATTTTGCCTTATCTTTAGTGACCAATGTTTGAGATGGTTTAGTCCTAAGACCCTTTTTAAATGGTGTGACGGCTATGAGGTTCCTTTTGATTACACTAGAGGACGGTGCTGAGACAGTGGCTGCGTTATCAACAACATTTTTATCTTTTAGGGTACGAAGTGTTTCCGTTAACTCAGTCAAAGCCAGATTTTTATCACAAATTTGTTCCCTCAAATCAGATATTTCCACCGACTTTCGATTCAATTGTTCAATCAATGATTGATTTTGTGCAGTTGTATTAGCACGTGTGGGCTTTACTAAATCGAAGAGTCGTGTATTTTTCTGCTTTAAGTTATCAACTTTGGACAAAATCTTGGAAACTCGATTATCTAGATCAAGTTTAAAATTCTCAGCGGCCTCAAGTACGTTCACACAGTTAATCTCCTTATATTTCTCTATGTCTATCGGCAATGATTTAGCAACCTTGCCACTTGGCTGACGCTGTTTTGATTGTAAATTCAATTAAAAATTCTTTTGAAAATTTGCATCATCGATCTAAACACCTTCGAATGACGTTTCAAATATTTCTTGAATAAATTTTTGCTTGCATTCAAGCGAAATACAATGTGTTTGAATCTCATCAAAATGTTTTGAAAGCGAAGAATATGAATCTTGAAGCTTTAAAAATTCAGCGTCAGATTCGTGACAAGTACTATTTACCACATTATCCACAGATTCAACATTATGCACAATAGAATCATTATCAACACTTTTATTCGCACAGACGGAAACTATATCATGAGACATCACTTGCTTTAGAAGCTGATCATTTTGGCGTAAAAATCGTTCTATTTCAAGTAAACTGTTTTCATAAGCATTATCCATTTCATTGAAAACACGTCTAACTTCTTATATTTCCAAAAGCAAATCTTGATCAATATTACTAAGACAAGATTTAACATTGTTTACAAATGGAACAATTTCGTCTCGAAATGCAGCTCTTGTGTGCTCAAAATTCCATTCACCTTCCGTTATGGTCAAAGCCGTCGTACGTCCCACAATGACCTTATCAAAATCGGCTAAGTGTTGGTGCACCGTATTTAAGCTAACGGACACCTTACTTACCGGTGGAATTAACTTAGTTAAATCTATTTTGACAAGTGTAGGAGACGTACTAGGAAGGTTTTTCGTTGACAAAATTTGGGGAACAAAGGCTGACAACTGAGCTAATTCCTTATTTAAGCGAATGCGGGTCTTTTTAGAAAATTGATCTTTATTATGCTTATCATAATCAAGCTTATGGAATTTTGAAAGCATTTTAGATTGAGTTTCTTCCACAAGTGACTGTGTCTCCTCAGTACTACGAACATAAGGTGCTTCTTTCGATTTTCCAATTAGGGTCACATCATAAAGACAAGGAATATATTCCTGAGCTTGTTTTGCATATCCGGGATTAGGTGGTAAATCTTGAAGACGCTTAAGTTCGGGTTCTTTAAACGATTTAGTTAAAAGATGAACCTTTTCTGTGGAAGCGTATTGTTTTAAAAGCTGTTGTTCTTTGAATTTAAGAAGTTTGGTAGCATTAATTTCCGATTCAAACTTTTTAGACTCGAGAGTTTCGAAATCTAGTTTAAGTTTCTGAAAATTATTGACAAACGTCTCTTTTTCTTTTAATTCATTGGAAAGATTAGCTTTTAAGGATTCTATTTCTTTTAAGTGTTCAATCTTTTCAAAACGAAATTGGTCGAATTCAGAACACGTTATTTTCTCTGCTTGAGGGACCATTTCAAAAGTTTTGACCTTTTCCTTATACATCGCAAGCTCAGCGGTTAGGTTAGCATTCATATCTATGGTTTGTTGAACAGCCACATTCATGTTATCAATAATATGTTTAAGCACCATTACCAAATCACGTTGATCATAAGATTCCATATCCGTCGTAGCATTTGGTTTAGGTTCACTCAAATGTGTTGCATTGGACACCGCATCATTTGAGTTACTAGTTCCCGAATGTTGTTCAAGGTTGTCATTTTCATGTTCAACATGATGTGGATTATCATGAACATTATTAGATGCGGTTGGTACCTCACTGACGACATCAGGACCATAGTAAGAGAGATTAGCAACGAGTGCAGCTTGGGCTAAGTGAATGTCATCACAATCTGAATCATATGCATCAAGATCATCTGCTTGATATGCTGCATTAGAAGTAGAGACGGCTGCAATGCCTTCATTATCTGCTGCCCATGGGTCTGCAAGAAATGCTAACTCCTCTGAATCCAAAATTTTCCCTTTAGACTGAGCATCGACCAAATACATCTTCTCACGAAACGACGTTGCATCCCTTCTCCTTTTTGGCTGAGTGCATTCCCTAGCCATATGACCTTGTCCTCTACAATAGTATCAAGTCACAACCTTTTGTGGACCAACAGTGCTTCCATTTCCATTAGCTTGAGAATTCACAGCTTGAGCATTCACTGTCCTTGTAGGAGTTCCATATGAATTTTGCCTTCCCTGAATATGTTGCACCATCACTTGACCATCTTGAACAGCGGCTTGTTGTCGAGGATTTGAAGAGGTGCGGAGCTGATTGTTCGTTGGTGGAAAACCTCTAGTAGCAACAAGTTTTGACAAGTAGGTAGTGAGATGGTTTAAAACATCAGTAGGCGTATCATTTGGAGTAAAGACCGGTGGTTGAATTGGTGGAAGTTCATTGGAGTAGAAGGCTTGTGCTTGTGGTGCTTCAATTGGAAAATATCCTTGCTGAGGAGTATAGCCCATAGGAGAAGTATTAGCTTGTGAGGGTGATGTCTGATGTGCTGGTAGCTGTGGATATGGTTGTTGAAGAACACTTTGTTGATATGCTTGTTGTGGCATCATCAGTGGTTGATAAGATGGTTGTTGTTGTTGCTGATATGTGTGTTGTGGTTGTTGCTGCAAGTATGATTGTTGTTGATAAGTGTAAGCCATGTTTTGTTGGGGGGGTCATTTGTTGAGAAGCATACATGGAAAGTAGATCACGAACTTGTGGTGTAGACAACCAATCCTCGATCACATGGCATTCGTGTTGTTAAAGAAAAGCTTGAAGTTGATCCACATTGGTGTTATGCAAGTCCTTAGCCAATTTAACAGCCGTCGCGTACTTACGCCATTCTGAAGGAAGGGTGTTCAAATACTTGGTGTTTAATTGAAACGTAGGAATTGCCATGCCATAGATATTGAGCTCATTCAACAAGAGAGTAAATCTTAAATAGTAATCATTGAGAGTCTCCCCGGGAACATAGGCAAACTTATCAAGTATATCATAAAGCTTACACTCTCGTTCTTGTTTAGTTAACGAGGTGCCTTGCATTAGAACATGAATTCTATCCCAGAACTCTTTGACAATTTTATGTTTGCTGACGAGTTTGTAGACATCTGGAGGAACGGCTTGGAGAATGATGTTTGTAGCATACTTATCACATTTGTCTTGAATCTTCATATCTCCGGTCAATTCACCCGTTGTGCGAGGACGAGTAACTGTACCTTCGGTCACTGTACCATAATCTAATGGTCCATTGAGCACCGATGCCAAAATGAGATGTCCATTCTCTTTGTTCAACATGTAAAGTTCCATTCGGGAAGTCTAATCCTCGTACATAGTCTTCTCCAACATTGGTGGACGATTATCCGTACCCGAGAGGATGGACTTATCTGTAAGAGATGTGTACTCCATGTCGATAAGTTAAGATTTACAAACGTTGATCGAACAATGAGAGAAAGTAAATGTGTTTGTTGTTGTGTGTTGAAGTCGAGAAATAATGTTAAAATATCTTAATAATTGTTCTTGGTAAACCAAAAATTCCAAGATAAAATTGAACACAAAATTTTCAAAAACACGTTTTTGAAAAATCTTGGAATGCTTGTCACTTTATCGCAATGCCTAAAATGAATTCTATCGCAATGTTGCAAAATCTGTCGCAAAATCACTTATCGCAATAAGTCCAATCGCAATAAATCCTATCGTAATAATTCCAATCGCAACAACCTTTCGAAATACCCTGTCGCAATATCACAAAAAACAATCATGTCGCAATGTGAATCGCAATATGGATCGCAATATCACAAAAGAACTCCAATCGCAATGTGAATCGCAATATGGATCGCAATATCACAAAAGAACTCCAATCACAATGTGAATCACAATATGGATCGCAATATCATAAAAGAACTCCAATCGCAATGTGAATCGCAATATGGATCGCAATGTGAAAACCCTTAAGCTTTGCGATGGAAAATCAGGTACTTCTGTCGCAATAGTACACCACTGAACAATTTTTCCACTTTTCTCGGACAAAACACACCAAATTCAAGATTTTAAGCCAAAAAATGATCCAAACACCCAAAAATTTTGTGTTTTTAGCCAAAGTAAATATACCAAATCTCTACCACAACTATGTAGAAGATTTGTATCAAGAAAAAAACATAAAAACACACAAAAAAAAATTAGACGTTGGTTTAATAGATCAAAAGCTACTAAAATCAAGAACTCAAACACATAAACAATACAATCATCCTATGGCTCTTGATACCATTTGTAGGATATTGTAAATCTTGCTTATGTTTAGAGAGAGAAAGAGATAGAAACTTGGTAGATTTCACACACACACTTGAGAGAGAAAATAAGAAAACACTTTGTTTTTACAATGTGTAAAATGAATGAATCCACCACCCTCTCTATCTAAGGAGAGGGTTTATATACCCAAGCCCATGAGATGGGATTGGGCTTACAAGTTGGGCCGACCTACACAAGGTGTAGGCTTGGCTTAGCCTTGTTTACTTAATATTAGTAAAACTAAACTACGAGCTATAACTTAGACAATTGTTGGAGTGACCGATCCTTTCTAATACGTAAAACGTATTTCTAACAATTTCAGAGATCGTTATTGGAGTTTGTCACCCGAGTCACGTTTCACATACGCCTCACAACCCTAGACCTTTAAATAAGACAAATATGGCTTCTTGCTATGACATAGTTCATATGGTGTCTTATCGACCTTATTTGTGGGAACCATATTTAAAATGCGAACAACAGACTCTAAAGCATAATCCCAAAAGGATAAAGGTAAAGTTGTAAGATTAAACATAGATCATACCATATCCAATAATGTACGATTTCTCCTTTCAGATACACCATTTTGTTGTAGAGTATAAGGAGAAGTAAGATGATGAACAATTCCATTCTCACTTAGATAATCTATAAACTCTTGACTTAAATATTCACCACCTCTATCAGAACGAAGAGCTTAAATCTTCTTTCCTAGTTGCAGTTCTACTTCTCCTTTAAACACTTTGAATGTTTCAAACACCTCATGTTTATGCTTAAGTAAATAAACATAACCATAACAGCTATAATCATCCGTAATTGTTAAGAAGTAGCTAGCACCTTTCCTTGACACATGTCTAAGTGGTCCACGCACATCAGTATGTATTAATCCAAGTATATCAGTAGCTCTTTCAATATTGCTATTAAAAGGTTTCTTGGTCATCTTTCCAGAGATACAAGACTCACATTTATCAAATGTTTCATCATTGATTTTACAAAACACCTTCACGTTGAAGCTTTTGTATACGAGTCTTCCCGATATGGAGAAGTCTACAATGCCAAAGATAAGAAGAGTTCTTGTCAAACTTTCTCATCTTATTCTTGCTGAAGACAGATTTATTATTCTTGGATTCATTATCATGCATGTCTATTTCAAACACACCATTCAGAGAAATTGCATTAAAATAGAAAATACCATTTTTCCAAACAGAAATTCCATTATTATCAATCGTGTGAACGAATCCATTATTTAACAAACAAGAACAGAAAATAACACCCCTAACAATTGTATGTGCATAATGACAATCATTTAAAATCAGTACTAAACCCGAAGTTAAAACTAAATTAAATGTTCCTATAGCTTCAACTACTGCTTGTGTGTCATTGCTCACTTGCAGAAATTCTTACCCATAGGAAAGCTTCCTTTCCAGATTAAATCCCTACAGCGTATTATAAATGTTAATACCGCATCCCGTATCATATACCCAGGAATTTAATTTTTATGTTAAATTGAACAATTCAATCATAAATAAAGTACTTGAAGTTGCAGCGCTCTGCTCAGACTTCTTCTTTATTTCTCGCAAATATTCGAGGTAAATAGGGCAATTCCTCTTCCAGTAACCACTTGCCTTGCAATGGTGACAAGTCTCATCCTTCTGAGATCTATTCTTCTTGACAAAGTTTTGCTTAGGTTTTGAATAAGTCGCAACTTGTTTGCCCTTATCACCCTTGCCTTTGCGTTTCTTCTTGTTCGCTTGCGGTTTTGGCTTACTCACTCTACCCTTTAGTATGGTTAGTACAGAAGGCGTAGCAGTAGATGCCTTGTCTTTTAACCCCTTTTCATAGTCAATGAACATTGCATGCAAATCATTAACTGTCTTCCCCGTGCAATACATATTATAGTTTCTAACAAAATCATTAAAGTCCTTGTTAAGGGACCCACTGATCAAGTTGATAGCCATATTATAATCATAAGGTTGTCCTAGTGCAATGAGCTGTTCCACATAACCCCTCATCTCCAAGTAATGGGCACTTATAGACTTTCCAGGAGATTGCTTGCAGCTATGCAAAGCATCTACTAAGTCGTAGATCTCCACAGCTTGTGGCTTCTCGAACATAGCCTTGAGCTCATCAATCATTCGCTTTGGTGAAAATAGCTCATACTTCTGTTGAAGTGGAGGAGTCATTTTACCTAGCATTATACAAGCCACCTCAGAGTGCTTCTTAACATTAGCAGCGTGTTCAAGCCTTTGCGCATAAGATGCTCCTTCAGCAAGATCCTCTAGATAGGGAGTAGTCAAGATATCAATAGTACCCGCTGCCCTCAAGACAATTCTTAGCGAGCGGTACAAATCATTGAAGTTTGGGCCAGTAAGTTCAGGACGTTCAAAGAAAGCTTTGAACGCAGAACTTATAGTGTTATTGGTTGGTTGACCCATTTCTTTAGAATTAAGTTCAAATATTAGTAATGTAAAACCATCATACGAATTCTCATTCTATGAAAGATTTCTCTCCAGATCTTACTGAGTAACTCAATTAATTCGTCTAATCTGAGTAACGTAAAACCATCATACGAATTCTAATTCTATGAAAGTTTTCTCTCCATCACAACATCACCCAAAAATCTCATTTGATGACGTAGTAATTTCAAGTATTCGTCAATTAGGAGCATTCGACTTAAATTTTAAGGGTATAAATTTCGATGTCAAAATAAATGTATGGAGAAGCATGCATACAACTCCATAGCATAAGTTTAATAAAACATTTAGTAAACTTTTACACGAGACTAAATTTCTACATAAATTATGTTGAGGTATTGGTCAAACCAATTAAAGAATTTACCCATAACTATTCACAACGTACTTTTGCTAGAAATCGGCTACGCATAAAGCAATACCCTTATTCATTGTGTTTTGGATGTGAATTTGTGGTAAATCACCCTTAAGGTACAATTCAATTCATAATCGTAGGTAATTTCAATTTGACGCACATGCGAGCCGGAATTAGGTCAGCGACTAATGGCATAACACCTCCTTCCTTAACCGCGTACATGACCAGCAGTGCGTTAAACCCACTATATAGTTTGTCAAAAAGAGTAGACCGTTAGATTATTATTTCAATTCACCAATCAACGTAATCTTATGTAATTTAGATCTCTAACAAATCTTTATTTAAATACGATTTAGTCCAAATTATTTCTTTTCAAAAAAACCCTTGTTTACAACAAATCAACAATTTTTAATATAAACAAGTAAAAAAACTAAATCATAAAAACACAATAACAATTTATATGTGTAATAAATAAATCAATTAGCCACGTGCATATGATTTATTCAATAATCATCAAATCTAGGTCTTTATATTCAAATAAAAGTCTTTCCTAATTCTGGATTCAATGAATCAAATAATCACGTAGCATATAAAATCATATAAACATATAATTTTACGATCCATGAAAAACATGCACGTTATCATGGATTCACCACAATTCATAACAATTAAATCTCTATGGATCGTAACCATACATGACATAACAATTAATCATGAAATTTAATCTAAAATTATCCCACATGTAATTTAGGGTTTCAAAACAATTTTTTTCTATAAAAATTCGGCGAAACCCTAATTTTTAAAAAACAAAACCCTAATTTTAAGAAAACCTGAAAAACATGTAGTTTTAACTCAAAACAATTATTAGTTAAAAAACTTTAGATTTTCGATAAATATAACATGTTAAAACGACTCTCGATGCCACTTAAGGTTTATTAACATCATAACAATTATATAAAACCCTAAACGAGATCAAATCACACATAGCGAAAGTGATTTAACAACATCATAATAATAACACAATTATAATTAATCGAATTAGGGTTACATGCCTTTACGCTAAAGCAAATCTACAAGACGAAGAAAGAATCACCAATTCGGGTTTATACCGTATATCACCAAGATATAGTCTAAAGTAAGACTATATTACGATCTTGTATACACGTAATACAAAGAGCTAACCGTGATTCTAGCACGTGTAAATCGAGCTACGACGCTTGTAAATAATCTACCCAACAACCCTATAGAGGGGCTAGGACTAGATTTAAACTAAAACCAAGCACCAAGAAAAACCACACCGAACCCCTTTATGGGTTGGTGTTGCGATTGGCCAAGAGAAGCCAGAGAGGAGAGATTCAAGTTGTGTGGAATTATGAGGGGTAAGGGGATGTATTTATAGGCCGAGAATTCTTGTAGCCCAAACAAATAAAAGGCAAGTTTTTCCTTCCCCCTTGTATGCCCTAACCGACGGTCGAACACCCCCTCATGGGGTGTTCCGGAACCTTCCATCCTTCTTTCTTTTTAATACTCTTTCTATATATTATTTAACACTTGTTAATACTTTACTCTTCATTATTTAAAGATCGTTAAAGTTATATAGTTATATAGCTCGATTTAATTTAATAAAAAGAATATATATATATTTATTAAATAAATTAACTCTTTACGTATTGAGTGCATTCTCGTAATCTCGAGTTTGATCCTATCACGCGACTATTAAATATAAGTCCATAAACATTCAAGAAGTACGTCTTATGTTGGCCTTAAGACGAATGCAATATTCGCACTATGCCGCATCATTAGTGGGTATAAGAAGTACGCCTTCAAAATATTCGCGATGCGACATACGGGTTCCACCTCTACCTTCACAAAACCTTCTTGTCATCCTCACGTTAGAGATGAATAAGAATGATACCTTGCCAATGATAGTGTTACCCCGGCTATAGAACATGTTTTCTTCTTACGGGGTCCTTACCATCTAACCATGGGAAACCAAGCATTCGAGCACAATCACCCGTCTTATGTATATGGGTTCCCCATTTCTTTTGTCGTGGATACGCTTACAGGTAGCGGATATGGTGTAAAAGTCTAGTAACCTTGGTGACAACCTCGCATACTAGACTGGGGGGCATGATGACGTATAGTGGCTACGCTCAATATTCGTAACCTCAACCTATCATCTTCTTGCTAAAAGTAGCCCATTATGAGTGGAGCCATATGTTATAGACGACCCATGAGGATGTCCTAGCAACAAGCTACACGCGGTTGTGTATTAAGCGTTACATGAATGAGTCTAGCTTAACATGGTCATGAAACATACCATACTAGACTGGGGGACATGTTGACGTATAGTCGGTAAAAGGCCCAACCTAACAAGCCCGCGACCCAGCAGGCCTGCGACCCAACAGGCCCGTGGCCTATACACCTTACTTACCCTTCAAGAAACCCTAGCACTATATAAACAGGGGTATGGGTCTCATTCTACATCAGTTTATCTCTTATAATTACACCTCTTATATAACTTATCGTCCTGATACTAAGTTGACCGTCGGAGGTGCATCCTAGGGCTCCAGCCTCGGGTCCACTCTTAGCCGGTTCTTCTTTATTTGTAGCATTACTCAGCACCCGGGAAGACGATTAACGGCCCAAGAGAGTCGTCAGACCGGCCCAGCCAAACTATACTTCAACATTCCTATATGCTGTAAACAATGTATATATCAAGTATAAAGTACTAAAAGTGATCTAATAAGTTCAATATTGATAAGAACATCTTAAATGTAACTATGATGCCCTAAATTCCCATAGAATCCCTAGGATTCCTATAAATGAGTTGTAAACTCAAGAATTGTAAACTATGAATGGAAAGTACATATGAATAAGTCATTATGGATTATAAAAAAGTTGTAAACTATAGTTTTAAGACATAATAAAACCTAAGAATGGTAAGAACAAACTATACAAAAGCTAAGTACAAGTAAATGTACATAATAGTCTAGATCATCACCTAGAAACCCTTGGTAAACAATGTTTCAAGCAATATAACTACCTAATATCTACGTACAAGTATGAAATAAAATATACTAATTATAGTATATCATACAAAGGAAAGGTAATGATCAAAAAATACTAATATTCACTAATCCAAAGCTAATTAAAAATTAAGACATAGTAACCAAGATTTGCATATAAAATCCATTTTACATTGAATTAGAGTCTAATATTTTGCAACTAAATATAAAACTCAACTATGTATCATATTAAGATTATACATTTATTTCAATACAAGTTACAAGTTAATAAAGCATAAGGTACAAGTTATCAAAGTTTAAGATCTTAAGCTCCCATAATTATACCTAGATTATGATTACCCTATGTAAACCCTTAAACTAATAATGTAGAATCCCTAGAAGTCATAAACATACTATATAAGACCTATAATAAGAATACATTATGATATAAACACTAATCAGCCAAGATAGAAAGTCATTAGGCTTAATTAACTAAAAACCCTTATATTAAGAAATCTACATAAAATCACTACCTAGTCTTTTAGGACAAGTCTACAAACACTTGTAGCATTATATTAAGGTTATAAGAATATATTAAGAAAATGTACAAGTACCCTAAAGCACAAGGTACAACATATCAATGCATGGCTTATAAATTAGGTCAAAATGGGTATTTTTCACCCTTTAGACATGTTTACTTAGAATAACTTAGTAAAACCAATGTAGGGACTTCATGAACACATTAAGGAAAATTTAGTATGTATAAATTGAGTTTAAATCAGTAGCTAATTGAAGGATAATCACTTTTACTATTACTTAACCATAAATCTAGAAACCCTAATCCGCCTAAGTTTTCTTCCCAATTTCACCTCAAACCTTTATTAAACTTCAAACCAAAGACCCAAACTTCTTAATTAATATTTCCATACCCTAAATAAACCCTAATCCATCACTAATCACATTCCTAAACCCTTAATAACCAAAATCAAAAAGTATAAAGTTACAAGCCCTAATTTAGACCCGATTTCACTTTTTCCATCCAAAAACCCATTTCAAACCTTTCCCTCCCAAATTAAAACTTAGGATTAGATCAAATATATTTTTTGAGATATTTCTAAGTAGGTGATGCACCTACCTGAAGGCTACATATCATTGTTCCATTCCTAAATACGCCATGAGTTCCTAATGACCACATACTTAGATATTTTTTATCCTAGACATCATGAATCATTCTTAGACTTGCATAGATCTTTCCTAAGCTTCCTTAGTCACCACTCCCTGGTTCTTACACGTTTAGGGGCAAAACTTGGAGCTTAAGGGTTAAGAGTAGTATAAATAGGAGTCTTTAGTTCCATTTTATAATCATCCTTTACTTTCACTTATAAACACCTATACATTCTGTTCCTATACCACAATTGAAGCTGTAAAAAGTTCCTAAGATCAGTATCAATCTTTGGAAAAAAATTTAGGAGTTCTTGAAGAGTTATGAAATACCCCATTAGGAGCCGTTTTGGAGCATCCTATGTAATCACTTTGTTAGCTAAGATCTGATCTTGATATAATACTTTGTTAGAGTTTTTATACTGTTAATAAGATGTTAGAAAGATAATATAAAAGAAATAGAGATTTTGATCATTTTAAATGAAAGTTATAAGCTAAAAATGTCTTAAAACCCTAGTTTTGTAATTTACATGAAATGATAAATAAAACCCCATTTCAAAAGCTATAATTCTGAAGAAATGTTGTTATTATGATTATAAATGTTTTCTGAAACTTTGTTTTAAAATCCTAGATCATTTGGTCCATTTTTGAGGTTGTTATGTGATTTTTACATGTATAGGGACTAAAACTGTCATTTTTGAAAATATTTAACATTTTGGTCCAAAAGTATCATTTTGTGAAAGCTAAAGATATAAGAATAAATATTGGAAATTTTGAGACCCTAATGTTAAATATTGAGGGTTTAAATTATAAATATTAAAACAATATACTTTAGGAGATAAAAGTGTAATTATACCAGAGTATAACCAAAAGGGCTATTTTTGTCAATTTTGAAAATAAAGAAGATTAATTATAAATATGATGAAGTAATGAAAGTATCATGTTAGTTGGGAGCTTTGTACAAAGATGTTCCATCTCGATATTACGTTCTGACTGAGTGGTTAGGTTTATGATTTAAAGTGCCCTCGCTCCTTAAAAGTTTATAGAATGTCTTCCAAGTATGATGGCCTGAACAATGATGTTAGATTTACAACCAAATATTAATTAAAGAATAAATAACTAATACTTAAAATTATTGAACTAAAAATCAAAGACTTGATACTATACACAATGTGTTAATCCAGGTTTGTGTGAGACCAAGTTGTGGTTTGTATGACCAAGTTGTTTATTTGTGAATGAAATATATTTGATTATAGCTCGGATTCTATGGACATAAGGTGAGTTTATAGCCTCACTTTTAAATTCTTTCTAAATGATTTGAAACCCCGTGAGGGGGATATATGCTAAAATTGGAATACAAGTGTTTTTAAATATTGTATGGTATGATTACCGACACTATGTTTACTTGTTGCCGTTAAGTCCCTTTTTAATCGTGATCGTTAATCATTTTGTAGGAATGAGCGCTAATATTGTGAATAGTACTATTTGGGGACTGACATCCCCTATGTGGGTTAGTCGCACCTGCTGGAATGCTGATGGTTCCGACATAGGCTAAACGGATACACTTTATTTTGTTGTACTCAGGAGTCCAACAAACTACCTGCATAAGGGCAATTTGTTGGTTTTTGTATGTCAAGTAGCGGTGCATGAGCACAGTGTAGTATGATGATTATTTTATGTGCGTGTGTTACACTGTAGCCCGGATGATCTACTTGTATTGAAAATATGTTTAAACCTATGAATTGACTCAACCTTTGTGTTGACTTTAAGGATATATTTCAGGAAACTATGACTAACAGTATGGAGCAGCATAAGGATGGTATGAAGAGGCACAAGCTTGAAATTATTAAGATAGATTTTGGGAACCTCATATTGTAAAATTATGATTTTTAATGATATATAAAGAAAGTTGATTTAATCACTCTTTTGAGTTGTTTTCTATTATTATGACTTGTGTTCTACGAAGTAATACCCTATATTAATGTTCCGCTTCGTGAAGGTAAAATGGGGTGTTACAGATTGATACTCAGAGCCATGGTTATACAGAACAAGAAATAAAATCTTGACTATAACTACTTTTAAAATAATTTCAAGAAAGTCCTCCGTGCCGAAAGCCAATGCTGCTACAAGAGTGATATAAATACCTGTTAATGCAATAATTCCTAAAAACGTTACTTGCATTTTTCGGTCTCGCTTAGTTTTGATTACGACAATATGTAAAAACAAGCATTTATGAAAACAATGAAAAACGAATTCTTGAGTTCAAGTATTTTTCATTTTACCCATTTTCACTTAAGGTATGAATAAACAAGTACTAACCTTAATCAAGTGATCAAGTGATTTAATCTTTTCTTAAAACTCACTTTTTATTAAGTGTGACAAGTTTTTAATTAAACTTTCTTTTTAAGAAAATATTTTATTAAATTAAATATTTGAAAATTTGAAAATGACATATTCCCTTTTGATTTGGAATATCCTTTCTGGATATTTTATAATCAGATATGACCTCCACCACTAAAGGACAAAAAAGGAACGGAGTCTAGTCTGGCGGTTCCTTAGCGCCTAGGCGGTTCCTTATCGATAAGGTACCGCGGGCAGATATTGCCATTGGCCCTTTGTCCTATAAATAGTGGACCTTTCTCAGATTTTCAGTCCACCTATTTTGCACACAAATTTCCAGATTCAAACATACTTCTTAAATCACTCAAATCCTTGATCATTTGATTGATTACTACTTGTTTAGAAGTGAATCTATCTTATCCATCCCTTCCTCTTCAAGTGCAAAGATAAGAACACTATCATTGTGAAGTGTTGAGTCCACCACCAAAGATCCTTTGAAGATCAAATTTTATACATTTGTTGTTGTGTAATAGTTGTGAAGATCCAAGTAGTTGTGTCTATTTTGAAGTTGTGTATGTACTAAGTATTGTTGTGTAGATTGGTCCTAGCTATGATTAGGGCTCGACTTTTAGCTTAGAGTCGGAAATTGGTTAAGCGACGTGTACGGTTTTCTACACCATAAGGAGCTTGTTGTGTAGTGAACTCTCGAGTAAGGAGTACTCGAGGAGTGGAGTAGGAACAAGGAGTGAGCTTCGTTGTCGAACCACTATAAATCCTTGGTGTTTGGTTTGATCTTTCTTTACCCTTAACTCTTTACATTCTTTATTCTTTGTGCATATATATTAGTTAGTATTAGTTTTAAATTACACTATCATTGTTCATATTGTGCATAAGAAGTTTTCACTTAGTCTAAGTTTTTGAGAAAAAGGATTTTTTTGAAAACCAAAATTTAACAAGTAATTATAAGAAACTATTCACCCCCCCCCCTTCTAGTTTCTACAATTGGTATCAGAGCGGGTTGCTCAAGTATTTTTAAAGTACATTTTATTTTAAAACTTGAATCGATCTATGGATTCCAACAAGTACCTAGAAGGGCAATCTATGCAAAGACCACCACTTTTTGAAACCGATAGTTTCATTTATTGGAAAAATAGATTTGAGACTTATGTGAAATCAAAAGATTTAGATCTTTGGCATGTTATTACCAATGGTGATTTTTTACCTTATCAATTTAATGAAGTTTCCAAAACAAAGGAATTGGTCACTTTTGACAAAGCTAATGATGATAGTAAAAAGAAACTTTCGAAAAATAATGAGGCTAAAATGGTGATTTATAATGCTTTACCTAAGATAGAGTATGAAAAGATATTTATGTGTGAAACCGCTAAAGATATTTGGAACACTCTTTTAGTAACCCACCAAGGTAATAGTCAAGTCAAAGAAAGCAAAATCGATCTTCTTGTCCAACAATATGAACAATTTGTCATCTTAGAAGATGAAGCTATTGATAGTGCTTTTGCTAGATTTAACACTATTATTACTAGTCTAAAAGCACTTGATGAAGGTTTTTCTAGCATGAACAATGTTAGGAAGTTTGTAAGGGCCTTACATCGAAGTGGAGAGCAAAAGTCACGGCGATCAAAGAATCAAAAGATCTCTCAATAATACACGATTTTATCCACGTATCAAAATTCGTAGTCCCAAGTCTTTTCGAATTGATTTCCGGGTAAGAGTGCGACTCAATCTTCTTTTGGTGAACAAGATAATGGTTTGGTTTTGTTTATCTAATTTTAACTAAAAGGAAGTATGAAAATGTAGTTGTGTAAAATTAACGCGTTTAAGAATTAAACCGAAAGTTATTTAGAAAAAGACTTTATGTAAAACTTTAAAACTTAAAACATGTTCTATCGGAATAATGCAATTCATTTCTATCGGAATGCACCAAGTCATAACCATCAAAATACAACTAAAATAAGCCATCGGAATAATTAATATGAAAATCCATCGGAATAGTAGACTGAATACCCACCGGAATGCAGCAATAACAATTCTATCGCAATGATGTTTGTCGGAATGTAATTAGATCGCAATGCTCCAGATCGGAATACCCCAAATACCTTTGTCGCAAAGTGGTTCAGATCGGAATGTAGTAAAGTAAATTTGGGCAGCGTTTCGTTTTAACAAGAACCTTAGTCCCGTCGGAATATGCGATCGCAATGAGCGATCACAATCCCAGATCGGAATAAGGGTGAAGAGACCAACCGATCGCAAAGTAGAACCCTAATGGGTTATTGTGATCAAAACAATGAAATCCGTCGGAATGTGTAGAATCCCTTGTATTGCGATGGAATGCAATACTTAATCCGAAATTGGTGGCAACCTTAAAACTCAATAAGCTACCTCATCCGAAACTTAAACAACTCAAAAGGCTTAAATTTGATAACTTGTAAAACATAAAAGATTACAAACTTTATGAAATGAACTTTTAAAATGACTAAAACCTTTGTGAAATCCGAAAATCAATAAGCTAAACTTGAAATAAGCCAATAAGCATAGAAAGTTTATAACTTATACGTGTAAGAGCTTATGTGTAAACAAAGAAGATTAATCCTTTAATCACGAAAACATCAAGTCATACGAATGAGATATGCAATTCGGATCAAAGATAAAGTAACCAAGAAATGTAGAAGGAGATTAAAGAACACAAAGCTTAAACTTAAACTTTTGATTAAAGAAACTCAAATACAAAGATTAATGAAAGCTAAACGGAAAGATGAAAAACTTAGTGAGAGAAAGTTTAGAAATTTCTCTCTCTAAAAATTTGAAAGAAAACTTGAAAAATAAAAGGCTACTAAAAACTAACCACCCTCCTAATGTGTATTAGGAGGGTATTTATAGGAAAATGGAAGGAGTGCATGTGTTGCTTCTTCTTTCTTTCTTCACGTCTTCTCGACTCGATTTAATTCTTTGTCTTTTCTCGACGTTGTCTCGGGATTTGAACTTGTCTTGATAATTTTCTTCTTTAATTTAGACTTGAGTTCTTCGACTTCATTAAACTTCCGTCTTTAGACTTTTTCTTCGATAATTCTTCAAAATAGGCCTTGGACTTCCGTTCTTTTTGCACTCTTGATCTTTTGACTTCGTCTTTTCCCGTTTTCTTCGATAAAAGCCCGTGAAAGCCCGTGTTTTCTTCCTTTTTCATCTTTTGGTCCTAAAACACAATAAAAACACAAACCATGCATAATTCCGACTTTTACGACATAAATTACACGATTTGGTCTTGTTATTATTGGAAATAAGTGGTAAAAGGATAAGTGTTTTCACACTTACTAAATCCCCTACACTTGACCCTGCAATGCCCTCATGCAATGCATTAATTTTAAAGCACGGTTTACATTTTCCATTAGAAATAACCCACCTTGGCCTTTATTAAATACTAAACATAAAAAGATATAAACAAGTAAAGAAATTAAAGACTTACATTGGGTTTTGGCTGCCATAAACGTTTATCATCCTCAAGTTTCACGTTCCCCATACCAAGCTTAAAAACGAGATCATTGTTATTATAAGTTAGCAAACCAACACGAATTCATGTGGGCCAATTATTCACTTAGACTCCCTTATTCCTAGGTGTATCTTTTATATTTTATTTTTGTCTTGAATGATCACGAAGATGCATTGTTTGACTTATTTCGATAGTTATTTAGGCCGAAAATAAAGTGAACGATTTAATCAATAGTTAGCTAAAGGACAAAATCTTTTAAAACTGCTTCTCGGTACCTCATAAAGTTCATATCTTGGCATAACTCGCTTCACGATTTGAGACTTTTCTCGGACCGATATTTGGCAGCGACTTCATACTTCAAATCTTTGAGAGACGTTCTTGAAATTATGGTCTTCTCTTCATAATAGGAATTCCTCACTTGAAGTTTTGAGAGATTCTTCATCTTTGGACCACGACTTCTTCATTTTTCTCCAATCTTTATTCTGGACTTTGATATACAACGATCCGCCTCCTTTTAGGACTTGGATCTATTTATCCTCATACATTGTTAGGGCCTTTTTGGATAGACTTCTCCATGATCTTTTGGGGAGTATTTTCTTTTCGTCGTGTGTCTCGATCCTGCATATTGATTTTCGATAAATGATTCTTCACATCACTTTTGGATCTTTAGCAACAAACTGTAGCCCTCATGCCTTGTTAGGGCCTTTTAGGACTCGCCAATCTTCGCATCCCGCTTCAGCCTTGGCTATGAACTCTAATCCGTACCGAGCAACTTTTAACGATCTTGGGCTAAATCTAAGTAACCTTTTAAATCGTACAACCTTATTTATTGTAGATAAATTTATTAACAAGCGAAGGGAGAATAGGCTTATATATAACTCACATAAATTCACGAAAGAATACCAAACTTATAATTGACTCTATCATCTCTCGTCCTCCACAGTTTAAAATCTCAAGGAATGAGACTCGTGGATGCTTAGCCTATTAAATCAAAGTTTTGGGTTTTCGAGTCATCTATAGGATCTTGCAAATTCTTAGACTTTTTCAAGTTTAGAAATCGCATTTTAAAGTTCCCTTGATAAACAACTCTCTAGGATCAATTATAGGAACTTGCGAAAAGTTCTTGTTCTTAACCCGTGAGAGTTAAGACTTTCGCGTTTTATAGCTCCCTATATAAAAGCCTAGCAAAACTTGACTTAAACACGTTAAGGATACTAGCTAGAGTAAACTTAGATAAGTAAACTCGGGTTGAGTCAAAATGTTCACGACTAAGAAAAATTTAAAACCACTTTATTGAAAATTTATTCTAGCAGTGGAAAGGAAATAAACATAATAAAGGAAAATACAACTATACAACTAGGCCAAAATAGATTAAAAATTTTGAAAAATGTCGAAAAATCAAATTTTCCGGTTAAAATGAGGGCAAATTCATGGAAAAGACCACTTACTTCGATAGAAGTCCCCCCTACACTTGAGATCAACATTGTCCTCAATGTTTAAGCATGTGGGAGTAAACTCCCCTACACTTAGGACATTGTGCACTTTGTTTAAATCTTGTTAAGGAAAGGACAACTAAAATGAATTCAATGTGAACATATAAAATATGAAATATTGAATTACAAGAGTTTGGGATAGAACCTGGAAGATGGGAACACGGTATCACGGTTCGTCAAAAGTCATCAAGATGCTCTTTGAAGCTTGAATCCCTGCACAAGATAAGAAACAAGACAACAAACACATACGAGGCTCCCCCTACACTTATTAAGAAAGCAGTAAAGGATAGATCATGGCTTGCCTCCCGAGAAGCGCTTGTTTTTGTTCACCGAGTCACGAGCCTAACTCGACCCAATTTAGTTCATGGGGAACGTGGTGAGGGATGGAATCATCTCTTGAGAGATGCCCACACCAAAGTACAGCTTCAAACGCTGGCCATTCACCTTGAAATTGGGCCCATTTGGCTGAGAAAGCTCAATGGTCCCATATGGAAAGACTTTGGCGACGGTGAATGGACCAGACCAGCGGCTCTTCAACTTGCCAGAGAAGATCTTCAACCGAGATTTAAAAAGTAAGACTTGATCACCAACGTGGAACTCTCGCTTCTTAATCCTTGCGTCATGAATGATCTTGGTCTTCTCCTTGTAGATCATTGAGTTCTCGTAAGCTTCATTCCTCAGTTCGTTGAGCTCGTTGAGTTGAATCTTGCGATGATCACCGGCTTTATTGATGTCGAAGTTAGCCTACTTCAAGGCCCATTGCGCCTTATGTTCCAGCTCGATGGGGAGGTGGCAGGCTTTCCCGTACACAAGACGATAAGGTGTACAACCAATGGGTGTCTTATAGGCGGTACGGAAAGCCCACAGAGTATCATCTAACTTATCGGCCCACGTGGCACGATGCTCTCCCACAGTACGCTCCAAAATTTGCTTCAATCCACGGTTGGAAATCTCGGCTTGACCATTGGTTTGGGGATGATAAGCGGTGGAAAGACGGTGATTGACACCATACTTAGCCATGACTATTGCAAATTGATCATTGCAAAAATGAGTCCCACGGTCACTAATGATAGCACGAGGAACGTCGAATCGAGCGAAAAGCTGCTTCAAAAAGTTCACAACCACCCTCGCATCGTTCGTAGGGAGAGCCTTGGCTTCAACCCATTTAGAAACGTAGTCAACAGCTACGAGGATGTACTTGTTCCCTTTGGAGGATGGAAATGGCCCCATAAAGTCGATGCCCTATACGTCAAAGATTTCACATTCTTGTATGAAATTTTGAGGCATCTCATCTTTATGTGTGATCTTGCCTTGGCGTTGGCAAGCATCACAATGCTTAACCATTTCGTGAGCGTCACGATAAATGGTGGGCCAATAGAATCCAGAGTCAAACACTTTCTTAGCGGTGTAGTTGGGACCAAAGTGACCACCAGTGGGTCCTTTATGGCAAGCATCAAGGATTTGCAAAGCTGCCGGTCCATCAACACATCGAAGAATGATCAAATCAGCACATTGTTTGAATAGAAAAGGGTCATCCCAAAAGTAAGTCTTAACATCATTCAAGAACTTCTTCTTTTGTTGGGATGTTAACCCTTTGATTAGAACACCACCCGCTAAGTAGTTTGGAATGTCGGCAAACAACGGGGTCATCCAGATTGAGATTAATAGACATTAAGGTCTCAAGGGGAAAAAAATCATTGATCTCTTTGTTCGGATAATCCCCTTGATATGGATCCTCAAGTCTACTAAGATGATCCGCGGCTAGGTTTTCGGCACCCTTCTTGTCACGAATTTCAATGTTGAATTCTTGAAGGAGTAAAACCCAGCGAAGAAGTCTTGGCTTAGAGTCGTGCTTAGCCATCAAGTACTTTAACGCGAAATGGTCCGTGTATACGATTGTGGTGGATAAAACAAGATAGGGGCGAAATTTTTCAAAAGCATAGACAACAGCTAAAAGCTCTTTTTCGGTTGTCGTATAATGCAATTGAGCCCCCGTCATTGTTTTGCTAGCATAGTGGATTGGTTGGAAGTGCTTATGCACTCTTTGACCCAAAACCGCTCCAATAGCAAAGTCGCTAGCATCGCACATCAACTCAAAGGGTAGCTCCCAATTAGGGGTAACCAAGATCGGTGCCTTAGTTAGCTTATCCTTAAGAAGATTGAAGGCTTCGATACACTCTTTAGAAAAGATAAAAGGAGTATCTTTTTCCAAGAGGAGGGTCATCAGGCGAGCGATTTTAGAGAAATCCTGAATGAATCGACGATAGAAGCCCGCATGACCCAGAAAACTTCTCACACCCTTCACGGTTGAAGGTGGAGGTAATTTGGCTATGACATCTAGTTTAGCACTGTCGACTTCAAGACCGGCTTTAGAGATTTTGTGTCCTAGCACAATGCCTTCTTTTACCATAAAATGGCATTCTTCCCAATTCAGAACAAGGCGAGTGTCTTCGCACCGCTTAAGCATACGTTCCAAATTGGCAAGGCAAGAAGAGAAGGAATCCCCAAAGACCGAGAAATCATCCATGAAGACTTCCATGGTTTGCTCAACCGTGTCATGGAAGATAGCCAACATGCACCTTTGGAAAGTTCCGGGGGCATTGCATAAGCCAAAAGTTATCCTTTTGTAGGCAAATGTGCCATAGGGACAAGTGAATGTTGTCTTCTCTTGATCTTGGGGATCGATGGGTATTTGGAAATAACCCGAGAAACCATCAAGAAAGCAGTAATATTCATTACCCGCTAAATGTTCAAGCATTTGGTCCATAAAAGGAAGAGGGAAATGATCCTTTCTCGTGGCATCATTGAGTTTGCGATAGTCTATACAAACTCTCCACCCAGTAACGAGACGTGTAGGAATTAACTCGTTGTTGGCATTGGGCACAACAGTGATTCCACCTTTCTTAGGCACACAATGGACTGGACAAACCCATGGTGAATCCGAAATAGGGTAAATCATACCCGCATCAAGAAGTTTAATAACCTCTTTTTTGATGACTTCATGGATTTTAGGATTCACCCTTCGTTGGCTTTGAATTGTGGGCTTAAAGTCGTCCTCCATGAGAATTTTATGTGTGCAAAAGTGAGGATCAATTCCGCGAATGTCGGAGATTTTCCAAGCGATAGCTCTTTTATGTTTCTTCAACACGGCGATAAGTCGGGATTTTTCTTCTTCTTTCAGGTCCTTTGCGATGATGACCGGTAACTTCTCGTTGTCTTCAAGGAAAACATACTCAAGATGAGGAGGTAGGTCCTTAAGCTCAAGAGTAGGAGGATCCTCAATAGATGGTGAAACTAACGATGGATCATCATTAGTCACCTCTTTAGGAGAAGGAGGAGAAGACGGGTCTTCATTGAGAAGTCTCTCAATAGTACGAATGTCTTCATCCCAATTGGTGGAAGAATCATCATACTTAATATCGAGAGGACCCAAGCTAGCTTCAAAATCATCCAAGTCACTTTCTCCAAAAGGAGTCAATGCCGGAGCAATTGAGGCAACGGCCTCAACATTGGGTAGAGAAGAAAGAGTACTTTTGCAAGCATCATGAAAATGTTCTTCACAAGCCTCATCGAGAACATCAATAGCATTAACACTCTCATATGAATAAGGTTGCTTAGAAATCTTACACATGTTGAAGACAATTTTATCGTCACCAACTCTCATGATTATTTCGCCCGCGGCTACTCAATGAGAGTGCGACCGGTCCTCAGGAATGGACGTCCAACGATTAATGGAACACGGGGGTCCATCTCGTAGTCAACGACGACAAAATCCGCCGGGAAGGTGAATTTGTCAACGCCAACGAAAACGTCTTCGGCAATCCCCACTGGATAAGCAACCGTACGGTTAGCTAATTCCAAAGTCATTTTGGTGGGGACTAGCTCGGGGAGAGATAATTGCTTCCAAACACTTAAAGGCATTAAGTTTATACTGGCACCGAGATCGGCTAGGGCCATGCAATTATCTACTCCCGGGAATTTGTAAGGAATCAAGAAGCGACCCGGATCACCAAGTTTAGTGGGCAATTTCCTTAAGAAAACGGCTGAGCAATGTCAAGAAGCTTCTCCTTGTCACTTAGAAGATCTTTAAACATCTTAGCGTATTTAGGCATGTGAGCAAGAGCCTCGGCAAAGGAGATGTTAAAATTCAATTGTTTAAACATTTTAGAAAGTTTGAAACTTGAATATCATCCTTGCTCTTTTGCTTCTCTTTCCTCAACCTTGAAGGATAAGGTATATTGGATGAAGAAGAAGGCTTTAGGGGAGTAGGATCACTCACAACCACGGGTGGTGGGGAAATGGGGGTAGAAGGCAAAGGAGGTGAGGAAAGTTGCTCGTTTTCCTTGTTCACAATCACGGGTGGAGGTGTAGGAAGCTCGGGTTCCGTATAACCTTTTCCACTACGAGTGGTGATTGCTTTCATCTCCCCTCTTGGATTCGCAACGGTGTTACTCGGAAGAGTACCCGAAGAAGAGGGTTGATTACCTTGGAAGAGCGAACCGATCATATCACGTATGTTTAGCGCTTGAGTGCTGAAAAAATCTCTCATGTCTGCACGAATCTCACTGCTTTGTTTTGCCATGTCATTCCTTAGCTCGGCTCGAATATCGTTCCCTTGTTTCGCCATTTCTCCCTTCAAGTTGACGAATTGACTCTGAAGATTCGTCACCATCTCTCGATTAGTCTTCATGAACGTCTCGACGTCTTGATTTAATGCCATCGGTTGATTGAGAGGTTGAGCTTGGTAAGCTTGAGAATTTCCTTGAGTTGGGTATGGGTTTCTTTGGGATTGATATTGATTGTTAGCACGAGGTGGGGATTGGTTGTTTCGATTATAGCTTTGTTGTTGGTTTTGGTTTGGAGGAGGGAAACCGGGTGGAGCAAGATAGTTGTTTGAACGATAACTTAGCAAGCTACGGTCTCCTTGAGGATGAGCTTGATAGCCTCCCGTGGGATAAGTACCGTATGCAGCGTTAACGTTTTCAGAAAAATTGCCATGAGTGGAAGGACAATCATTGTAAGAATGAGGACCACCACATGTGTCACAAGAAATAGCAACGGCTTTAGCGTGTTGAAAGTGGTTTGTGGCCATGGTCATGAAATTCTTGTTCATCTTAGCGAGTTGTCGAGAAATTTCAGTCATCTCGGGATTGGAAGTAGTAGAAGAAACATTGACTCTCGGGTTAGATCTTGAGGATGCGGATGAATCCCAATTCTTGTGGTGAGTAGTCATGTTTTCAATCAACTCTCTACACACCTCCGGTCTCTTTTTCATAAAAGTACCACCGGCGGCGGCGTTGATCGTGTCACGATCACGAAAAGTGAGACCATTGTAGAAGGTATCAATGAGAGTGACGGGGAGCATGTTGTGATTTGGACAACGGTCGATCAAATCATTGTATCGTTCCCAAGCATCAAAGAGCGATTCATCAGTGTCTTGCATGAATCCACTAATTTGGTTACGAAGGCTTGTGACCATGGATGGTGGGAAGTAGCGCGACAAAAGGCGTTGAGTCATGTCATTCCAAGTAATATAATTCTTTGGGAGACGGTCAAACCATTTTTCGGCATGGTGAGAAAGCGAGTGGGGAAAGAGTTGAAGGCGAAGGTCATCCATAGAAACACCGGGCGACTTCATGCTTTGGGTGATGGTAATGAATTTGTCGAGGTGTTTGTTGGCATCATCATCCGGAATTCCGCGAAATGGGTTAGTTTGCACTTGTTGGATCATGTGATGCTTCAATGAAAACTCCTGAGCCGTGACGTGCATCGGCGCAATCGGGCCTCCGCGTCCGTTATGGTGGGTTGACACAATTCCTCCATTGTTCGTAAATCAGGTAGGGGGACATTGTTGTTGTTGTTATTGTTATTCAAATTGGGTAGAGGTGGGTTATTATTGTTGTTATTAACACCAGCCATATCTAGATCTTCACGTGTCTCAGGCTCAGAATAGTTCGAAGATCTAGTACGCATACACCTGCAGAAGAAAAATGCATAGAGAGAATATCTATATAATCTTTTTGGTGCAAAACCTTTTGGAAAAGAATTGCTTTTTATGATTTTTCAATGTTTTTGTATTTTTGAAGAATTTTATATTTTTATTTTTTTGGTTTTTGAAAATTTTTGAAGCAAGGAAAATAACGTTCAAAGAACGGATCCCAAAATTCAATGCGTCTCTCACTAGAAACCGTTAATCTTAACGAAAAGAGCCGGCAGCGGCGCCATTTAATACACGGTTTTATCCACGTATCAAAATTCGTAGTCCCAAGTCTTTTCGAATTGATTTCCGGGTAAGAGTGCGACTCAATCGTCTTTTGGTGAACAAGAGAATGGTTTTGTTTTGTTTATCTAATTTTTAACTAAAAGGAAGTATGAAAATGTCGTTGTGTAAAATTAACGCGTTTAAGAATTAAACCGAAAGTTATTTAGAAAAAGACTTTATGTAAAACTTTAAAACTTAAAACATGTTCTATCGGAATAATGCAATTCATTTCTATCGGAATGCACCAAATCATAACCATCGGAATACAACTAAAATAAGCCATCGGAATAATTAATATGAAAATCCATCGGAATACTAGACTGAATACCCATCGGAATGCAGCAATAACAATTCTATCGCAATGATGTTTGTCGGAATGTAATTAGATCGCAATGCTCCAGATCGGAATACCCCAAATACCTTTGTCGCAAAGTGGTTCAGATCGGAATGTAGTAAAGTAAATTTGGGCAGCGTTTCGTTTTAACAAGAACCTTAGTCCCGTCGGAATATGCGATCGCAATGAGCGATCACAATCCCAGATCGGATTAAGGGTGAAGTGACCAACCGATCGCAAAGTAGAACCCTGATGGGTTATTGCGATCAAAACAATGAAATCTGTCGGAATGTGTAGAATCCCTTGTATTGCGATGGAATCCAATACTTAATCCGAAATTGGTGGCAACCTTAAAACTCAATAAGCACAATCAATAAGCTAACTCATCCGAAACTTAAACAACTCAAAAGGCTCAAATTTGATAACTTGTAAAACATAAAAGATTACAAACTTTATGAAATGAACTTTTAAAATGACTAAAACCTTTGTGAAATCCGAAAATCAATAAGCTAAACTTGAAATAAGCCAATAAGCATATAAAGCTTATAACTTATACGTGTAAGAGCTTATGTGTAAACAAAGAAGATTAATCCTTTAATCACGAAAACATCAAGTCATACGAATGAGATATGCAATTCAGATCAAAGATAAAGTAACCAAGAAATGTAGAAGGAGATTAAAGAACACAAACCTTAAACTTAAACTTTTGATTAAAGAAACTCAAATATAAAGATTAATGAAAGCTTAAAGGAAAGATGAAAAACTTAGTGAGAGAAAGTTTAAAACTTTCTCTCTCTAAAAACTAGAAAGAAAACTTGAAAAATAAAACTAGCTACCAAAAACTAACCACCCTCCTAATGTGTATTAGGAGGGCATTTATAGGAAAATGGAAGGAGTGCATGTGTTGCTTCTTCTTTCTTTCTTCACGTCTTCTCGACTCGATTTAATTCTTTGTCTTTTCTCGACGTCGTCTCGGGATTTGAACTTGTCTTGATAATTTTCTTCTTTAATTTAGACTTGAGTTCTTCGACTTCATTAAACTTCCGTCTTTAGACTTTTTCTTTGATAATTCTTCAAAATAGGCCTTGGACTTCCGTTCTTTTTGCACTCTTGATCTTTTGACTTCGTCTTTTCCCGTTTTCTTCGATAAAAGCCCGTGAAAGCCCGTGTTTTCTTCCTTTTACATCTTTTGGTCCTAAAACACAATAAAAACACAAACCACGCATAATTCCGACTTTTACGACATAAATTACACGTTTTGGTCTTGTTATTATTAGAAATAAGTGGTAAAAGAATAAGTGTTTTCACACTTATTACTCAACTTTATCACTCGATGAACTCATAGGCAACTTGAAGGTTCATGAGATGATAATTTTGAAGGACTCGGAATTGGTAAAGACCAAGAGTGAAAGCAAGTCTCTTGCACTCAAAGCCAAGAAGGCACAAAGCGATCATGATAGTTCCTCGGATTGTGATGACGAGGAGTATGCATTGGCGGTGAGAGATTTAAAGAGGTTCTTCAAAAGACAAGGTCAACACGTGAGGCAACCCAACAATGACAAGAAACCATTCTTAAAGAATCGGTTTGCCATGAACAAAAAGGGTGATAGGAATTGCTTTAGATGTGGTGATCCAAATCATTTCATTAATGAGTGTCCAAAGCCTTCACGCGATAAGAATCACACGGCATTCGTTAGTGGTTCTTGGAGTGATAGCGGTAAAGATGTTGATGACAACCCCAAAGAGGAGATGTCTCATGGCTCACACTTCTAAAGAGGTACATTCTGAAACCGAATATTATAGCCATGATAGCTCCACCTTAGATGATATTGAATTAGAAGGATAATATGACAATTTACACAAACTTAACCTTAAATTCATAGAAAAGAACAAAACACTAAAATCAACTAAAACTAAGCTTGAAAATGAGATTAATGAACTTAGGGAAAAATTAGGCAAGCTTGAGAAAAATAAAGAAGTTGATATAGGTTGCTTAAGTTGTGAGAAACTTAGGTTAGAGAATGAAGATCTCAAGAGCACCTCCATTAAACTGGAAAAGTTCATGAAAGGTACTAGTGCTCTTGATGATATGTTAAACAAACAAATTCATTCTAAGGAAAGACTTGGTGTAGGTTTTAACTCAGATGAAGCATCAACTAGTAAACCTAAACAAGTCCGATTTTCAGAAAAAATATCTGCTGTACGCGGTCCCAAACTGTATGGGGCGGTTCCTTATCGATATGGAACCGCCGCCATAGATAAGGTACGGTGGCCAGAAAGTATTTTTGATGAAAATCCTGAACTTTCTGAAAAGTCAAATTTAGGTGAACATCCTAAGCATCTTATTGTTAACAAAGTGAAATTACCCATACTTGACGACGATGCCGTTGATAAGTTCTATAAGCCTTTGAGTAAACCTCTAATGGGAAATAGAAGTTTATCAATACCATCTTCTACTCCTCCAAGAGTATGGAATGAGTCTAGACCTAGAAGTAGAACGACAACACCTAGAAGAGATAGTCAAGACAATTCACGACCTAGAAGTAAAACTCTAACACCTAGAAGGAATGACCATAACTCTAAACCAAGATCAAATACACCTAGGAGAAATAATTAACAACAAAATGGTTATATGAATTATTATCCTCCTCCCTTTTGTTCTCCATGGGGAAACCCATATCAATTCATGCATCCCAACCAAATGCAAGGGATGTTTGGAACTAACAATTTTGGACCCATGAGATATTGGGGACCAAATGTTTGATCGTGTATGTTGTTACCTAGATATGCTTGGGAATTTATTTGGAACCCGACGAGTGGATTAAGGATAGTGGTTGTTCTAAACACATGACGGGTAATCGAAGTTTGTTCTCATGATACAAAGCATATGATGGAGGTAACATCACATTCGCTAGTAGTCTACGTGGTAATATCATTGGCAAAGGTACGGTTTCTCTTGACTCCATGACTATTGAAAATGTTGAGCACGTAGATAATTTAGGGTTTAACCTTTTAAGCATAGGTCAAATTTGTGACAATAAGTGTAAGGTCATCTTTTCGGAAAATGATAGTGAAATCGTAAAAGATGGAAAGGTCATTGGAAAAGGTGTTAGAAAGCATGGGCTTTATGTCATGAAGGTCAATAAAAAGTCAAAAGACAACATATGTCTTGCGACTATAGATGATAGTTCTACTCTTTGGCATAGGAGATTAAGTCACGCTAATATGCGTCTAATTCAATCTTTAGTCTCTAAGGAGTTGGTAAGACACCTGCCCAAGATGAAGTTTGATAGTCACTTTTGTGATGCTTGCAAAGTTGGAAATCAAGTTCACTCTAGTCACAAGGCCAAGAATTTGGTTTCAACCTCTCGGTGCTTAGAACTCCTACATATGGATCTCTTTGGAACTACCGCCATATGGAGTTATGGAGGTAACCTTTATCCCCTAGTTATAGTTGATGACTACTCTAGATTCACTTGGACTAGATTTTTGGCATCTAAGAATGAAGCTTTCGATCATTTCGAAATCTTTAGTCGAAGAATTCAAAATCAACTAGGATGTCCAATTGTCTCTATTAGGACGGATCATGGTAGGGAATTTGATAATGAAGTGCAATCTAGTGCCTTTTGTGAAGCTCATGGTATTACCCATAACTTCTCGGCTCCTCGCACTCCACAATCAAATGGGGTAGTTGAAAGGAAGAATAGGACCATCCAAGAGATGAGTAGGACGATGTTAAACGAGCAATCTTTGCCTCAAAAGTTTTGGTGCAATGTCGTGGACACATCGACTTATATTCTCAACCGAATTCTTATTCGACCTTTCCTAGGAAAGACCCCCCTATGAGATTCTTAAAGGTAAGAAACCCTCATTTGGAATACTTTAGGGTGTTTGGAAGCAAGTGCTTTATCCTCAACACCAAAGACTACCTTACCAAGTTTGACCCAAAGTCTTACGAAGGTATCTTTTTAGGTTATTCCCAAACTAGCAAAGCCTATAGAGTCCTGAATAAAACCTCGGGCGTAATTAAAGAATCACTTAACGTGACTTTTGATGAAACCCCTCCTTTAACCAAGACACCACCATTGGTTGATGATGACTTGGATGAAGTAGAAGTAGTTAGAGCCAAAGAGGTTAGAAAAATAGGAGTTAAAGACCTTAGTGTTGAAAAGGAAGTATAACATTAAGGAGTCTAAGGATCATTCTCTCAATAATATCATTGGTGACTTAAATCAAAGGACCCTAAGATCTCATGTCCAAAACCAAAGCAACTTCTTTTGTTTCGTCTCCTTGATTGAACCAAAGAATGTTAAAGAAGCTTTGACGGATGAGAGTTGGGTCATTGCGATGCAAGAAGAATTGAATCAATTCGTTTCTAATGATGTTTGGGAAATTGTTCCTCCACCTAGAAGTTCTACCATTATAGGAACCAAATGGGTATATAGGAATAAGCTAGATGAGAATGGTGTTGTGTTAGTAACAAAGCTAGACTTGTAGCACAAGGCTATAATCAACAAGAAGGGATTGATTATGACGAGACATATGCACCGGTAGCTAGAGTAGAATCCATTAGAATCCTTTTAGCCTACGCTTGTGCCTTAGATATTAAGCTTCAACAAATGGATGTAAAGAGTGCGTTTCTTAACGGTTTGATCAATGAGGAGGTATATGTGGCTCAACCTCCCGGCTTCATTGATTTTGAGAAACCGGATCATGTTTACAAGCTTAAGAAGGCACTTTATGGTCTTAAACAAGCACCCAAAGCTTGGTATGATAGACTTAAAGCGTTTCTTGTTAAACATGAGTATACCATGGGAATGGTAGAGAACACTCTCTTTACAAAGAAGAAAGGTTCCCACCTCATAATCGTACAAATATATGTTGATGACATTATATTTGGCTCAACTTGTCAAGCATTGTGTGATGACTTTGCCAAAATCATGCATGATGAGTTTGAAATGAGTATGATGGGAGAACTTAACTTCTTTTTATGACTCCGAATTAAACAAATGGACGATGGTATTTTCTTTAGTCAATCTAAGTACGCTAAAGAAATGCTAAACAAATTTGGATTAGAAGAATCTAGACGAATGAAGACCCCAATGGCCTCGGATACTAAACTCACCGTAGATGATGATTGTGAGTTGGTAGACAACACCAAATATAGAGGTATGCTTGGTAGTTTGTTGTACCTAATGGCAAGTCGACCGGATATCATGTTTAGTGTTTGCCTTTGTGCTCTCTTCCAAGAGGCTCCCAAAACCTCTCACCTTGAAGCGGTTAGCGTATCTTCCGATACATTAAGGGCACTATACATTTAGGATTATGGTATCCTAAAGGGACCAGCGTAGAAACCATTGTCTACGCGGACTCAGATCATGCAGGAGACTATGTGGACCGGAAAAGCACTAGTGGAGTTTGTACCTTCATGCGTTGTTGTTTAACTTCTTGGTTTTCCAAGAAACAAACCGCTCTTGCGATATCCACCACGGAAGCCGAGTATGTGAGTGCCGGAAAAGCATGCCAACAAGCTCTATGGATGAAGCAAGCGCTTGTTGATTACGGGATTTGTCTTGATGATGTTCCCATCATGTGTGACAATAAGGGTGCTATAGACCTTAGCAAGAATCCTGTGCAACATTCGCGAACCAAGCACATAGAAATTCGTCACCATTTTCTTAGGGATAATGTTCAAAAGGGGAACATTTCAATTGAGAAGGTACCCTCCGAGGATAACTTAGCCGACATCTTCACTAAGCCACTTAAGAGGGAACCTTTTAATTACTTGCGTCTAGATCTAGGATTAATGGAACATATTCCTTAATTGCTTTCCTTTATTGAGTATCTTACTTTCCTTTGAGTCTTTTATCACTTTGAGTCTTTGAGTCTCCTAAACTCTTCTTGAAAATCTTCTCTTCTCCTTTTCAAAATCCTCAAAGTCTCTTTCGAAAATGGTCAAGAAATGCTTTGACATTGTTAATTCAATCTAAAAACATTTTTCATAGATTCTTGTTATTAATCTCGAGCTTACATAATTCATATGTATGATTCTCTCAAACATAACAAGAATAAGATAGAATCATGGAGGATCATTGTGTCATGACTTAAGGTTTTTCATAGATTCTTGTCTTACACACCTCCTACATCGATTTTTGAAATCCATTTATTTTGGTCAATCCCTATTTGGTGAGATAGTATGTGTTCTCTTTGTCTATCTTTGCTCTTAAGCATATCCCTATGATAAGTTAGACTAGAAAAATAAGATTTGCTGAAAAATCTACCTTCACCACCAAAAGTCAACCACTGTAGGCGGTTCCATATATGAACCACCGTCCCTTATCAATAAGGAACCGCCGGAAGCAATAAGGAACCGCGTACAGTGCTTCCTTTTTTTGGGTATTTCTGAAATTCCAAATTTGTTCCAACATTTTTAGAATCTTTGCTTCAACCCTTTGACCACCCCAAAATTACCTTGAGACTTCCCTATTAAACCATAAGCATTTTGCCTTACTTCACATCCTAAAATGTCTTACGCTCCTGATGAAAGCCTTGATTCTCCTCCATTCTCCCCAATTGCTTTCAATCCCAACTCACCCAAGAACACTTTCAATCCAAATTCACCCAAGAACACTCTTAATCACATCTCTCCTGCCAAGAATGTTGATTCTAGAACATCTTTTCTTCCACCACCACCCTTTAGTGTTCTTCCTCCTTCTTATGATAATGTCATGCACCATGGGACATATTGTCATTGTTGTCAATATCAACATCTTGCTATGGCACACATCTATGAGGAGTTGAGCTACATCAAGAGTCTCTTAATCAAGCCTCCTCTTCACTTTGATTATGAGATCTCCACCAAGCCTCCACCACCACATTCCTCCACTACCTTGTCTTTCATATAAGCATTGGTTGCTTATCCACAAGACACCTTATTCAAGAAAATCTTAGAATTCTAGATTAACTAGGATTAGATTTATGCTTTTGGCATGTTTTCTCTTTCATACATCTATGTATGACTCTTTTTATTTTATATGACTTCACTTGGATCTTAATCTTTGTGTTTTCTTCTTGATGAGATGGCATTTATACATGATCTCATCGTTCTTTTCGGGCTTTAAATGCATAAAAATGTCATAAAATACCATATATATGCTTGTGTTTGTTTACTTGTGTATTTTAGGTATGGATATCGTGAAAAAGACAAAAGATCACAAGTTACAAGGAAAAACGGACACGAGAAACGAAGCCGTACAAAGAACCGGGCCTTAATCATAGAATTCTCAACAAATACCCTTGAAGACTTAAAGACAAACAAGATTGATCCTCAATTATTGAAGAAATGACACTTAAAACCCTTGTATATTAATAATTACAAGTTTGGTCCCTTAAGTTTGTCAAAATTACACAAAAGGTCCTTCAACTTTGAAGAAATGGCAAGATTAGTCCCTCAACAAATCAAAATTGCCAATAATGGTCCCTCATGAAGTCAAAGATACAATGAAGACCTTTGAAGATCAACAATGTCCAAGATCAGCCCTTGAAATATCCAAAAAATGGCAAAAACAACCCTTGTAACCCTTTTTGGAAAGTTTGTGCCAAAAGTGACAAGTTATGAAACGTTGATACAAAGGAAATGGGCGCTGATGGGTTTTTAAACACAAAAGACAAGAGAAAGAAAGAACAAGGGCTGAAGTTGTGCTATTGAAACATTCAAACGCCCAAAAATGCGCCAAACACATAACACTCCCCCCAATTTCGGATCAAACAACTTACTATTCACCTTCATCCACCCAATTTTACCTTCACTTAAAACAAAGGGTAAATCAAAATTACCCACACCCACGTGTGATTCACACATGCAGAAACAAATCCCACACACAAAACCCTCACTCCCACTACTCCCTGGACCCCACACTCAACATTCTCAGCCAACGAAAACACAACTTGGCCTTCAAGTAAAATGACGTGGCCAAATCAACAACCAATGATCATTGCTTCATATCAAAGCTGAAATGAACGTCCAAGATGAATTTGAACAGCTCATTCTACCAAAACGTCTAGAAGGACTTAGGGCATTTAGGGAATTTCACTTCTAGGGTTTGTGAATAGTGTTTAGCCAGGCATTTGCCTATAAAAGGAGACCTCAACATGTGAGAGTCCCTTTGTTCCAGTTTTAGGCTATCAATCTTTGTAATTCCTTTTTAAGTAATAAACTTTGATTTTCTGAATCTTGAGAAATCTTGTTCTTATTTATTAAAAGTTGGTGTTAGAATAGCCTAATTCTGAGTTCCATTTATATGTTTGAAGGTTTTTGAGGCAAGGTTTTAGTTGATAAAGCTTGGGTTTCAAAAATCAGAAAGTGCTTGTTTATTTGATCTCACCTTATTGTTTGTTCATCTTAGCAGCATTGGAAGCTGGTACTTGTTCTGCTAGTACCTCAACTCAAACAATCCAGGGCCTGGATGTAGGTCTTGGAGGTTTGCACCCTTCTCCTTTTTCAATTTCTCTTTTATTTTCTGAATTTTTGGTGAATTTGCATGTTTATGGTTGAATCTGTGTTATTATGGTTGAATATTGTTGATTTGGCTTGATTTGATGTTATTGAGGTGTTAGTGATCTGATTTGTGGGTTGAATCTTCATAATACTTTGAAAATTTGTGAAAATAGGTTTTTAAGGGGTGTTTGGGTCAACTGCATGATTTGGATTTGTGGTTTGTTAAGTGTTGGTATTGTGTTGTTTATTGCTGGTATCTGCTTATTTGGTGCTATTGCTCATCTGTTTGCAGGTTTTGAGGTTTGAAACACCTCAAATCCATAAAAGGGCTTTAAAATCTTTGTTACTTGGTGAAATTGGTTGAAATTTAGAGGACACCTAGATCTAATCATAGACTAGGGTTAACAAGTGTTAAATCTAGGTTAATTACACCAGGGAAAGGGATTTGAGTGCTTGAATTTGGATCTGTGGTCAATTAGATCAGCAACTTTCTGCATATTGTTCTTATTCATATCAGTGACTGTTTTTGGTGATTTTTGCTTGATTTTGTGTGCAACTTGTTGTTTATTGTGTTTATATTGACTCTCAATAAGCCAAAGCCTATTGAGGTGCCTTTTGTTCCATCAAACAGCAACAAGCAAGGCTTGAAATCAAGCAAAAACTTTACTGCATATCAAGCAGTGGGAACTCCTTTCCCCTGCTAGTTACCACTAATAGTGCAAATTTTGTGTCAGCTTATTAATAAGCTATAATAGCTTATTCCAACCTGCAACAACTTTGTTTTTGTAATAGGTGCTCATATTTTGACCCATTTGTTCATACTGGAGCATTTGGGTGGTTGACTTTTAGGTTTGACTAGAAAACCAACTCCTTTGACTTTTACATAAGTTCATTTGTGCTTATTCTGGCTTATTGGTTGTGCTTATTGGATTTTTGTTGATTGATATTGCTTATTGAGTCCATTTGAAAGCTTTTGCAAGTTGAATCAAGTCCTGAGGTGCATTATTTCTCAAAAACGACTATTTTGTCGTTTTGTGGATTTTTGCTTTTCTATTTTCTAGCTTATTGAGTGTGCTTATTGGAAATTTCTTTTGAAAGATCTCTTAGGCATCCTAAAAGAGGGTTGTGTGTCAAATTAGAGCTTATGGCATTAGCTTATGGCTTAATGGGCTGAAAAGCCCAATAAGAATAAGCTTTGTGTTCAATAAGCTGTGATAAGCTCATATTCAGCTTTTGGGCCTTTATAGTTTTGTTCTTAGAATTGAATTTTGAGTCAGATAGGGCTTTTCCAAGTCAATTGGGCCAAGTTTGACTTTTTGGGCCCAAAAGCCCATTTAGGTTGACTGTTTTTGGATTTGGCCCATTTGAGGGCCCATTAGGGGTATTTTGGTAATTTCACTTTGATTTTTTGATTATTTAGGTTAAAATAAACTAGTTTGCAAGTTTTTAGAATTTTTTTATAATTTTTGGATTTTTAATATTATTTTATTATTATTTTATTATTATTTTTAAAACTTCACATTTTCCAACTTTTTACATTTTTCTTAGGTTTAATACATTAAAATAGGAATTTAGCAACTTTTAGAATAATTTTATCACTTATAGATTAATTTTTATAATTATTTTAAGTTTTAATAGTTTTTAAATCATTTTAATTAGTTTTTATTAGTTTTAAAATTTCTAAAAATAGTTTTTCATCTTTTTAGGTCATTTTAGAAGTTTACTAATTGAAAAATCTTTATTTGGGCTTTTTGATAATTTATTTGATTTTTAGGGCTTTAATTAGCATTTAAAAATTGAATATTTAATTATTTAAAAAGTTTGAAAAAGTTTTGATCATTGGTAAACTCTTAGTTTATTATTTTTGATTTTTGGTAAATTTTTGGTAATTTTTAGAATTTATTTTTATTTTGGTGATTTTTTAAGGTTCTACGTTTTAACTTTCTAGTAGTGATTTTTTGTTGATTTTTATTTTTACGTCTTCGTCATCTTCTTTTCTAATCCCCTTCTAAACCAATCATTCATCACAAACTTTAACAAGTTTTTCACAACACATATACCTCCTTGGGAAACGAACTTTCATATCATTAAGGGTCATTAACACTTGATTTTTTCTAAAGTCATTTGTTTGATACTTACCACTTTTACGCCTTTTTCCCTAAGAGGTGTAATTTTTCGTACAATCAATTTTGGCGCCGCTGCCGGGGAGGTGTGTCGTGATTAATTTGCATTGTTGTTTTTAATATTAACCATATATAGTATTTGTATTAGTAGAACTCTACTAATACGTATTATCGGTTTTCTTGGTTTTTCTTGTACAAATATTACTATATTGTATTAAGTATCACAATAAATTTACAATATCTCCAAAAGTGTGAAAACACAACCTTAATTGGGATTTCATCACTCAATTATTGTATTCGAATCTCAAACAAAAAGAAAAAGGCAAAAATAGATAAATACTTTCGTGAAGCTCGATTTTGAAAAATACAAACTATAAGGTGGGTATAAGGCGGGTATTATAAAATATACCCTAAGGAAAAAGGCTCTTAAGTGCTTCGCGCCGCCTCGTTTCCCCGCTTGCTTGTGAGTATTTTGAGATTTAAGGCTAATCGAGGGTTTTGCCGCCCAAAGTATTATTACGTATAGTATATTTGCTTGGTTTCTTTGTGATTAAACCCTCTTGAACAATTTGGTTTTCACCAAAGTTAGAGAGTCATTGGAAGACGTTCACTCCACGTGATCGTTTTCATTCCTTTGAGGCTTCTTTAATCAAGAGTTTGATTCGAGGAGAGATTTTGTAGATTGTTGTCTACGAAGATACACCAAAATCCAAAAAAATTAAATATCATCAAAAACACAAAAAAATTGAAAATTCACAAAACACCCAAAAAGAATCTTCTTTGCTCACCTCCCATTCTTCGTGAAGTTTATGATCACTCGTAATCAAGCAAAACGAGCTCGTAAACGGCTTCAAAAACAAGCCAATCAAGAGACGTTGATTGAGGAAGAATCTCAAATTGTTGAACCTATTGTAGAACAAGAAGTCGTCATGGCTAATCGTACTATGATGGAGTTGCTACAAGCACCCACCGAGGGTTTTGGAGAGGCTATTGTGATTCCCGCTATCCTTGCGGAGAATTTCGAGATTAAGACGGGTTTAATGTCGATGTTGCAAGCAAATAAGTTTAGAGGTCACGAGAAAGACAACCCGCATTACCATATTAGGAATTTTAACCGTCTCACCGCCACTAGCAAGTTTAAGGATGTTCCACATGACGCCATTAAGATGATGTTGTTTCCATACTCGTTGTATGGACCCGCAAAAATTTGGCTTGAGAAAGAACCGCCAAATTCGATTTTGACATGGGCCGATCTCGTTTCTAAGTTTGTGAACAAGTTTTTTCCACCATCTAAAACAACACACTTGAAAAATGAGATTTCACGATTTGTGCAAAGAAATAATGAAAGTTTTTCAATGGCATGGGAACGATTTAAAGAAATGTTACATGAATGTCCACACCATGATTTTACGGAATTCCATCAAGTGGATACTTTTTATAATGGGCTTAATGATCATGAACGAGATTATTTGAATGCCGCCGCGGGTGGTAATTTTTTGTGCAAGACGACAAATGAGGCTTTACAAATCATTGAAAATAGATCTAAGGTTTATAACCCTCGTAACACACCGAGTGTTTCCAATATGGGTTCGTCATCTTCGTCACAATCGTCTCGTAGCATTAATGCCTTACATGATGAAGCTAATGAGGAAAATCGGTTTTTTGATAGATTTGCTAATCTTATGTCCCATTGGAAGGCTCAAGAAGCTTCCAATTCCGCTTCGGTTAAAGCGGTTGCTAAGAGTTGTTTATCTTGTGGGGGAGCTCATGATCTTTCCGAGTGCATTACCGCGGATGGTAACACTTCGAGTGCTTATGTAGCAACGGGAACTTACAACCAAAACGGTCAAGGTTCCCGCCAAAATCAAGCTCCACCAAATCAAAATGTTAACAATTATCGAAACAACAACCAAGGTAATTACCAAGGCAATACACGCAATTACAACAAAGGGAATTATCAAAGTGGGAATGGACAAATTTCTAATCAAAACCAAAACTGTGATTTTCAAAACACTACACAAGGTTTTCAAAATGCTCACACTAAAAATTTGCAAGGAGAATTTTTGGATTATGCTAAAGCAAATGATGCTAAATTTGATAACATGCAACGTGAGATGATTAGCTTAAGATCCGAGTTGAAAAACGAGCTTAAAAATGAACTTGCTAATGAACTTAAAACTCATGCAAACAAAATGGAAGGAAATGTCCAACGTCTACAACAAAATCAACAAAATATGGAATTAGGACAACATGAGATTAAGCAAGAGTTATTAAAAGCGGATGCTAGGCAATAAAAATTTGAGGACCGAATGGCTAAGATGTTTGAAGCAATCATGTGTAAACCCTCTTCCTCGGGTGGTCTTCCTAGTGATACCATTGCAAACCCGAAGGGAGAAATGAAGGTTATTACTACCCGAAGTGGTAAAACTTTCAAGGAACCAATCTCTCGTCCAAGTACTTCTACGGAGAAGGAAATCGAGAAAGAACCCGAGGTGATGGTCGAAAAGGAGCATATTATAATCCCACGAAGTACCGCTCATACCACACCTACGGTTGAACCAATACCAATTATGGAACCCGAGTTTCCAAGGCCGTTGCCTAATGACCAACCCACACCACCTTCACCTTTACCCTACCCTTCGAGACGAAACAAAGAGAAAGCACAAGAACGGAACAATTATCAATTTGAGCTATTTATGAAAATGTTTCGTGATATTCATTTTAACATAAGTTTTGCCGACGCTCTTATCATGATGCCTCGATTCGCCGCAAACTTCAAAAGTATGCTAAACAACAAAGAGAAGTTACAACAATCGTCTAGTTGTTCATCGGTTTTCCTTAGCCGCATACCACAAAAAGTTGGTGATCCCGGTAAATTTTTGATTCCGTGTGCTATTCAAGATATGGAGGAATGCTACGCCTTGGCCGATCTTGGTGCTAGTATTAATTTAATTCCTCTCGAGATTTTCAAATCGCTTTCGCTTCCGGCTCTTACTCCTTCGAACATGTCTATCGAGATGGCCGATCATTCTACGATTTTAGCATGTGGAGTAGCCGAGGACGTTTTCGTTAAAGTCGGAAAGTTTTATTATCCCGTTGACTTTATCGTTGTAGACATTCCTATCGATCGAAAAGTTCCTCTCATTTTAGGTCGTTCATTTTTGGATACATCAAGAGCACTTATCGATGTTCATGCTCGAAAAATCACCCTTCGTTTCAATGAGGAAGAACTTGTCATCAATGCAACAAAAAACTCCAATCTTTCTCATGTCTATTCTATTGCAACTTTAAACCATGGTGATTCAACCAATGTCGTTTGCAAAGAATTTTCACCAAGAGTTTTAGGAAATGTCGCCAAAAACAATTTACCATTTCCTCCGCCGGTGGAGGTAATGAGTGTAAAGCCTACAAAGAAGAAACCGTCAATACTTGAATCGAAAAATCCTTCTCCTCACCACGAACATTCGTTCTTGAAAATTATTGATAAGTTGTCGGTTTCTACGGAAGATCTTTCGGATGATGAATATGTAGACCCCGATGGGGAGGTTTTCTTCGTCGATAAACGTTTTGAGAACTTGCCACCAAAACCAAAACGGTTTACAAATGTGAGAATTTTTAGTGTAACTAACATCGTCTTAGAAACACCAAATATTTTCGACATAATCAAAAAGGGTTTTCATAAGGAGAGTTCAAAAGATAAAAATGGAAAAGATTTTAAATGTGATTTAATTGATTTTTCTACAAATCTAATTTCGTCATCACCACGTGTTTTGAGTGCTACAAGCTCGTCTACTCCTTTTGACGATGCTTTGTGTGGTTCTAGTATGGGGGAAGCCCCTTATGTTCCCTCATCCTTGTCCACCGAGGACGAGATATTCGATCCCGGAATTTCATGTAAAGGGAAATCTCGGTCTTCCACCGATGCAATAAATGGAAAATCTTTCTATTTGCTTGGTGTGAGTCTACCTCGAGTAGCTCAAACGTTTGTCTTACCAATTGTCCCACCCTTCTACTTCTCATCTCTTTTCTTCAAACTCTTTGAGTTTATGGCACATGTTGAAGTGGCGTTGAATTGTTTTTCCAATAAAAACGAGAACGCCATTTTCGACCCCGGTATTTTGCATCATTTAAGGACTTAGTCCTTAATACCGGTTGCTTTTTGGGCCTTGTTTATCATGTAAGCCCCATCAAAAATTGACCATACCATGATTTTCCCTAAATGTTCACATTTTGAGGGGATCGAGTCGAGCTCATGACTCGGTAATCAAAAACGAGGTGCCTCGTGGGGGAAATTCCATGCTTATCTTTATGCTCACTATTCACTAATAAGGGGACTTGTACCCTTTCAACTCGTTGTCTCGTGGTTGTTTGTGATTGTGTTATCTAGATCATCATCATCATCTACGATTGAAGACTCTCGTGTTCGTTTACGTGAGCCTCCATCGTTCGTTTGAAGAAGTTTTTCACGATTCTATGACATATCCTTTATTGTTCTAACAATTATCTTTTAGCATACTTAATAAACGGCTTTAGATATATTGTTGATCACCCTTTCCATGCTAGATCCTAAGCATTCGACTCTTCGTCTCTAGTATGGGGGTGTTCCACCTTTAGACTCGAAACATTGAGGACAATGTTTACTTTTAGTATGGGGGGTGAATAGGTACTTGCTTTGCTACGCCCTCACGCTTTCCAACTTTCAATGTTTTGTTTTGCTAATAAGGCTAAAAATGGCCAAATTTTAAATTTTTCTTAGTTTTCATAAGTGTTTTTAAGACACGAATGTATATTTTCCGTTGGGTAGAATAAGAGTTAATTTTTGACTTGATGGGCATTTGGAGCCATTTACATTCCTTAACCCGCTCAATTCAAGTTTTGCTAGACTTTTATATAGGGAGCTTTAAAACGCGAAAGTCTTAATTCATTCGGGTTAAGAACAAGAACTTTTCGCAAGTTCCTATAAATTGATTCTAGAAAGTCACTTATCAAGGGAACTTTAAAACGCATTCTCTAAACATGAAAAAGTCCAAGAAAGTGCAAGATCCTATAGGTGGCTTGAAAACCCAAAACTTTGATTTGATATAGTCTTAATGAAAGCTAATCCAAATTTGGCTTAATTTTGACTTGCATGGCTAAGTTTTCACGAGTCTCTTTAATTAGAGGTCTTTATATAGTGAAGAACGAGAAATGATAGACTTAGACAAGTGATCATGCTAAACGTAGAACATGAAAATGTTCTTTCAAAAACTCATATGATTTTAATTGTGGCTTTTTCTTCCCATAAGATCAATGCATTAGGAATAAATCATATTTGCAATAAGTAAGCTCGTACGATTTGAAAGGTTACTTAGCCTCTAGCGCAAGATCGTTTAAAAGTTGCTCGGGGTTGAATAGAGTTCATAGCCAAGGCATAACTTATTGAAGCGGGACGCGAAGATTGGCGATTATCCAAAAAGGCCCTAACAAGGCATGAGGAGCTCTATTTTTGCTAAAGATCCAAAGATGATATGAAGTATCATTATTCCTAAATCAATATGAAGGATCGAGACACACGACGAAAAGCAATTACTCCCCTAAAGATCATGGAGAAAGTCTATCCAAAAAGACCCTAACAAGGTATGAGGATAAATATATCCAAGTCCGAAAAGGAGGCGGATCGTTGTATATCAAAATCCAAAGTACTTAAATAAGTCAATATGAATCACTTGTGATCCATGACAAATAGATAAAAAATGCTAGTAACCCATTTCCTTTTTATAATAACTAGGATTGCGGGGAGAAAAAGTATTACACAATTTGGACGTATGAGTAGTGTTAGCATTGTGACTTGTACCAACAATGATCTTCTTTTTGCACTTAGAATTTTTTTTTTTTTTTTTTTTTTTTTCTGCAAAGTATTGTTATATAAAAGTTTAATTACATAACTGTAGAAGGCAAGCGAGCAACAAGCTGCGCCGCAAGCCCTTTTTGAATTGCAAAGCTAATTCTAGTAAAAACCACATTTGTGGATTTAGGTGTCATAACGTTGCTATTCATAACGCGCTGAACTCTATTCAGAAACTCCACCGCTTCAGGTGCAAGAAAACCGAAGGTATCAAATGCAAAAGGAATAAACACGTGTTGATTTTCAATGCATGCTTTTTCGTGTTTTGTCACTTTGCATGAGGCGGCTTTCAAAGCAGCCTGACCCGCTGTAAAACCCCGGCTACTCATCCCCACAAGAGGAGAAACCCCAGTCAGATCCACACATGCATGTTTTCCTCCGACCCATCCAAAAACCAGAATGTCCGCCGGTCTGAGTGTGGATCTTCCATCTACCGGGTCAGTCAAGAAGTTCACAGGTGCTTCTTTCTTGGCGGAGATACCAGCACGTCTACATATGTCAAAAAGAACGTCTCTAACCATATCGTGTCGATACTTGAAGCCCGGGAGCTCTTTACAATGAACCGCATGTTCCCCAAAAGAATCCAAACATGCCTTGCGACAAACAGGGCATATTGTATCAGCCGGAAATAATGGGATCATGAGCCGATACTTAAGAATAGAACGGTATTCCACTGGTGACATATGTTGACCAAGCCCGTCTATAGGGATAGCAAGTAGGAAATCCTGAGCATGTGACGCGCGTAAACTCTCAAAAACCGCTTTCTGCCTCAAAGTCATATCAAAGTGGACCTCCATATCCTTGACCATTTCACTAAAAAGGGTAGTCGCCAATGTTTGTTGGGTTTTAGAGGGGGCGGTATCCTTATTAGTAAAACAACTAAAATCAAAGCTTGGAATCTTATCACGTAGACAAGCTAAAGCAGAAGCATAATCATCATCCATACCACATACGCCACTGTCACGTAAAATGTGATCTTGTAACACCCAAGATTGGGCCCTCGAGGCCACAAAAGCATAGGAGGAGGCCTCTTTTGCCGAGTACAAACCCAAACCACCAAGACGAATGGGTAAAGAAGCAAGTCGCCACTGTAAGTCTCCAAAGAATGGCCCTCCACAAACCACTATGTTCTCAATTGACCCACGCAAACCCTTGTCAAAAAACAAGGCCGCATCCTCCATGTGTACAGGTTGGCAAGTCCTTAGCCCAAAAAAGAGTTTGGAAATACCCATGCATGATCGAAGTAAAAGGAGCTCACTCTGCGGGTCATGTAACTGTGGAAGAAGGCTCATCAAATCAACTGCATTCGTGGCTCTCCTCATGGCCATCCCTCTAATAAAATTGGCGTCTCTACTAACAGCTCCCCCAAGAAACTTAGAATGGAATGTATGACAATCAAGGATGACGAAGTTTACTCTAAGGGACATTTACTTGTTTCTATTCTTTGACCCTAAAAGTCACTTTTTGTGATGAAAATCATACATTATGGCTTTACACATCTTCGTAGTATGTTGCAAGTCTTTTTCTCTTCAATAAAGATTAATAAAATTGAACTTTGGTGATGCTTATATACTTTATTCTAGCATTGCGTGAGGGCACGGCAATGGCTTAGTATGGGGGAGTGATGCGATGGCATTTATACATGATCTCTTCGTTCTTTTCGGGCTTTAAATGCATAAAAATGTCATAAAATACCATATATATGCTTGTGTTTGTTTACTTGTGTATTTTAGGTATGGATATCGTGAAAAAGACAAAAGATCACAAGTTACAAGGAAAAACGGACACGAGAAACGAAGCCGTACAAAGAACCGGGCCTTAATCATGGAATTCTCAACAAATACCCTTGAAGACTTAAAGACAAACAAGATTGATCCTCAATTATTGAAGAAATGACACTTAAAACCCTTGTATATTAATAATTACAAGTTTGGTCCCTTAAGTTTGTCAAAATTACACAAAAGGTCCTTCAACTTTGAAGAAATGGCAAGATTAGTCCCTCAACAAATCAAAATTGCCAATAATGGTCCCTCATGAAGTCAAAGATACAATGAAGACCTTTGAAGATCAACAATGTCCAAGATCAGCCCTTGAAATATCCAAAAAATGGCAAAAACAACCCTTGTAATCCTTTTTGGAAAGTTTGTGGCAAAAGTGACAAGTTATGAAACGTTGATACAAAGGAAATGGGCGCTGATGGGTTTTTAAACACAAAAGACAAGAGAAAGAAAGAACAAGGGCTGAAGTTGTGCTATTGAAACATTCAAACGCCCAAAAATGCGCCAAACACATAACACTCCCCCAATTTCAGATCAAACAACTTACTATTCACCTTCATCCACCCAGTTTTACCTTCACTTAAAACAAATGGTAAATCAAAATTACCCACACCCACGTGTGATTCACACATGCAAAAACAAATCCCACACACAAAACCCTCACTCCCACTACTCCCTGGACCCCACACTCAACATTCTCAGCCAATGAAAACACAACTTGGCCTTCAAGTAAAATGACGTGGCCAAATCAACAGCCAAGGATCATTGCTTCATATCAAAGCTGAAATGAACGTCCAAGATGAATTTGAACAGCTCATTCCACCAAAACGTCTAGAAGGACTTAGGGCATTTAGGGAATTTCACTTCTAGGGTTTGTGAATAGTGTTTAGCCAGGCATTTGCCTATAAAAGGAGACCTCAACATGTGAGAGTCCCTTTGTTCCAGTTTTAGGCTATCAATCTTTGTAATTCCTTTTTAAGTAATAATTGATTTTCTGAATCTTGAGAAATCTTGTTCTTGTTTATTAAAAGTTGGTGTTAGAATAGCCTAATTCTGAGTTCCATTTATATGTTTGAAGGTTTTTGAGGCAAGGTTTTAGTTGATAAAGCTTGGGTTTCAAAAATCAGAAAGTGCTTGTTTATTTGATCTCACCTTATTGTTTGTTCATCTTAGCAGCATTGGAAGCTGGTACTTGTTCTGCTAGTACCTCAGCTCAAACAATCCAGGGCTTGGATGTAGGTCTTGGAGGTTTGCACCCTTCTCCTTTTTCAATTTCTCTTTTATTTTCTGAATTTTTGGTGAATTTGCATGTTTATGGTTGAATCTGTGTTATTGTGGTTGAATATTGTTGATTTGGCTTGATTTGATGTTATTGAGGTGTTAGTGATCTGATTTGTGGGTTGAATCTTCATAATCCTTTGAAAATTTGTGAAAATAGGTTTTTAAGGGGTGTTTGGGTCAACTGCATGATTTGGATTTGTGGTTTGTTAAGTGTTGGTGTTGTGTTGTTTATTGCTGGTATCTGCTTATTTGGTGTTATTGCTCACCTGTTTGCAGGTTTTGAGGTTTGAAACACCTCAAATCCATAAAAGGGCTTTAAAATCTTTGTTACTTGGTGAAATTGGTTGAAATTTAGAGGACACCTAGATCTAATCATAGACTAGGGTTAACAAGTGTTAAATCTAGGTTAATTACACCAGGGAAAGAGATTTGAGTGCTTGAATTTGGATATGTGGTCAATTAGATCAGCAACTTTCTGCATATTGTTCTTATTCATATCAGTGACTGTTTTTGGTGATTTTTGCTTGATTCTTGTGTGCAACTTGTTGTTTATTGTGTTTATATTGACTCTCAATAAGCCAAAGCCTATTGAGGTGCCTTTTGTTCCATCAAACAGCAACAAGCAAGGCTTGAAATCAAGCCAAAACTTTACTGCATATCAAGCAGTGGGAACTCCTTTCCCCTGCTAGTTACTACTGATAGTGCAAATTTGGTGTCAGCTTATTAATAATCTATAATAGCTTATTCCAACCTGAAACAACTTTGTTTTTGTAATAGGTGCTCATATTTTGACCCATTTGTTCATACTTGAGCATTTGGGTGGTTGACTTTTAGGTTTGACTAGAAAACCAACTCCTTTGACTTTTACATAAGTTCATTTGTGCTTATTCTGGCTTATTGGTTGTGCTTATTGGATTTTTGTTGATTGATATTGCTTATTGAGTCCATTTGAAAGCTTTTGCAAGTTGAATCAAGTCCTGAGGTGCATTATTTCTCAAAAACGACTATTTTGTCGTTTTGTGGATTTTTGCTTTTCTATTTTCTGGCTTATTGAGTGTGCTTATTGGAAATTTCTTTTTACAGATCTCTTAGGCATCCTAAAAGAGGGTTGTGTGTCAAATTAGAGCTTATGGCATTAGCTTATGGCTTAATGGGCTGAAAAGCCCAATAAGAATAAGCTTTGTGTTCAATAAGCTGTGATAAGCTCACATTCAGCTTTTGGGCCTTTAGAGTTTTGTTCTTAGAATTGAATTTTGAGTCAGATAGGGCTTTTCCAAGTCAATTGGGCCAAGTTTGACTTTTTGGGCCCAAAAGCCCATTTAGGTTGACTGTTTTTGGATTTGGCCCATTTGAGGGCCCATTAGGGGTATTTTGGTAATTTCACTTTGATTTTCTGATTATTTAGGTTAAAATAAACTAGTTTGCAAGTTTTTAGAATTTTTTATAATTTTTGGATTTTTAATATTATTTTATTATTATTTTATTATTATTTTTAAAATTTCACATTTTCCAACTTTTTACATTTTTCTTAGGTTTAATAAATTAAAATAGGAATTTAGCAACTTTTAGAATAATTTTATCACTTATAGATTAATTTTTATAATTATTTTAAGTTTTAATAGTTTTTAAATCATTTTAAATAGTTTTTATTAGTTTTAAAATTTCTAAAAATAGTTTTTAATCTTTTTAGGTCATTTTAGAAGTTTACTAATTGAAAAATCTTTATTTGGGATTTTTGATAATTTATTTGATTTTTAGGGCTTTAATTAGCATTTAAAAATTGAATATTTAATTATTTAAATAGTTTGAAAAAGTTTTGATCATTGGTAAACTCTTAGTTTATTATTTTTTATTTTTGGTAATTTTTAGAATTTATTTTTATTTTGGTGATTTTTTAAGGTTCTACGTTTTAACTTTCTAGTAGTGATTTTTTGTTGATTTTTATTTTTACGTCTTCGTCATCTTCTTTTCTAATCCCCTTCTAAACCAATCATTCATCACAAACTTTAACAAGTTTTTCACAACACATATACCTCCTTGGGAAACGAACTTTCATATCATTAAGGGTCATTAACACTTGATTTTTTCTAAAGTCATTTGTTTGATACTTACCACTTTTACGCCTTTTTCCCTAAGAGGTGTAATTTTTCCTACAATCACTTCTCTTTCTAATTTTTTTGTGACCTATAGCTATCTCTTGTTGGTTGTTTCTTTTGTTCAACTAACCCTTCTATGTAGCTTGTCACCATATCTCGATTCCTCGGTGCCCCGAGCAAGGGGGAGTAAGCACCAAGGGGGAGTCTTTGCAAAGTTCGTGTCTTCAACACCGACTTGTGCAACCTTTTTGCTTTGATAAAGGGGGAGAAATGAATAAACTCGTCCTCAAAAAATCTTGTTTTTGTGTGATTGAGTTTATGTATTGTCGAAATCAAAAAGGGGAGATTGATAATGCAATAATGACTAAAAACGTTACCTGCATTTTTCGGTCTCGCTTAGTTTTGATTACGACAATATGTAAAAACAAGCATTTACGAAAACAATGAAAAACGAATTCTTGAGTTCAAGTATTTTTCATTTTACCCATTTTCACTTAAGGTATGAATAAACAAGTACTAACCTTAATCAAGTGATCAAGTGATTTAATCTTTTCTTAAAACTCACTTTTTATTAAGTGTCACAAGTTTTTAATTAAACTTTCTTTTTAAGAAAATGTTTTATTAAATTCAATATTTGAAAATTTGAAAATGGCATATTCCCTTTTGATTTGGAATATCCTTTTTGGATATTTTATAATCAGATATGACCTCCACCGCTAAAGGACAAAAAGAGAGCGGAGTCTAGTCCGTCAGTTCCTTAGCGCCTAGGCGAATCCTTATCGATAAGGTACCGCCGGCTAAGATAAGGAACCGCGGGCAGATATAGCCGTTGGCCCTTTGTCCTATAAATAGTGGACCTTTCTCAGATTTTCAATCCACCTCTTTTGCACACAAATTTCTAGATTCAAACATACTTCTTAAATCACTCAAATCCTTGATCATTTGATTGATTACTACTTGTTTAGAAGTGAATCTATCTCATCCATCCCTTCCTCTTCAAGTGCAAAGAGAATAACACTATCATTCTGAAGTGTTGAGTCCACCACCAAAGATCCTTTGAAGATCAAATTTTATACATTTGTTGTTGTGTAATAGTTGTGAAGATCCAAGTAGTTGTGTCTATTTGGAAGTTGTGTATGTACTAAGTATAGTTGTGTAGATTAGTCCTAGCTACGATTAGGCTCGACTTTTAGCTTAGAGTCAGAAATTGGTTAAGCGACGTGTACAGTTTTCTCCACCATAAGGAGCTTGTTGTGTAGTGAACTCTCGAGTAAGGAGTACTCGAGGAGTGGAGTAGGAACGAGGAGTGAGCTTCGTTGCCAAACCACTATAAATCCTTGGTGTTTGGTTTGATCTTTCTTTACCCTTAACTCTTTACATTCTCTATTCTTTCTGCATATATATTAGTTAGTATTATTTTAAATTACACTATCATTTTTCATATTGTGCATAAGAAGATTTCACTTAGTCTAAGTTTTTGAGAAAAATGATTTTTTTTGAAAACCAACATTTAACAAGTAATTATAAGAAACTATTCAACCCCCCCCCCCCTTCTAGTTTCTACAATACCTATACTTACTACTCTCCAAAACTATGTGTATATGATACCATGTTTATGTGTAAGTATAAAGATTATACTTATAAGTAAGTAATATTATGTTTAAATATACATAATAAACTAGGACTATTGACATCTCCAGAAATATGTATTCCTATCTTCCTCTTATTATCATCTTATCGGGTTCTCAAAATAAGCGCTCTGCAAGTATTCTTGATGATTTCTCAAGGTATATTTCCAATCTCTCGATGAATAATCCTTATAATACTTCAGAAAATTCGCCCAAAGATCAGAAATCCCAAAAGCCATTTTACCCTTTAATGACGACCCCTATATGCAAGTCATACGAGCATATAATGAAGAAATAAATTTTACACCTCGACAACAATATATTCCATCACCTTACCCTATTAATGTACCATTACCTATATATGAAAACGTACCCAAAAATACCTATGAACAACAAATTAAAGATGTCCTACCCTATCTGAAAGAACTGTCCACCCAAGCGTATTGAAAATCTTGAAAATAAAGTTAAAGGACATAGGAAAGGCCAAAGAATTATACAACGAGATTTTGAGAAGCTAGAAGAATATTTTAAAGAAGTTAAGGCTAAGTTGCAAATAAGACAAACGATATACGATGAAGAAATTGGTCAAGCTCGACTGAAGATTTCTACTCTAGAGTTAGTCATCGAGGACATTCATTTTAGACATCGAGCCAACATACGAAGTCTTTTTGATGCCATCAATGAACTTAAGAGGGAGAGATGAAGACGTTATACTATTGAGTTGTAAATACTTTCAACCATATGTCTTTACTTTTATGTTAACAATGAAGTTTGTCTTGTAAGTATAAACAGACAATTTGTTAATAATAAAAGTTGTGTTTTTCATCAAATATTGTCGTTTCATACTTATTTATGAGAAGTAATAGATCCCTATTTATTGGTTTTCTCATAAATGATTATGAATGAAATTGCGTTAATTCTAGGAAAAGCATATACTTGATAAAGTATATATTTTTGGAATTTCTGTTATCTTCTATAATAATGTGAATTATCAATTGAATATAACCCGCAAGTTTGAAGAAAGAGTAAGGAAACTTCCCAAGTTTTCTAGAAATATTATATTCTCGGCTTTTGTCTATCAAAATGTTCTTCTATAGGATATATGATATGTAAAAGAGAAGCTTGTTCTATAAGACGAGTTTTTACATTTTTCGTTATATTCCTCCACTCCATATCATGGATAAATATGTTACGATCATGTATGAGTTATATCTTTATAAATCTGTTGTAAACTTTGAAATCCTATTTCATAGTTTGATTTTATTATCCTCGGATATGAATGATAATCAACATAGTAAGTTTCCTATATAAACCCAAAAGATATACCTTGTGTTTGATAAGCATTTATATGTATCCATATACATATGTGACAAATGTTTTTTGATATGAGTATACCTTGGATTCTGAATTATTTCTATTCTTTCCCTTCATTCTAAACCCAAAAAGTATTTAACGAAGAATTAACGATGATGTGGCTGCAGTCCTACATGTACAAATTGTGAAAGAGAAGTAATATTCGAAAGAAGATTCTATGGCTAATTAGTTTTTGATATCCAAGGAAGAAAAGATGCTACTAGTATCACCCGTTGGATTGAAGGAGCCAAATTAATTAGTTTTCTATCATATTAATCCTATTTGAAATTATAAAATGAAGCTTGCTATAAGAAGTTAGCACTTAGTCCGTTATCTTGGTAAATTGTTTATTCTCAACCTATTTGAGATAAAAGGAGTACATAAGATAACTTGATTAAATTTCAAACATTTCTTATAAAGATGATCGAGAAGATGAAAGAAGAACTCTACTGTCTAATGATAAAAGGAATTAACCTCGAGACATACACAAGGAAATTTCAAGAGTTAGTAGAGTTATATCTTATTCCATAGAATGATAAAAACCTTCATCAGAAGATTTTATCATGGATATTTGTCATGGAATTTCATCTGAAATTCTATTAAGAAGACTTCATCAAAAGATTTTGTTAGAAAAGTTTATTAAGGAATTTTATCAAAGTTTTTGAAGAGAGATTACCACTTCTAAAATCCCAATATATTGGAAAAAGTCATTAACATTTACCCAAAAATTTGATGAACAAAGTAAATAAGCACAATCCTGTGCAAAGATCGGAAAAATCTTAAGCATAATTCAGCAGTAAAAGAACGTCCATAGATTCTAGTAAACCATAAATTAAGTTTATGAATCCAACCTACGGCGAATATGATGGAAATTTTCTTCTGTGTAAGAAATGCACTCTGCATCACACAGGACTTTGCACCATCTGGTGTCAGATTTTCAACATAGTAGGTCGTTGGATTTGGAATTTTAAAGGCAAGTGGCCTTATAAGTTATATGTTCGATAGAATTATCATGTATCTTATATACATGTTGTAAGGAATAAAATATCGTCTTCTATTTTAACGTCGTTCGTCTCTAGAAAATCGTATTCTTAGATACTATATACAGGACGTCTTACATACGCCGACGTAAGAAGGAAATATAAGGTAATAATAAATATATGAAATACTAGAATATATGTTTATATTCGTGTTATGTCGGAAATTTCTAAGTCAATGATTTACATTCTGTTTATTTGATTGAATTAGGACGCTCTTTAGTCAAATGAATAAATCTAAATCACCAAATTTATGATTTCTTCCTTACATAAAGTTGGACGCATCTTTATGTTAGTGATAATTTATAAATGGACTTAAGAATATTCGGTATAAGACAAGAATAGACTTAATAAAACGTTAGAATACTCAATGAGAAATTACATATATTACTATATTCGAAGCTACTCAATATTCGTCTCAGATTTGGAATTTGTGAATACTTGGAAGTTAAAGTATTCCATTCAACTCGAAGAAACTTTAAAATCTTTATATTATGCTTTTAAAGCAGAATATTAAGTCATCCAACCTACTAGCTCAACCTGAATTTCCTCCATGGAAACAGGAAAGAACAATAAGGATTTTGTTACTTCAAGTAGACATGATGCCATCGGGATCATTGTCAGTATAGCTTACTAGTACTACATGATTTATTCCTATATAGGAAATAAATAATATGGAAACACTGACAAGGTTATATGAGATAATCTGTCTACATAGAGTATCAATATCTATCATCTAAAATCGTGACGAATGTTTCAGAAATTGATATCTTATACTTAAATAAGTATACTAATGTGTTAAGTGGAAGAACTATCCAAATACTAAACTACATACTCCATGTATGTGTTATAAATTTTGGAAAGACACTTATCATTGGTAAAAAATTTCCCATATAAAAATAGTTATCATGTTAGAATCAAAGCAATACTATTTGAAGCACTCTATAGAAAGAAGTGCCATTTATGTATCTGCTGGGCTAAAGTTGGAAATTTTGAACTAACGAAACCCAAAATAGTTCATGAAACTATTGGAAATATTATATTAGAATAGAGCTTCATAAAGCATTGAATTGTGATGATTAAGTATTTGCTAGATAAAAATGGCGATCCGAGAGATTATTTTGATGAAAATTTCTCACTATAAATGAGAAACTACACCATATTGAGTAGTATCTACTTGAGAAGGATCTTTTCTCTATCAATTACACAAATTAATTTTGAAAAAAATGAGATAATCAATTCAAGATTTTGAATTAAGCTGTGATATATTGACTTGAGTTTCCCAAAGAACTAAGTAATAATCACAATCATTTTCGTATTTTAGAATCTAAGGAAGATTTATGTGAGTAAATGGTATGTTTTGTTTATTCCCTTTGGTGATGAACTAAATTCTTATGAGGTAATGTGATTATGAGGTAATAATGTGATTTTGATCACTAAGATATAAATGATACTTCATGAATAACCATTTTGATGAAAATGATGATAGAAGAGATTGATTTGAAACTAAATACCAACAGTAAAGCTATTTTCTTTATATGTGAATAAAATTGTAAGAAAGAATTTGAGCACCTAAGAGCTATGTTTGCCCTTGATATGCTATGTTACCATTATAATCTCGGGACGAGATTTATTTAAGGTGAGACTATGACAACCCATAAATTTCACATATGTGATATATGGTATGATTTAGTGAAAGTGGAAAATCCATTGGAAATTTTTGTTTTTTTATGCCTTACTTGGTGAGATGAATTGTTTCTCATAACCTGAACTGCCACTTCAACATATTCATATATGTTGAAAACACAATCTATATATCAATTCTAAAGTACTAAAAGTGATCTAATAAGTTTAATATTGATAAGAACATCTCAAATGTAACTATGATGCCCTATATTCCCTTAGAAACCCTAGAACTCCTATAAATGAGTTGTAAACACAAGAATGGTAAACTATGAATAGAAGTTGTAGAATCATATATTCTTAGGATTGTAGATGTGTTTGTGTTTATCTAAAGAGATGGATGGAGAATAAAGAACTAGAGAGAGAAAGCTAGAGAGACAAAGGAGAGGAGAAGAGAAAGATGGTTGATTAATGAAAATGTGAAATGAACAATGACCAAACCCTCCTAACATGCTAGGAGGCGGTATATATAGCCCACCCTACATGTGGGCTATATGGGCTATATTTATTACATATTGGATCACGAGCCCAATACTTGAATATATCATTGGAGTGACCGATCCTTTCTAAATACGTAAAAAACGTATTTCCAACAATCTCCCCCTAAGGGAGGTCACTCTAAGTTACAATGTCCTAAATATTCTATAGCTCGTGATCTATGCTAACAATGATGTGACCGATACTTTCCTTGGAAAAATGTATTTCCAACAATCTCCCCCTAAGGGAGGTCACACCATTTTACAAAATCTTAAACCTAGCATATTATGCTTGAGTCTTCGATCTTGTTCTTGTGAACATGCTGGTGAGATGTTTGACTTTAGTCTTGAGCATGTTTCCTTGCCTTGACCTTGTGCATTCATCACTTGTGATATTCGCCTCCTCGTGACTTCATGTTCCACATACTTATACCTTCATAATTCTTGAAAGCTTTAGAGTTTGATACAGCGGAAGACTTGACTTTTAGGCTTTCTTGAATTTGTTGAAGTATTAAGTGCCGAAAGCATAAGCATGTGTTTACGACTTCTTCTGGATTGTACACCGCAATGCCACCTTCTTGTTACGCTGCATAAGACAGTTAGCAACAAAACATATACACGGATGAAATGGTCTTGAACATTTCATTCTAATTCGGTATCATTTCATTCTAATCCGGTCGGTGAAGACCTTTGGACGATATTAAATATCGTACTTGTGGAAGGTAGTCTCAATTAAGAACCTCCTTTACAAGATTTCGCGGGTAAACCCGTTCTCTTTATTCGACCGTCCAAAGCTGACTGTGAACATAAAGAGTGAATCATTTGGATAATAATATCCGCATAATTTGAAGCCGTCAATTCATGTTCCTAGAACAAGTGAAATTCAATTAAGAACCGCACCATCGTTGCTTTCTAGTTGTCACGGGCTTGATTCGTATAGAATCTTGCAAGTTACCTACCAAGTGCTGTTTGAGGTTAACATTAGAAGGAATTCCACTCATCACTATGAACACTAAGGTATCACTCTAAGTGTTCTGGCAAGATCACTAAGATATTGCGTAGAGGCCTGGTATGTTTAAATTCAGTTAAGAATTAAACCACTGTTGCTTTCCAGTTATCACAAGCTTGATTCATAAAGAATCGCACAAGTCACCTACCATGAGTTTTTTGATATTCGCTCAAGAAGGATTTCCATATTCATTGTAAATACTTTCGTATTACTCGGATGTTCAGGCAATATCATGAATATTTTATATAGGACTCTTAAGATCTTTCTTTCTTTTCACAGTGTGTGAAAAAGCAAGGAATTATGAAAGTGTGTCCTAATGAGATATTTGATGATCTCAAATGGCTCTAGACTCGATCGTGTATTTTGGATTTTAGTGGTCGGAGGCTGGAGAGGAGTGGCACCATTTCAATACCAATTTATTCGGAGTGAATAAATCAATAGATAATGCTTGTCTTTGTGTGATTAAAACAAATATCTTTTGAGAGATCCGAGTTAGCTGGGATGGGTTGTGCATTGCATCACTGGGTCCATGATGTCTATCTTCAATATCGAGAATCATTGAAAAAATGATCTCAATAGCATATGTATTAACCCGGTTTCTGCCTAAGGTTGTAAGGAGGGCTTCTTTCTTTACACCCTTTATCTTTACAATTCTTTTTCATTCTTCAACCCCTTCAATGCTTACCAATACGTCATAACTAGCACCGTGTTATGATTATTCCAGTGCTAACTTAAGTACTTGGTCGACATTCAGCTACATTCATAATCTTTCTCCATCTTTCCTAATGACTACTATTTCTAGCTATGGAATGTCCTTGGGAAGATTCCTCCGGTTCTAGAAGAATCATTAGACTTTAACCTATCCTACCATCCTTTTTTCACCACAATCTTCATCGTCGTGAAATAAATAGGTTTTGGGTAAGTATAAATCACCATGAAATCCATTTTGAAGTGCAAATCCATTGCTCCCCCTTAACATATGCCACGATATTCGAAAACATTTCACACGTGTCAGGATGAGCCAACACATAAAGTAGAAACCATTTTTGATAAATCATTTCCCATATTAAATCACATTTTCTCCCCCATATTAAAAATATTAACCCACTCGATTTTTTAATATCAGTTGATTTAATAGTATTTTAAGAAAATTTGGGAAGAAAAATGCAAATCCAATTATCTTCATGATTTACACAAGCTCCCCCTCAAATTAATGAGGGTGTACTTGAAACGTAAATTAAATACCTTTTAAACACAAGTGTAAGGTATTTATCACGTGCAAAGATCATATATGATAAAGTATTCACAAGATTAGCGATTTTCGAGGTTGGACCTGAATGATGGAGAACAGCATATGATAGAATCACATGGTTCTTGTTCACGAATGTTGGTCGCCTCGTCACGTCTGAAGTTATCTCTTGACTCCATGTGTATGATTGATATCGTTTTCTTGACACCAATATGTGAACTTGGCACTTTTGGCATCAAATATTCTGAATGTTGGACAATCGCTTCCCCTCAATTGTTGACCCGTGTTCTATTGAAAGAGTTGTAGTCGTCGTTTGAGTAGTCGTATCGTCAAGTATGTAGATATCAATTGTAAATTGCTACGGTTGGTGGAGATGATAACTTCATAAAAACAAGATTTCTCTTGTTTTAACAAATAAATGCACTGACACGTACATATATTCGTGTTATATTGTGTTATTACGTAAACACAATCCCTTACATGGTTATAAAGTAAACCATGCCCGAGAAAATTAATTCCCGTTGTTGAGTCAAAGCTTTCCGGTGAAATGCTTGACTTGAATAAGAAAAGCGGGTTACTATCTAAAATAATAGCAAGCCATAATTGAGCATGTTTTAAAAACATTTGAACTTCTGCTCGAACTTTATTTACAACCACGTGTCATTATTGAATGACTTTTATAGTATCGTAAATATTATCGATTCCAGAAGACATGCTCTTTTTATCAAAACGTTTTTGAACACACAATTTTGAAAGATTTAGAAAAAACCTTTTGAGAAATTCTCGAAAAATTGTGTTCAAAGTTTTGAAAACCAATTACTTGAGCTTAAGATGTTGAATATCTTACAAAACAAGCTCAAGTCCGAGAAGTTGTAAACTTCCTGTTGTTAAGGATAAGTTACCATCGACGATAAACTTTTCTTTTTAACTGAAGAACGAGTCGTAAGTTGACATTTATTTAGAAGTCGTTTTCATGAGTTTGAATAACTTTGAATGTTTTAACATTAAGGTCATGACCGAGAAAGATGAATTTCTCGTTGAGAAGAAAAGTTCTCTTATTTAAAAGATACACTTTACTTTTTGAGCTTAAAACTTAGAATGTTTTAATACAAGCTCATGACCGAGAAAAATTAATTTCTCATTACGAGGAAAGGTTATCATGAAAGATAAGCTTTCCTAAAATTAAGGTCCGAGTTACAGTCTGATATTTAACTGTAAGTCTTTGTGCATGAGCTTAAAAACTTCGAATGTTTTTAATATTAGCTCATGCCCGAGAAAAATTAATTTCTCGTTGTAAGGATAAGTTTATCATCGGCGATAAACTTTCCTTTATTTGAGGTCCGGGGCATAATCTGAAATATTATTATACGCCATTTACACAAGCTTAAAAACCTGTGAATAGTTTTAATGTAAGCTCGTGTCCGAGAAAATTTAATTTCTCGGTAATGAGGATAAGTTTATCATCGGCGTTAAACTGTCCTTTCTTTGAAGCATGGGTTACACTCTGTCATGTGACTGCAAGCCATTGTGCATGAGCTTAAAAACATCGAATGTTTTTAATCATAAGCTCATGCCCGAGAAAAATTAAGTTCTCCTTGTGAGGGTAAGTTATCGTTAATAAGATAAACTTCCCTTTAATTGAAGTCCGGGTCATTGTCTGACATTTAACAATGAACCATTTACACGAGCTTAAAACCTTTGAATGGTTTTAGTGTAAGCTCGTGTCCGAGAAAAATTAATTTCTCGTTTTTGAGGATAAGTTTATCATCGGCGATAAACTTTCCTTTATTTGAAGATCGGGTCATCGTTTGACATTTAACGATGAGCCATATACACGAGCTTAAAACCTTTGAATGGTTTTAAGAGAAGCTCGTGTCCGAGAAAACTTAATTTCTCGTTTGGAGGGTAAGTTATCGTTGACGAGATAAACTTCTCTTTCTTTGAAGTTCGGGTCACAGACTGTGATTTGAATGTGAGCCATTGTGCATGAGCTTATAAACTTCGAATGTTTTTTAATTTTAGCTCATGCCCGAGAAAACTTAATTTCTCGTTATGAGGATAAGTTTATCATCGACAATAAACTTTCCTTTCTTTGATGAACGAGTTACAGTCTGTGATGTGACTATAAGTCCTTTTATACATCTTAACTGAGAGTCCCCTGAGACACTTGTTTCTTAGATATCATCTTTTTCAACAACCAAACTCTGAGAGTGATGACGTATAGTCCCCAGCCGGGTCATGAACCCGGCCCACGGGTACTACCCGTATCCGGCCCATCACAGATGGGTGGGAATAATGTCATTTAAGCTTATGGGCTTGGATGAACAGTAACCACACACACGTGTGCGGCCCACGGCCCGGCATGACCGGTGCAGGGTTAGACAGAATCATATTCTATCTTCTGAATGTGATTTACTCCAAAGGAGGAGATATTCACTCACCATAATTAGAAGATAACAACCAATCTAATTTTGGTGCTTATCTCTTCCTTGGGGCCGAAGTATCAGTGACAGCCCATTAGGGTTGTCACTGCCTATAAAAGGAACCCTCAAAGGTTCCACAAAGGTATTACGTTCTAAACTCTCAACTCACATAAAACCCTAACCGATTACTTACTCTCACGCCGGAGTCTAATCGTGGGAAAACCTTCCCACGGTAAGCCTAGCGCGTATTGTTTAGTGTGCAGGATCCCAACCAAATAGTTCACTTGCTGCAGGAGTCGGAGCCCAGCCAACCCGAATTAAGCCTAATTCGGGTCTAGCAAGGATCACCCAACTTTTGCATCAACAAGTTGGCGCCATCCGTGGGACTCAGACTAAGCTATGTTTTGTAGTCTCGTACGATCTAAAGGCATGAACCGATGACAAACTCGGTAATTCTAACCTTTATTTTTGTCACGTTATCATGATGATACGCAATATATATGTCGCTGAATCAACTTAGGGTCACACTTTATCATGGTTATACCTGCATGTTTTTGACACTAAACTTTCCGCATAAGAAAGTCTTATATATACGTTATCATGATAGCAAGATACGAATCCTTTTAATAATTTGCATTACTTTGCCAAGTAAGGTTATTGTGCCGCACTATCGATGCCACTACTCTGCTCCAACAACGAATATGTTTAATTCTTATAAATAAGATATTATGAGCCATGATTTGATTCGTAATGTGAGGTTTTCAAAACTGTTATAATCGTATAAGTTGCTAAAGTATATTCGTATCTTTTAAATTTGATACCAGAATTTACACTTGATAACATGATTGTATGATTAATATCTTTTAAAATTGGTAACAAAATTTTACTAATATTTATCCTTTTTTATGTTAAAAAAATATATTACACATATATTTTGCATTAATAAAAAAAAGATATCATTTATGATTTATCTTTGGAAATACTCCGATATTTTCAAAATTGATAAATATATTACCGCTATCTTATTAAATAAGTAATAAGATATTACGTATATCTTTTGGATTCAAAAAATATTTTGTCAATATTTTTCATACTAATAAAAGATATTACGTATATCTTTTAAATTGTCAAAGAGATATTATATATATCTTTTGATTTGATTAAATACAATTTATCGTTTATGTCGCGACCCGACGTAGTAATATCGTGATTCGCGGTCATGATCGATCTATCCGCACTCGTCTGCACATTCATCTATTATTACATATAATTTAAATAATAAATTTTATTTTTTATCCGCGGTTATGGTACATCCATCCACGCTAGTTCGTACATTCGGATATCTTTAGCCTACGGGCGTACATGTACACATCGTTCCCATGCGGAATAAGAGGATTGAGTGAACTTAATAATTTAACTTGTCGTGTAAGAGGGTTGCGAATCCAACGACCACGGATCATGTATCCTTGTTAGACACCTTGCTATCAAGACGTTGTAGTAAGTTACGCAAACCACATGACTCATGGTGGACTTGCAAAAGACACACTGTGCACGTCTAACAACATTTTGTCAAAACTTTGACCGTTCTTATGGTAGTAGCGGTACGCCACACGTAATAGCATATCTCATCCAATAAGATAGTTAAGATACGTCTTATACTATGTGACAATTCGCGGTTATGGCAAGAGCCATCCGCGTTGGTTCGCACGTTTGAACCCAATTTCTATCTTTCGTAAGTGGCTATGGTACATCCATTCGTGTTGGTCAACACGACTAAAATTTTTGAATACTTGATTAAGTTTAATATTACTAATCGAGTTTAGCACCATTCAACTTGGGGGCTACCAGGGTATAATAATACCACTATTTCCGTGCATGACACGCAAATATCTTTGGATATATTTCTTTGCCGTAGAAGTCCGTCTTCTACCGGGCATGGAAGTATCTCTTCCATTGGCTTATTCCTTCGCCGCGGAAGTCCTCTTTCCGCACGCTTGTTCCTTTGCCATGGAAGTATCTCTTCCATTGGCTTATTCCTTCGCCGCGGAAGCACTCCTTCCGCGCGCTTGTTTCTGCGCCATGGAAGTATTTCTTCCATTGGCTTATGCCTTTGCCACGGAAGTACCTCTTCCGCTGGCTTATTCATGCGCCGTGGAAGTATCTCTTCCACGTGCTTATTATCTTCGCCGTGGAAGTATCTCTTCCGCGTGCTTATTATTTTCGCCGTGGAAGTATCTCTTCCACGTGCTTATTATCTTCGTCGTGGAAGTATTCTTCCACGTGCTCGTTATCTTCGCCGTGGAAGTATTCTTCCACGTGCTTCTTATCTTCGCCGTGGAAGTATCTCTTCCACGTGCTTATTATCTTCGTCGTGGAAGTATTCTTCCACGTGCTTCTTATCTTCGCCGTGGAAGTATCTCTTCCACATGCTTATTATTTTCGCCGTGGAAGTATCTCTTCCACGTGCTTATTATCTTCGCCGCGGAAGTATCTCTTCCACGTGCTTATTATCTTCGCAGTGGAAGTATCTCTTCCACGTGCTTATTATCTTCTCGGTGAAAGTGTCTCTTCCACGTGCTTCTTATCTTCGCCGTGGAAGTATCTCTTCCACGTGCTCATTATTTTCGCCGTGGAAGTATCTCTTTCACGTGCACATTATTTTCGCCGTGGAAGTATCTCTTCCACGTGCTTATTATCTTCGTCGTGGAAGTATCTCTTCCACGTGCTTATTATCTTCGCCGTGGAAGTATTCTTCCACGTGATCGTTATCTTCGTCGTGGAAGTATTCTTCCACGTGCTTCTTATCTTCGCCGTGGAAGTATTCTTCCACGTGCTTCTTATCTTCGCCGTGGAAGTATCTCTTCCACGTGCTTATTATTTTCTCCGTGGAAGTATCTCTTCCACGTGCTTATTATCTTCGCCGTGGAAGTATCTCTTCCACGTGCTTATTATCTTCGCAGTGGAAGTATCTCTTCCACGTGCTTATTATCTTCGCCATGGAAGTGTCTCTTCCACGTGCTTCTTATCTTCGTCGTGGAAGTATCTCTTCCACGTGCTCATTATTTTCGTCGTGGAAGTATCTCTTCCACGTGCTTATTATCTTCGCAGTGGAAGTATCTCTTCCACGTGCTTATTATCTTCGCCGTGGAAGTGTCTCTTCCACGTGCTTCTTATCTTCGCCGTGGAAGTATCTCTTCCACGTGCTCATTATTTTCGTCGTGGAAGTATCTCTTCCACGTGCTTATTATCTTCGTCGTGGAAGTGCCTCTTCCACGTGCTTATTATCTTCGCCGTGGAAGTATTCTTCCACGTACTTCTTATCTTCGCCGTGGAAGTATCTCTTCCACGTGCTTATTATCTTCGCCGTGGAAGTATTCTTCCACGTGCTCGTTATCTTTGCCGTGGAAGTATTCTTCCACGTGCTTCTTATCTTCGTCGTGGAAGTATCTCTTCCACGTGCTTATTATCTTCGCCGTGGAAGTATTCTTCCACGTGCTCGTTATCTTCGCCGTGGAAGTATTCTTCCACGTGCTTCTTATCTTCGTCGTGGAAGTATCTCTTCAACGTGCTTATTATCTTCGCCGTGGAAGTATTCTTCCACGTGCTCGTTATCTTCGCCGTGGAAGTATTCTTCCACGTGCTTCTTATCTTCGCCGTGGAAGTATTCTTCCACGTGCTTCTTATCTTCGCCGTGGAAGTATTTCTTCCACGTGCTTATTATATTTGCCGTGGAAGTGTCTCTTCCACGTGCTTCTTATCTTTGTCGTGGAAGTATCTCTTCCACGTGCTTATTATCTTTGCCGTGGAAGTACCTTTTCCACGTGTCTATTATCTTCGTCGTGGAAGTATTCTTCCACGTGCTTCTTATTTTCGCTGTGGAAGTATTTCTTCCACGTGCTTATTATATTTTCCGTGGAAGTGTCTCTTCCACGTGCTTCTTATCTTTGTCGTGGAAGTATCTCTTCCACGTGCTTATTATCTTCGCAGTGGAAGTATCTCTTCCACGTACTTATTATCTTCACCGTATAAGTGTCTCTTCCACGTGCTTCTTATCTTCACCGTGGAAGTATCTCTTCCACGTGCTCATTATCTTCGCCGTGAAAGTATCTCTTCCACGTGCTTATTATCTTCGTCGTGGAAGTATCTCTTCCACGTGCTTATTATCTTCGCCGTGGAAGTATTCTTCCACGTTCTTCTTATCTTCGCCGTGGAAGTATCTCTTCCACGTGCTTATTATCTTCGCCGTGGAAGTATTCTTCCACGTGCTCGTTATCTTCGCCGTGGAAGTATTCTTCCACGTGCTTCTTATCTTCGCCGTGGAAGTATCTCTTCCACGTGCTTATTATCTTCGCCGTGGAAGTATTCTTCCACGTGCTCGTTATCTTCGCCGTGGAAGTATCTCTTCCACGTGCTTCTTATCTTCGCCGTGGAAGTATTTTTCCACGTGCTCGTTATCTTCGCCGTGGAAGTATTCTTCCACGTGCTTCTTATCTTCGCCGTGGAAGTATCTCTTCCACGTGCTTCTTATCTTCGCCGTGGAAGTATTCTTCCACGTGCTCGTTATCTTCGCCGTGGAAGTATTCTTCCACGTGCTTCTTATCTTCGCCGTGGAAGTATCTCTTCCACGTGCTTATTATTTTCGCCGTGGAAGTATCTCTTCCACGTGCTTATTATCTTCGTCGTGGATGTATCTCTTCCACGTGCTTATTATCTTCGCCGTGGAAGTATCTCTTCCACGAGCTTATTATCTTCGCCGTGGAAGTATCTCTTCCACGTGCTTATTATCTTCGCCGTGGAAGTGCCTCTTCCACGTGCTTATTATCTTCGCCGTGGAAGTATTCTTCCACGTGCTCGTTATCTTCGCCGTGGAAGTATTCTTCCACGTGCTCGTTATCTTCGCCGTGGAAGTATTCTTCCACGTGCTCATTATTTTCGCCGTGGAAGTATTCTTCCACGGCGCATCGTTATCTTTTGCCGTGGAAGTATTCTTCCACGGTGCATCGTTATTTTTCGTCGTGGAAGTATTCTTCCACGGCGCATCGTTATCTTTTTCCGTGGAAGTATTCTTCCACGGCGCATCGTTATCTTTTTCCGTGGAAGTATTCTTCCACGGCCCATCGTTATCTTTTTCCGTGGAAGTACGCCTTCCACTGGCTCATTCTACCACAGAAGTACGTCTTCTGTTGGCTCATATCTTTGTTACAGAAGTACGTCTTCCGTGATGAATTACTTGGCCCGGCTAAGGGTAAATTTTCAAACAAAGGTATACAAAGATTGGACCGCTGTGTTCTTGTTGAACGTTAACTTTGGTACCTGCATTCTCATTAGAAAGTTGTATGCTTTGATGTGGGTTAGCGATATCTATCTTAGAAGCAAGTGGGGATTCACAATTTTTTTTTCTTGTGCCAGAGGTGACTTGAGGAGATGATTCACTTGTCTTAGCTGGCAAACGTTTCCTTTTATATAAAACCTTAAGTTCAGGCTTAAGTGATGTATCATGCTTCTCAATTTCCTCCCTAGTAGTCTTAGTAGAATCGGAGCCTATCCTAGTTAAAGGGCACTCGTTTCCTACTAGAGTGAAAGTTCTACCAGTGGGGCGCCACATTTTACCAATGGGTTTGATTTTAGCTACCCACTGAGATTTAAGTTTAGCACGGGAGTTCACCTCATTAAGTAATCTCTTAACACAAGAATCATGATTGGCTTTAAAGACACATTTCCTACATGTTTTACAAGTAGCATATTTAATGTCCGAGTAAGATCTAGAATTCCTAGATGATTGATTGATGTTCCTAGGATGTGACATGCTACGGTTAGCAGTGTTGGGTAAACTAGAAGGCGCCTGACTATGTTTGAAATTCCTATCTCTTACTTGAGTCTTTTGCTTAGCTTCCCTTAGACCAAATGTATGGCGGACGTCATTTGAACTAGTTCGAGACGTGTTCTTTGGACTATGTCTAAGGAGACTAGATGCAATCATGTGATTAGGTCTTGCAAAAGCTGTTTTAGTCACATTGGCCCTAGTTGGTGGAGTGACTGGTCTAGAAAGATGAACCATATCAACTTGGAAGGCAAACCGCGGTCTCGATTATTAAGGTCGCTTGGATCTAAATGCAGTCAGTTGTCTAACAGACTGAATTTGAGGCGGTTTCCTCAAGATTGATGGTTTTTCAAGCTTAGTGTCCACACTAGTTCCTTTAGTTTTCCTTAATTAGTTTTTCAACGCATCTATAGCAAAGACCTTTTCCTGTAGTTGAGCCTTTAAAGTCTCATTTTCTTTGATCAATTCATCTTGGGATGCCAACTTAGATTCAAGCAACTTAATTTGTTTCAAAAGATTATCCTTTTCAGCTTTAGAATCTAGAACTGTGTGATCCAATTTTCGTTCAAGAACAACGTTTGATTTTTCAAGTTTTTCAAAATATGTTTCAAACTTCTCAGTTCTCTTAGAAAATTCTAGTTTGGCATCCTCAGAATCTTTTGATTGCTGAGTTACGATCGTTTCGAGCTCTTTACTCTTGAAATCAGAATCAGTTAACGAAGCAGTCATAAAGTATTTATCATGATGTACTATAGCATTTTGAACAATCTTTCCCCCATTATGACGCACATCGGATGAATCTAAAGTGGTAAAACTATCACCCTTTTCCATCCTATGTTTGTCATAATTAGGTTCGAAATGCTCAACATGTGGTAGTTCATCGGCATAGAGATCATATACAACATTACATTGTACCATATTTGTAGGCTCTTCGTCATAAACGGGTATGGTGTTATCATAAGAGATGTCTGTAACATTCCCTGATGTGTTGTTGATGTCATGCTTAACTGTTGATTCCATGTCCTTGCAATCTTTAGCAGCCTCCAATTCGTTAGTCGTATGACCATTTTCCTCTTGCATCGTAGAATCTTGCACTCCATTATCACACGCTTGCTGAAGTCGGGATCTTTCATAAATCTAAGACGAGACCGATGTCATGAGTTTCAATAGTGTACCACGGAAAACTTAAAGCTCGGTATGTGTGTCTCGAAGAAATGACTGGCAAATCACTGAACTTTCAGACTTGACAATATTGAAATGGAGGAAAGGGGTGAGTTGTGTCTCGAGAGCTTGATATGCAGATTCTGATGCAGAATGATTAAAGTCTGCTTTGTGAAGTTGCTCAGCTAGTTGGTTCAAGGTGAGGAGCATTGAATCAATGAATTGATAACGATCTTGACCAAAGAGTGTCACAATTTCGCTCCCTCCTTGGATCCATGAAAGAGTCACAAGATGAGACTGAAGTAGTCGAAATAAAGTCATTCTACTATCTCTATCTTTAACTTTCATGTGACGCGATTCTCCCTCTTGCGATGTCAAATTCGACCAATCCATTGAAAATGATGAACAAAGCTAGGATCCTTGTTTGGGAATATAATCTTTTTCCTTTTTGGTCGGCTCAAATGATTATAACACTGGTGCTTGAGATACTCTACGGTTGTCTTAAGTCCAACTATTTAAAAAGATCGAGAAATTTCTTTATCGTTTAAGCACGTTCATTTGAAAAATAACGGACCCCAAATAATAAATTTCAAATGTATCCAACAAAACTTAATATAATAAACTTCGTTTAAATTGTAATCTTTTAATAAACCGTTTGTAAAATAACGAGTGCAAATATAAATAAAGAAATCACAAAATTTTGTTATAACAAATTATCACAAATTATGTAAAAACCAAATTTCACAAAACTTTGAATAGTAAAATACTTAAGCAACCCATCCAAGACCCATTAGATGTATAGGAAAAGGAACAAAGTCACAAACAATGCGTTTTTTAAAATGTTTACTCGTATGCAGTTATTTAGGCAAACACCCCGTGAACACTTTTATATAGACGTATTCAATTACTGGTTTGAATATTGTATAGTTGACTATTGACCTACTCAAAGTAAATAAGCCAATTCCATTGTTTTGTTTACAACGTACACTATCAAAGAAAACATGGCTTTTTCCCAACTTAAATAGAAAGAACGTGGCCAGTTACCCAATCTATTCCAATCGTGTCCCACACTCCCACTAGAACATTAGGATAATATAAAGCCCTATATCAGTCAACCCTATCTCAAACTTAATATACTCCACCCCCATCATTTCTTGTTTCCTCCATCTCTTTCTCTTCTCCAATTCTTAGCCACCCAAACCTAGAAATCTAATCACAAAACAGTAATCCAATTATCCAACTCCTACAGTCTACAAATAAATCGAGATCAACAACAGAAAGAAGTAGGGATATATAAAAGATTTGTAACCTAAGAAAACTCACACTTGACAAACCAGAAACCTAATCACTACTTCGAATAGACCGCCTCTTTCTCCTTCGATACTCCCAAAGTAACACAGAAAAAGATGAAACCCATCACTTCTATCTCAAACAGTCAACTGATCAAAACATACGCTCCCCTTTCATTGACTGAAATCAAGTGATTACTATATCAATACGTGACCCTTTCCTTGACTAAACAAGTGCAGCAAGGTTCAATCTTCTAGATCTTTAAATAAGGTCTCGAGTAGGTTTTAATGATGTTTTATTTTCTGTTTCAATCTGTGATCGATGATGTTTTAAGAAATAGAGAACAGAGATCTTGATTAAAAATATTTGGAGTCTGTGAGTCAGAGTAATGTTTTTCGAGTCTTTAATAACTAGGGTTTTACTCAGTTAAAAATATCGTTGTTCCAGTCTCTTCGAATTGACTATTGGTTTAAGTGTGCGACTCAGTCGTCTTTTGGTGAGAAAAATAGAGTTGTCGTTGTAGTAAAATGAAATTGCAAAACGTTAAAGTAAATGACGGAAAAATAAAACTAAAACTAATTAAAACGTAAATGGTGTAATATTAAAACTTTTAATAGTAAATAATTAAATGACAAAAATTAAAGCTTGACGAAAAATAAATGTGACAAGTTTATAAAAATGAAAGTAAAATTGACAATTTAATAAAAATGCAAGCTTAAAAATAAAACTAAGACAAAATATTAAAAACCAATCAAACCTGTCGGAATACACCTAATCGGAATCCCGTCGGAATAATCCGTCGGAATATGATAGGAATCCAAACTCACCACTACTATCGGAATATGTCACGGTCGGAATCCATATCGGAATGTACCAAGAGTACCTCTGTTGGAATGTTGATCGGAATCCCCGATCGGAATCAGGATCGGAATCCTGGTCACAAACTCCTAATCGGAATACCAAACAAGCACCCGCGTCGGAATGTCAAATCGGAATACTAATCGGAATCACAAACCCTTTTCCGATCCACTGATCGGAATCCCCGTCGGAATGCAAAACCCTTTTCCGATTTGGGTGATCGGAATACAGTACAAATTCGTAATAAGCAAGATAAAAATAAGCTATTAACCAAATAAGCACACAACTAAAAATTTAACTAAAACACGTATAAGAAAAGGCTAATAAGCTAAAATTTAAAGACTTTTGAAAACACTTAAATGAAAAAGAAATTTGAAAACAACTTTTTAATAAAAATAACTTTTATAAAAACTTAAGTAAATGTAAGAAAGACACAAATAAGCTATAAAATCAATAATCAAAGACAATCAAAAACATAAAAACATAACACTTAATCAAATAAGCATAACAATAAGCACATAAACATAAAGATTAAGCAAAACAAGAAAGGTAGAATGAGAGATTAAAAATAAGAACTTGATTAAAAGTAAAGATTCAATAACAAAATTAAAAGACTTACTTGAAATTAAAGGCAAGAAATTAAAGGTGCAATTAAGTAAATGAATATAAGAAAGTGCAAGTAATTAAAGGTGCAAGTAATGAATAAGTGGAAGAATAGTTTGTCAAGTTAGCCAACACCTCCTAATGTGATATTAGGAGGGTATTTATAGGAGATTAGGGGAGGTAAGCATGTGTTGGAAGCTTCCTTCTTTCTTTCTTTCTTTCTCGTCTTTTCGTCTTCTAAATTCTTCGACTTTTTCGACTTTGCCTCGGGATTAATTAAACTCGTCTTGTAATTTCTTCATTAATTAGACTTGAGTTCTTCGGCTTTATTAAACTTCCGTCTTTAGACTTGTTCTTCAATAAATCTTCAGAATAGGCCTCGGACTTTCGTTCTTTTTGCACTCTTGATCTCTTGACTTCGTCTTTTGTCTTTTTCTTCGATAAAAGCCCGTGAAAGCCTATGTTTTCTTCCCTTTTCACATTTTGATCTTAAATTACAACAAAAACACAAACCACGCATAATTTCGACATTTAAGACATAAAATACACGTTTTGGCTTGGTTATTATTATAATTAGGTGGTAAAAGGATAAGTGTTTTCACACTTATTAAATCCCCTACACTTGACCATTGCAATGTCCTCATGCAATGCATTAATTACAAAGCAAATTTTACATTTTCCATCACAATCAATGCACATTGGCCTTTATTAAAGAGATATAAAATTATAAAATATTCAAAAGAAGAAAAAAAGTAAAAAGATCAAAAACTTACCTGGGGGTTTTGGAATGTCATGAATGATTATCATCCTCAAGTTTCACGTTCCCTATACCAAACTTAAAAACGAGATCATTGTTATTTTAAGTTAGCAAACTAACACAAACTCATGTGGGCCAATTATTCACTTAGACTCCCTTATTCCTAGGTGTATCTCTTATATTTTATTGTTGTCTTGAATGATCACGAGGATGCATTGTTGACATATTTCGATAGTTATTAGGCTGAAAATAAAGTAGGACGATTTAATCAATAGTTAGCTAAAGGACAAAATCTTTTAAAACTGCTTCTCCGGACCTCATAAAGTTCATATCTTGGCATAACTCGCTTCACGATTTGAGACCTTTCTCGGACCGATATTTGGCAGCGACTTCATAATTCAAATCTTGAGAGACGTTCATGAAATAATGGTCTTCTCTTCATAATAGGAATTTCTTCACTTGAACTTTTTGAGAGATTCTTCATATTTGGACCACGACTTCTTCATTTTTCTCCAATCTTTACTTGGGATTTTGATATACAACGATCCGCCTCCTTTTAGGACTTGGATCTATTTATCCTCATACCTTGTTAGGGCCTTTTTGGATAGACTTCTCCATTATCTTTTGGGGAGTGTTTGCTTTTTGTCGTGTGTCTCGATCCTTCATATTGATTTTTGATAAATGGTTCTTCACATCACTTTGGATCTTTAGCAAAAAATGTAGCCTTCATGCCTTGTTAGGGCCTTTTCGGACTCGCCAATCTTTGCATCCCGCTTTAATAAGTTATGCCTTGGCTATGAACTCTAATTAATACCGAGCAACTTTTAAACGATCTTGTGCTAGAAGCTAAGTAACTTTTCAAATCGTACGACCTTATTTATTGAAATTAAATTTATTAACAAGCGATAGGAGAGAAATCTCATAATCAACTCACATAAATTCATGAAAGAATACCAAACTTATTATTGACTCTATCATCTCTCGTTCTCCACAATTTAAAATATCAAGGAATGAGACTCGTGGATGCTTAGCCTATTAAATCAAGGTTTTGGGTTTTCAAGTCATCTATAGGATCTTGCAAACTCTTAGACTCTTTCAAGTTTAGAATTCTCATTTTAAAGTTCCCATGATAAACGACTTTCTAGGATCAATTATAGGAACTTACGAAAAGTTCTTGTTCTTAACCCGTAAGAGTTAAGACTTTCGCGTTTTAAAGTTCCCTATATAAAAGCCTAGCAAAACTTGACTTAAACACGTTAAGGATACTAGCTAGAGTAAACTTAGATAAGTAAACTCGGGTTGAGTCAAAAGATTCACAATGTTTGAAAATTAAAACCACTTTATTAAAATTTATTCTAGCAAAGAAATAAAATAACTATAAAGGAAAACTACAAGGCCAAAATAGATCAAAATTTTGAAAAATGTCGAAAAATCTATTTTCCGGTTAAAATGAGGACAAATACAAGGAAAAGCCCACTTAACTTTGATAGAAGTCCCCCCACACTTAATATAAACATTGTCCTCAATGTTTAAGAATGTGGAAGTAAACTCCCCTGCACTTAGGACATTGTACACGTTGTTTAACTTTCCTAAGGAAGAGATAACTAAAGTGATTCCTATTTTAATATTGAAGAATATAAAATAGTAAATCAAAAGAGTTTAGGATAGAACCGAGAAGACGGGAACACGGAATCACGGGTCGTCAAAAGTCATCAAGAATGGATCTTTGAAAGCTCTAATCCCTGCACATGATAAGAAAGAAAAACAACAAACACATACTAGGGTCTCCCCCTACACTTATTAGAAAAACAGAATAAAAGGATAGATAATCGGGTTGCCTCCCGAGAAGCGCTTGTTTTTGTTAACCGAGTCACGAGCCTGACTCGTCCCCGAATTAAATGGTCCATGGGGAAGCCTCTAATGTAATACCGGGATCAAAGACCTTATCCTCGTTCCCGGAGGACATTAATAAAGGAGAGGCCGGAGGATAAGTCTTGAATGGTAGAAAGGTCCTTTCAACATACGAAAAGTATGGGAAGTCTTGATCCATGGGAGGTGGGGTGGGTAAAGGAAGTAAAGTTAAATCCCCCCCCCCCCCCAGACAGCTGATGGTCACTAGGCGGAAAAGCCGTAAAGGTATCAATCATAGAATGGTCAATGTCACCTCCCGGGTCAAAACACTCATCCTTATTTCCCGAAGAGTAAAATTGATACATCACCCGCTTGGGTGTGCATGCAGTAGGATGAGATGGAAATATAATATGAGAAGTAGGAGAACAATTACCTTCCACCCGCGTCACCTTTATAGTAGATTCAAATCTCTCGACCTCTACGGTAAAAGGAGGCATGGCTAACAAAGTATGCTCATCAATAGCAAGAGAATCAAGGCTATCAATGTCCTCAATCCCTTCGTCAAAGAGAGGATTCACCTCACTAGATATGTAGGCGTCATCAAAATCAAATAAAGGGTTCGAAAAAATCTTGAATGTTTCAGTCGGAACGTCTTCATCGGATAGTGACTCGTCATCTAGAAGTAAAATCATCATCTTGATCAAAAAGAGGATTAGAGAAAGCCAAATAATCATCTCCCAAAGTGTTGGTGGAAGGAACATCATCAGAAGAAAGCACATCATACTCATCATCACTGTCGGATGTCACCTCAGATTCACTTGGAATTGGGAGAAGGTTATCATCACTAGACTTAATGAATTCGTCGAATTCCTTTGCAGGAATTGTGCTAAGATCCTCATCCCCTGGGATGGGTGAATCCTTAGGCTCCAGAGCTGACAAGTCGAGAGAAGGAATAGAATTATCATCGTTCCAAGAAATAGGACTCTCATCGTCATCATCATCATAATAATATGGAGGCACAAGAAGAGGAGTATAAGCACTAAGGTTAGATACTTGCTCTTGTTGATGATTCGCTTGACATTTTGCGTTGTATTTATGGAAAGCTTCTTCGAGGTTTTGAAATTGAGTAACAATAGTAGCCCATTATTCTTGGGTACTCAACTGTTCGAAAGAAGGTTGATGATTGACAGTGTGATGTGGGGGCTCAACATTAGGAAAACCGGAATTATAGTACGGATGCGGCTCATGATAATTGATCGACTGACAATAAGAAGTATCGTGAGGGCCCCCACAATTATTGCAACACGGGTATCGAATAGGACACACAGTACACCAATGAGAATTGCTGCCACAATATATGTAAGGGGAAGAGGGTAGGTGGATTAGAAGAAAAGGATGAATTCGTCGAATTGCACGATGGACAAAATCCAAAATGGGAAAATTGTGAATCGGAAACGGTTGGAAGATCTTTTCCGCATTGCTCGCAATAACAAAATTCACATAATTTGCCAGCCTATAATGGTCTCCTACACCTCCCGCAATGGACATAAGAACCCATAAAGAATTAAAAATAAGAGGGGTGGAGAAAAGAATTAAACATAATAGGGGACAAAGAGGAATATTTTTTGTTGCAAAACTTAGAAAAGATATGCATTTTATGATTTTAAATATTTTTTGGATTTTTGAAAGTTTTTATGTTTGAAAATAACGCTCCCAAGAGAACGGATTCCAAAATTCAACGCGTCTCTCACAGAAAACCGTTAATCTTTAAGAAAAGAGCCGGCAGCGGCGCCATTTAATAACTAGGGTTTTACTTAGTTAAAAATATCGTTGTTCCAGTCTCTTCGAATTGACTATTGGTTTAAGTGTGCGACTCAGTCGTCTTTTGGTGAGAAAAATAGAGTTGTCGTTGTAGTAAAATTAAATTGCAAAACGTTAAAGTAAATGACGGAAAAATAAAACTAAAACTAATTAAAACGTAAATGGTGCAATATTAAAACTTTTAATAGTAAATAATTAAATGACAAAAATTAAAGCTTGACAAAAATTTTTTTTGACAAGTTTATAAAAATGAAAGTAAGATTGACAATTTAATAAAAATGCAAGCTTAAAAATAAAACTAAGACAAAATATTAAAAACCAATCAAACCTGTCGGAATACACCTAATCAGAATCCCGTCGAAATAATCCGTCGAAATACGAAAGGAATCCAAACACACCACTACTATCGGAATATGTCACGGTCGGAATCCAGATGGGAATGTACCAAGAGTACCTCTGTCGGAATGTTGATCGGAATCCTCGATCGGAGTCAGGATAGGAATCCTGGTCACAAACTCCTAATCGGAATACCAAACAAGCACCCGCGTCGGAATGTCAAATCGGAATACTAATCGGAATCACAAACCCTTTTCCGATCCACTAATCGGAATCCCTGTCGTAATGCAAAACCCTTTTCCGATTTGGGTGATCGAAATACAGTACAAATTCGTAATAAGAAAGATAAAAATAAGTTATTAACCAAATAAGCACACAACTAAAAATTTAACTAAAACATGTATAAGAAAAAGCTAATAAGCTAAAATTTAAAATGAAAAAGAAATTCGAAAACAACTTTTTAATAAAAATAACTTTTATAAAAACTTAAGTAAATTTAAGAAAGACACAAATAAGCTATAAAATCAATAATCAAAGACAATCAAAAACATAAAAACATAACACTTAATCAAATAAGCATAACAATAAGCACATAAACATAAAGATTAAGCAAAACAAGAAAGGTAGAATGAGAGATTAAAACTAAGAACTTGATTAAAAGTAAAGATTCAATAACAAAATTAACTTACTTGAAATTAAAGGCAAGAAATTAAAGGTGCAATTAAGTAAATGACAATAAGAAAGTGCAAGTAATTAAAGGTACAAGTAATGAAAATGGTGGAAGACTAGTTTGTCAAGTTAGCCAACACCTCATAATGTGATATTAGGAGGGTATTTATAGGAGATTAGGGGAGGTAAGCATGTGTTGGAAGCTTCCTTCTTTCTTTCTTTCTCGTCTTTTCGTCTTCTAAATTCTTCGACTTTTTCGAATTTGTCTCGGGATTAATTAAACTCGTCTTGTTATTTCTTCATTAATTAGACTTGAGTTCTTTGGCTTTATTAAACTTCCGTCTTTAGACTTGTTCTTCAATAAATCTTCAGAATAGGCCTTGGACTTCCGTTCTTTTTGCACTCTTGATCTTTTGACTTCGTCTTTTGTCTTTTTCTTCGATAAAAGCCCGTGAAAGCCCATGTTTTCTTCCCTTTTCACATTTTGATCCTAAATTACAACAAAAACATAAACCACGCATAATTCCGACATTTACGACATAAAATACACGTTTTGGCTTTGTTATTATTATAATTAAGTGGTAAAGGATAAGTGTTTTCACACTTATTAGTATTGTTAGGAGACGAGAGGCAAATCGTTGTGTTAGTTTGTTTTGGAGTCGAGTTTGTTTATCGAGTCAGTCTTGTGTTGTTGGGTCGAGCCTATGTTGGGATTTTTCGAGTCGGTGGTTGGATTCGAGTCTTTGGATTCATTTCTGTTGTTCGAGTCTTGTAATGAGAATGTTGTCAAGGCTTGAAGTTGTGGTCGAATCGAGGAGTCGAGTCTAGTGTTGTTGGTTTCTAAAATGTGTCAAGTGGAGTCTTGGTTTTGAAACGAGATGATGACTTATTCGGAATAAGAATCTAAAACCCAAGTCGGAATAGAGTCTCAAATATAAGTCGGATTATGAAATCGTAACACAAGTCGGAAAACGTGTTCGTATCACAAGTCGGAAAACGTGTTCGTATCACAAGTCGGAATACGTGTTCGTATCACAAGTCGGAATACAATACATATTTGAAACACAAGTCGGAATACGTATTCGAAACACAAGTCGGAATACGTATTCGTATCACAAGTCTGAATATGAATTACTGTATCCGGAATCCATCTGTTCAACACCTAAGTCGGAATCCAGTGTTAGTGAATCATGATTCGGAATCTATGGTTTTTGAGACCTAAGTCGGAATCCATTTATAGTTTTGGAGGGAAAAATAATACACACCAAAGATAAGTCGGAATATGAAAATAAACAATAAGTCGGAATATAGGTTTGACAAAACTAGTTCGGAATATGATAAAAATTTTGGAGGGAAGAAAGCAAAGACATAAGTCGGAATGTTTTCAATTCACACCTAAGTCGGAATATGTTTACACAGAATAAACTTTGGAGGGAAAAAGAAAAATAGTTCGGAATTGTGTTCAATCCACACCTAAGTCGGAATATGACAAAAGATAAACCCTTTTATTCCGAATAAGACCAAATAATTTTAGAAAAACTTGTAATTTTTACCCAAAAATCAATCTAAAAATTCCAACTTTCTTGTATTTTTACCAAGACAAAAATCCAAAATCACTACCACAACTATTTAGATGATTTCAAGAAAGATTAAACCATAAAAAAACACAAAAAATTTGAATCGAATGATTTGAGATCAAAACCCACAAAGCAATAAAAAACAAACACAAGAACAACCTAATCAACCATGGCTCTTGATACCAGTTGTAGCTCCACGTTTTGATTGTTACAAGTGTTGTTAAGATCTAAATAGAGAGAGATAGATGAAGAACTTGAGATGAACTAGAGAGAGAAAGGAGAGGAAAGGAGATGTAGAGAGAGAAAGTGATATTTGATAAATGAAAATGTTAAATGAATAATGACCAACCCTTCCTAACATGCTAGGAGGGGGTATATATAGCCCACCCTACATGTGGGCTATATGGGCTATATTGATTACATATTGGATCACGAGCCCAATACTTGAATATATCATTGGAGTGACCGATCCTTTCTAATTACGTAAAAAACGTATTTCCAACAGAAGTACATATGAATAAGTCATTGTGGATTATAAACAAGTTGTAAACTATACTTTAAAGACATAATAATACCTAAGAATGGTAAGAACAAACTCTACAAAAGCTAAGTACAAGTAAATGTACATAATAGTCTAGACCATCACCTAGAAACCCTTAGTAAACAATGTTTCAAGCAATATAACTACCTAATATCTATGTACAAGTATCAAATAAATATACTAACTATAATCTATCATATAAAGGAAAGATAATTGATCACAAAATACTAATATTCACTAATCCAAAACTAATTACAAATTAAGACCTAGTAACCAAGATTTGCATATAAAATCCATTTCATATTGAATTAGAGTCTAACATTTTGCAACTAATATAAAACTCAACTATGTATCATATTAAGATTATGCATTGATTTCAATATAAGTTACAAGTTAATAAAGCATAAGGTACAAGTTATCAAAGCATAGGATCTTAAGCTCCCATAATTATACCTATATTATGATTAACCTATGTAAACCCTTAAACTAAGAATGTAGAATCCCTAGAAGTCATAAACATACTATATATGACCTAGAATAAGCTTACATTATGATATAAACACTAATTACCCAAGATAGAAAGTCATTAGACTTAATGACCTAAAAACCCTTATATTAAGAAATCTACATAGAATCACTACCTAGTCTTTTAGGAAAAGTCTAAAAACACTTGTAACATTACATTAAGGTAATAAGATTATATTAATACAATGTACAAGTTTCCAAAATCACAAGGTACAACATTTTGATGCATGGCTTATAAATTAGGTCAAAATGGTATTTCACCCTTTAGACATGTTTACTTATAATAACTTAGTAAAACTAATGTAGGGACTTCATGAACACATTGTAAAATTAAATGACAAGTCTTACGTAAGAGCCGCATATCCCGACATTAATAACTGTTCACCTGACATGTTGACTAACAAAAGTGCAAACAGTCAGAGCCTCGAGCAGTACAAACGTTTGAGTCAGAAGTGACCCATGGGTCCCGCCTGACGTTTCACTTGCCACTCGCACCCTAACCACATGATCAAGAATAGTGGCAGACACGTGTCACACATCCAACAGGTCATGACCCACGAGGTAACCCTATAAATAAGCCACCCATACGGCTGTGTGAAACACACAGTTATAATCTCCATTTCTGCCATTAAAGCTTTCTTCTTAGCTCGAATCAATTACGCACGGATCCCTTCATACACAGGTTAGAACACCACGCCCTTACATTTTTATTTAGTAATGGCTCATAGAAACAACCCAACCATTGGATCCGTGCTGAATGTAATGACCCAGGACCAACTAAATCACTTTTGTACAAACTATTTCATCCCTGCCAACCTACACCCCTCACTTCCTGGCGCCGGAGACCTCATAACTGAGGCACCGGCGGGTAAGATTGGCCTGTACACTCGCCTGTTTGATGCGGCCAATTACGGCATTCCTTTCACCCATTTCCTCGTAGATCTGTTAGGATACTATGATGTACATATTAGTCAGCTCCACTGTATAGGCGCCTGTAAGATTAGTCAATTCGAGATCCTCTGCCGTGCTAGAAGAATCCCCCCAACCGTAGAATTATTCCGGCTCTTTTATGTCCCCAACCTAGTAAACGGTTGGGTATCCTTTAAGAAACGATCCCCTAACAGTCCCCAGTCTCATAATAAGCCAATGGATTCGCTGAAAAACTGGTATGACCACTACTTTTTCATTGACGCAGTAGTATGGCCGGCTGATTATACCTTTAGACATAGGATACCCCACGACCCCAAGCTGCACACTAGTACATATAACCCCCGACATTCCCAAGAATTAGATCTAAATAGGACCGGGTTCCATAGAAGTCTTCCCGAGTCATTTCTATGTTTGCTAGGGATTAGCCGCAACTATTTTGGCCCGTCCAACAGATATCCTGTGTTTTAGAGAAGGTAGGGTGAAGGTAGGCTAACATCCGCACGCAAAAAACTTATTCAACCAATCTGTAAATGGCTAACATATTTTGTTTTTGGTGGGCAGAAATGAACTTCTTTGGACTTCTACGCCAGGGCGACCCGAAGCTCGTACCGGAGGGCTCCCGTCCCCTTCGTGAGAATGAACTACCTCTTCTTGAGCATACCCGAAACGTGACGGTTGCTCTCGAAGCCGTGCCAGATCCCCACTCGGACGAGGGAGAGCAAGGAGACAATGAGGGTGGTGATAACAGGATGCATGGAGGAGGAGCCGGGCCCTCCTCACCACATGGGGAAGAGCAGGGAGATAACATTGACTTAACCACCTCCAGCCTTCGCCGGATGATGGGCGATGCTGATGAAGAAGTACAACAAATAAATGAGGAGGAAGAGGAGGAAGTGGAAAAAGAAGTCGAGGAAGAGACTGAAGAAGCAACAGCTCAACCTGTCGCCAGGCGTACCCGTAAAAAAAACAAACGAGCAAGAAGAGCTGCTCCAACCGAGATTGGCGAACACAACGACCCTCCCAAGAAACTTCAAGAAGACCATCCCTTGTACCAATCTGTTGGGAGCACCACCCAGGCTTCCGAGACAATCCGAGCCGCACATGTTGAACCAGTCACTTAGATTGCCCCAACCACATCAGAATTAGCAAGAAATGACATGTAAGACTCCATCCTAGCACGTAAGAATGACAAATCCCCTTCAAATAACACTTAATATGTATCCAAATGCTTGTTTCACAGGGACGAACAAACTAGTGCCGCGCCTCCTCCTGACACTCAAATAGATAAGGGAAAAGGAAAAGAAGTGGAAAGAAACCCCATGCTTCACAGCCACCCAGAAGTCCGGCCCCGTATTTGAAGAAGGTTCACCCACAGCCTCCCAAGACCTCCCGACGTCCGGCCCCCCTCAATCGTTTAACCCCATATGGAATATCACAAACTACATCACGAATGAGGGATGCCGATGAATGCCGAGAGTACCTCAATAACTGCATACCACCAGGCTTGGTGCGAGAGGTGAACGCGCTCAGTCATGCGGACTTGGCGGATGAGTATAATGGTGCCTTGGTGCATCAAATGGCAATGGGCACCTCGATGAGAGTAAGGTTTGAAGCCGCGCTTGGCATGTGGAATCTCTCAAGAGGAAGGTTGGACGGAGGGAGAAGATGATCGTGGACAATGAAGCTCAAATTGCAGCCCTCCAGTCCCAACTTGCTAGTGTCGAGGCGACCATAAAAAAGCAATCGGCCCGCGCGAATGAGTATGACCAACAAGTGGCCAACCTTGAGTCAAAACTAGATGCCGCAACCACCAAGGTACATATCCGTGCCGTACCACCCATCTTCTAAAAGAAATATATTTTAACGATTAATCTCATATAGGTAGCCACAGCGGAAGCGTCTGCCCAGTCGTACTCCAGCCAAGTATACGTGCTTAACAAGAAACTAGAAGACGCGCACCTGGCCGTCCAAAGCATGGAGAAGGTACAAGAGGAGCTTGCTGATGAGAGGGCTGTCACCCAAGAGCTGAAAGAGGCGTTTGCCCAAAAAGATTTGATGATCGATGCCCTCACCGCCGAGCGTGACGACGTGCTATGCCCCCAACTACTAGCGGCTATTGCCGGTCGTAGGTGGATGGTAGGGCATGGAGCACGCTTGGCCGTCACGAAGGTACTAGAGGCCCCCGAATTTGTGCAACAGTTTGCAAGTCTTGTGTCCGATGGCATTGACCACGGACGTCATGAGGGAATGGTCCAGGCCGTAGAGCTGATCAAGAAAAGGGAGAACTTCACCAGACATGCTTTCTTTAACCCTGAGGCGACTAACAAGATGGCTACTTCTATGGCCGCAATACGAGACTTGCATTATCTATTCTTAGCTGAGCTGTAGGCCACAAAAGATGCATCTAACATGGAAATCAAGGAAAAGCTAAGTCTGAGTGCGTTCTCCCAAGATGAGAGTCATTCCCGTGCCTCCTTCAGCCCATCGCCCAGCCACCTGACGCTCCCCGTCTATGAGGATGTAACCAGGATCGTGCTTGATGAAGAACCTTTAAGTGTGGTGCTAGAGAGGAACGCTGCTCAAGCCCGGAAGCGGAAGGAAAGTGGTGAGTGGTTGTCATCCTTGATCGAGGAACAAGTGGAGATAGGTAAGCTCCTCCCCCCTATGTAGGGTGCTTCCACTTTATAATCAATTTTGGATAACTCTGGTTTGTAACCGCTGAATATTTGTTGTTTCTATTCGTCCATGTATGTACACGGCTAAAACATGTGCATTTTGTATGTAAGTCCGTGATGACTACGGCCATTTTTGCTATTTTATTTGGAAACTTGTGTATTTTGATTGTGTTGAATATTGTATACGAATATTGCATGATACGTCACGTCTTACACACAAAAAAGGAAAATACATACAAGCCTATAATTTACTAGACATGCGACGTGCGTCTTTATTATGCGAAGCACGGTGTGACTACGGCATATGAAACTTACCACAACGTCTTGTGAGTAAGGTGTCTAGTAAGGATACATGATCCGTGCGGCTGGGGTTGCCTCCCTCTTACGCGGCAAGTTGAATTAGTAGGTTCACTTAATCCTCTTACCCCGCCTGGAGGCGTATAGTACATGTACAGTAGTTTGAAAGAATGCATATGAATGAAACATGTCATATTATAATATAGGTAAAATTCATACGACTAACAAAAAATCTAAAAAAAATGATTTGCACGAAACAAGCCGTGGGGATAGCTAGGCACCACGGCATTTTATTAGAACGTTTACATTTTTGTTTGAACAATAATGACAAGTCCTAAAAAACAAGAAAGGAAAGTAAACAAACATAAGAAAAACAAAACAGATAGGCCGCATGGTTCTTCATTAAAGCCACATATAGCTAAGCACCCATGCGGAAGCCGTAGCTTTCAAAGATAGCACCTTTTGAGATTGGAAATGTTCCATGTGCGCTCTAGGTCGCGGCCATCCATGTCACGTAACTTGTACGCGCCTCGTCCCAAGGCCTCCGTGACTTCATACGGTCCTTCCCACTTAGGCCCCAGTTTTCCTGTATTCTCCGCTCGACTCGCTTCATTAGCACGATAGACATAGTCTCCCGGTCGAAAAGAAACACCCTTGACCTTGGCGTCATAATAAGCTTTCATTTTAGCCTTGGACTTAGCCTCATTGATGGCTGCTATTTCCCTTTTTTCTTCCAACAGATCCAGGTTGATCCGCAGCTGCTCATCGTTCGTGACGACATTAACCTCCGCCGTGCACATGGTAGGCATTCCTATCTCTGCTGGTATAACAGCTTCAGTGCCGTAAGCCAATGCAAATGGTGTATCTCCGTTGGCTGTTTTGATCATAGTCCTGTGTGCCCATAGCACATGTGGTAACTCATCGACCCATTTGGCACTTCGTTCATCCAAACGCGCCTTGATGCCAATTCCCAAGCTCCTATTTGCTCGTTCGACGAGGCCATTTGTCTGCGGATGTTTAACAGATGTGAAGCGCCGCTTGATGTTCAACGATGCACACCAATCTTTGAATGGATTGTCCGTGAACTGCTTACCGTTGTCCGAGATGATTTCTCCTGGTAGACCAAAACGGCACACAATATGTTCCCAAACAAACTTTTTAACTTGTTTGCCTGTGATAGACTTGACTGCCTTGGCCTCTATCCATCGTGTGAAGTAGTCCATCGCAACAATCAAGAATTTAACTCCCCCCGCAGCTACAGGAAATGGTCCTGCAATGTCGATTCTCCACTTATAGAATGTCCATGGGGACGTGATAGGTGTAAGCTCCTGTTGTGGGTGCCGCGGTACTGGCCTATGCACTTGGCAATCACTACACTTGTGAATCATGTCGTGCGCGTCTCTGTGCATGGTAGGCCAATAATATCCTGTCCGTAAGGCTCTAGCTACCACGGATCGTGGTCCTGCATGCATGCCGCACAACCCTTCATGTATGTCACTGATTACGTAAGCGGCCTGACGTGGTCCAACACACCGCAGCCACGGCTGCAAGAAAGAGCGCTTGTAAAGGATGCCTTCTCGAAGTTCGAAATGCTGCGAATTCCTTCTGATGCGCCGTGCGGCTTTTTCCTCGTCTGGAAGGGTCTCACTAGTCAAATAGTTGATAATCGGGGTCATCCATGCAGGTCCATCCTCCTCAACTATAGTAGCAACCCCCCCTTCCGTTATAGATTTCTCCTTGAGTATTTCCACCAAGACTTGTTTAGACAAGTGAGCGAAGCTTGTGGATGCGATCTTGCTAAGAGCGTCCGCCTTCTTGTTCTCGCCCCTTGGCACCTGCTTGATGGAAAACTTACTGAAAGTCGCAATTAGTGATTTGACTTTTTCCAAGTACCTGACCATGTTGTCCTCCTTAGCCACATATCCACCTAGAATATGGTTCGCGACAAGCCGTGAGTCCACGTAGGCCTCAAGGTTGCGAACTCCCATTCTAGCGGCGATTTTTTAACCCCCAATCAATGCTTCATATTCCGCTTCGTTGTTGGTGGTCGTGAACTCAAAACGGAGGGCGTACGTGAATTCCATTCCTTCTGGATTTGTGGGGATGAGACCAGCTCCGGACCCGTCCGTACACGAAGATCCATCCGTGAATAACACCCATGGTTCTGATGGGATCTCGTTTTGTTTAACGATTGGTCCTTCCTCCTCCGGCTTCTCAATCAGGAAATCTGCCAAGATCTGGCCTTTCACAGCCGTCCTTGGTCTATAAGATATATTGTGCTCCCCCAATAAGATGCTCCATTTTTGTAGCCTCCCTGCCACATCCGGTCTAGAGATGACCTGCTTGATTGGCTGGTCCGTAATAACTACAATTGGGTGCGCCTGAAAGTACCGGCGCAACCGCTTTGTAGCAAACACTAGTGCTAACACCAATTTTTACATAGAGGAGTAATTCAGCTCCGGCCCTTGTAATGTTCTACTTATAAAGTAGATCGGAGTTTGCACTGTATCTCTATCTGTCATGAGTATCGCGCTTATTGCGCCATGAGTGGCTGAGAGATACATAATGAGTTCCTCCTTCGGCCGGGGAGCCACTAGCATAGGGAGAGATGCGAGGTGCCGCTTAAGTTGGCCAAAGGCTTCCTCGGCCTCCTTCCTCCACCGGAAGTATCCCTTCCTAATGCACTTCTTGAGTGTCTTAAATAGGGGTAGTGATTTCTCTGCGGATTTGGATAGGAACCTATTCAACCCGGCTAGTTTTCCATCTAAGGATTGCACCTCCTTCCGCGTCTGAGGGGATGGCAGCTGTATCAATGCGTCTGTTTTCTCTAGGCAAGGTTTGATGCCGTTTGGATCGATCAAATATCCAAGTAACATTCCCTCCGTAGTCCCAAACGTGCACTTCTTTGGGTTTAACTTCATGTTAATCCTCCTCAGCGTGTGGAATGTCTCTTGGACATCCCGGAGAAGCGCATCTTCCGTATGACTTTTTATGACCAAGTCATCCACATAGACTTCCAAGTTGCGGCCTATCTATGATTCAAAAGCTTTGTCCACCAGCCGCTGGTATGTAGCACCGGCGTTCTTTAGTCCAAACGGCATTTTCGTATAGCAATAGACGCCCTGGCTCGTATGGAACACCGTCTTTTCTGCATCCTCCTCCGCCATCTGGATCTGGTGATACCCTTTGTATGCGTCTAAGAAGCATTTAAAAGGATATCCACATAGAGATTCTACCTTCTAGTCTATTTCCGGTAACGGGTAACAATCCTGTGGACAGGCTTTGTTCAGATCCATAAAATCCACACACATGCGCCAACTTCCGTCATGTTTCTTGACCATGACCGGATTGGATAACCACTTGTGGTAGTATACCTCGCGCATGATGCCTGCGTCCACTAGTTTCCGTACTTCCTCCAATATCACTTGGCTGCGCTCAGGCGCCTGGCCGCGCTTCTTTTGCTTGACGGGTTGGTACCCTTGGCGGATCTGGAGCTTATGCTCTGCTATCGCACGTGGCACGCCTGTCATATGCTTTGGCTCCCATGTGAATATATCTAAGTTTGCACTTAAAAGAGAGCACATGGCCCTTTTGCCGCTATCCGAGAGCGCCCCTCCTATGGATACCTCCTGTTCCGGATAGTCAGGGTGAATTGCTACCTTCCAATTGGTAGGTGGTGATCCATCCTTGGGTGGAACAGGTGGAGCCGGTGTTGTCACGGTGTGACACTTGGATGCTGGTACGATTGTGTTGTAAATGGTAACAATTCCCCCCTCAACAGGGAATTTGATCATTCCGTGCGCCGTGGAGGGTACCGCCCGTATAGCCAAAATACCTGGTCCGCCTATGATCCCATTTGTACGGAGAATGTGAGCGTATCACCATGAAGTTCATCCACGCCGTAGTGGAGTGTTCCTCATTCCCAATGGTTACAAGCAGCCGTAGTTGCCCTATCGGCCAGATAGTGTCTCCACTAAAGTCGGTGAGTGGCGCCGTGGCCGGTACTAATTGGCTTCTTATTTCTGGGCATAACTGCACAAAACAGTGTTCATACAGTACCTCTGCTGACGACCCTCCATCCACATACATGCGACGAACATTGTGTGTTCCAATGCTTATCTCAATAGTGAGAGGTGTATCGGTCATATCGCTTGCTGTGATGGGAGGGAACGAGATTTCCCTGCCGCATGAAAATTTTTGGCCAACATTCTGCCTTGTGCGGCGTTGTCTGGATTGGATCATGTATATGGTCGAAGGTTTGTCCTTTTGGGGATCCTTCTTATCGTACTTCTTGTCGTTGTCTTATCCCTCCTTCCAATCCTTAACTAGGAGCTTGAGTTTACCTGATTTGATCAGCGACTCAATATGCTTCTTGAGCTGGATACACTCCTCCGTACCGTGGCCTTTGTCATTATGGAACTCGTAGAAGTGATTTCCTTGCCGACGTTCTGGCGGAGTGGTCATTGGGGGAGGCCTTGGAAAGTTCGCCCCTTCCGTCAGCAAGATCTCCCGGTAGGACATCTTTAGGGGAGTGAACTTATCGTCCGGCCGTCCTCCTTTGCTCTGGCTCTTATAGTCTGAGCCCTTGCTATTGTTCTGATTGCCTTGACCGCCCGACTGTCTCCGAGACTGGTCATTTGACCGGTACCCATTTCCTCTGGATGGGTAGGCCGCGGCAAAAGTTGTTTCTCCTTCTATGAAATTTCTGACCCTTTCCATGAGGTCATCATATCTCTCTGGACGCTTGTCATTGAGGCGCCTGATCAACTCCCTGTCTGTTATGGCGTGCATGTAGTCAGAGATTTTCAGGAGCTCCGGCATTGTTTTTGTGCGCGTGCACTCATCATTGAAGCGTTCAGTGAAGGCTTCTGTGGACTCCCCCGGCCGTTGTTTGACAGTTGCCAATGAGACCGGATCCCTATTATACTTCTTCCTTTGAGTATAATTGTTCTCGAACGCAGTGCGTAGTTCCGTGAAACTATCAATGCTCCGTGGAGGGAGTGCCTGAAACCAGTCACGGGCATTTCCGATCAAAGTTGAATTGAACATTTGGCACCATATAGGCATGGGCCATCGCTCAATTTTAGCCTGCGTATCAAATATTTTAAGGTGATCAACCGGATCACCAGTCCCATCATAGGTCTTGACACACGCCGACATGCGACGTTTGGTGTCCTCAGAATAGTTCCGTATGCGGAGGGTGAACGGGTCTTCCCTGGGATCCGCCCATGGCCGGGTGAGCCTAGGGTCATCCCATGGTTCACACCATGGACGCGAAAGATCCTCCGCTTCTGCATCTCGATAATAAGGGCCACCATAATACTCATCATTGTTTGGTGGTGGTGGAGGGGTGCGCCTAGGTTGGCGACGCTTAGGCGGATGGTCATCTGAGTCCTCTCCTGACGGGTCTGGAGACGGTGGTGGTGCCCCATCTTTTGGGTAGGGACCACTTTTTTGGGATGAACCAGAAGCCTTCTTCCTAGTGTTCATCCTGTCCCACACGCTCGTGCGACGTGCGGTTTTGGCCAACTCTCGATTTGGCCGCTCGGGTGAACCATCAGACTTATCTCCTCCTTCTCGAGACTGCATTAGTTCCTGTATGAGGAGATCTCCTATGCACTCAAACACATTCCTGGGTTGAGGGGTTTCCTCAAAGATGCTCTGCTCCTGAGGCCGAGCTCTCCTTTTCCTCTGATTTTGGGAAGAGGAGATTGGTCCGGTGTCACCAAAGTTGAGTCTGGATTGGAGGTTCCTCCCCAGATTCAACCTTGACGCGATCCCCGGGACGATCCTATCAAAGTTCTGCATGAGAACTCGAGTAAGATCCTCCTCGCTAAGTGGTAGGACCTCTACCTCTTCCTCTACCGATGGTCTGCGCGGCTCCTTGTTAGGAGGGTTGGGCGCACTCCCTGGGTCCGGATTGTCCAGGGTTGAAGTAGGTGGGGGTGTCATGGAGATTGTGCTCGTCACCCCCAATGGCTGAAAGCTGCCACGGTTACCAGGTCCGGATGCGAGGCGGCTAGGTGATTGATTGGGGATGAGTATCCCTTCCCCTTGGGACTTCCGATTTCCAGGATTCGTATTCCTGGGATTGGCTTGCTGATGCCCCTTCGTCATTGGAAATTCAGAATGAGGTTTTGTTCTAGCTTAGTGTAATGGGTCCCACGGATGGCGCCAACTTGTTGATGCAAAAGTTGGGTGATCCTTGCTAGGCCCGAATTAGGCTTAATTCGGGTTGGCTGGGCTCCGGCTCCTGCACCAAGTGAATCGTTTGGTTGGGATCATGCACACTAAACAGCACGCGTTAGGCTTACCATGGGAGTGTTTCCCACGATTAGACTCCAGCCTGAGAGTAAGTAATCGGTTAGGGTTTATGTGAGTTGAGAGTATATAACGTAATACCTTTGTGGAACCCTTGGGGGTTCCTTTTATAGGCAGTGGAACCCTAGTGGGCTGCCACTGATACTTCGGCCCCAAGGAAAGGATAACTATCATAATTAGAATGATTGTTATCTTCTAATTATAGTAGTGAATATCCTCCTCTTTTGGGGTAAACCTATTCCTAGACAAAGTATGATTATGTCTAACTCTATGTCGGCCGCACCGGGCCGTGGGCCGCACACATGTGTGCGGTCACTGTTCATCCAAGCCCATAATCCTGAATGACATTAACCCACCCATCTATGATGGGCCGGATACGGGTAGTACCCGTGGGCCGGGTTCATGACCCGGCTGGGGACTATACGTCATCACACATTAAGGACAATTTAGGATGTATAAATTGAGTTTACATCAGTAGATAATTGAAGAATAATCACTTATGCTAAGGCTTAACCATAAATCATTAGAAACCATAACCCGCCTAAGTTTTCTTCCCAATTTCACCTCAAACCTTTGTTAAAATTCAAACCAAAGACCCAAACTTTTTAATTACAATGTACATACCCTAAATAAACCCTAATACATCACTAATAACATTCCCAAACCCTTAATCACCAGAATCATAAAGTATAAAGTTACAAGCCCTAGATTAGACCAGGTTTTACTTTTTCCCTCCAAAAACCCATTTAAAACCTTTCCCTTCCAAATTTAAACTTAGGATTAGATCAAATAGATATTTTGAGATATTTCTAAGTAGGTGATGCACCTACTTGAAGACTATACATCATTGTTCCAATCCTAAATATGTCGTGAGTTCCTAATGACCATATACTTAGATAGTTTTGATCCTAGACCTCGTGACTCATTCTTAGACTTACATGGATCTTTCCTAGGCTTCCTTAGTCACCATAATAAGTGTGAAAACACTTATCCTTTTACCACTTAATTATAATAATAACCAAGCCAAAACGTGTATTTTATGTCGTAAATGTCGGAATTATGTGTGGTTTGTGTTTTTGTTGTGATTTAGGATCAAAATGTGAAAAGGGAAGAAAACACGGGCTTTCAATGGCTTTTATCAAAGAAAAAGACAAAAGACAAAGTCAAAAGATCAAGAGTGTAAAAAGAACAGAAGTCCAAGGCCTATTCTGAAGATTTATCGAAGAAAAAGTCTAAAGACGGAAGTTTAATGAAGTCGAAGAGCTCAAGTCTAATAAATGAAGAAATTATAAGACGAGTTCAAATAATCCCGAGATAAAGTCAAAAAAAGTCAAAGAATTTATAAAGACGAAAAGACGAGAAAAGGAAGAAAAGATCAACACATGTTAATCCTCCCTATAAATACCCTCCTAATGTGTCATTAGGAGGTGTTAGCTAATTGAAAACTTAGTCTTTCCATTTTACTTTCATGCACTTTCATATTGTCATCTTAATCTCTTGTCTTTAATTTCAAGTAAGTTTTAATTTTGTTGTTGAATCTTTATTTTTAATCAAGTTTTTAATTAATCTCTCATTCTACCTTTCTTGTTTTACTTAATCTTTGTGCTTATTTGCTTATTGCTATGCTTATTTGATTGTTCATTATGTTTTTATGTGTTTGATTGTGTTAGCTTTTTGTTCTTATAGCTTATTGTGTGTTTTCTTAATTTTAATTAAGTGTTTTTTAAAGTTATTTTATAAAAAGTGGATTTTAAATATTTTTATTGTTTAGTGTTTTTAAAAGTTTTTAAATTTTGGCTTATTTGCTTTTTCTTAAACTTGTTTTGGTTAAACTTTTAGATAAGTGCTTATTTGGTTTTAGCTTATTTTAGTTTTTGCTTATTTTTGAAATAATTCGGGTTCCCCCAAAACCCTAGTTTCCCGAACTAGGTAGAGGATCCAGTTTTTCCCGAACTACTTGCAATCTCTCTTATCTCGAATTAAGTGCTAGCCTGATTTCCTGAATTACGTGTTTGTGTCATATTCTGAATTACGTGCATACTAGTGGATTCCGAATTAGGTTGATTACCAGCTTATTCCGAACTAGGTGCAGCAATACGAATTCTGAACTACATGAGGGATTACATTCCGAATTAAGTCCAAGTTTTACACATTCCGAACTAGGTGAGAACGTTACATTCCGAATTAGGTGTCGTATCTTCTTCCCGAATTAGGTTGTGCATTGGATTCCGAATTAGTTACTGGATGTCGATTCCGAATTAGTTTGGAAACTGCCATATTCCGAATTAGGTTAGATTACACATTCCGAACTAGGTCTTGTATTTCCTATCTCGAATTAGGTTTAGATTACGGATTCCGAACTAGGTCAGGTATTTGTGTTTTTTGACTTATGTTTTACTTGTTTCCAGTTTAGTTTTATATACTTATTTTTCCCGCCTTTTTTCTCAAGCTTTATTTTAATTGTTTTATCTTAAAGTTAATTAAAGTTTACATTTTTATTTAATTGTCAAATTTACTTTTCGTCAAACTTCAATTTTTCGTCATTTAATTAATTTACTTTTAAAATCTTAACTTTTCACCATTTACGTTTTAATCAGTTTTAGCTTTATTTACTTTACCATTTAATTAAAAGTTTTGCAATTTCATTTTTCTACAACGACAAATCTATTTCTTTTTCATTAAAATACGACTGAGTCGCACTAATAACCAGTAATCAATTCGATTAGACAATACTTCAAAGAACGATTGTTCAGTTATTAAAATGGCGCCGCTACCGGCTCTTTTCGTAAAGATTTAACGGTTTTCTGTGAGAGACGCGTTGAATTTTGGGATCCGTTCACTCGTGAACGTTATTTTTCGTGTCAAAAATTTTCAAGAATCCATAAAAATTAAAAATTTTCAAAAATCCAAAAACATTAAAAAAATCATAAAAAGCCTTTCTTTTTCAAAGTTTTGCACCAAAAAGATTTTATTTTTACAAGTACATATATATTCTCTATTTCTTTGGTATTTTTTCTTTTTCTTTTGCAGGTGTATGCGTACTAGATCTTCGACTTATTCTGAGCCCGAGACTCTTGAAGATTTAGATATGGCTGGTGTGAACAACAACAATAACCCACCTCACCCCAATTTGAATAATAATAACAACAATGGCACTCAACCAGACTTTCGAACGATGGAGGAGCTTTGTCAACCAACGATGAATGGACGTGGAGGACCAATTGCGCCGATGCAAATCACGGCTCCAGAGTTTTCGTTGAAGCATCACATGATCCAACAAGTTCAAAATACTTGTCCATTTCGCGGATTGCCGGATGATGATGCCAACAAACATCTCGACAAATTCATTACCGTCACTCAAAGCATGAAATTGCCCGGGGTTACCATGGATTTTCTTCGCCTTCATCTATTTCCACACACTTTATCCCACCATGCCAAAAAATGGTTTGATCGTCTTCCTAAGAATTCAATTCATACATGCGACGAGATGACTCAACGATTTTTGTCGTGCTACTTACACCATCCATGGTCACGAGCCTTCGTAATCAAATCAGTGGTTTCATACAAGAACCTGATGAATTACTTTTCGATGCTTGGGAACGTTATAATGTTTTGATCGATCGATGTCCTAACCACAACATGCTCCCCGTCACCTTAATTGATAATTTCTACAACGGTTTAACTTTTCGTGATCGTGATACGATTAATGAAGCCGTCGGTGGCACATTTATGAAAAGAAGACCCGAGGAGTGTAGAGAGCTTATAGAGAACATGACTACTCATCACAAAAATTGGGATTCATCCGCATCTTCAAGGAATAGTCCGAGAGTCAATGTTTCTTCTACTTTATCACACACCAAGATGACCGAATTCACCTGCATGATGGCCGAACTGAACAAAAATATCCTACTCATAGCTACGAATCAACAACAACAAGTTAAAGCTGTAGCACTTTCTTGTGAGATTTGCGGCGGTCCTCATTCATACACTAATTGTCCTTCTACTAATGACAATCTGGAAAACGTGTATGCGGCTCATGGTAACTATTCAACGGAAAGCTATCAAGCCCGACCTCAACGTGATCGTAACTTGCTAAGTTACCGTTCTAACAACTTTCTTTCACCCGTTTTTCTCCTCAAAACCACAACCCAAGCAACTTCAATAGAAGTAATCCAAACCGACTTCGAGCTTCTACGCCATATCACCCACCCACTCAACAAGCACCACCCATCACTCCACCAATAACTTAAAATCATGATGTTGAAGCTTTCATAAGGACCCAAGGAGAGGTAGTTAAGAATCTTCAAAGCCAAATCATCAACTTGAAAGGAGATATCACTAAGCAAGGGAATGATATTAGAACCGAGATTCGACACGATGTGAAAACTTCTTTGAGCAATCAAACGAATGATTTGAAGAATATGATGGCTAGTTTCTTCCAAACCACTCAACCCTCTACTTCGGGCTCTCTTTTTTCAAATACCATCACCAACCCGAGAGCGAATGTGAGTGCTATTACTACACGCAGTGGAGAAACGCTAGTAGGACCTTCCACCCCTCCCCCAGTTACTCCATCTACACCTCCTCCACCACCATTTATCCCGCCTACCTCTACGCCTAGTACTAGTTCTCCATTACCGTCTCCACCTCTTAATGAAGAAGTACCCAAGAAAAACCCTTCACCAACCCCACCTTCCACCTTTAAACCTTCAACATCTCAACCTTCACCTTCTACACCTACACCACCTAAACCCAATATCCCTTATCCTTCTCGCTTAGACAAGTGCAAATTGCTCACCAAGGATGACATTCACGTGTCAAACTTTTTAAAGAAGATTTCGGGAGTGACCATCACCATTAGCCTTGTTTAAGCTCTTGCCCAAATGCCAACATTCGTTAAGATGTTTAAGGAATTGCTTAATAAGAAGGAAAAGATGGTTGAGTTTGTTAACACACGCTTAAATGAAAATTGTTCTGTAGTCCTTCTTAAAGAACTTACGGAAAAACTTGGAGATCCCGGTCGTTTTGTGTTGCCTTGCATTTTTAACAAAGTTGAAGAATTTACTGCCTTAGCCGATCTCGGGGCAAGTATTAATTTGATGCCATTAAGTGTTTGGAAAACCATATCATCACCCGACCTTACTCCAACAAAGATGACTCTTGAGCTAGTAAATCGAAATCTCGCTTACCCCGTTGGTATAGCTGAAGATGTATTTATTAAAGTTGGTACCTTCACTTTTCCAGTCAATTTTGTTGTTGTTGATTATGAAATGGATCCTCGTATTCCGTTAATACTTGGACAGCCATTCTTGAGAATCAGAAAAGCTTTAGTCGATGTTGCCAAAGGTGAACTCATTCTAAGGGTCGGGAATGATGCCCAAGTGTTTAAAATGGGGAAGATCACAAACAAACCCAATGGAAGAGAATCTGCGAATATGATTAATGTGCTTCAAGAAGATCTTACTACTACTTTAGAGAATATAAAGCTTGACGATTTTGTCATCTACAGTAATCCTCTATTTGATTCTTGCTATGATAATCCACTTTTCCAAGATGATGTGGATGATTCTGTCTCCAATTTGGTTGCCCCACCAATATATGAGGCTCCACCGATCTATGATGATTCTAGTTCTGATGTGGATGATTTTGATGATTTTTCTTCAGAGTATAAAGACATGCCAACATATGATGATTTTGATGATGTTGATACTCTTTCGAGTGATTCTTTACATGATGACCTTGTTCCTACTTTTGGTGAAGATCCTACACCAACAATGATTGATCCTACTTTGGATGACTACTCATTTGAGGAAGACTTTGCCACTTTTCTCAATACTTACTTCCCCAATGAGAATGATTCTCCTCCTTTGGACTTTGATTATGGTCTTTATCCTCCTTCGGATATGAAGAAACCCGTTTTAAAGGAGAAGAAGCCGGATGACACATTTATCCATAGTACTTATGTCTTGACACCTCTTTATCCACCTTCCGGGGATGAGATTGTGAGATTTATGAGTGGATCCTCTTCAAGGTCTACTGAGCCTGAGTGTTATTTACCCTTAAAGGAAAAGGTGTCCGATCCCGGTATTGCAATTTTTAAGCCATCTCAGTATCCATCTGATGAAATAAAAGGAAAGATTTTTGGAAACCATGGAGATATGCTTGCACTTCATCATACTTTCTACCACCGTGCTCAACAACTGCTTAAGGGAACCTTGCCTACTCTTCTTTGGCTTACCTTGTTCGCCTTAAGCTTGTGCTATTTGATGGACGAAAACCATGTATTTGATCCTGGTGGATATTCTTTAAGCTTCTTACCATTGTAATCAAGGTCGAGTCAGGCTCACGACTCGGTTAACAAAAACAAGCGCTTCTTGGGAGGCAGCCCGAGTATCTATCCTTTTTCTTTGTTTTTATAATAAGTGTAGGGGAGACCCTAGTATGTGTTTGTTCTTTTCTTTCTTATCATGTGCAGGGATTCGAGCTTTCAAAGATCCATTCTTGATGACTTTTAACGAACCATGATCCCGTGTACCCGTCTTCCCGGTTCTATCCTAAACTCGTTTAATTCATTATTTTATCATTTATGATTGAAATACGAATCACTTTAGTTGTCCTTTCCTTAGCAAGATTTAAACAAAGTGCACAATGTCCTAAGTGTAGGGGAGGTTACTTCCACATGCTTAAACATCAAGGACAATGTTTATATTAAGTGTAGGGGGACTTCTATCGAAGTTAAGTGGGCTTTTCCTTGTATTTGTCCTCATTTTAACCGGAAATTGATTTTTCGACATTTTTCAAAATTTGTGATCTATTTTGGCCTAGTTGTAGTTACCTTTGTATACTTATTTTCTTTCTTTGCTAGAATAAATTTTAATAAAGTGGTTTTAATTTTTAAACGTTGTGAATCTTTTGACTGAACCCGAGTTTACTTATCCAAGTTTACTCTAGCTAGTATCCTTAACGTGTTTAAGTCAAGTTTTGCTAGGCTTTTATATAGGGAACTTTAAAACGCGAAAGTCTTAAATCTTACGGGTTAAGAATGAGAACTTTTTGCAAGTTCCTATAAATTGATCCTAGAAAGTCGTTTATCAAGGGAACTTTAAAATGCGAATTCTAAAACTTGAAAAAGTCTAAGAAGTTGCAAGATCCTATAGATGACTTGAAAACCCAAAACTTTGATTTAATAGGCTAAGCATCCACGAGTCTCATTCCTTGAGATTTTAAAATGTGGAGAAAGAGAGATGATAGAGTTAATTATAAGTTTGGTATTCTTTCATGATTTTATATGAGTTGATTATGAGTTTTTTCTCTCTTTGCTTGTTAATAAATTTAATTGCAATAACTAAGGTCGTGCGATTTGAAAAGTTACATAGCTTCTAGCCCAAGATCGTTTAAAAGTTGCTCGCTATTAATTAGAGTTCATAGCCAAAGCATAACTTATTGAAATGGGATGCGAAGATTGGTGAGTCCGAAAAGGTCCTAACAAGACATGAGGGCTACATTTTGTTGCTAAAGATCCAAAATGATGTGAAGAATCATTTATCAAAAATCAATATGAAGGATCGAGACACACGAAGAAAAGCAAAGACTCCCGTAAAGATCATGGAGAAATCTATCCGAAAAGACCCTAACAAGGTATGAGGATAAATAGATCCAAGTCCTAAAAGGAGGCGGATCGTTGTATATCAAAATCCCAAATAAAGATTGGAGAAAAATAAAGAAGTCGTGGTCCAAATATGAAGAATCTCTCAATAATTTCAAGTGAAGAAATTCCTATTATGAAGAGAAGACCTGTAACACCCCATTTTGATAATGGAATGTCACACGTAATTATGGCGTGTCATCAAAGCATACAAGGAAAAATGTCTAAACATTACATGACCATAAAAGGAAAATACCGGAATCAAACATCGGTAGTCCAAAAGTAAAGCTCATCACACACAAACATAAGTACTGTAAAGGAAAGGACTAAAAAATGTCCATAGCAAGTGTATCAAAGTAAAGATAATGCATAAGGTAAAGAAAGGCTAGAAAGCTTCCAATCTATATGCACGTACGCTTAAAGTCTACGAGCGTCCCTGAGTACCTGCCGTTTTGGGAACATAGAAAAGGAAAACGGCTGAGCAATACGCTCAGTGCACAGATATACAATAAAGCATGAATAGGATAAGCATATAACATATAACAACGGAAGAAACTAAGTTCCGAATAACCTGGTTAAGTCTTGGTAAAACTGGTTTTATAGTTTGAAAAGCCTTATGTTTATCTTATAAAAACTATTTAACATGTTCTACCATTAGCCAATATAGGTCATGAAAATCCACCGTGCATGAATACTTGGAGGGGTGACCTCGTCATGCAAATTAGAGGGGCTGCCTCTAATTTAATATACTGGTTTTGGGTAGGAGGGATCAGCTCCTTGTGAAGGATGCAAGGCACACACCACATTCACACTGAGTAATCTGCTGAAAAACATGTAACTAGGATGCACCCATACGCCCCACATGATAAATATAATAATATGGCCAAAAGCTGAAGGGACGCCACGAGCAATCACTCCGTCGTGGTGAAGTCATAACATCAGTGCCTCTAATGTTATGGTTATGGTACCTCCATAACTAGGTGAAACTGGTCATGCATGTATATGGCTATAGATATTCTAAATTAAACATAAGCAAGTCAAACATATAAACTTATACTACGGGAAAATATTTGACTGCATACGGGGAATCCTAATAAGGAAAGAATGTCCATACTGAAAGGACGGGAATCCGTACCTTATGTGTGACAATCTAACATTTTCAGGTAGTAAATTATTTTCTCGTATAATATTTTGAAACTTATTTTTTGTGTTGGTTGATGAACTCACAATTTACGGATTTAAATTTGGGCTTACGTGCATAATTTAGCGTCCTTTACGACTAAACCGGAATCCTTAGGATTACGTATTTACGTTTTTGAACTCCGTTTTTGATGAGACAAATTTTATTGGATTCGTTTTGTGACCTTGATTCATAATTTATAAAAACGTTTTTCGTGAAACGACCCGAGGGCACGCAAATCGAGAAAACTAGAATCAAGGAGTACCCGTAAATTAGTGAGGTGGGACGAAATACATTATCCCACCCCACTACACACATGGGACGGCACACATGACACCACATCAAGGATGTGGCATCATGTTAGCTTATAACTTACAAGTGTAAGTTAAGCTTACACTTTAAGCTACCAAACTAGCTAAAACCATTAACCATTTCACATACCACCATTTACACATGCAAAATCAACCAAAAATATTCTCAACATCACCACCATTTCCGTCCACTTCAAAGCACAAAACACCCCTTCTTGATCTTTGCTAGGCACAAGATACTTGTTATCTAGCTCTATCATGGAGTTACCTTGAAGCCTTGATCATTTGGTGGCCATTTTAACAACAAAGGAGGTGAATTGCTTGTGTCCTAGGGCTGATTTCTCAACTTATTTTCTTGGTGTTTGATGATCTTGGAGTTACTTTTGGTGTTCATCAAGTTCTTGTCTTCCAAAAACAAGATATACTCTTGGTTGGTAAAGAAGACCATCCTCTCCATTTTCTCTTGTTATTTTTGTAAAGATCAAATGTATTTTCTTTCTTGTTGTATATGTATATGATGAATATATGATGATAAAAATGTTTTGTGGGGATCAAGTGTTGATAAATATGCTTAAAAAGGTTAATAACCATAAGAAACAAGGCTAAAATCATGATTAATTTGTTGGCTGTATAAAACAGTATGTAACTAAAACTTGAACTGATAAACTTGCATGGTAGAATCCATTTACATTAATTACAAGATGTTATACACATGTGAGAGTTGGCCATGCAATGGAATCATTAAAATGAGTGAGATATGATCAAAACAAGATGAGTGTGCTAATCTGAATAAGCTGTTTTGTAGGGACTGTTAAGGCTAGATAAACTTAAAATGAGCAGTAGCTATAACTAAGTTAAATGTAGCACATAGTATGAAGATCATGACATCCAAAAATGAGCTGCTAATTCATTGTAGAACTCTAGATATGATAAAAAAGGTGAAGATGAAAATAAAAATCAGATTTTGAGAATTAATGTTTATTACTATTATATAAGCACTCAAAATTATATTGTATAAAATGTAAAATTTAAAACTCACTAACTTATGAATTTCATTTATATAAATATGTATAAGGTTAAATAAATGGATAAATTATAAAAATGGTAGTGGAATAATACTTATAAGTTATAAAAACTATAAACTTGATTTTTACGACTTTTTCGGCTATTACCGTAAAATTAACGTTTTTCGCCAATAAAAACTTAGACGATCAAACCCGTCTAATGTAAAGTTTTTAAAAGTCATATACTGATATATAAGTAACTAATACAAGTAAAAACCGATAAAACCCGAACTATAGGACATACGGACATTAACGAGCTAAGTAAACATATTTGACTAATAATTGGACTAAATAAGTTAAACACTTATAAAAAAAGTACTTATTGGGCTTAACTCATTTGGGCCCAACATGTAAAGTGTGGATACTAATAACATAAGTATGAAATGGATTAAAACAAGTTAAAGAACTTATAATAAGCTTATTGGACTTAAAATAGGTAAATAGATAAAACTAGTAAACTAGTAAAAAGTTACCAATACGTGAACACTAAAATGAGTAAACAAGGATATATAAACCCACTTGATCATCATCATATGTACAAAAATCATCATATGTATATTGTTATTTTAATAAAAGTCATTGGACAAAAGTCTAAGACCGATTATTATTTATATAGGTTTCCGTGACCGAAGCACGCCCGTAGCTGATAATCTGCCTTTCATTATCAACGTGAGTTCATAGCCTCGCACTCTTTTAAATGTTTTTATAAAATGATTTCTAAACCCGCGAGGGAGATAACATGCTAGATTTTGATAAAAATAGAACACAAGTAGTCCCGATGGTATGCTTAATGATATGGACCCGAATGATGCTATGACCCTATAAACGAGACAAAAAGGATTATTAGTAGTTAGGTTATGTCACTTAAAGTCCCATTAGCATGATTTGTGAACTACCGGGATTTGGTAGACACTTATGCATTTGATAGTACTATTTGGGGACGATCACCCCAGTTCGCGCCTTGACGGTTGATCCCTATCGTACCACGTTGATTGGTAAGCGAATTTATGTATGAGAAGATTTCATAGCGTGATTTTTGTGACGACACGCTAACTTAGATGGGCAAATTGTTTGTCGGGTTCGCGGCCCGTTCTTTTCATAGTAAGGTAACAATGTCATGCGGCTAATAATAATCCAAATGTATCCTATAATGTAATCCAATAACGACGCTAATAACGATGAATATATTACCTATTATGGTAATATTGAGGCTACGGTCTCATGGACGGTTTAAGATGTATGCTTGATTTATATATTGCCTGACTAGCAATACGAGGACTTACTTCCGATATTATACTTGTGTTCTGATTTTAACGATTGTTTTATATAACGGTTTTTATTAAACTCTATGAATTCACTCGACATTCGTTGATATGATTTTTGCATGTTTTTATCTCAGGTGCTTGAAGGTAATCCGGATGGAGATCGACTCTGATGGCTCACATAATATTAAAAATGTTCATTCGATCTATGTTTTGTAAACTAAATGACTTGTATAATTTGGGACCTGTTGTACACTTTAAAACTTTTTATCGAATGAATGTATGTTGAACCTTGTACAACCATTTTTATGTGTTGTCTATGACTGGAGTTATTGTGCTATCCCGTAACACTCTAAAAGACCCTTCCGCTGTACCGATACGAAAATTGAGAGTGTTACAGTTTGGTACCAGAGCTCTCGTTATAGAGAACAAAAAATTTTAAAAACCAAGGTTTTGAACAAAACTTTTCAAAATCTTTTAACTATGAACATTTGAGAAAATATTTGAAAAATCTTTTGACTATAACGGTGCCAGAGATCTCTGACGTTACCAACAAGCCCTATTGAGAAGATATATATTTTGATATATATAATTTAATTTATATATACGTATATATCGTGATTTCATTATGTAATTGTTTAACTAGTATGTTATCCTAATACAAGATATATATATAAATGCAGATTGTCATGGCTGACCCTAATATTCCTGTAGAAAACCATGCTATTCCCGAACCTAATGTAGATGATGATCCTTATTTAGACTTAGTAGATTATGATATGGATGATGAGGAGGAACCATTTGAGGATCCCGAGCCCGAGATAGGACTAGGAGATCAGATTGCCCCTCAGGTTGATATGGTAGAGAATGAGATTGATAATGTTGATATAGAGGATGATGATGAGATTGGGATAGATAATTTAGATGATGAGATTGACGACGAGGATGTCGAGGAGGATGTAGGTATAGACGATGAGGTTGATGACGATGAGGAAGCTGAGCTTATTTACCCTTATAATGTTCCAGAGGGCGAGCCTTTACCCCCACCAGTTTATTTGTCTGATTCTGAGGTTGAGCTACCTAGGGATGAAATGTCTGAATCGTCTGAATCTGATTCTGAATCAGAGGAGGATGAGGATGATAACGCACCTGACGGTACTGATGGTATTGCTACTCGTAGACGTGTGATAGGAGAGTCGTCTAGTACTCGAGAGGCTACTCATATTGATGGTCTTGCTCCATGGGCCTTGAGACGTGATTTAGATGCTTCCCGTGTTAAGAGTAGTATGACAGAGATTGGATTAGGTGTTGTTCAGACTCAAGTTGCTTATTTGGAGTCGAAGACTAAGGTTGGTGAGAAAGAGCGGGAATTGCTTAGTTTGGATTTGACTGATGTAGAGCGTGGTTTGAATGAGGCTTTTAGGAGGTTATCGGTGTTAGAAAGTGGTGAGTTTGCTGCTATGAAGAAAAAGGTGAATTCTATGGAGATTCAGTTGAATGTAGCTCGTGCGATGCGTGAGAAAGCTGAAAAGGAGTTGAATATATCTGTGGGATGGAATAGTAGATTTTATGCCGACATGGTTGAAAGAGGAGTGATCCGTAAGCGCCCAGCTGAAGATGTGTCTAGTGATCGTCCGACGAAGATACAGAAGACGATGGATGATGGACCATCTGGCGGTTCTTAGTAGACCAGTCTGTATTTAGTAGTGATCTTTGTATCTTTTGTACTTTTGTAGCTTTGACTGAACCGACTTGTTAATAGTAGACTGGGCACGAATTTTGAGTATATATAGTGCTAGAACTTTGATATGGGATGTAACTAAGACAATGCTTTTGTTTCAAATCGAATGAAATATGTATCTTGTCTTGATTTCCATATTGTGCCTTATTTGTATCTTGATTATGAATTCAATTCATATTATATGAATCCTTGTTGGGTGAATGCTTAATACTTTGAAATTGTGAAATTATAGAACTATGCCGCCAAGAAGGCTGTGACTGAGGATGATGTACGTAGGATTATTACGGAGCAAGTTACCGCATCTATGACTGAATTTATGGTAAATGCTAGAAATGAAGCTGGCGGTAGTGGAGCTGGCGGTAGTGGAGCTGGCGGTAGTAGAGCTGGTGGTAGTGGAGCTGGCGGTAGTGTAATTGGCGGTACTAATGTGAATGTGAATGCTAATAATGTGAATACTAATGCTGGAGGAAATGTAGGAGGACTTGGAACTAATGCACCTGAAGTTGGTGGCTGTACTTATGTGACGTTCATGAAGTGTGAACCTCTACCTTTTAATGGAACTGAAGGTGCTGTAGGATTAAGCCAGTGGATTGAGAAGATTGAGTCGGTGTTTCGAATTAGTAAGTGTAAGGAGGAAGATAAGGTGAATTTTGCTATGGCTACTCTTAAAGGTCGTGCGTTGACTTGGTGGAACGGGAGAATTGCTTTCATGGGTCTTGATGCTGCTAATGCTACTCCTTGGGCTGAAATTAAGAAGTGGATGACTTTGGAGTTTTGTCCTCGTAGTGTGATCATTAGGTTAGAACAAGAGTTGATTCATTTGAGAATGAAAGGTGTGGACATTGATAGTTACACAAACTGATTCCATGAGTTGGCCTTGCTATGTCCTCGATTGGTTGAACCCGAAGAGATCCGAATTGAGCAATATATTAAAGGGTTGACCAGGAATATCCGGGGGGACGTGACATCATCTAAACCACTGACCATTGATGATGCTGTTCGAATGGCTTACCAACTCATTGGACAGATAATTCAGGATAGGGAAGATGAAGCCCGTGTTGGTGAGAAAAGAAAGGGAGACGGTGATTGTGTAGATAGAGGTGATAATAGGAAGAATTTCAATCGCCGTCAGAACCATAGAAAGGGGAATGCAAATGCTCTTACCAACAATACACCACGCAACGATGATAGATATCCTAAGTGTGGCAACAAGAGGCATGATGGCGACTGCTGGAAGTGTCGAAATTGCGGAAAGCTTGGACACAAGGTTGAAAGGTGTAAGAAGGGAACCATTTGCTTCAACTGTAATGAAGAAGGTCATAGGAAATCAAAATGCCCCAAGTTGAAAGCGATTTTACCTGGAAGAAACCCCCAGGGTGGTATCTATCAACTTGGAACAATTGAGGTGAAGAAAGAGGATCCGAATGTCGTTACCGGTACGTTTTTACTCAACAATCATTATGTTGTTGCTTTATTTGATTCGGGTGCTGATAGGAGCTTTGTATCCACTAAATTTAGTGCCCTTATTGACATTGAACCTATTGAGATAAATACCAGTTACGAGGTGGAATTGGCTAATGGTAAATTAGTGAAAACTAATAAGCTATTAGAAGGATGCTCTCTAAATCTCTTGAACTATTCCTTTCCGATTGATTTGATGTTGATAGAATTAGGTAGTTTTGATATTATTATTGGTATGGATTCGTTGTCGTTAAATAATGCTACTATTTTATGTGGAGAGAAGAAGGTTAAGATTCCTCTTAGGAATAGGACGTTAGTAATTGATGGTAGTCGAGGTGAACCCTGTTTAAAAATCGTTTCATGTATTAAAGTCCAAAAGTACATCAGGAACGGTTGTGAGTTATTCTTAGCTCAAGTGACCAGGAATGAGTCTAGGGAGAAACGATTGGAAGATGTACCTATTATTTGTGAATTTCCTGAGGTATTTCCTAAAGATTTACCCGGACTTCCACCGATAAGGCAAGTAGAGTTTCGAATCGATTTAATTCCTGGTGCTGCACCGGTGGCACGTGCGCCTTACCGATTAGCCCCTTCTGAATTAAAGGAGTTATCTGAGCAACTTAAGGAGTTGTCTAATAAAGGTTTTATTCGACCGAGCTCGTCGCCTTGGGGAGCTCCAGTCTTGTTCGTTAAGAAGAAGGATGGATCGTTCCGTATGTGCATTGATTATAGGGAACTGAATAAGTTGACAATTAAAAATCGATATCCTTTACCTAGGATTGATTATTTATTTGATCAACTACAAGGATCTAGTGTGTATTCTAAGATATATTTGCGGTCAGGATATCACCAACTTCGCGTCTGTGAAAAAGATATTCCTATAACTGCCTTTAGAACTCGTTATGGACACTATGAATTTCAAGTAATGCCATTTGGGTTAACTAACGCACCTGCGGTTTTCATAGATTTAATGAATCGAGTGTGCAAGCCCTACTTGGATAAATTTGTGATTGTGTTTATTGACGATATTCTAATCTATTCTAAGAATGAAGATGAACATAGAGAACATTTAAGGATTATTTTGAATTTGTTGAAGGATGAAAGGTTGTATGCTAAGTTTTCGAAATGTGATTTCTGGTTAGATTCTGTGCAATTTCTTGTTCATGTGATTAACAAAGATGGAATTCATGTTGATCCTACAAAGGTTGAAGCCATTAAGAATTGGTCTGCACCGACAACGCCAACGGAAGTGCGACAGTTCTTAGGATTGGCTGGCTATTATAGGCGATTCATTAAAGAATTTTCTTTGATAGCTAAATCCTTGACTAAGCTTACCCAGAAGAATAAACCTTTCGTTTGGGGAAGTGATGAAGGTGGAGCATTTCAGACATTGAAGCAAAAATTATGTAGTGCGACAATCTTATCATTACCCGACGGGAGTGAAGATTTTGTAGTGTATTGTGATGCATCTCTTAGAGGCTATGGAGCTGTTTTGATGCAGCGAGAGAAAGTGATAGCTTATGCTTCTAGTCAATTAAGGAAGAATGAGGAGAACTATACTACTCATGATCTTGAGTTAGGAGCTGTAGTCTTTGCTCTTAGGTTGTGGAGACATTATCTGTATGGCACCAAGTGTACGGTATTCACCGATCACAAAAGCCTACAGTATAATCTCGACCAGAAGGAATTGAACATGAGGCAACGAAGATGGATAGAGTTGTTAAGTGATTATGATTGTGATATAAAATATCACCCAGGAAAAGCCAATGTTGTTGTCGATGCGTTAAGCAGGAAAGATAGAGAGCCTATTAGGGTACGTTCTCTAGTCATGACCGTGCACAATAATTTGCCTGAGCAAATTAGAAATGCGCAAATAGAAGCTTGTAAGAAGGAAAATTTTGTTAACGAAGGGTTCCGAGGAGAAGGAGATCCTTTAGAGGTTAGAGCTGATGGAGTGAAATGCTTAAGAGGTCGTATGTGGATACCTAAGTTTAGAGGCTTAAGAGACTTGATTATGTTAGAATCCCATAAATCTAAGTATTCCATTCATCCGGGATCTGATAAGATGTACCATGATTTGAAGAAGTTGTACTGGTGGCCGAATATGAAAGTTGATATTGCTATGTATGTTCTTCAATGTTTGACTTGTGCTAGAGTCAAAGTTGAACATCAAAAGCCATCAGGACTACTTCAACAACCAAAGATTCCTGAATGGAAGTGGGAGCGAATTACGATGGACTTTATCACCAAACTTCCTAGAACATCATCTGGAAACAACTCGATTTGGGTCATTGTCGATAGACTGACCAAATCAGCACACTTCATTCCGGTTAAAGAGCAGTTCTCACTGGAGAAGCTGACTCGTATATACCTTGAGAATGTTGTATGCAAGCATGGAGTGCCTGTATCGATCATTTCAGATCGAGATCCTATATTCGCATCGAATTTTTTGAAATCTCTCCAAAGATCTTTGGGAACGAATCTCGACATGAGCACTGCTTATCACCCCCATACTGATGGGCAGAGTGAAAGGACGATACAAACACTAGAAGATATGTTGAGAGCTTGTGTGTTAGATTTTGGTAAGAATTGGGATAAACATTTGCCTTTAGCAGAGTTTTCGTATAACAATAGTTACCATTCTAGTATTAAGGCTGCACCGTTTGAAGCTTTATATGGTAGGAAGTGTAGATCTCCTGTATGTTGGAGTGAAGTTGGGGATACCCAGCTCACGGGACCGGAATTGATCCGGGAGACTACGGAGATGATAGTTCAGATTAAGAATAGGTTGTTGACTGCCCGTAGTAGACAGAAAAGTTACGCGGATGTGCGGCGGAAGCCAATGGAGTTTAAAGTGGGTGACCAAGTAATGTTGAAAGTATCGCCGTGGAAAGGCGTTATAAGATTTGGAAAGCGAGGAAAATTGAATCCCCGTTATATTGGACCCTTTAAGATTTTATCTAGAGTAGGTCCGGTGGCTTACAAACAAGAGTTACCCCCAGAACTTCATGGTGTTCACAACACATTCCATGTATCTAATCTGAAGAAATGTCTAGCAGTGAGTGATGAGAAAATTTCATTAGATAAGGTTCGAATAGATGGGATGTTGCATTTTATCGAAGAGCCCGTAGAGGTTATGGACCGTGAGGTAAAGCAACTGAAACAAAGTCGGATACCTATTGTCAAGATCCGATGGAATTCAAAGCATGGACCGGAGTATACTTGGGAACGAGAGGATGAAATGTGGAAGAAATATCCGCACCTCTTCGATTTCAATAAGAAACGGACATCCAAATGATATGGATCACGAGGACGTTGATCCCTTTTAGGAGGAAAAGCTGTGACAATCTAACATTTTCAGGTAGTAAATTATTTTCTCGTATAATATTTTGAAACTTATTTTTGTGTTGGTTGATAAACTCACAATTTACGGATTTAAATTTGGGCTTACGTGCATAATTTAGCGTCCTTTATGACTAAACCGGAAACCTTAGGATTACGTATTTACGTTTTTGAACTCCGTTTTTTATGAGACAATTTTTATTGGATTCGTTTTGTGACGTTGATTCATAATTTATTAAAACGTTTTTCGTGAAACGACCCGAGGGCACGCAAATCGAGAAAACTAGAATCGAGGAGTATCCATAAATTAGTGAGGTGGGACAAAATACATATCCCACCCCACTACACACATGCGACGGCACACATGACACCACATCAAGGATGTGGCATCATGTTAGCTTATAACTTACAAGTGCAAGTTAAGCTTACACTTTAAGCTACCAAACTAGCTAAAACCATTAACCATTTCACATACCACCATTTACACATGCAAAATCAACCAAAAATCCTCTCAACATCACCACCATTGTCGTCCACTTCAAAGCACAAAACACCCCTTCTTGATCTTTTCTAGCCACAAGATACTTGTTATCTAGCTCTATCATGGAGTTACCTTGAAGCCTTGATCATTTGGTGGCCATTTTAACAACAAAGGAGGTGAATTTCTTGTGTCCTAGGGCTGATTTCTCAACTTATTTTCTTGGTGTTTGATGATCTTGGAGTTACTTTTGGCGTTCATCAAGTTCTTGTCTTCCAAAAACAAGATATACTCTTGGTTGGTAAAGAAGATCATCCTCTCCATTTTCTCTTGTTATTTTTGTAAAGATAAAATGTATTTTCTTTCTTGTTATATATGTATATGATGAATATATGATGATAAAAATGTTGTGTGGGGATCAAGTGTTGATAAATATGCTTAAAAAGGTTAGTAACCATAAGAAACAAGGCTAAAATCATGATTAATTTGTTGGCTGTATAAAACAGTATGTAACAAAAACTTGAACAGATAAACTTGCATGGTAGAATCCATTTACAGTAAGTACAAGATGTTATACACTTGTGAGAGTTGGCCATGCAATGGAATCATTAAAATGAGTGAGATAGGATCAAAACAAGATGAGTGTGCTAATCTGAATAAGCTGTTTTGTAGGGACTGTTAAGGCTAGATAAACTTAAAATAAGCAGTAGCTATAGCTAAGTTAAATGTAGCACATAATATGAAGATCATGCCATCCAAAAATGAGCTTCTAATTCATTGTAGAACTCTAGATATGATAAAAATGGTGAAGATGAAAATAAAAATCAGATTTTGAGAATTAATTTTTATTACTATTATATAAGCACTCAAAATTATATTGTATAAAATGTAAATTTTAAAACCCACTAACTTATGAATTTCATTTATATAAATATGTATAAGGTTAAATAAATGGATAAATTATAAAAATGATAGTGGAATAATACTTATAAGTTATAAAAAATATAAACTTGATTTTTACGACTTTTTCGGCTATTACCGTAAAATTAACGTTTTTCGCCAATAAAAACTTAGACGATCAAACGCGTCTAATGTAAAGTTTTTAAAAGTCATATACTGATATATAAGTAACTAATAAAATTAAAAACCGATAAAACCCGAACTATAGGACATACGGACATTAACGAGCTAAGTAAGCATATTGGACTAATAATTGGACTAAATAAGTTAAACACTTATAAAAAAAGTACTTATTGGGCTTAACCCATTTGGGCCCAACATGTAAAGTGTGGATACTAATAACATAAGTATGAAATGGATTAAAACAAGTTAAAGAACTTATAATAAGCTTATTGGACTTAAAATAGGTAAATAGATAAAACTAGTAAACTAGTAAAAAGTTACCAATACGTGAACACTAAAATGAGTAAACAAGGATATATAAACCCACTTGATCATCATCATATGTACAAAAATCATCATATGTATATTGTTATTTTGATAAAAGTCACTGGACAAAAGTCTAAGACCGATTATTATTTATATAGGTTTCCGTGACCGAAGCACGCCCGTAGCCGATAATCCGCCTTTCATTATCAACTTGAGTTCATAGCCTCGCACTCTTTTAAATGTTTTTATATAATGATTTGTAAACCCGCGAGGGAGATAACATGCTAGATTTTGATAAAAATAGAACACAAGTAGTCCCGATGGTATGCTTAATGATATGGACCCGAATGATGCTATGACCCTATAAACGAGACAAAAAGGATTATTAGTAGTTAGGTTATGTCACTTAAAGTCCCATTAGCATGAATTGTGAACTACCGGGATTTGGTAGACGCTTATGCATTTGATAGTACTATTTGGGGACGATCACCCCAGTTCGCGCCTTGACGGTTGATCCCCGTCGTACCACATTGATTGGTAAGCGAATTTATGTATGAGAAGATTCCATAGTGTGATTTTTGTGACGACACGCTAACTTAGATGGGCAAATTGTTTGTCGGGTTGGCGGCCCGTTCTTTTCATAGTAAGGTAACAATGTCATGCGGCTAATAATAATCCAAATGTATCCTATAATGTAATCCAATAAGGACGCTAATAACGATGAATATATTACCTATTATGGTAATAATGAGGCTACGGTCTCATGGACGGTTTAAGATGTATGCTTGATTTATATATTGCCTGACTAGCAATACGAGGACTTACTTCCGATATTATACTTGTGTTCTGATTTTAACGATTGTTTTATATAACGGTTTTTATTAAACTCTATGAATTCACTCGGCATTCGCTGATATGATTTTTGCATGTTTTTATCTCAGGTGCTTGAAGGTAATCCGGATGGAGATCGACTCTGATGGCCCACATAATATTAAAAATGTTCATTCGATCTATGTTTTGTAAACTAAATGACCAGTATAATTTGGGACCTGTTGTACACTTTAAACCTTTTTATCGAATGAATATATGTTGAACCTTGTACAACCATTTTTATGTGTTGTCTATGACTGGAGTTATTGTGCTATCCCGTAACACTCTAAAAGACCCTTCCGTTGTACCGATACGAAAATTAAGAGTGTTACATTATGTCCAGTGAACAAAGAAGACGAACAGAGGAGAATCCTACTTCGGTATCACCAATGTTACATAAATACATACGTGAATAAGTATCTGATTACTAAATACGTAACTGGTTTTATATCATGTCTTAGCTTATTTTATATGTTCATATCATGTTTTACTGTTTTAAGCCTTAAACTGTGTTTATCTTATATTCTGTCTATTCTGATTAAGTATTTCTCGTATTTCATGTATTATTATACTTACTGTGTAATAATAAGTAACTTTCTAAAAATAGCAGGTTTCCTAAAATAGAAAGTTTCCAAAAATAGAAAGTTACCAAAAATAGAAAGTTTCCAAAAATAGAAAGTTTCCAAAACTAGAAAGTTCGCAAAAATAGAAAGTTTCCAAAAATAGAAAGTTTCCAAAAAATATAATTACTGCTTAAAATAGATAAGTTTCTAAAAATAGAAAGTTTCCATAAATAGATTAGCTACCTGAATTAAATAAGTTTCTAAAAATTGAAAGTTTCCATAAATAGATTAGCTGCCTTAATTAAATAAGTTTCTAAAAATAGAAAGTTTCCATAATTAGATATAAGCTGGTTAAATAAGCTAAGCATATAAGCTTAAGTGTTCTTTCTGATTATTTTCTAAGTCATAATGATATAATGTATAGTTTATTAATTATTTCATGTAATTTAAATAAACTATAGGTTAAAAGTATTTAATTAAATTATATCATGTTTTTAATTAAATAAAGTTAAATGCTTAGGTTAAAACATGTATTATTATTTTTTAATAATATAACCTAAGTCATGTTAATTAATTAATTATAACCATGGTTTTTAAATAATTAATTAATTATAAGTCTACAAAATATAAAATACTTAGGTTAATAATTTCATGATCTAATAATTAAATATAACCTAAGTCATGTTTTATTAAATTAATCATGTCATATTATTATTGATTTATTTTTAACATATGATCATAAAAAAAATAATCTTAACATAAACCGTGAACCGGATCGTGACTAGAAACCATGAACCGGACATGAAATCGACATCATACCCTGAACCACTTCGGGGTTCCCTTTTGTTTGCTGCTGCCGTGGGACCCACACCACCAAACCGGGACCATATGGTCTCGGTGGTGGTCTATTAGCCAAACCGTGACCCCCTTGGGGTTCGGTTTAGGCACCGGCCAAACAAACACCCCTAAAAACATCCTTTTTGATTTACCCAATAACCATTTACATGTTTGATTTATGTTTTTAATTAGGTTTACAAAAACATCATGTTCTTAATTAATTTTATTAGATCAAATCAAAAAGAAAAAGGATTAAAAGAATATACCGAATGCGTGGATCTAACAAGGATGAACACACACGAACACACGTACAAAAACCAAGATCAAATCAAGTGAACACCCTCCCCTTTGGTGTGTTATATGCGGCGGCCACAAGAGGACAAGAAGAAGAAGGAGAAAAATCTTTTTAGGTTTTTGTTTTGGTTTCCTGTAAAGTGAAAATTAGTAGTAAAAGTTACCTTAACCCCTTCTTAGTAAATTTTGAGATGGGCTTGGCCCATCTCCTTGATGTAGCCGCGGTTTAGGGGCCCCACATGGGGTACCCATACCGTTTTCCGTGTCTCGTTGTTTAAGTGTTCGTTCGTGTTTATTTGTGTTCGCGTTTTATGTGTTCTCGTTAAATATTTACCGTGACCTAATATATTTATTCACGCTCGTAATAAATATACATACGTAATTAATATTAGTTCGTGATTTAATTACGTTTATGATTTCATGATCGCATGTTCGTGATTAATTATTGTTAAATAATTATTGCGTGTTCGTGCGTAATAAATACTTATCGTGTTCTAACACGTACGTAATACGTAAAATCCTAACACGTAAACGTAATCATACTATAAAAGGAAAGTTTTAATCTAGTACGTACGAACTTAAGGGTACTATTCATGGTAAAAGCATGCGGGTTTTACAACTCTTTCCCCCTAAAAAGAATAATTCGTCCCCGAATTATAGATAAAGTAAACTGAAAAAGAAGAACATACCCGAATTCAAAATATAAAATGAGGGTAAGAAGCCCGGATAGACTCCTCTGTTTCCCAAGTGGCTTCCCGCTCGGTATGATCCCTCCAAAGGATTTTGATGAATGGAATCGTCTTCCTTCTCATGACTCGTTCTTGTCTGTCAAGAACTCGTTCGGGTTCTTCTATAAAAGTGAGATCTTCACGTATCTGTTCCAGTGGATACTGAACCATGTGAAGGGGATGATACTGGTACCCTCTGAGTAAGGACACGTGAAACACATTGTGTACATGCGAAAGCTGTGGAGGTAACGCTAACCGGTAAGATACTTCACCGACTCGTTCAATGATATCAAACGGTCCGATGAAACGAGGACTGAGCTTCCCTTTAATCCCGAAGCGTCTAACACCACGTGCCGGTGAAACCTTAAGGAAGACGTGATCTCCTACGTTAAAATGTATGTTCCTACGATGCTTATCGGCGTAACTCTTCTGACGTAACCGTGCTTCCTGAAGTTTCTGCTTAGCTACTGCGATCTTTTCATTGGTCATCTCTATGATTTCTGGTCCTTCAAGTGTTCGCTCGCCAACCTGATCCCAGCATATTCGGGCGCGACACTTTCTGCCATACAACATCTCGAAAGGAGCACACTTGATACTTGCGTGCCAACTGTTGTTGTGTGCAAACTCCACCAAACAGATATAATCGTCCCAATCACCCGTACATTCCAATGCACATGACCTCAACATGTCTTCCAATGTCTGAATCGTTCGCTCTCACTGTCCGTCCGTTTGAGGATGAAAAGCCGTGCTAAGCTTAAGTTGTGTTCCCCAAGCTTTCTGCATACTCTTCCAAAAGCGCGAAGTGAATCGAGGATCTCTGTCTGAGACGATGCTGGATGGAGCACCGTGGAGTCTCATGATCTCTCTTCTATGCGTATCGGCGAGCTTACTTACCGGATCTTCCTTGCGGATCGGTAAGAAATGAGCTGATTTGGTAAGTCGATCTACGATAACCCAAATCGCATCGTGCTTCCTCTTGGTAGGCGGAAGACCGGTAACAAAATCCATGGTGATTTTGTCCCACTTCCACTCAGGAATATCTAACGGTTAAAGGAGAACGCCAGATCGCTGATGCTCGATCTTAACCTGCTGGCATGTAAGACATTTGGAGACGTAAGTAGCCACATCCTGTTTCATACCACTCCACCAAAAGTGTTGCTTGATGTCATGGTACATCTTAGTCGAACCAGGATGTATAGAGAATGGAGAGCTATGAGCTTCAGCTAACAAGGCTTCCCGGATTTCTTGGTCATCAGGAACACAAAGTCTCGTGCCCTGCCATAAAATACCATCTGCATCTACTCTGAATTCCGTATGTTTCTCCAAATTCTGTATTATCGCCCAGACCTCTCCATCATCTCTCTGAGCTTCCTTGATCTTAGAGAGTAACTCGGGTTCTACTCTAAGATTAGCCCAGTAACCGTGTTGTCCACGTACCATGATCTCGATGTCTAGTCGCTCCAAGTCTCTTATGATTTCCTCCTCAATTATAATACCGTTGATCATTCTGGACTTCCTGCTAAGAGCATCTGCTACTACATTTGCTTTTCTGGGATGATACTGTAGATTAATGTCATAATCCTTCAATAGCTCTAACCATCTCATCTGCCTCATGTTCAATTCACGTTGAGTGAAAATATACTTCAAGCTCTTGTGGTCCGTGAAAATGTCACATGATTCTCCATATAAGTAGTGCCTCCATATCTTCAATTCAAACACGACTGCAGCAAGTTCCAAGTCATGTGTGGGGTAATTTTCTTCATAAGCCTTAAGCTGCCGTGAAGCGTACGCGATCACTTTCCCATGTTGTATGAGAACACAGCTAAGTCCCTTCCCCGATGCATCACTGTATATTTGAAATCCACCCGTACCAGATGGGAGAGTAAGAATAGGTGCAGATACTAGCTTCTGCTTCAGGTCTTCAAAGCGCTTCTCTCGTTCTTCAGTCCAGACAAATTTCTCCCCTTTCCGCATCAGTTTGGCCAATGTTAGTGCTAAGCGGGAAAAGTTCTCCACGAACCTACGGTAATAGCCAGCTAAGCCTAAGAAACTGCGAACTTCCGTCGCTGATGTCGGCCTCTGCCACTTAGTGATGGCCTCAACCTTTGCTGGATCCATAGTGATTCCTTCTGCTGATACAATGTGACCTAAGAATGTCACCTTGTCTAACCAGAACTCACACTTGGAGAATTTAGCATACAGCTGCTTCTGGCGAAGAATCTGTAGTACTGTATAAAGATGGTCTTCGTGTTCCTCCTTGGACTTTGAGAAAATCAGGATGTCATCGATGAAGACAATGACGAACTTGTCCAGAAATTCATGGAAGATTTTGTTCATCAAATACATAAACACTGCTGGAGCATTTTTCAGGCCAAATGGCATAATTACAAACTCGTAGTGGCATAGCGGGTACGAAAAGCAGTCTTGGCGATGTCCTGCTCCTTAACCCGTAGCTGATGGTAGCCTGGCCTAAGATCAATCTTGGAGAAGTGTTTGGCCCCTTGGAGTTGGTCAACAGATCGTCTATACGCGGCAGTGGATACCTATTCCGGATGGTAATCTTGTTGAGCTCGCGATAGTCTATGCAAAGACGCATACTGCCGTCCTTCTTCTTAACAAATAAGACCGGTGCGCCCCATGGAGATGCGCTCGGTCGAATGAAACCTTGTTCTAGAAGTTCTTGCAGTTGATCCTTCAGCTCCTTCAGCTCTATGGGAGCCATACGATAAGGAGCCTTGGAGATTGGTTCAGCTCCTGGAGTAAGCTCGATATTGAATTCCACTTCTCGTACAGGTGGTATGCCCGGAAGTTCTTCTGGGAATACATCTTGGAATTCCGACACTATTGGTTGATCCTGAATTGATGGAGATTTAGCATCCATGTCGTGAACCGTAGCTAGATAACCCTCGCAGCCATGTGACAGTAGTGCACGCGCTTGTAGGGTAGATATGATTTGTACAGACCGTCCGGGTACGAACCCGTTATGAATGTACTCTGGTGCATTAACATCACCGAAGATAACTCGATATGAATGGCAGTCTATGGTAGCATGATGCTTGGATAGCCAATCCATGCCCAAAATCATGTTGAAGTCATTCATGTCCAGCGGAAGTGCGTCAACAGGTCGAACCTTATCATCAAATTCTAGGGGAAGACTCTTGTATACATGGGTTATTAATACAGAGTCTGTCAAAGGCGTGGAAATAGTAAGCCTATTCTCTAGTGGCATGGGTAGCATCCTAATGTTCTTAGCATAAGCAGTAGAAATGACCGAGTGAGTAGCACCCGTATCGAAAAGAACACACGCAACTTGACCGTACATATACAAGATTCCAGTGATGGTACCTGTAGACTTGTTGGCCTGGTCTCGAGATGTCGTGTAGACACGCCCGGTGGTAGGAGGCGGCTTGGAATCAGCATGTCCCGATGTGCCCTTCATCTCGCCCTTACGGCAATCCTTCATGATATGGCCAGGAAGACAACACTTGAAGCATGCGTCCGTGTTACGACGACATGGCCCTGGGTGCCTACGGTGGCAAGTAGAGCAAAGAGGATGAGTATATCCTCCAGCAGGTGCTCTGGCTGGCTGGGAACCTGATAAAACATTTTACATAAGACATGATAATAGGGTACAAAGGACAATGCAGATAATCGTAAGATTGAATACCAGTGATAGCTGGACGGCTAGGCTGTGAACCTCTCTGGTTCTGGTCCCTACCGTTTCCATGGTTTCTGGTAGAAGTTTTGCTAAAGTGTCAGAATATGAGTTATAACATGAAATCATAAGAAAATGCGTAAGTATTAGGACCTGCTGCCATTGGAGTGTCCAGCATTGTGACGGTAATTATCATTACCGCCACGCCTATCCGTAGCAGAACGGTCGTTAGTCTGACCGTTTCCCTTGGGCTGATGAGGCTGCTGTTGAGTAGCCGGCTGAGACCGGTCCCCAGTTTTCTGCCTGGAAGATACATTTTAAAGAGATGAATAATTGACATATATGGAAAGAATACGGATTGATCACCGCTTGAATACGAATGTTTACCTCTTGTCGGGTCTCTCAGCTTCCCCAAACTCATCTCTCTCCTGCAGCATCTCCAGCTTATGTGTTGCATCGGCCACTTGTGCTATAATGTTGAACGTAGCACACACCAGATTGTTTGCGACCGATGTGCGAAGAGCCCACCTAAAGTGGTGTGCCTGCTCTTCAGGAGTACCTGCTGTCGCACCAAGGAAACCAGCTAAGCGAAGAAAGCGCTGTATAAACTCGTTGCTATTCTCCCCAGCTCTCTGTCGGATCCCATGGTACTCCCTTTTGAGCTTGTCTTGCTCAGCCTTGGGAAAGAACTGTTCCATCACCCTGTCCTTGAACTGAGCCCAAGTCAAACCAGCAACCCACTCGTCACCTCCCTCAGACTGCATCAACGTTAACCACCAATTTAGCACATCGTCTTCGAACCGATAGCATGCCAACCTCGCCTTGTACGCGGGGTCACAACCGATAGCATTGAAAATCTTCTTGATGTGAGCCAACCAGCTTTCAGCATCACTGGGGCTATCTGTCTTCTCAAAAGCTCGAGCACGGAGCTTGTTGAATCTCTCCAGCCATACTGTTAATGTCACTGGAGGAGGAGGAGGAGGTGCCTGGTTATGCTGCTGGTTGTTGGCAGCTTGAACCTCAGCCCTGATGTCGTTCCTCAGTTGAGGAAGCAAAGCTTGGATTGCAGCATTGAGTTGTTCCTGTTCGCGTGTGAGAACCATCTGACAGTATAACATAAAACATATGATTAAACAGATCAAAACATAAAATATATATATACATGAAAAAAAATTATACCAAAATTCAAGAGAAAAATTTTATGCGAGAAAATTTTTGTGTATGAATGCATGATGCAGTTTTATGAAAACTTTTGTATGCTCGAGAGTGAACGCCTATGGTCAATTCATCCAAAATAAAAGACATGGCGAGGGGAAGCCTATGGGTCGGTCCCAAATTTAAAAGTTTCGATAAAACACATGCGACTAAATAGGGCCAGTCCTGTACCAACCATTACTTAGTCACAAACCTGCGACAATGACATATATATGTATGCATAAAAATGATGAATGCATGAAAACGACTGTCAGTTCTAGGAAGACCATAGTGACTACCCACTAATCATAGGTCATATTTTGAGAGCCTACAGGTCGAAGCCTTGGCTCTGATACCGTCATTGATAATAGAATGTCACACGTAATTATGGCGTGTCATCAAAGCATACAAGGAAAAATGTCTAAACATTATATGACCATAAAAGGAAAATACCGGAATCAAACATCGGTTGTCCAAAAGTAAAGCTCATCACACACAAACATAAGTACTGTAAAGGAAAGGACTAAACAATGTCCATAGCAAGTGTATCAAAATAAAGATAATGCATAAGGTAAAGAAAGGCTAGAAAGCTTCCAGTCCATATGCACGTAAGCTTAAAGTTTATGAGCGTCCCTGAGTACCTGCCGTTTTGGGAACATAGAAAAGGAAAACGGCTGAGCAATACGCTCAGTGCACGGATGTACAATATAGCATGAATAGGATAAGCATATAACATATACAGCGGAAGAAACTAAGTCCCGAATAACCTGGTTAAGTCTTGGTAAAACTGGTTTTATAGTTTGAAAAGCCTTATGTTTATCTTATAAAAAATGTTTAACATGTTCTACCATTAGCCAATATAGGCCATGAAAATCCACCGTGCATGAATACTTGGAGGGGTGACCTCGTCATGCAAATTAGAGGGGCTGCCTCTAATTTAATATACTGGTTTTGGGTAGGAGGGATCAGCTCCTTGTGAAGGATGCAAGGCACACAACACATTCACACTGAGTAATCTGCTGAAAAACATGTAACTAGGATGCACCCATACGCCCCACATGATAAATATAATAATATGGACAAAAGCTGAAGGGACGTCACGAGCAATCACTCCGCCGTGGTGAAGTCATAACATCAGTGCCTCTAATGTTATGGTTATGGTACCTCCATAACTAGGTGAAACTGGTCATGCATGTATATGGCTATAGGTATTCTAAATTAAACATAAGCAAGTCAAACATGTAAACTTATACTACGGGAAAACATTTGGCTGCATACGGGGAATCCTAATAAGGAAAGAATGTCCATACTGAAAGGACGGGAATCCGTACCTTATGTCCAGTGAACGAAGAAGACGAACTGAGGAGAATCCTTCTTCGGTATCACTAATGCTACATAAATACATACGTGAATAAGTATCTGATTACTAAATACGTAACTGGTTTTGTATCATGTCTTAGCTTATTTTATATGTTCATATCATGTTTTACTGTTTTAATCCTTAAACTGTGTTTATCTTATATTCTGTCTATTCTGATTAAGTATTTCTGGTATTTCATGTATTATTATACTTACTGTGTAATAATAAGTAACTTTCTAAAAATAGCAGGTTTCCTAAAATAGAAAGTTTCCAAAAATAGAAAGTTATTAAAAATAGAAAGTTTCCAAAAATAGAAAGTTCCCAAAAATAGAAAGTTCCCAAAAATAGAAAGTTTCCAAAAATAGAAAGTTTCCAAAAATAGAATTACTGCTTAAAATAGATAAGTTTCTAAAAATAGAAAGTTTCTATAAATAGATTAGCTGCCTGAATTAAATAAGTTTCTAAAAATAGAAAGTTTCCATAAATAGATTAGCTGCCTTAATTAAATAAGTTCCTAAAAATAGAAAGTTTCCATAATTAGATATAAGTTGGTTAAATAAGCTAAGTATATAAGCTTAAGTGTTTTTTCTGATTATTTTCTAAGTCATAATGATATAATGTATAGTTTATTAATTATTTCATGTAATTTAAATAAACTATAGGTTAAAAGTATTTAATTAAATTATATCATGTTTTTAATTAAATAAAGTTAAATTTGGGTTAAAACATGTATTATTATTTATTAATAATATAACCTAAGTCATGTTAATTAATTAATTATAACCATGGTTTTTAACTAATTAATTAATTATAAGTCTAGAAATTATAAAATACTTAGGTTAATAATTTCATGATCTAATAATTAAATATAACCTAAGTCATGTTTTATTAAATTAATCATGTCATATTATTATTAATTTAATTTTAACATATGATCATAAAAAAATAATCTTAACATAAACCGTGAACCAGATCGTGACTAGAAACCATGAACCGGACATAAAATCGACACCATACCCCAACCACTTCGGGGTTCCCTTTTGTTTGCTGCTGCCGTGGGACCCACACCACCAAACCGGGACCATATGGTCTCGGTGGTGGTCTATTAGCCAAACCGTGACCCCCTTAGGGTTCGGTTTAGGCACCGGCCAAACAAACACCCCTAAAAACATCCTTTTTTATTTACCCAATAACCATTTACATGTTTGATTTATGTTTTTAATTAGGTTTTTAAAAACATCATGTTCTTAATAAATTTTATTAGATCAAATCAAAAAGAAAAAGGATTAAAAGAATATACCGAATGCGTGGATCTAACGAGGATGAACACACACGAACACACGTACAAAAACCAAGATCAAAATCAAATGAACACCCCCTTTGTTGTGTTATATGCGGCGGCCACAAGAGGACAAGAAGGAGAAGGAGAAAAATCTTTTTAGGTTTTTTTTTTGGTTTCCTATAAAGTGAAAATGAGTAGTAAAAGATACCTTAACCCCTTCTTAGTAAATTTTGAGATGGGCTTGGCCCATCTCCTTGATGTAGCCGCGGTTTAGGGCCCCCACATGGGGTACCCGTACCGTTTTCCGTGTCTCGTTGTTTAAGTGTTCGTTCGTGTTTATTTGTGTTCGCGTTTTATGTGTTCTCATTAAATATTTACCGTGACCTAATATATTTATTCACGCTCGTAATTAATATTAGTTCGTGATTTAATTACGTTCATGATTTCATGATCGCATGTTCGTGACTAATTATTGTTAAATAATTATTGCGTGTTCGTGCGTAATAAATACTTATCGTGTTCTAACACGTACATAATACGTAAAACCCTAACACGTAAACGTAATCATACTATAAAAGGAAAGTTTTAATCTAGTACGTACGATCTTAAGGGTACTATTCATGGTAAAAGCATACGGGTTTTACAAGACCATTATTTCATGAACGTCTCAAGATTTGAAGTATGAAGTCAATGCCAAATATCGATCTGAGATAGGTCTCAAATCGTGAAGCAAGTTATGCCAAGATATGAACTTTATGAGGTCCCGAGAAGCAGTTTTAAAACATTTTATCCTTTAGCTAACTATTGATTAAATCGTCCTACTTTATTTTCAGCCTAAATAACTATCGAAATAAGTCAACAATGCATCCTTGTGATCATTCAAGACAACAATCTCTACTCCTTTATAAAGGAAAAATAGAGATGGTTGAAAATTTCTAATTTTGGAAATGTTGAAATATATGATGGTTGAAAATGTAGTAATTTAGGAAATAATTTGCAAAGCTAATATCACAAACAGAAACCCTCTCTCTCTCTCTCACTCCCCTCTCTCTCTCTCTCTCTAAACAGAAACCCTACCCCATTTGCAGCCGCCACCAAAACTTTCCACCATACCACCACCATAGAACCATACCACCATCATCAATCTTATTTTTGTTAATCCATTGAAACCCACCACAATTGAAACCCACCATTGAAACCCGCCGCAACACCTTACACCACCATTGAAACCCACCACAAAATAGGATGATTCATTGTTTCCAACAAATGGTTCACAACCGAAGGCCAGAAAAACCCAAATTTAAAGAAAAAAAAAGCAAAAACGAAAACACAAAACAACCATGATTCTTGAATCTTGATTGTTGAAAGTGTTTTTTTACCAAAATACCCAAAAGCCCAAATATCCAAAGCCCTAAAGTAACCGTTGCACACTCTTCTTATATAGCCCTAAATTATAACCTTTTTTTTACTCAAAGATTGAATTAATTCTCCAGGTAAATTCAATTAAATTGATAATCTATAATCCTATTTCATTTATTTTTATCTAATTTAATCTAACTAACTAATTGATTTGCAGATCAAGATTTATACTCGATCTCTTTCGAAGATTATATAGGTTTGTCTTTTTTTTTCAATCTTTACTACTTTTTTTTGTTTTTAATTTTTACATCATTGTTCTTGACCGAAATTTGGGGGTTTTTTGTTTTCTTTTTTCCAGTTTCTTCATCAGCAAGCGCACTACTCATTCTCCTTATCATCCTTACCGGGTAAAGCTTAAGCTTTTATTTTTATTGTCAGCTTCTCTTATAAATTTGGGTTTTTATAAATTTAAAAAAAAAAAAACTTATAAAAAAAAGCTTTGTATGGTGGTGTTTCATGAGATTGTGTCAATGAAGATGTTGTTTAAACTTGTCATAGTTCTGTTGTCTTTTGTTGTTGGTTTTGTGTCAGTGAAAGGTGCTGTTGAGATTACGGAACAACCCTTGTTGAAGATCGATATTCATAGTGTTGTCATTGATCCCATGATGGTGCATCCGTTCGAGCTAACCCTTCGGTTCTTGGCATTAATGTAAAGCTTTTTTTGTAAAGCGTTTTAGTGTATAGTTTAGTTAGCGTGTTTTGCGTGTTGTTTTTTTGTGCATAGTGTGTTTTTTTGATGTTACCGGATACGGCTAAGCAGTTTCGATCGTAAAACTGGTTTAACTGGTTGTTTAGGGGTGTTTGGAATTGTCTTATGCCAAATAAGTACAGTACGTATTAACTTTAGGGTTCTGTCAAAGCACAATGTAGAAGCTAGTGTTTACGCTTACGAACTTAGTATGAAAATTGAAAATCTAGTGTATTTTTGTGTGTGTGGTAAATGCTGATTGTAGGACGTTAACGGTGCTGATGTGGAACGGTTCACTAGAAACAGCTTTTTCCTTTATTATGTTAGCTGATGTGAAACAACTTTTTGAAAACTGCTTAAATAAGTTGATAGTCATAAGCTTCAAGTCTCCATCCAATCAATCCAAAGTTGATAGTCATAAGCCAGTTGTAATAAGCAATCCCAAACACCCCTTTTTTATTTCAAAAAGCATAAGCAGCAGTAGTATATAGGTCAATATAATGTGTATTCTGTTTATGACTAATGTCGATTAATTGTTCTCTTGATGAAGGGTGAGGACGTTGAATGGGTAACCGTGGAGCTTAACCACACCAAATTATCAAATGACGATTGGATTGGAGTGTTTTCCCCTGCTCAGTTCAAGTATGTTTCGGTTCAGTGACATATTTCAAGTAACAGTATAATTGTGGAATTTCGTGCTGAATAACATGTTTTAATAATGCAGTGCATCAACTTGTTTCGTCGAGAACGATACTAAGCAACAAAGTCCATACATTTTGTAACACCCCCAAATTTATACAACTCAGTACAGCGGAAGACTCGTTGGTGTTAAGGGATAGCACATTACTCACATCATAGACAACGCATAAAAATCGCGTTGTTTAATAATAAATCATTTCCATTCATAATTATCAGAGTTACATCGGTCCCAAGTCATATTATTTCATACAAAGTTTTACAAAGTATTTGAATGGAAAATATTGTTTAAGTGCGGGCCATGAATTCTTGTCGTCTTCCCGAGAATTACCTTCAAGTACCTGAGACAAAACATGTTAAAAGAAAAGGTCAGCGATAACGCCGAGAGAATTCATAGAGTTTAATAAATTCCATCAATATAATATCAGTATAAAATTATTACTGAAAATCATTTTGTACAAATCATTTTAATAGGCCATAAAATAGCCAAAGTCATTTTATACAAATCCTTATCGAAAATCATAATATAGGCATTTGCCGTAAAAATCATTATACGAGCCAATGTCGTAAAAACATCATACAATACGTCTTATGACATTGTATAAAATCAAATAAAAACCGTTATATGAATATGGTTATGAAAACCAAAACACAAACATAATATCAATAGTATGACCCTGTATTGCTAGTCAGGCAATACGTCGTAATTCTGAGCGTCTAGTAGTATTTCGTTAGTTTTGGATTATTACAAGCCGCATGACATTGTTACCTTACTAAACCAAAACGGGTAGCTAACCCGATACCAATTTTGCCCATCTAAAGTAGCGTGTCGTCACAAAGGTCACGCTATGGAAATCTTCTCATACATAAATTCGCTTACCAATCAATGTGGCACGACGGGGATCAACCGTCAAGGCGCGAACTGGGGTGATCGTCCCCAAATAGTACTATTAAATGCATAAGCGTCTACCAACTCCCGGTAGTTCACAATTCATGCTAATGGGACTTTTAGTGACATAACCTAACTTTAATAATCCATTTAATTTCATCTATCGGGTCCTTTAATCATTTATCGGGTCATACAATCGGGTCATTCAATCATTCGGGTCCAAATCAATAAACAAACAATCGGGACAAATGGCGTCCTATTTTATAAAAACTAACATGTTATCTCCCTCGCGGGTTTATAAAACATTTATAAAAACATTTAAAAGAGTGCGAGGCTATGAACTCACGTTGATGTGGGAAGGCGGTTTATCGGCAATTCGAATGTACGGTACGTGCTTCAATCACGGAAACCTAGACAAATAATACTCGTCTTAGACTTTTGTCCAATGACTTTATAAAAATAACAATTACGTATACATATGATGATTTTATATATATGATGATCAAGTGGGTTTACATATCCTCATTTACTCATTTTTGTGTTATGTGTCGATAACTTTTATATTAGTTTTCTCGTTTTACCTATTTACGTGTTTTAGGTCCAATAAGCCTATTATAAGTTCTTTAACTTGTTTTAATCCCTTTTATACCTATATTATCAGTATGTATACTTTCCATGTTGGGCCCAAATGGGTTAAGCCCAATAAGTTCTTTTTACAAGTTTTTATCTTATTTAGTCCAATTATTAGTCCAATATGCTTAATTAGCTCGTAAATGTCCGTATTTCTTATAGTTCGGGTTTTATCGGTTTTTAATTGTATTAGATACTTATATATCAGTATGTGACTTTTATAAACTTTACATTAGACGGGTTTGGTCGTCTAAGTTTTATTTGGCGAAAAACGTTAATTTTACGGCGATAGCCGAAAAAGTCGTAAAAATCAAGTTTATAGTTTTATATCTTATAAGACATAACAAGTTACTATTTTTATAAAATGTCCACTTATTTAACCTTTAACATATTTATATAAATAAAATTCATGAGTTAGTGGGTTTTAACTTTACATTTTATACAATATAATTTTGAGTGCTTATATAATAGTATTATACTTTATTTTTCAAAAATCTGATTTTTATCTTCACTTTCACCAAAACTGCCATATCTTGAGTTCTATATGGAGATAGAAGCTCAAATTTTTATCACATAAACTACATGATATGTGCTACATTTAACTCTCCTATAGCTACTGTTGAATCATCTTCTAAATATTTTCTAAAAATCGTCCAAAACAGTGAACTCAGATGTATACCTTAAACTTGTTTTGATCATATCTCACTCATTACTTTGATTCCATTGCATGACCAACTCTCACATGTGTACAAGACATATAGCTTACTGTAAATGGATTCTACTTCATCATTTTATCAGCCTATGACCTGTTTCTTTACTGTTTTATACAGCCATGTAAATTAATCAAGATTTTAACCTTGTTTCTTATGGTTTTTCACCTTTTTAATCATGTTTATCAACACCAAATCCCCACACAATATTTTTAATCATAATTCATCATCATATACATATACATAAGTGAAAGAAATACAAGATTAAATAATCAAAAATATCAAGAGGATGAGGAGGACAATCTTTATACCACCAAAGTGATGAAATGATGAGTTTTTGGATGAACAAGACATGGTTTTGGGTAACCAATCTTATGAGATATCAACACCACTTCAAGGATCACCAAGTATTTGTAGATTCCTCCAAAAATCAGCCCTTGTTCTTCATGGAAACTCCTTGAGAAATCAGCCCCAAGACACTAACAAAACTTCTCCTTGGATGTTAAAACTTGCACCAATCTTCATCTCTTTGAATGGAGATTAACATATGTTAATCATAACAAATGTTTGTGGTTAAAATTGATCAAATGAGGGTGTTCTTGGTGGAGATGGGACGAATTTTAGAGAGAGGGAGGAGTGTTGTGTGGTTTTTGCATGTAAGAATGGAAGCTAATGGGAAGTTTGAGGTGGTTTTGTTAGGTTAGTGGGAAATGTAGCTTACTTTGTAAGCCTTAAGCAACAAGTGTAAGCTTGTTGCTACAAGCTTGACACATCACAAGTGTGGTGTCACTTGTGTAGCCTTCCCATATAGTGGGGTGGGACAAGTGTATACTTGTCTCATCCCACTAATTTACGGGTATTCCTCGATTCTAGTTTCCTCGATTTGCGTGCCCTCGGGTCGTTTTACGAAAAACGTTTTTATAAATTATGAATCACCGTCACAAAACGAATCTAATAAAAATTGTCTCATCAAAAACGGAGTTCGAAAACGTAAATACGTAATCCTAAGGTTTCCGGTTTAGTCGTAAAGGACGTTAAAATAAAATCGTAAGTCCTAATCTCTTCTCGTAAATTTGTGAGTTTATGAACCAACACAAATTTAAAACTCCAAAATAGTATTTATGGACAAATTTATTTTCTGACATGTCGGATTGCCACCAAGGACGGTGTATGTAAACGTAAGCACGTAACGTTGAATCCTCCGGTTTTGACGTAGTCGATGCTACTTCAAGACGTAAATCCAAATTTCTTCCCAAAAATAAGTGAGTTCATAAAATCATATTTTCAAATAAATATTGAGAATAAAATATTGACCATAATTTGACGGATTGTCACAGCATTTACCCCTAAACAGGATCTTTGTCCTCAAAGATCATCTTACCTTACTACTCGCTTCTTATAGAGTTAAAGCCATGTGGATATTTCTTCCACATTCGGTCTTTTCTCACAAGTGTAATCCATTATAATACGCGAGTTTCATCAAACATAACTACGGGAATAAGATCAGGCTAAATGTTGACTTACTTTCTCTATCCATGATGTTCACGGGTTTCTGATGAATGCAACTTTTCGCCGATCTAAGCTCTACTAAGAATAATCAGAATTTCACTTGATAGACATTCCATCAAGTTCGATTTACGAAACATAATTCACGCGGTTCTTGAAGTCCTTGGGTAGATCCAGCTTATATGCCTTTCAATCCCAACTTTTACATCATCTCAATGGTCCCATACAACGGGGACTTATATCCCATGATTTGTCAGATCATGAATTCATTTTTCCAAGGTTAAAAATTGTGGCATAACTTCGCTACCCATTTGGCACTTCAAGATCTACCTTTCATATTCACATAACCTCTTGCCCACTACCGGCAGTCAATAATCAGATCCTAATTTCAACAATCATTTCAGATCTCGCGGGTCAGGTATATTGTAAGGTTAGGTTTGCCATCATAGGGAACCTTAAACTTAAAAGACATGCACAATGGGTGTATGTCGGGTGTCTTCATCTCAACTCCTGCTTACAGATGCTCTAATATTTAGATCCTAACAAGATTCGATCTCAATCCTAATACGATAATTATCAATGATAATCTTTTCAAGGGAAAACGATTATACGGTCTATTACCAAAGGTCAATCAGGCAAACATAAAACAGCATTTATATTACTTTGTATCGTTACTTTACCGCGTCCCTTCGATTGGGGTGGTACATAGTACTCTCATCAAGGTTCGTTCTCAATGATTTCTGAGCAAATCTCTAGAAATTCGATGCGAAGCGAGGATCTTGATAAAGATGTTTGATACAGGCACACTATGTTTACATAACTCTTTTGCATTTATTATTAACGGGAATGATATTAGCAGATTTGGTCAGTCTGTCGACGATGATCCAAATCGAATCAAATTCAGATGATGACCTTTGCAATAGCTAGACCTTTACTAATGTATGAGGCGATGTTTGCCTTCATAATTGTCATTAGTACAACTTCTTCAGACAAAGATACTTTTAGTCATAAATGACATAAATAGAATACTTATACTTACAAATTCCAACATACTATATCTCACAATCTCCATATTTAGGCAACCATAAACGGCCCTTTAAAACATTTAACGCTATCGGCTTCTCAATTCTAATGGTTCACATTAGCCGCGAACCCTTTTTATTATCTATATTATCCGTTTTACAAGTATTGTTTATTTTTATATCGTTTGGCAATTTATTTTGCACCTTCATTAATAAGGAACATGTCCTAACTGGTTCTTTATCTTCTCTACATAATGCATCGGTATCTATATTCACTTCTCATGATGATATAGTTATCATGTCCACAATTCACTCGGATATTCTTTCTATATTATGCGTTAGTAATTACGTTCACTTTCTCCTGATGAAATAAATATCATAACTGTATTTATTCAAAATTCTTTCTTCATATCTTTTATGTTTCAGTTTCGTCTCAACTATCATTTTTATCAGTTTTTTTTCTCAATCCGGCGTCTAAAGCGTCGATAATTATTATATGTAAATTAACAATAATTATTTAATTTTTATGAAACGTAAACGTTAAAAGTTTAAATTTCTTAGTTCGACCAATTATATAAAATGTTCAAAATAAATTTGGATTTAATTAACAAGATTTTTGTTGATTTATCGAAAATATTTAATAAGATTAGTAAATGTTCGAAAAACCTTTGTTTATACTTTGGTCAAAGTTTTCTTAGTTTGAAAAGTAAAAATTATCGTTTCAAATTTCAAGTTATGGTTTAAATGGGTTTCCTCAATCCTTCTTAGGTTATCTTGAGGTATACACAAACATTTACCCCTAAACAGAAGTTTAGTTAAATGGTTTGTGTATAAGGGAATAATCCCTTTAAAAATCCTTTGTTAAAACATTTGTCAAAACATATTTCCATTTCTTTTTGGCAAAATCCAAACTCTTAAAAGGGCTCTTAATTTTTGAAGAGTCTATATGCATACATCTTACCATTATTAATCCAACGGTCATTTTATGTAAAGGATTAAGTCCTTAATCACATGTTAAATATTTAAGGTACATGTTTTCATTGTTCGGCCAGTTCAGGGCAAACTATAAATAGTTATTAACTCATTCTTATTCGTATTAACAAACAAATAGTCCTTAATGATCACGAGCATGAATTTATCTAATTACAGCCTACACACGTGATTCATTATATTTATGAATACTACATGTGTATTAATTAATCCAAACGACATCACGTGAAACTTGTAATGTTCATTACAAGTACCGATTGTAGTGATTGGAATAAATAATCTTTTTCGCAGATGCGATGTTGATGATAACCATGCCGAGGATCAAAAACCTCGTAAATGATCGAACAAATCTTCCATTTCGAGTTATGGATATCGTTTTCGATTGTCAATTTACTCAGTTCACAGTAATCTATAAATATAAGGAATGATAACACCATAGCTCTTCATGATGACAGGCTTGGTATAATGATATCTTTCTCCGACAACTCTTTCAGTTGTACGGTAATTCCTTTAATTCAGATGGTGCTGACATACAGTGCACAAGCCACAGGTGCAGCACCGGGAATAGAATCAATACCAATTTCAACTTGCCTTAGTGGCGAAAGTCTAGGTAATTCATCAACAAATACTTCCTAAGGTTTCAGATAACGGAAACATCTTTTAATAAATACATGTTAGGTTCTTCTAGATTACAATATCTATGACTAATTCACAACCATTCATGGCATAATTTAAAGTCTTAATACAGGATATGGTCATCCATCACGAATTATTTAGATCACTTTTGATAATCAACATCTTATCTTTTAGGGAATTCTACTCGAGTTCCCATCAATTAAGACAATGTCGTCATGTCATAATCAATCAATCCATTCAACTGACATTATCAACTTTCCAGTTTCATTGCCGTCGATAAGATGTGAACTTCTCAAAAGACTAATAATAATTCATAATCCTTCACAAATTCAGGAGACATAACTACCTTAAAAGAGTAAGGTCAACGCATAATCTATGCGAGAGAATTTCAAATCAGACTCGGATGAAAACATTTAACGAATATGAATATATCCCATGTTTTCATAATTTGAGTACGCATTCGAAAGCTCCTCGGATCGTTACCCAGGTCATTCAAATGAAATCAAATCAAAAGAAATGATAAGAACGTCGATACATCCAGTCGGGTATCAACACTCGATAATCACATACTTTTCCTAAGAATCTCACTACGGGAGAATTGGACAAGATAGAATTGTCAATTGTCAAATAAGACAATTTCTACAGATGAGTAAATTCGACTCAGAAGAATAGATGCTACAGGCACATATGTAGGTATCCCTAACACTATGTCCCTATTTTTCACTTCTTGCAGATCTCATAAATTTTAATCTTTCACAATCTATAAAGAAAAGGTAGTGTTTATTCATTAGTTTTATGGTGACTACTAATCAGCCTTGCATGGTCCATTCCAAATTGTATGTAGGCGCGCAACTATATACAATTTCAAGATTAACGATGCAATACTCAGTTCGTCAAAATTTTATCATCATTTTTATAGTAAAATCATTTTCATGCTTAATTCTTAGATAAGAATCAAAATAAATTTACAAAGATTTTCCTTGTTATGAAAACAATTAAGTTTTCCAAGGTGTTTTATAAACAACTTCATTTCGATAACAATCACTTATAAATCTCACTTTGAATAATCTTTATAGTGATGAAAATTCAATTTCCTCATATGATACTGTTTTATCTTATAAAAACAATGAGTGATCTGCAAAGAGTGATGAAGAGTCGTTCACCGAGAACTAACTACAATATGATAGGAAATGAGCTTAGCCAAATAATCATGAGGTTCATGATCTCGATGGCACTCAGAAAAGAATAATTCACAACGTAACTCAAATCAAGATGAGTACTTATTCAATGGTTGCATCACTAATGCGAACATTAGGATGAAGCAATAAAAGATAGATAACATCGACACATGTAGAATTTAGCGATCAAAGGTAATCTTTTCATTAATCACAAACAAGTCAAAATTGTACCGTAACACATTACATGTCACTATGACATACAATTCTCAAAACTCATCCTACCAACTGATATCTCAGTTAAGTTAGGGATTTTTAAAAGATACCACAATGAATACTAATCTACAAGAATCATTAGGTGTTCCACATGTCCCGAAAGATCCATCGGTCCCAATTCAGAAGAAGATTTCTTCGATTTATTTGTTGGACACTGGGCATCCTCGTTAGTGGACAATGGCCTAGGAACAACCCTTAACACGAATCAACAATCAATTAAAACCTTATAATTCAATCATAGAACTTAACGACTTCCTCTTAACAATCTCATATTCCATACAGGTTAAGTTTTACTTTATTCAAGTTTCAACCACTTTTATACTCAATTCGATATCCTACTTCATTCTCTGATACTTACATCCTTATTCTTCGGCCTTGTAAAGGCAATAAAATCTCAATATGAATCAACACTTAATTCCAATCCTATATCTCTTACAACAAAAATTATCAAATGAGTCACTAGTATGAAATGACTTGATCATTCAACTAGATTTCTCGGAAAGGTACTAGTGCCATGAGGCTTTTGGGTAATGGTTCCAATGACAGCCGCAAGTGCAACATTCACCCTTTCGATTTCAATTTAAGAATTGGATGACAACGAATCAGATGACATCTTTCTAGGTGATAACGTTTTGTCAAACTCCACTCTATAAGGAAAGATCGTCATGACATCGATATCAGTCTTAATCTCGTCAATTCTTCTTCAATATCACAATCAACTAATATCTACATTTCTACGAATATCAACCATTTGTTGGGATCATAAATATCCACAACTTGGTTTAGATCTAGGATAGCTAGAATTCCTACGAGAATAGATTCGATTAGTTTACTAGGGGATTTAGGGTTACTTGTGACAATCTACGTCGTATAAATACCTCGTATAAAAATCAAAATAATCATCAAACAATCATGTAATAAAATTACATCATATATATATATATATAATCCAAGTTATATATATATTAAAATAACACTTCTCAGACTGGCCTTGTCGGTAACTCGGGAATTCTTCGGCACCGTTATAGTCAAAAGATTTTTAGACATTTTTAGAAAAATGTTTATAGTTAAAAGATTTTGAAATGTTTTATTCAAAACCTTGGTTTTAAAAATCTTTCGTTCTCTATAACGAGAGCTCTGATGCCAAACTGTAACACCCCCAAATTTATACAACTCAGTACAGCGGAAGACTCGTTGGTGTTACGGGATAGCACATTACTCACATCATAAACAACGCATAAAAATCGCGTTGTTTAATAATAAATCATTTCCATTCATAATTATCAAAGTTACATCGGTCCCAAGTCATATTATTTCATACAAAGTTTTACAAAGTATTTGAATGGAAAATATTGTTTAAGTGCGGGCCATGAATTCTTGTCGTCTTCCCGAGAATTACCTTCAAGTACCTGAGACAAAACATGTTAAAAGAAAAGGTCAGCGATAACGCCGAGTGAATTCATAGAGTTTAATAAATTCCATCAATATAATATAGTATAAAATTATTACTGAAAATCATTTTGTACAAATCATTTTAATATGCCATAAAATAGCCAAAGTCATTTTATACAAATCCTTATCGAAAATCATAATATAGGCATTTGCCGTAAAAATCATTATACGAGCCAATGTCGTAAAAACATCATACAATACGTCTTATGACATTGTATAAAATCAAATAAAAACCGTTATATGAATATGGTTATGAAACCAAAACACAAACATAATATCAATAGTATGACCCTGTATTGCTAGTCAGGCAATACGTCGTAATTCTGAGTGTCTAGTAGTATTTCGTTAGTTTTGGATTATTACAAGCCGCATGACATTGTTACCTTACTATACCAAAACGGGTAGCTAACCCGATACCAATTTTGCCCATCTAAAGTAGCGTGTCGTCACAAAGGTCACGCTATGGAAATCTTCTCATACATAAATTCGCTTACCAATCAATGTGGCACGACGGGGATCAACCGTCAAGGCGCGAACTGGGGTGATCGTCCCCAAATAGTACTATTAAATGCATAAGCGTCTACCAACTCCCGGTAGTTCACAATTCATGCTAATGGGACTTTTAGTGACATAACCTAACTTTAATAATCCATTTAATTTCATCTATCGGGTCCTTTAATCATTTATCGGGTCATACAATCGGGTCATTCAATCATTCGGGTCCAAATCAATAAACAAACAATCGGGACAAATGGCGTCCTATTTTATAAAAACTAACATGTTATCTCCCTCGCGGGTTTATAAAACATTTATAAAAACATTTAAAAGAGTGCGAGGCTATGAACTCACGTTGATGTGGGAAGGCGGTTTATCGGCAATTCGGATGTACGGTACGTGCTTCAATCACGGAAACCTAGACAAATAATACTCGTCTTAGATTTTTGTCCAATGACTTTATAAAAATAACAATTATGTATACATATGATGATTTTATATATATGATGATCAAGTGGGTTTACATATCCTCATTTACTCATTTTTGTGTTATGTGTCGATAACTTTTATATTAGTTTTCTCGTTTTACCTATTTACGTGTTTTAGGTCCAATAAGCCTATTATAAGTTCTTTAACTTGTTTTAATCCCTTTTATACCTATATTATCAGTATGTATACTTTCCATGTTGGGCCCAAATGGGTTAAGCCCAATAAGATCTTTTTACAAGTTTTTATCTTATTTAGTCCAATTATTAGTCCAATATGCTTAATTAGCTCGTAAATGTCCGTATTTCTTATAGTTAGGGTTTTATCGGTTTTTAATTGTATTAGATACTTATATATCAGTATGTGACTTTTATAAACTTTACATTAGACGGGTTTGGTCGTCTAAGTTTTATTTGGCGAAAAACGTTAATTTTACGGCGATAGCCGAAAAAGTCGTAAAAATCAAGTTTATAGTTTTATATCTTATAAGACATAACAAGTTACTATTTTTATAAAATGTCCACTTATTTAACCTTTAACATATTTATATAAATAAAATTCATGAGTTAGTGGGTTTTAACTTTACATTTTATACAATATAATTTTGAGTGCTTATATAATAGTATTATACTTTATTTTTCAAAAATCTGATTTTTATCTTCACTTTCACCAAAACTGCCATATCTTGAGTTCTATATGGAGATAGAAGCTCAAATTTTTATCACATAAACTACATGATATGTGCTACATTTAACTCTTCTATAGCTACTGTTGAATCATCTTCTAAATATTTTCTAAAAATCGTCCAAAACAGTGAACTCAGATTTATACCTTAAACTTGTTTTGATCATATCTCACTCATTACTTTGATTCCATTGCATGGCCAACTCTCACATGTGTACAAGACATATAGCTTACTGTAAATGGATTCTACTTCATCATTTTATCAGCCCATGACCTGTTTCTTTACTGTTTTATACAGCCATGTAAATTAATCAAGATTTTAACCTTGTTTCTTATGGTTTTTCACCTTTTTAATCATGTTTATCAACACCAAATCCCCACACAATATTTTTAATCATCATTCATCATCATATACATATACATAAGTGAAAGAAATACAAGATTAAATAATCAAAAATATCAAGAGGATGAGGAGGACAATCTTTATACCACCAAAGTGATGAAATGATGAGTTTTTGGATGAACAAGACATGGTTTTGGGTAACCAATCTTATGAGATATCAACACCACTTCAAGGATCACCAAGTATTTGTAGATTCCTCCAAAAATCAGCCCTTGTTCTTCATGGAAACTCCTTGAGAAATCAGCCCCAAGACACTAACAAAACTTCTCCTTGGATGTTAAAACTTGCACCAATCTTCATCTCTTTGAATGGAGATTAACATATGTTAATCATAACAAATGTTTGTGGTTAAAATTGATCAAATGAGGGTGTTCTTGGTGGAGATGGGACGAATTTTAGAGAGAGGGAGGAGTGTTGTGTGGTTTTTGCATGTAAGAATGGAAGCTAATGGGAAGTTTGAGGTGGTTTTGTTAGGTTAGTGGGAAATGTAGCTTACTTTGTAAGCCTTAAGCAACAAGTGTAAGCTTGTTGCTACAAGCTTGACACATCACAAGTGTGGTGTCACTTGTGTAGCCTTCCCATATAGTGGGGTGGGACAAGTGTATACTTGTCTCATCCCACTAATTTACGGGTATTCCTCGATTCTAGTTTCCTCGATTTGCGTGCCCTCGGGTCGTTTTACGAAAAACGTTTTTATAAATTATGAATCACCGTCACAAAACGAATCTAATAAAAATTGTCTCATCAAAAACGGAGTTCGAAAACGTAAATACGTAATCCTAAGGTTTTCGGTTTAGTCGTAAAGGACGTTAAAATAAAATCGTAAGTCCTAATCTCTTCTCGTAAATTTGTGAGTTTATGAACCAACACAAATTTAAAACTCCAAAATAATATTTATGGACAAATTTATTTTCTGACATGTCGGATTGCCACCAAGGACGGTGTATGTAAACGTAAGCACGTAACGTTGAATCCTCCGGTTTTGACGTAGTCGATGCTACTTCAAGACGTAAATCCAAATTTCTTCCCAAAAATAAGTGAGTTCATAAAATAATATTTTCAAATAAATATTGAGAATAAAATATTGACCATAATTTGACGGATTGTCACACATTTGCTATGCTCCCATAAAGGTGAGCACGTCTTCAGTTACGTCAATTTGTAAAATGTATTGACTTTTATCTGACTGTTATTCTTTCACAGTACACATTTGCAAATTACTCGAATGCGGGGTATGCACAAACGGGCAAAACTACCTTAAAGTTCCAGATTAGTGGCATATTCAAATTTCATATCATTTAAAAATCCCAAAGCACCCCTTTATCCGCGTCTCGCTATCGGAAAATCTTGGAATGAAGTAAGTATCGCAAATGTATTTTCTGATCATGACTTTCACACAATTTGTCAAATACCATAGCCTTTTTCGCTGAGCGTACATGTTTAATGATGTCTAAATATGAGCTTGATCATATTAAGATTGATCATATTAAGATTGAAGTTTACTAGGTTCTGTCCAAACAGAGGCAAACTATTTTATGTTTTAGAGAAAAAGGAATTTCTATTTCATTCGTCTGATTTTGATGTTCTAATTTCCATGTATAAAGGTTCTGTTTACATAAGTTTCACCGTTGAGGGAGCACCAAAACGTACCCGTGCATTGGTCGACTCTACTTTGGATGATGCTAGCATAGTAAGTTGTTCATCTCACCTTACTGCCAAAACTGCTCAAAAGTAACTACTACTTTTTTCTGATTCTTAGTACTTAATATGCGAAATGTTCATCATGTTATGCGGGTTAAAAAAATTAACTCTTAAAGGTGGTGTTTGGATTTAACTTACGTGGCCAACTTACAGCGTTGGAAATAACTATTAAGCTTTTTTTTCATTTTAGGAGTTTATGAGTTAGGCTTATAAGTCAAGCTTAGGGATTATTTTAGGTTATGAGGCGAAAACGCAGTATTTAGGAGCTTTTTCAAATTTACATGGACTCATAAGCCCGATAGATAACCCAACGCATATTCTGTACTTACCGCTCCCTCGGCTTAATTTTGAAACTGTGTGGGTTCTAAACACTCTGATTTGGCTGGAATTTATGTGCCTTAACTTATGGTAGTATAGCTTATGTGGTTTTCGGCCTATATTTCATAAGCTTAATATTTATGGCTTATTATTGAAACTTCCCAGCTTAGATAAAGTTATTATGACATGATAAGCTTGTAGAAGCCGGAAGGTTTCAAAATAAGCGACAAAAAATCAGCTTATGAAACATAAGTCCAAAACCAAATAAGCCATAAGGTCGCTACCACTTAGGTCTGATGCACCCTAGCCAACAACATAGAATCCTTTTGATGAAAACCAAAACTCTGTGCAACTAGACTAACAAGCAAAACATAAAGCACAATTTTAATTGTGTGTAATGATTTTTAGAGCAAATGAGTAACTGCCAATATTGAGTCTTTCTTTACTTACTGCAATTAGTATTTGCTGGTGTTTCAGATGCAGCTATATTGAAATCCAAGCTCTGTGACGGCATGGCTTCAGGTCAAGAAATTGATGACTCCTCGAATACTCCCAGCTCGTAACCTTCTGTTTCTAATTTAAGCTTACTATGTCTATGTGTCCTATTTGTTTGCTTGAAGTTCATAAATTAGCAATTGAGGTGAGTATACCGACCGGGTTTCTGACCTTGATAAGGTTTCACACCCAAAAAAGTGTACAAGGATCCAGATGATGGACGACAAAGATTTTTGCTTGAACTGGAATTTGTGCAGTGTCTTGCCAATCCAACATATATTCACTGTAAGTTTAAGTTACCATGCTAAAATTATAATTACGAAACACTTCTAGAAAATGGGTTACATATCTGCGTCCAGCTTTTTATTTGAAACCAATAATTTTACTAGGCCGGTAGTTGGCCCGCGCCATTTTCTCTACTCATGTATACCCTTCCTAAAGCTTTGACCTTCTTGGTTGGGCATGTCTAACGCTTTCGAGTGATAATGCAGATTTAGCGCAGAATCGTTATTTTGAAGACGAAGCTTTCATTGGCTACCTGAAGTACCTTCAGTACTGGCAACGACCAGAATACATAAAGTTTATTATGTAAGTTGTGCATGCCTTTTGAGTATAGATGCATGTTATTTCAGGACTCGGTCAATTTTTGTTCAATACAGTACTATTTAAATTTTATTTATATATTTCTGTTTTTGGATGATTGCAGGTATCCACATTGTCTTTACTTTTTGGAACTTCTCCAAAATGCAAGTTTTCGCACTGCAATGGCACATCCGGCAAATAAGGTTAATTATCTTAACTTATCTATATCTTACCTGATTTTTTTATTCTACTGGTTGTTTTCCATATTAGCTTTGCTCATGATTTGCATGATGATATCTGCTCATTAGTTGGTTGTGTATATTGGAGGACGGTTAACCTTCTGACTACAGTAGTTTAAAGTTTAAGCTACCATAGTTTAAACTACTGTAGTATCAGATAATAGACTACAGTAGTTTAAACTAGCTATATTGAAATCCAAGGTCTGTGACGGCATGGTTATTTTGTCTTGGCTGCATAACCTTTTGATTTTCACTTCAGTTGCAATCAATAACTCTTTGAGGTGTCTTGATATATGCTTTTGTTCAACCCATTCAGTTTGTAAGCTGTCCCCTTAAACATATCTGGTAGCTTTGACTATTGCATCCCGCATATAATCAGAGGCGGTAAAACATGTTGACTGGGTAATGGGTGTTCGGGCTAGACACTCCAACTTTTAAGTGTAGGTTAAAGAGATTTAGTTTTCCCTACAAACACTTTTGATTCCTACTACTTAGGATAATTAATATAGTAATTTACCATATTAAATATGACTATGAAAACCATGTATATGCATAGGGAAATGATTTAGCCTCATAAGAATGTTCCTAAACTTCTTCCCTAATGTGCTTGTTCTTGATTGAACTGTTGTCAGAAAGCCTGCCATCTTTCTAATAAATAAAAAGAAGCCACATACTTTTAGGAGGGTAATTAGGATCGCATTTAAGAGGCTACAACAAATGGCATACCAGTTCATTCAACATTTTGTGAGGTCAAGTATATACTTCTTTGAGTTAAAGATAACTTATTCTAAGATAATACGACAAAAACGTTTCCTTAGTGTATTGACATAGATGATCTTTGTGCCATATCGAATAGTTATTTTCTTGAAATTATCACTTACTAGATTAAGAAATTGAGGCATACAATTTGACATAGATGCTTGACACCTCAATGATTTTAAGATAGTCTTCAAACTCTCTGCTCAGGTTATTCATTTGAGCTTATTATTATATTTATGAGCTTGTTAAATAAGCTTGGTACATTCTTCGATAGTTAGTTGCCAGTTTCAACCTTATAAATACGCACGTCACTTAGTGTGAAATGTTGTGTAATATCTGTGTAATCTCAACGTTTAGTGCAGGAACTAAGGATCATCTCTAGAAACAAGTAGTTTGTTGCTAAGAGTAGAGGTGTTTGATGTGAATGGAAAATTGATCTTGATATCAAATTTGGGGATAAAAAACAATAACTACATACCCAAAATGACGAGCAAACCCAACATAATCCTTGCTCGAACTTCTATTGCTTTATTGTTTAGGATGTTGAATTACAGATGTGTGTTTTGTCACAAACGAGTTGATATTCTTGTTGCTAAGGAAGTATAACTATATATACATATTTTGAGCCATCATGCTCAAGATCAAGAGTTATGCATTAAGTTATTAGTTTCGCTTCCAATCGGTTAGGTTACGGTGATTGATGCTTTCAATAATGTGTGTTTTATCAGGATAAGATGGGTGCTCCAGGTGTGGCGTTTGTCTTGATTGGATCCGGTAATGGCGATCAAGTGTTGATATATATACTATTCTGTGTTTCTTGATCATCTTGATATAATTTGAAGCTCTAAATAACAGATCCAGCAAGTGAAGCACTCATTATTAAAAGACATCCATGTTCCTCTATTGATTTATATGTACTTGAATTATATTTGTTTTTATTGATCTTGTGCACCCCAGAGTGTGTTCACTGACCAAATGAACTTTGGAGGAGGTTTTGTTTCAAGCACGTGTCAATGTTTACGTCTTCAGTAGCGACATAATCAATGAATTCCGTAGTAAAATAGTGATCTAATAGGTAATTTAACTACGTTAATAGCCAAGTGACATATATGGCTGATGCTTGTTGCATATTCCTACTTTACATGAGATGTGTGGTCATATATTCATACTTTTCAAATGTTACAAATCGTTTGCTATTAATTTTGATCTTTCATGTTACATGAAAAGCTTACCACAACATCGCACATCTTTTATAACGAGTCGCTAGAAATTTCCGCCGCTATGCGCGGGTACTCGCCTAGTAAAATATAAGAGATACACCTAGGAATAAGGGAGTCTAAGTGAATAATTGGGCCACATGAATTTGTGTTAGTTTGCTAACTTATAATAACAATGATCTTGTTTTTAAGCATGGTGTTGGGAACGTGAAACTTGAGAGTGATAAACATTCATGGCAATCCAAAGCCCTAATGTAAGTCTTTTATCTCTTTACTTGTTTTCTTCCTTTGAATATTTTATAACTTTCTATCTCTTTAATTTCTTGTGTTTAATAAAGGCCAAGGTGGATTGATTATGATGGAAAATGTAAAACTTGCTTTGTATCTAATGCATTGCATGAGGGCATTCCAATGGTCAAGTGTAGGGGATTTAATAAGTGTGAAAACACTTATTCTTTTACCACTTAATTATAATAATAACCAAGCCAAAACGTGTAATTTATGTCGTAAATGTCAGAATTATGCGTGGTTTGTGTTTTTGTTGTGATTTAGGATCAAAATGTGAAAAGGGAAGAAAACACGGGCTTTCATGGGCTTTTATCGAAGAAAAAGACAAATGACGAAGTCAAAAGATCAAGAGTGCAAAAAGAACGGAAGTCCGAGTCCTATTCTGAAGATTTATCGAAGAAAAAGTCTAAAGACGGAAGTTTAATGAAGTTGAAGAACTCAAGTCTAATAAATGGAGAAATTATAAGACGAGTTCAAATAATCCCGAGACAAAGTCGAAAAAAGTCGAAGAATTTATAAAGACGAAAAGACGAGAAAAGGAAGAAAAGATCAACACATGTTAATCCTCCCTATAAATACCCTCCTAATGTGTCATTAGGAGGTGTTAGCTAAATTGACAACTTAGTCTTTCCATTTTACTTTCATGCACTTTCATATTGTCATCTTAATTTCTTGTCTTTAATTTCAAGTAAGTATTCATTCTGTTGTTAAATCTTTATGTTTAATCAAGTTTTTAATTAATCTCTCATTCTACCTTTCTTGTTTTGCTTAATCTTTATGCTTATTTGCTTATTGCTATGCTTATTTGATTGTTTGTTATGTTTTTATGTGTTTGATTGTGTTAGCTTTTTGTTCTTATAGCTTATTGTGTGCTTTTCTTAATTTTAATTAAGTGTTTTTAAAAGTTATTTTATAAAAAGTTGATTTTAAATATTTTTATTGTTTAGTGTTTTTAAAAGTTTTTAAATTTTGGCTTATTTGCTTTTTCTTAAACTTGTTTTGGTTAAAGTTTTAGATAAGTGCTTATTTAGTTTTAGCTTATTTTAGTTTTTGCTTATCTTTGAAATAATTCGGGTTCCCCCAAAACCCTAGTTTCCCGAACTAGGTAGAGGATCCAGTTTTTCCCGAACTACTTGCAATCTCTCTTATCCCGAATTAAGTGCTAGCCTGGTTTCCCGAATTACGTGTTTGTGTCATATTCTGAATTACGTGCATACTAGCGGATTCCTAATTAGGTTGATTGCCAGCTTATTCCGAACTAGGTGCAGCAATACGGATTCCGATCTACATGAGGGATTACATTCCGAATTTAGTCCAAGTTTTACACATTCCGAACTAGGTGATAACATTACATTCCGAATTAGGTGTCATATCTTCTTCCCGAATTAGGTTGTGTATTGCATTTCGAATTAGTTACTGGATGTCGATTTTGAATTAGGTTGGAAACTGCCATATTCCGAATTAGGTTAGTTTTACACATTCCGAACTAGGTCTTGTATTTCCTGTCCCGAATTAGGTTAGGTTTTTGTTTTTTCCGACTTATGTTTTATTTGTTTCCTGTTTAGTTTTAAATACTTATTTTTCCCGCCTTTTTTCTCAAGCTTTATTTTAATTGTTTTATCTTAAAGTTATTTAAAGTTTACATTTTTTATTTAATTGTCAAATTTACTTTTCGTCAAGCTTCCATTTTTAGTCATTTAATTAATTTACTTTTAAAATCTTAATTTTTCACCATTTACGTTTTAATTAGTTTTAGCTTTATTTACTTTACCATTTACTTTAAAGTTTTGCAATTTCATTTTTCTACAACGACAAATCTATTTCTTTTTCACCAAAAGACGACTGGGTCGCACTAATAACCAGTAATCAATTTAAATCGAGGCAAAACAATCTTTTAACTAGTAAAATCTCAGTTATTACACCACTCCATGGTTCTTTGTTTAGGGACAAAACTTGGATCTTAAGGGTTAGGAGTAGTATAAATAGGAGTCTTTAGTTCCATTTTAGAATCATCCTTCATTTTTACTTATAAACACCTATAACTTATATTTCTATACCACCATTTAAGCTCTAAGAAGTCCCTAAGATCAGTATCAAGCTTTGGAATAAGTTCTAGGTGTTCTTGAAGAGTTATGAAGAAGATATAGTCCATATACCCCATTAGGAGCCGTTTTGGAGCATCCTATGTAATCACTTTGTTAGCACAATATTTGATCTTGTTATAATACTTTCTTTGAGTTTTTATACTGTTAATAAGATGTTATAAAGATAATCTAAAAGAATTTAGAGCTTTTGATCATTTTAAATGAAAGTTATAAGCTAAAGATGTCTTAAAACCCTAGTTTTGTAATTTACATGAAATAATAAGCAAAAACCAATTTCAAAAGCTATAATTCTGATAAAATGTTGTTATTATGATTATAAATGTGTTTTGAAACTTTGTTTTAAAATCTTAGATCATTTGTTCCATTTTTGAGGTTGTTATGTGATATTTACAAGTATAGGGACTAAAACTATCATTTTTGAAACTATTTAACATTTTGGGCCAAAAGTGTCATTTTGTAAAAGTTAAAGATATAAGAATAAATATTGAAAAGTTTGAGACACTAATGTTAAATATTGAGGGTTTAAATTGTAAATAATGAAACTATATACTTTATGGGATAAAAGTGTAATTATACTAAAGTATAACCAAAAGGGTTATTTTTGCCAATTTTGAAACTAAAGAAGATTAATTATAAATATGAGGAAGTAATGAAAGTATCAAGTTAGTAGGGAGATTTGTACAAAGATGTTCCATCTCGATATTACGTTCTGACTGACTGGTTGAGTTTACGATTTAAAGTGCCCTCGCTCCTGAAACGTTTATAGAATGGCTTCCGAGTATGATGGCCCGAACAATGATGCTAGATTTACAACCAAATATTAATTAAAGAATACATAACTAATACTTAAAAGTATTGAACTAAAAATCAAATACTTGATACTATATACAATGTGTTAATCCAGGTTTGTGTGAGACCAAGTTGTTGTGTATATGACCAAGCTGCATTTCTGTGAATGAAATATATCTAATTATAGCTCAAATTCTATGGACATAAGGTGAGTTCATAGCCTCACTTTTAAATGCTTTCTAAATTATTTGAAAACCCGTGAGAGGGATATATGCTAAAATTGGAATACAAGTGCTTTTAAATGTTGTATGGTATGATTACCGACACTATGTTTACTTGTTGCCGTTAAGTCCCTTTTCAATCGTAACCGTTAATCATTTCGTTGGACTGATCGCTAATATTGTGAATAGTACTATTTGGGGACTGACATCCCCTATCTGGGCAAGTCGCACTTGCTAGAATGCTGATGGTTCTGAACTAGGCTAAACGGGTACACTTTATTTTGCTATACTCAGGAGTCCGGCAAACTACCTGCATTATGGCAATTTGTTGGTTTCTGTATGTCATGTAGCGATGCATGAGCATAGTGTAGTATGATGATTATTTTATGTGGGTGTATAACATTGTAGCCCTAATGATATACTTGTATTCAAAATATGTTTAAAACTATGGATTCACTCAACCTTTGTGTTGACTTTAATCATATATTTCAGGAAACTGTGACTGATGGTATGGAGCAGCATAAGGACGACATGAAGAGGCACAAGCTTGAAATTATTAACATAGATTTTGGGAACCTCATATTGTAAAACTCTGATTTTTAATTATACATAAAGAAAGTTGATTTAATCACTCTTTTGAGTTGTTTTCTATAATTGACTTGTGTTCTATGAAGTAATACTCCAGATCAATGTTCCATTGCGTAAAGGTAAAATGGGGGTGTTACAGCTAGTGAAAATGATGATCTTCCAAGCTCTAGATTACCTCGTTTAGAGTACCTTAATCAATTACCCAAAATTCCTAATGCTTCTCCGGAGTTCAAACAAACTAAAGGAATGTTCAAGTGCCTCAGACGCTTCCTCACCAAGATGGACAAGAAGAAAAACAAGTAAAAGACGGTGGTATGAATGGGTACACATGGACTTCGTTTCATGGTTAAAACAATGGTGTTGTGTAACATATCTTAACACTTGGATTTGTCCTATATCTTTCTTGACACTAACTACTACTATTGATTGTGTTAGGAGCATTTGACAAGCATGTTATGTGAAAGATGGATGTGTGATCATGTTTGGCAAATCATAAATTGGATCACAAAAAGATAAATTCCCTTACTGTAACACCTGGTAATTTTCCTACTTTATAAAATGACTATCTTACCCTTTGACTTTTTATTTAGTCAATTACGTGATTTAACTGTGTTGGAACCGGGAGGTTATCCCGTGTTTTTTGAAAAAACTGTTTGATGACGAGTAATGACTTGACACTGTGCTCAGTCATTACTCTGAACACTTTCTGTGAATCTGACCAAAATGCTGAGACGGTCAATGAATTGACGATAATCCGTGAGATTATTCGTTATCTGTGAATTATGTGCTTAACTGTTTAGTTTTTAACAGCGTGATCGTATTCTCATGAACAGCGTATTTAACTATTTCTGTATATGTTTATATGCATGTATTTTAGTATTTTGCTATTTATAGTAATAAATCGTATTTTCTGTGAATATTTAATTAACGTATCGCGTTTTCGTATTTTACATCGTTTTTACGTTTGACCGTCGTTAGCATGCACAAAATACTTTATAAATTACAAAATATCAGTTTTCGTTGAAAAATCATAAATTTAATATATTTTGTCAAATTTTTAAGTTTTACGTAATTTTAAACTTAACTATATACTTTTCGACATTTACCTAAAACTAACTAACCTTTTTACCTTAAACCTTCTAACTAGTTACCATAGTAAAAAATTTGAATTATTTACCCTTGTGGGACCCCCCCCCCCCCTCCGTAACCGGCCAAACTACACACCACATGGAGGAAAACCAAATTTTCTTCATTTTGCCATTTTAAGCTTAAGCTTACACACCTTACAAGTTTTAACTTATTAACCCTTTTCACCTCAAAATCATTTCACATTATTCACTCATTTTACTTCACAAAAAACACACATCTCTCCCTTCTCTCTCTAAAACACACGACACAAACACCATAACCAAAACCTCCATTGTTGATTTTTACAAGCTTCATTTTAAGAACATCTAGCACAAGGAAAAATGGGTTTTCTTGGTTTGTTAATTTGAGAAGTTTTTGTTGTAGTTTACAGAAATTGGGTTTTGTTGATTTTTAGTTGATTAGAGCGTAGATCAGGTTATCGTGGTTACGTAGAATCGTTACTCAAGGTTATTTCTTGAACCTTTTTCGATTATTTCTTTTTCATGCATAATCTATGTAGATCTATGCATGCATGTTACTCATCAACTATTTTCTTGAAATAAAAGATAAAAATTATTTTTGGTCATGAAATATTTTAGATCTATGAAAATTATGTGTGGATCTATTAGATCCATGCATGAAAATGTTTTAATTGAAAGACTTGTAAAATATAAAAATATATATTTATAGATTTATGGACTTGAAGATAAATCTTTATTTTGAGTGTGTTTATGAATAATTGAAGGGAACTAGTAGTGTTACTACTAGTGGGTACGCTTGAAAATGGTCGAAAACGAGCTTTTACGAAAAGTATATAATCTGTCCGATTTTTATAAGAGGCATAGAGGGTCGTAAAAATTGTTTTGACACTTGTTTACTACGATATTATGAAAATATAAGTTATTACCTTCGTTTCGATATATTATGGGCTAAAAACGGAGTAAAAATGAGTAAGATATGGTCGTTTAAAGTTCGTTGTCGGAAAACTTAATTTTTGTGAAAAAGACTACAATTAGCTTGCTGTCTAGATTTTTAAAGTGGTCGAAACGACGTTTTCGAGTTAAACGGAGTTGTTTTAAGAGTCGAAATGGGTACTAAATGGTATGTATAAATGTTGGACTCGTTTTGTAAAGGGGTATTAGCGCGAAATGTGAATACTTGGTGCATAGTTAAAAGTTTGAGCGTTGAATGTGGAAATTGATACTATTGCGAGAAAATGACTTGTTGAAACATTGGCGATTGAGAAAGTGTTGAAATTAGGGGTTTTAGGACGAGATTTGGGTACTTACTAACAATGGCAAATTTTTATGTGACGCCGAAAGGCTGCCGAATTTTCGTTAGAAATCGTGTTGGAAAATTTATTAAGATAAATTTGGGTAAATTAAAATTTACGCCGAAAGGCTGTCGAAATTTCGTCGAGTCAAAAATAAATTTTTTTGTCTAAGTATATATACTATAATGCTTATAACGATATAATATCTACAAATCACGATTTTAACTACAAAATAATATATACATGATTGATGAGTAACGTATGTGACGAACTATTGTGACTTATTTGCTAGCTCCTAAACTATAGTATTATATTTAGGTTGTTGCTAGAGTTGCTCGCTACTATTTGATCATACTTGTGCGGTTTGAATCGTTGCTTGAGGTGATTTTATAGATCCCTATTAAACTGTTTTGTATGTTTAATATTTTGGGATGTGATAAATGCTTTTGATGCTTGCTTCTGGACGCAAGTAAAACTTGATTTCTGTGAACGTTTTGTGAATATTGTTTATGGATAGCTTAAGTTGCTTTAGCCGTAGTCTCCACTATCGTGAATCGTTAATTACTCCGCTGGAGTAAGCTCTTATGATATGGATAGATCTATTGAGGGTTGACAACCTCCACTCGGGCATTCTGACGTCGGACGGGTGTATACCATTTGTGTGAACGGAGTTATCTTGGTTAGGTACTCTCTTGGGGCAAAATTTATGTATACAATCTATTGTATGCACTGGATCATTAGTTTCGATGTCACGAGCTTAGCTATCATAAATATTGTGAACACCTGATTTATCCTACACGTGGCACTATACCTCCTATAGTTGCATGTGTACATGAAATGAAATCTGAAATCGATTTACTATGAATTTTTACTTGAAACCTATATTCTCACCAACTTTATGTTAACCCAATTTAGCATTTATCTCAGGTAATTGATGATGATTAGTATTTGCTGTGTGAAGTACTTAGAGTCCGCATGCATTTCATGGCTATCTTCGGACATTTATCTACTTATGCTTTTGAACTGTTATCTCGTTGATGTTTAAAACTTTTATATTCCGCTACGCTATCTTTTGAAACTGAGACCTCTTGTAGTTGATGCTTTTATTAAATTCAACGATGTATTTTTATAAAACGTCTCATTTAGAGTCGTTCTCTTGTACCTTGAACTATGATACAATGACGTAACAACCCCCGAGCTTCACCGCTTCCGCATATCACATTTTGGGGTGTTACAGATTTGGTATCAGAGCCTTGGTTATAGAGAACTAGGTTTGCATCTTAGGCCTAGACTATAACCGATGTGGCTACTGGTTACTCTGTATATATATATATATATATATATATATATATATATATATATATATATATATGTACTACCTAATGTATTACGTAAGATAACACTATACGTAATATGTAATATATATTATGTAATACGTAATATGTATTATATACATATGAATTTCGCTGATTTGCATACTTTAATTTTTATACATGATTATTTCATGCATACCCTACAACTGCTTTAATACACATTTTGGTTGTTGCAGGATATGTCATTGCATACTATCACGTATCATTTCGATTACATATATAGTCTGATTTTAATCCAATCACCATTTTCGGTGTTTGATAGGTGTGAAAACACCCATCCTTTTACCACTTATTTCTTGCTAAAACAAGACCAAAACGCGTATTTAATGTCATTTGTTTGGAATTATGCGTGGTTTGTGTGTTTTTTGTGTTTTCAGAGCCAACCGGATAAATATTGAAGAAAACATGGAATTGCACGTGTTTTATCGAAGAAAAAGACTCAAGACGAAGTCTATTGTCCAAGAGATGCAAAAGATTTGAAGTCAATGGGCCTATTTGAAGATTTATCGAAGAAAAGGACCAAAGATGGAAGATTTACATATGTCGAAGAACTCAAGTCTATTAAACGAAGAAATTTAAAGACGAGTTGAATTTATTCGTCGACAAATCCCGAATCGAAATCGAAAATGTCAACTTTTCTGAAAAGACGAGAAGACAAGAAGAAAGGAAGAAGACCCACTCACCAACCAACCACTAGGCCTATAAATAGAAGAACCCTTCACACATTTTGAGCGAGTTTTTCATTCCAGTCTTTTTTTTCTTTTTCTTGTTTTCGTAGGGAACCAACACCACTAAGGTGTTGGTGATTTTTATTTTTCTTGATTTCATCATAGATTTGTAAGTTTTAATCTTTCCCTTTGTTTGTTTAACATTAATCAATCAATATCATCTTCCATTAATCTTGTTCATCTTCATCTTTTTGATTTAAAGTCTCAAGTTCTATTTTGTTGATCTTAATCCATAAAAGTAAGTGGGTTTTGTGTTTTTATTGTTTTGATTTGATGTTTATGATTAGTAGATGATTAGTGGTTAAATTGGGTTAAGTTTTGGTTAAAAACTTGGTGGATTTTGGCTAAAAATCGTGTCATTTAATCTCCCTGTTTCTCATGTTCTTGAGTTTCCCCAGATTCCGAATGAACACAAATGTTCCGGATGAAGGATCTTAGTTAAAAGTACCGAATCAGTGTTTTTGAATGTTCCGAATGAGTGTTTTAAAAAGTTCCGAATCAGTCATTTTAAAAGTTCCGAATCAATGTTTCGTTTGAAAGTTCCGAATCAGTTTATTTGAAAGTTCCGAGTCAGTTCATTTTGAAAAGTTCCGAATCAGTTTATTTTTAAAGTTCCGAATCAACTTTTTTAAAAGTTCCGAATGAAAGGTTTTTAATAGTTCCGAATCATATTTTTTTTAAAAGTTCCGAATCAGATTATTTGTGAAAAAGTTCCGAATGAGATTTTTGAAAAAGTTCCGAATCAAGTAAGTCTAAAAGTTTCGAATCAAGTAATTGTAAAAGTTCCGAATGAGTGTTTTAAAAAGTTCCGAATCAGTTTGTTCCGAATCAAGGGTTTTTATCATTTATTCCGAATCAATTAATTCTTCCGAATGAAGCTAATCTTCCGAATGAGCAGTTTTTGTCATAAATATTCCAGATCTGTTTTCTTTTGAGCATTCCGAATCAGTGTTAAGTGGTATTTACTGTTTCTGTTTTAATTGTTAAATTTTAATTCAAGTTTTATTATTTGCTTTTAAATTAATTGCTTTTAGTTTAAGTTTACATCTTAGTGCATTTAAACCTTTTAGTAGATTAGAAAACCAACCCCCTTTTTAGTAACCAAGAACAACTATTCCACTTTGAACCGTGATCGATTCGAGAAGATACCGAGAATTAATCTGAACCCCTTGCAAAACCTTTGTATCAAATGGCGCCGCTGCCGGCTCTTCTCGTAAAGATTAACAGTTTTTTGTGAGAAATTGGATTTTGGGATCCGTTCACCGTGAACGTTACTTTTTCATAAAAAATTTCAAAAACCCTAAAAATATAAAATTTTCAAAAATACAAAAAAATTAAAAAACATAAAAAACCAAAAATATTTATTGTTTGCTTTGTTAGTTCTTTTGCAGGTGTATGCGCACTCGATCAACGTCTTATCAAGATCCCGAGACTCTCGATAACTTAGACATGGCCGGTGTACACAACAACAATAACAATCCACCTCAAAACAACATGAATAATAACAACAATGAACCTCTACCGGACAAAAGCCCGATGATTAAACTTTTGCAAGCACATGTGGAGGGCAACAACGATCCAATTGTCATACCCGCGATTGCAGCCAACAACTTTGACTCAAATCCGGCTTTATTCAGATAGTCTCTGCTCAACCATTCTTGGGGCGTACCATTGATGATCCTCATGACCACATTAAAAGGTTCCTGCAACTCACGAATACGGTCAAATTCAATGGTGTTCCACAAGAGGTAATCCGTTTACAACTTATTCCCTTTTTCTTTAGAGGGACAAGCCCGTCATTGGCTTGCAAAGGAACCGCCACAAAGTATTCTGACGTGGACGGATTTGGAGACCAAATTCATAAACTACTTTTTCCCACCCTCTCGTACTACCGCTTTGCGGAATGAAATCATTAATTTTGAACAAAAGTACGATGAGACTTTTAGTGAATCTTGGGACCGTTTTAAAGAACTTTTAAGAAAGTGCCCACAACATGGTTTTACCAAAGTGCACCAAATTAACACTTTTTATAATGGTTTAATCATGAATGACCAAGATTCACTAAATAGTGCCTCGGGGGGTAATATTTTGGTTAAGAGTTCTAATGCCGCTTGGGATATTATTGAGAATAAGTCTCGTGTGCAAACCAAGAGTGTTCGGACCAATGCCTCTAGTGCTAGTACTAGTGACAACGACAAGAGACTTGACAAAATTACGTCGCTTCTTGAATCGCTTGCTACCCAAACCGCTAGCAACACCAACAGCATCAACGCTAAAAACGCTCAAGTCAATGCTGTAAGCCAACCATGTGAAATATGCGAGGGTCCTCACTCTTACACTACTTGTACTTCCACCCAAGACTATCCTCCTGAGAATGTTAACGCAGCATACGGTACCTATCCTCCAGCCGCTTATCCAGCACGTCCTCAAGGAGACCGCAACTTGCTTAGCTACCGCTCAAACAACTTTCTTTCCCCGCCCGGTTTTCCCCCACCCAATCAAAACCAACAACAAAACCTTAACCGACCCAACCAAAACCAACCTCGAGCACCATACCAACCACCTCAAAGACAACCATATCCACCTCAAAGAAACAACCAAGTTTACCAACAACCTGCTTATCAACCACCCGCCTACCATGCTCCTCCTCCCAACCAACCCACCGCATTACACCAAGATGTTGAAACCTACATGAGGACTAATGATGTGATCGTGGAAAATCTCCAGCGGGAAGTGCTCAACTTGAAAGCTGACATGGTGAAACAAGGGAACGATCTTAGAGCCGATATGCGAAATTCTTTGAGTAGTCAAACGAATGACTTAAGGAACATGATGGCTGGTTTCTTCCAAGGTAATCAAACCTCTTCTTCGGGTACTCTTCCGAGTAACACCGTGGCTAATCCAAGAGGGGAGATGAAAGCAATCACCACTCGCAGTGGCAAAGGTACCAAGGAACCCGAGCTTCCTATACCTCCACCGGTGATTGTGACTAAGGAAAACGAGTCACCTACTCATATTCCTCAACCTTCTATTTCCCCAATTCCTCCACCTCTTACTTCTACCCCTCCTCCACCCAAGGATGTGAGTGATCCTACTATTCCAAAGCCTTCCTCTTCTTCTGATATACCTTATCCTTCAAGGTTGACGAAAGAAAAGCTCAAAAGCAAGGACGATATTCAAGTTTCGAACTTTCTCAAAATGTTTAAACAATTTAATTTCAACATCTCCTTCGCTGAGGCTCTCGCTCACATGCCCAAATATGCGAAAATGTTTAAAGATCTTCTTAGTGACAAGGAGAAGCTTCTTGATATTGCTAATACCCAACTTAATGAGAATTGTTCTACAGTGCTCTTAAGGAAATTGCCAACCAAACTTGGTGATCCGGGTCGCTTCTTAATCCCTTGCAACTTCCCGGGAGTAGAGAATTGCATGGCCCTAGCCGATCTAGGTGCCAGTATTAACTTAATGCCTTAAGTGTTTGGAAGCAATTATCTCTCCCTGAGCTAGTCCCCACCAAAATGACTTTGGAATTAGCTAACCGCACGGTTGCTTATCCAGTGGGGATAGCCGAAGACGTTTTTGTAGGAGTCGACAAATTCGCTTTTCCTGCCGATTTCGTCGTGGTCGACTACGAGATGGACCCTCGTGTTCCATTAATTGTTGGTCGTCCATTCCTGAGGACCGGTCGCACTCTCATCGATGTAGAAGCGGGTGAGCTTATCATGAGAGTTGGTGACGATCAAATTGTCTTCAACATGGGTAAGATTTCTAAACAGCCTTATTCATACGAGAGTGTTAATTGTATCGACGTTCTTGATGAGGCTTGTGAAGAACACTTTAAAGATGCTTGTAAAAGTATTCCTACCTCTCCTCCCAATGTTGAGACCGTTTTCTCTATTGATTCATCACTAACTCTATTTGGAGAAAGTGATTTCCTTTGGAAAGATTTTGAAGCAACCATGGGAGATGTGAACTTAGAATATGACGATTCTCCCATCGATTGGGATGAAGACATTCGTCTCATTGAGAAACTTCTCAAAGAGGACCATATTTCTCCACCATCTCCTAAGGCTATTGCTATCGATGAACCGACTTTGAATACGCCTCCCATCGAAAATCCTCCGGATTTAGAGCTTAAGGAATTACTATCTCACCTCGAGTACGTGTTACTTGAAGACAAGAAGAAGTCACCCGTCATCATCGCGAAGGACTTGACCGAAGAAGAAAAATCTCGCCTTATCGCCGTGCTTAAAGATCATAAGAAGGCAATTGCTTGGAAAATTTCCGATATCCGTGGAATTGATCCAAACTTTTGTACTCACAAGATTCTCATGGAAGATGACTTTAAACCCGCAATCCAGAGCGAAAGAAGGGTTAATCCTCGAATTCATGACGTCATCAAACAAGAGGTTATCAAACTTCTAGATGCCGGCTTGATTTACCCTATTTCGGATTCGCCATGGGTAAGTCCCGTCCATTGTGTGCTGAAGAAGGGCGGAATAACTGTTGTTCCCAATGAACACAACGAGTTGATTCCTACTTGTCTCGTTACTGGGTGGAGAGTTTGTATCGACTATCGCAAATTCAATGATGCCACGAGAAAAGATCATTTTCCTCTTCCTTTCGTGGATCAAATGCTCGAGCGTCTAGCGGGTAATGACTATTACTGCTTCTTAGACGGTTTCTCCGGGTATTTTCAAATTCCCATCGATCCCAAAGACCAAGAAAAGACCACATTCACTTGTCCCTACGGAACATTTGCTTACAAACGTATGCCTTTCGGTTTATGCAATGCTCCTGGGACGTTCCAAAGGTGTATGATGGCTATCTTCCATGACATGGTTGAAGAAACTATGGAAGTCTTCATGGATGATTTCTCGGTTTATGGTGATTCATTCTCTGCTTGCCTTGCCAATTTAGAACGTATGCTTAAGCGGTGTGAAGACACTCGCCTTGTTCTTAATTGGGAAAAATGCCATTTCATGGTAAAAGAGGGCATCGTGCTAGGACACAAAATCTCCAAAGCCGGTCTTGAAGTGGACCGTGCTAAAGTCGATGTTATTGCTAAATTGCCTCCACCTTCAACCGTGAAGGGTGTGCGAAGTTTCCTCGGTCATGCGGGCTTCTACCGTCGCTTTATCAAAGATTTTTCTAAAATCGCTCGCCCGATGACCCACCTCTTGGAAAAAGATACTCCTTTTATCTTTTCCAAAGAGTGTCTTGAATCCTTCAACCTTCTTAAGGATAAGCTAACTAAGGCACCGGTCTTGGTTACCCCTAATTGGGAGCTTCCCTTTGAGTTGTTGTGCGATGCTAGCGACTATGCTATTGGAGCGGTTTTGGGCCAAATATTGAACAAACACTTCCAACCAATCCACTATGCTAGCAAGACAATGACGGGGGCTCAATTGCATTATACCACTACTGAAAAAGAGCTTTTAGCTGTAGTGTATGCTTTTGAAAAGTTCCGCCCCTATCTTGTCCTTTCTACCACAATCGTTTATACCGATCATTTCGCGTTGAAGTACTTGTTAACTAAACAAGATTCCAAACCAAGACTTCTTCGTTAGGTTTTGCTACATCAAGAATTTAAAATCGAAATTCGTGATAAGAAGGGAGCTGAAAACCTAGCCGCGGATCATCTCAGTAGACTTGAGGATCCTTATTAAGGGGATCATCCGAACAAAGAGATCAATGACTCTTTTCCCCTGGAGACCTTAATGTCTATCAATTCGAATCAAGATGAGACCCCGTGGTTTGCGGACATTGCAAACTACTTGGCGGGTGGAATTATCATTGACGCGTTAACATCCCAACAAAAGAAGAAGTTCTTTAAAGACATTAAGACTTACTTTTGGGATGACCCGTATCTCTTCAAACAATGCGCTGATTTGATTATTCGCCGATGTGTTGATGGACCGGCAGTGGCACAAATCCTTGACGCTTGCCACAAAGGACCCACCGGTGGTCACTTTGGTCCCAACTTCACCGCCAAAAAAGTGTTTGACTCGGGATTTTATTGGCCCACCATTTATCGTGATGCTCATGAGATGGTTAAACATTGTGATGCTTGCAAAAAACAAGGCAATATCACACATAAAGATGAGATGCCTCAAACTTTCATACAAGAATGTGAAATCTTTGATGTATGGGGCCTCGACTTTATGGGGCCATTCCCTTCATCTAAAGGAAACAAATACATCCTTGTAGCCGTTGACTACGTTTCTAAATGGGTTGAAGCCAAAGCTTTACCCACTAATGACGCAAGGGTGGTTTGTAACTTTTTGAAGTCGTTATTCGCTAGATTCGGTGTGCCTCGTGCCATTATTAGTGATCGCGGGGCTCATTTTTGCAATGATCAATTTGCAAGAGTCGTGGCTAAGTATGGTGTAAATCATCGTCTTTCTACCGCATACCACCCACAAACTAATGGCCAGGCTGAAATCTCTAACCGATGATTAAAGCGAATTCTTGAACGAACCGTGGGAGAGCATCGTGCCTCATGGGCCGATAAACTTGATGATGCTCTGTGGGCTTTTCGTACCGCTTACAAGACTCCGATTGGTTGTACACCATATCGTCTCGTGTACGGGAAAGCATGCCACCTCCCCATTGAGTTGGAGCACAAGGCTTACTGGGCCTTGAAGTGGGCTAATTTCGACATCAACAAAGTCGGTGACCTACGCAAAATCCAACTCAATGAGCTTAATGAACTCCGGAATGAGGCTTATGAAAATTCTTTGATCTATAAGGAAAAGACTAAGGTCATTCACGACTCTAATATTAAAAACCGAGAGTTCTAAGTTGGAGACAAAGTTTTACTCTTCAACTCTCGGTTGAAAATCTTTTCGGGCAAGCTGAAATCTCGTTGGTCCGGCCCATTCACCATTGCCCAAATTTTTCCATATGGTACTCTCGAGCTCGCTCAACCTAATGGACCTAATTTTAAGGTGAATGGCCAACGAGTGAAGTTGTACTTTGGTGAGGACATCTCTCATGAGATGATTCCATCCCTCACCACGTTTCCCATGAACTAATTTTGGGTCGAGTCAGGCTCGTGACTCGGTTATAAAAAACAAGCGCTCCTCGGGAGGCAACCCGAGTATCTATCCTTTTCCGTTAACCTCCTAAGTGTAGGGGGACCTATATAGGTTGTTTGTGTTTGTGTGGTGATGTGATTACAAGGTGAGTGCACTCTTGGAATCTTTGAGGAACCGTGCTCCCATGTTATCCAAAATCTGGTTCTATCTCTCAACTATCGTGATTCAATTTTCTTCATACTCACATTTGAAATTGATCACGTTAGTCGTCTCTTCCTTAGCTTGATTTAACCAACGTGCATAATGTCATAAGTGTAGGGGAGACTTTTCCCACATGCTTAAACATTGAGGACAATGTTTATATTAAGTGTAGGGGGGACTTCTATCGAAGTTTTAAGTGGACTTTTCCATGAAAATGCCTTCATTTAACCGGAAAATCATCTTTTTCAGCATTTTTCAAATTTTTAATTAACTTTGGCCATATAGACGTAATTTTTAAATTTTTATCGTTGCTTTCATATGTAAATATCCCACAATAAAGTCAAAAATATTAATAAAGTGGGGTAGCTAGTTTTGAAGTCTTTGACATATTAGGCCCGTTGCGATTATTTTGACTCAACCCGAATAGACTTATCCAAGTTTATTCTAGCTAGTATCCTTAACCATGTAGACCTTAATTGGTTTATTAGGCTAAGCATCCACGAGTCTCATTACTTGAGATTTTAAATTGTGGAGAACGAGAAATGATAGAGTCAATTATAAGTCGGTATTCTTGCACAAGAACACTTGGTGTGATTATTTGCCTATTCTCCCATCACTTGCTAATAATTTATCTGCAATAAGTTAGGTCGTACGATTTGAAAAGTTACTTAGCTTCTAGCCCAAGATCGTTTAAAAGTTGCTCGGTAATGATAAGAGTTCATAGCCAAGGCATAACTTATGAAGCGGGGCGCGAAGATTGGCGAGTCCGAAAAGGCCCTAACAAGGCATGAGGATTCCATTTTATTGCTAAAGATCCAAGGTGATGTGAAAAGCATTATTCCCAAAATCAATATGAAGGATCAAGACTCACGACGAAAAGCAATCAACTCCCATAAAGATCATGGAGAAGTCTATCCGAAAAGACCCTAACAAGGTATGAGGATAAACAGATCCAAGTCCGAAAAGGAGGCGGATCGTTGTATCTCAAAATCCCAAATAACGATTTAAGAAATAATCATGAAGTCGTGGTCAACAAAGTTGGAGTACCCCTCAAAAGTCTCCAAGTGAAGAAACTCTATTAACGAAGAGAAGACCATTATCTCAAGAACGTCTCTCAAGATATGAAGTATGAAGTACATGCCAAATATCGGCCCGAGAAAGGTCTCAAATCGTGAAGCGAGTTATGCCAAGATATGAACTTTTTGATATCCCGAGAAGCAGTTTTAAGAGATTTTGTCCTTTAGCTAACTATTAATCAAATCGTCCTACTTTGCTTTCAGCCTAAATAAACTATCGCAATAAGTCCAAAAATGCATCTTCATGATCATTATAAGACAAAAATAAAATATAAGAGATACACCTAGGAATAAGGGAGTTTAAGCATATAATTAAGCCATGTGTGTAAGTGTTTGTTTTACTAACTTATAATAACAATGATCTCGTTTTTAAGCTTAGTTTGGGGAACGTGAAACTTGAGGGTGATAAATCTTCGCAGCACCGAAGCCCTAATGTAAGTCTTAGATCTCTTTGCAATTTATTGCCATGTAGCTATTTTCAAGTGAAAATGGTTTTCTATCCTTTTGTTTCCTTTAAAGTTTTTATTTCTCTTAGAACTTCAATTTTTGTTTAGTAGTATTTAATAAGGCCAAGGTTGATTGATTATGAGAAAAGTGTAAAATTGCTTTATCACTAAGCATTGCATGAGGGCATGGCAATGGTTAAGTGTAGGGGATTTGATAGGTGTTAAAACACCCATCCTTTTACCACTTATTTCTTGCTAAAATAAGACCAAAACGCGTATTTAATGTCATTTGTTTGGAATTATGCGTGGTTTGTGTGTTTGTTGTGTTTTCAGAGCCAACCGGATAAATATTGAAGAAAACATGGGATTGCACGTGTTTTATCGAAGAAAAAGACTCAAGACGAAGTCTATTGTCCAAGAGATGCAAAAGATTTGAAGTCAATGGGACTATTTGAAGATTTATCGAAGAAAAGGACCAAAGATGGAAGATTTACATATGTCGAAGAACTCAAGTCTATTAAACGAAGAAATTTAAAGACGAGTTGAATTTATTCGTCGACAAATCCCGAATCAAAATCGAAAACGTCAACTTTTCTGAAAAGACGAGAAGACAAGAAGAAAAGAAGAAAGCCCACTCACCAACCAACCACTAGGCCTATAAATAGAAGAACCCTTCACACATTTTGAGCGAGTTTTTCATTCCAGTCTTTTTTTTCTTTTTCTTGTTTTCGTAGGGAACCAACACCACTAAGGTGTTGGTGATTTTTATTTTTCTTGATTTCATCATAGATTTGTAAGTTTTATCTTTCCCTTTGTTTGTTTAACATTAATCAATCAATATCATCTTCCATTAATCTTGTTCAACTTCATCTTTTTGATTTAAAGTCTCAAGTTCTATTTTGTTGATCTTAATCCATAAAAGTAAGTGGGTTTTGTGTTTTTATTGTTTTGATTTGATGTTTATGATTAGTAGATGATTAGTGGTTAAATTGGGCTAAGTTTTGGTTAAAAACTTGGTGGATTTTGGCTAAAAATCGTGTCATTTAATCTCCCTGTTTCTCGTGTTCTTGAGTTTCCCCTGATTCCGAATGAACACAAATGTTTCGGATGAAGGATCTTAGTTAAAAGTTCCGAATCAGTGTTTTTGAATGTTCTGAATGAGTGTTTTAAAAAGTTCCGAATCAGTCATTTTAAAAGTTCCGAATCAATGTTTCGTTTGAAAGTTCCGAATCAGTTTATTTGAAAGTTCCGAGTCAGTTCATTTTGTAAAGTTCTGAATCAGTTTATTTTTAAAGTTCCGAATCAACTTTTTTAAAAGTTCCGAATGAAAGGTTTTTAAAAGTTCCGAATCAGATTTTTTTTAAAAGTTCCGAATCAGATTATTTGTGAAAAAGTTCCGAATCAGATTTTTTAAAAAGTTCTGAATCAAGTAATTGTAAAAGTTCCGAATGAGTGTTTTAAAAAGTTCCGAATCAGTTTGTTCCGAATCAAGGGTTTTTATCATTTTTCCGAATCAGTTAATTCTTCCGAATGAAGCTAATCTTCCGAATGAGCAGTTTTTGTCATAAATATTCCGGATCAGTTTTCTTTTGAGCATTCCGAATCAGTGTTAAGTGGTATTTACTGTTTTTGTTTTAATTGTTAAATTTTAATTCAAGTTTTTTTAATTGCTTTTAAATTAATTGCTTTTAGTTTAAGTTTACATCTTAGTGCATTTAAACCTTTTAGTAGATTAGAAAACCAACCCCCTTTTTAGTAACCAAGAACAACTATTCCGCTTTGAACCGTGATCGATTCGAGAAGATACCGAGAATTAATCTGAACCCCTTGTAAAACCTTTGTATCAGTGTTATTTTTGGTTTTGTTATGATCTTTTGTATTTAATCGAAACTCTTATTTTATGACTATGTACTCGATATTTTGATTATGGTAATTTAACTTTTTGACTTTGATCAATGACTATCCTTCCTATGTTTGTTGTATTGTTAAATTCTGCATTTTATTTTAGCATAAGAAATATATAACGTGTATATTCGTGCTTGAACCTTAATTGCATTGTTGTCTTAGCACAGAGAAACAATGGTGAACACACGTAACGGAATGACCGACGAACAATTGGAAGAACTAATTACACAACGAGTGACCGCTGCATTGGCAAACATTCAAGCTAACAACAACGTGAGCCTAGCACCGCCGAACGATGTTGACAATCGACCGCCTAAGCCGTGTACTTACAAGGACTTTAGGAGTTGTGACCCTTTGAATTTTAATGGTACTGAAGGAGCTGTTTGTGACAACCGTGGTTTTGAGGTTCGTCACTTAGTCGTATTTTTAGGGTGTTATGTGTGACTATGTGTTTTATGTGTTTACGTGTTTATTTGGTGTGAATGAGGATGGTTTGGACATCGTTTATGAGTACGAAGTGCTCTTAAGTAAATCGATGAATGGCTATTTCATGAATCATAAGCTCACATTATAGTGACTATGAAGTGAAATGAAATGAAATGAAGTGAAATGAAATGAAATGAAGTAAAATGAAATGAGATCACGCGAGAATTTCGTGAAAGTTGAATTATCGTTTTCGTAGGATTTTGTGTATGTATCATACGTGATATATGTACATTAGATATATATTATCTATATTCTATGTATTATAGGAGTTTTCTATTTTAGGAAAGTTTTGAAAATAAAGTTAAGATCGAAAATTACGCAGAAAGTCGAAAAATTAGCGAAAGGGTGTCCGGTTTCGACCCGGAAGTTTATGGAAGTATAGGTAAACATAAAATATAAGGGGGAGATTGTAAATAACCCAAATATAAGGGGGTGGGTCGTGAATGGGCTGTTATGGCCGACTAAAGGAAGGAAACGGGTAGGAAAGGTCCAAGTAGAGTCCCTTTTGGGCTCAAACTTGTTAAGGAGGTTACCAAAGCCTATATAAACACCCCTAGACCCCTAAAACGACCCATAACCCTAAAATATACCTAATATCAGTTGAAACATCCATGGGGAAAGATCAAAACCGAAATATTTCATAAGGGTTAAAGGTATGTAATTAAACAAGCTCGATTAACGTTAAATTTACGTATCTAACCTAGTATGGTGGATTAGGGTTTAGGATTTTTTATTTTTGATTAGGGTTTCGTACTAGGAATGATGATTTATGTAATTAATAATATTAGGGTTCTTAATATTCAATTAATTAGGTTATTATGAGGTTTAATGATGATTAAAGGGTTTAATCATGTTTAAATTTGTTTTTAAAAACTGGGCATAATTTTTGATCCATTGTTTTGATCATATATAGAGTTATAAAAACTTTTAATTTTCGAATCTTATGTCTCTAGAAAGGTAATTGAGTTGGATTTCAAATGTAATAAACGAGAACTAAATTGGAGGTCGGAAAGTGGGTTAAAAACAGGTTACAACAGTCGGATGTCGAAGCAGTTTTGAAATCAGTCGGGTTTAAATTAATGTTTTAAGATGGTTAGGATACTTAGGAGTATAATTGGACCTTAAAACAAACATGAGACTTAGATTATATATTAAATAAAAGATCTGGAGGAGGGCTAAACAAATGGGTTAGGGTAAGACCCTCTGATGATAACAAACTTTTTATATGTTCAAAATCAGTAAATTCTGGATAGGTAAAAGTATATATATATATATATATATATATATGGAGGCCTTAACAGTAGCTTTAAGGTTGCGGCCAAAGGGGAGAGTTAGCTAACACATTTAAGGGAATAGGGTTTCTTTTACAGGGCATGTTATTTTGGTTAAGGGGGTGTTCGACCAATAGTTTGAAGTATGAAAAACGGGACTGTTTTGGGTTAAATGTTAACGGGGCAAGTTATGAACTAAACTAAGTTAAGGGCTTTATAGAGAGATGTAATGAGATTCATATGGCATATAAATGGGGTTAAGTTGTAGGAGAAGGTTAGATATCCATCATAGATTGATGAGCCATTTTGGTATGTCGTTCACGTCTTGATTGTATACGTTTGTGTGTTTAGATTTGTGCTAGAGCGCGAGTACTTGGAGAAGCTTATTCAGGTGAGTTTCATGGTCCCATGTCTTTTTATGATTTGATTTCCAGATAGGATGGAAGAGACACTGTATGGTTTTGTAAAGAATGTTGTGAATATTTTTCTAGTTTGTGATGGACTTGTGTGTACACTTATGTGATTAACTGCTATGTGATTCTTGATTGTGTTTATGATTTGGATCGGGGGACACGTACCGTCTCAGTTATTGTGGTTTGACTTGGTACCAAGGGGATGTTGACAAGGCGGGGCCTTGGGATTGGTTCATACGTGTATGGGCGCCTATGGGACCATGGTGATTGGTAAGGCTTGTAGCCTTGGAATTTTGGTTATTGGTAAGGCTTGGAGCCTTGGAATTGTGGTGATTGATTAATCTTGAATGCTAGTTGTTAATACATAATTGTAGCACACTGTCCATATGTTCTTTTGTTAATGGTTGTTATTCACAGCTTATAACTAATTTGGCGTTGGAGTCTAAACCTATGACTCTCACCAACTTTATGTTGACGTGTTTTAGTGTCTCTTTCAGGTGAGAATGTGGTTAAGCGTGAGAATAGGAGTGGCTAGCTGGAAGGCTTAGGATTGCATTTGGAGGAACCCCCTTTCCTCTTAGTATTTATTTATGTTTGAATAAGTGATTCTTTGTAGACACCTATATGTTTGTTATTTGTTAATTGTATGTCTTTGGTAAGAGGTAGATTTGTTACCTACTTACCTAGATGCCTATATTATTTGAGAAATCTTCATGACATTGTGTCACCATTTACGATATTTCCATTTCATTTAGTTATCTCTATAGACACGCTATTTTTGTGATGATATCCATACGTCACGCCTCATATTCCGCCATGGTGGGGTGTGACAGAATGGTATCAGAGCGATTGGTTATAGAGAATTAGGTTGCTTAGCCTAGTCTATAGCTTAAGGATCCCTGCATATAGGCGTCATAGGATTACGTGTGGTCTTGATTGTATTTTCCTAAATTTTATTTTTGTGAATTTTGACTAGTATGAGTTGAACTGTAGTTGCCCATACTTAGTCACCTGTTAATTTCTGTTTTGCTTTTGATAAATAATTTACTTTCACCATAGTAAGTTATTTAGTGTACCTAATGTATAGTATTTTTCTTTTGATGTTTAAGTCATGTTCCCTAAGAATCATGTGGTGATTCGAGTTACTAGGAGTAGGTGGATAGGAAGGATTTTAAGTTGTTTCCACTCTTATGGGCGACATGACTTATAACTGGTTATGATGTTGTGTTGGAGTTTGTCTATGTTGTTTTAGCTAGACTACGGATTTATGTATTATAAGAGTTTGACTATATTATTTTAATAGATGAAGTTTTGGACCTTATTGTTTATGTGGTTATGAGCTTATGTGAGTAGATGGATTTATGTGCTATATGTTGTATTGATTCTTATAAGTGTCATCATAAGAGGGAGTGCATTGAGGAAAGGGTAATTGTATAAGTATGGTGGCCAACATAGTTATACAAGTACCACAACTTCAATGGGTTCTCAAGTATGATTGCATGAAAGAGGGTTAGTACATGCTTGTATGTGATGAGATGTGGATTTTTGGTATATGTATAACGTATGGGTTTATGTAATGGTTGTCTACCATATGGCTATTCTTTAGTGTGTTATATGTTTTGGGTTATACTCATGTTGTGTGATTATGGGGTCACACGATATGGACTGGTTTTAGTGATGGGTTTTATGCCTTGTGGTAAGATGCTGATTACTCGTATGGAAAAACGAGTGTATGACGCGATTGATTGATTTGACATGTATGGTAACGAGTATGTTTTGGGTGATTTAATAGGTATATATATGCGGATGTATATATACTAGTATGTGTTAAGTTATGATATATGGTCGTTCAACAGTTATTATAACTTGAACGTACCTTGTGTTTGCTCGTGTTTTATGATGCTGGAGTTTGATGGAGTTCCAACGACGTTTTGAGTCTTTTGATGTGTGTCTACATTCGGGTATGTATTTTAATTAATGAGAACTACTAAACTTTCTTACAAATAAGTGTGGCTAATTATAGGAAAACGGTTTTGAAAATAATTTGTAAGTGTATGGTATGATATCCTGAGTTACATATTTTTTTTTTAAGTTTGTGGTATTAAGCTATAAAATAAATTTTGTCTTGATAATAATTGGATTAGTTTTCTATGTAACATGTGATAATACATTTTAAAGGGGTAAAGAAATTTTACAAAAAAATTTCTTAAGTTGAGCTAAAATTTTAGAAGTAGTTAACTAAATGGAAAGAGTAAAAAGGGAGATTTTATTATAGTAATGATAATAATAACACCACACCTTGTAAACGTGTAGTAGTTTAGTTATAACCAGCCTAAATATATTTTATAAAATAATAATAATAATATAGAATAAAATGAAAAAAAAACACTGTATTTTATAAACATGTATTGGTTTCATAATAACAAGTGAAATAAGTTTAATATGGGTAAACAAGATAATGGTTAGAATAAGATTGTAGTATACTAACTAGTTGATATCTTTGATAAAATAATGAAGATAAAAGATGAGTTTATTTTTCAAAACGAGTATGATTGATTATAGTAGTATTGAAGTTTGGTTCTTATGAGGAGTAACTAAATGGGGCGAAAGTTTAAAATTTTTTGAGGTATCGAAATTTGGTAATACTAACCGTGACGAGTCTAATTTTTCGTTGTTGGCACACTCCATTGCATCTTTTGGATTACGTTGTTTCGTTTTCAGTTGTTTTGGCTAGGGTTCATTATGGTTGATCTTTCGGTTTACCCTATATTTATTATGAGACGCGATCGTTGGAATTCTTTTGGTACACGTCATGGTTGATTTAGTTATGATGTTGTGGAAACGTTAGGATGAGAGGATAGAGTTGGGCAGTATTACTTATGGTTAGATATTAGAATGCAGAGATGTGTTTTGGTTTAAAGGTTGTGTTGAAGGAATGATTAAGATTTGTGGAGTTTTGAAACTTAGATTGGTTATGGGAATAAGGGAGTAAGTAAAATTAGTTGACTGGTCGTGGGAACGAGATGTCATGCTATGAGAAGTTGGTTGAAGTACCATTAGGAGATTGATGAAAGTACCAGCAGATGTGAGGGTAGAGTAGAAATTTTCTACTAATGGAAAGATTGGGCAAATAACACGCAAGGGAATTGGTATAGTTATGCAGGCGAGGTAGTAGTATACACGTGAAGGAAAACATGGATGTGAAAGAATGATTCGTAGGAGGCTGATTAATGGTGATTACAACAAGTAAGGAAGAGTGAGCCATTGAGGGGTTGAAGTACCTTTAGAAATATTGTGGTAGATGAGTTGAAGTTAGAGGCTACTGGGTAGTGTGAAGTTCCTAGGTAACATCATAGAGACGAGAAGGAGTACGTGAAGAGCTACATCGTAAATCAAGGAGCTGAAAGGACTACATGCCGACTGCTAGAAGGAAGCAAGAGATTTCGAAGGAGTCACAGAAGTTGCAAGGGATGGAAAGGTGACAAGCACTATGATGGGAATCTCTGTATGGTTCGTGACGAAGAAGGGCAGATCGAGTACCGGAGTGGAGTTACAAAGAGTTGAACTAGTGGATAGTGATGAATTGAATACATAACATGGGAGATTAAGAACTCGTGGAGGTAACAAGGGGAGTCGAGTGACTACGCGGATAGAATTTTTGTGAAATTCAATATCGAGGAATGAGTAGTGAATCTGCGCTGAATAAGTTCATGGAGAAGTGATTAGAGAGTCGGTTTTGTGAAGGTGTTATGAAAGATCTTTGGAAGAGACAGTTATGCATTATCCAATGCACTAGCGATTTCTATATATTTGATGAATGAAGTATGGAATTTCTGTTGGACAAGATAGTGTAGGAATTAGGGAGAACCATGGAAGGAGAGAACCAAGTATTCCTAGAAGATGATGATTGAAAGTACCTCATGTTGGGTGCAAGATCAAAATAGAAGTATGAGATTTGAATAAGAATTTAAAATATGGCTTAATTTAGACAAATAGAAACTAATATGGGTATAAGATGAGAGTGTGATACGCATGGGATCACATAAAACTCTAGTCTGTCCCTATTAGGAGGGAGTAGGAGAACTGATCGTGAGGAAAAACAAGTGAAGCTACTTGGAAAAATTTTGAGGTATAGATGACTTGAAAGCTGGAAGCATAACATCGTGATGTATGTCATGAGCCGAGGAAGAAGAAGGAAGTGTGGATAGATGTGAATCATGAATGAAATAGGTAGAGATAGGAAGTGAAGGTAAAACTTTGGTATAGCCTAATGAGTAGACTAAGGCACTAAGCATGTTAATATTGTTGTAGTGTGGAAAGGAAATGGTACTGACCTATACTGTCTGATTGGAAGGCTTAGTATCGATAATCGAATGGTTGAGGAGTTATAGATGTGATGTGTCATGAGAGACGAAGGGCTTGGTCTAACTGAGACAAGATGAGGAGCACTATGACCTTGAAGGTAAGACATTGTGTCGTTATAAAGGAAGTGTTGAGTATCAGGGAAAAAAAATCTTTCATGGAGAAAAGTGAGAAAGAAGTGTATAGGTGCTACTAATGATCTATCCAAATTTTATGGAAGTAGTTGTAGCATGGGTTTGGATGGCTGTTGATAGACTAACTGAGATAGCCGTCCTTTTGGTGATGTGTATAGATCATAAGTTGATTTGGATTGGAAGAGCCTCGTTGTGATAAACTAATCAATATGTAAAATATCGTCATAGGTCACTTGTGTAAGGAAATTGTAATTTTTAAGTAGTTTGTGGTATGGACTAAAGGGAGTTGATGAACATGATTGGACATGAGTATATCCGCCTAACTGAAAATGGATGGACGAAGTGAGAACTTGCTACAAGTATAGGAGTCGTGTTGAGAGCTTGGGTGACTGATTTAGAGGGAGGTGGGAAACTCGTTAGCAATGTTTGAGTTTTCATATAATGATAGTTATCATACTAGAATTCGATGAATGCCATTTGAGGCACTATATGGAAGGATAGGGTGAGTTTCCCCTATTGCGGACTAGAATTGGTGAAAGAGGTTGCTAATATAATAATGGTGTTTGTGGAAAGGACGAGAGAAACAAGAGATGATATGTTAAAAAGGAGGAAACCACTACAGTTTAGTGACAAAGTTATGTAGGAAGTTTCACCCATAGTAACGGGGGCATGTTTTGGTAAAAGAGAAAAGTTGATGTCGAGTTTTGTATGTCAATTTATGATCTTTGGAAAGATTGGACCAATAGCTTATGGGTATAGAATTACCTGGGGAATTGGGTGGTGTACATGATATATTTCATGTATTAAGATTTGGGAAATGTTGTTTGAGAATGCATATTTGCATGTACGGTTATTCGGGATTAGTGTTAATAAGAGTCTTCGATTTGTCAAAGAGTCATTTGTGAGATTTATGGGCTGTGAAGTCAAGAGTTTGGGAATGAATTTAAATATTGTTGGTTAATATATCTAGTAAATTGATTCATGAACTAAAGTTCACGTGGAAATGAGAGGAGTTCAATTAGAACAAGTATCCTCATGTGATTCGTTGATTGTGTGTTTGATCCTAAGGATTAAATCTCGGGACGATATTTCTATTAGGAGGGAGTAATGTGACAACCGTGGTTTTGAGGTTCGTCACTTAGTCATATTTTTAGGGTGTTATGTGTGACTATGTGTTTTATGTGTTTACGTGTTTATTTGGTGTGAATGAGGATGGTTTGGACATCGTTTATGAGTACAAAGTGCTCTTAAGTAAATCGATGAATGGCTATTTCATGAATCATAAGCTCACATTATAGTGACTATGAAGTGAAATGAAATGAAATGAAATGAAATGAAGTGAAATGAAATGAAATGAGATCACGCGAAAATTTCATGAAAGTTGAATTATCGTTTTCGTAGGATTTTGTGTATGTATCATACGTGATATATGTACATTATATATATATTATCTATATTCTATGTATTATAGGAGTTTTCTATTTTAGGAAAGTTTTGAAAATAAAGTTAAGATCGAAAATTACGCAGAAAGTCGAAAAATTAGCGAAAGGGTGTCCGGTTTCGACCCGGAAGTGTATGGAAGTATAGGTAAACATAAAATAGAAGGGGGAGAGTGTAAATAACCCAAATTTAAGGGGGTGGGTCGTGGATGGGCTGTTATGGCCGACTAAAGGAAGGAAACGGGTAGGAAAGGCCCAAGTAGAGTCCCTTTTGGGCTCAAACTTGTTAAGGAGATTACCAAAGCCTATATAAACACCCCTAGACCCCTAAAATCGACCCATAACCCTACAATATACCTAATATCAGTTGAAACATCCATGGGGAAGATCAAAACCGAAATATTTCATAAGGGTTAAAGGTATGTAATTAAACAAGCTCGATTAACGTTAAATTTACGTATCTAACCTAGTATGGTGGATTAGCGTTTAGGATTTTTGATTTTTGATTAGGGTTTCATACTAGGAATTATGATTTCTGTAATTAATAATATTAGGGTTCTTAATATTCAATTAATTAGGTTATTATGAGGTTTAATGATGATTAAAGGGTTTAATCATGTTTAAATTCGTTTTAAAAACTGGGCAGAATTTTTGGTCCATTGTTTTGATCATATATAGAGTTATAAAAACTTTTAATTTTAGAATCTTATGTCCCTGGAAAGGTAATTGAGTTGGCTTTCAAATTCAAGAAACGAGAACTAAATTGGAGGTAGGAAAGTGGGTTAAAAACAGGTTACAATAGTCGGAGGTCAAAGCAGTTTGGAAATCAGTCGGGTTTAAATTAATGTTTTAAGATGGTTAGGGTACTTAGGAGTATAATTGGACCTTAAAATGAACATGAAACTTAGATTATATATAAAATAAAAGATCTGGTGGAGGGATAAACAAATGGGTTAGGGTAAGACCCTCTGATCATAACAAACGTTTTATATGTTCAAAATCAGTAAATTCTGGATAGGTAAAAGTATATATATATATATATATATGGAGGCCTTAACAGTAGCTTTAAGGTTGCGGCCAAAGGGGAGAGTTAGCTAACACATTTAAGGGAATAGGGTTTCTTTTACAGGGCATGTTATTTTGGTTAAGGGGGTGTTCGACCAATAGTTTGAAGTATGAAAAACGGGACTATTTTGGGTTAAATGTTAACGGGGCAAGTTATGAACTAAACTAAGTTAAGGGCTTTATAGAGGGATGTAATGAGATTCATATGGCCTATAAATGGGGTTAAGTTGTAGGAGAAGGTTAGATATCCATTATAGATTGATGAGCCATTTTGGTATGTCGTTCACGTCTTGATTGTATACGTTTGTGTGTTTAGATTTGTGCTAGAGCGCGAGTACTTGGAGAAGCTTGTTCAGGTGAGTTTCATAGTCCCATGTCTTTTTATGATTTGATTTCTAGATGGGATGGAAGAGACACTGTATGGTTTTGTAAAGAATGTTGTGAATATTTTTCTGGTTTGTGATGGACTTGTGTGTACACTTATGTGATTAACTGCTATGTGATTCTTGATTGTGTTTATGATTTGGATCGGGGGACACGTACCGTCTCAGTTATTGTGGTTTGACTTGGTACCAAGGGGATGTTGACAAGGCGGGGCCTTGGGATTGGTTCATAGGTGTATGGGCGCCTATGGGACCATGGTGATTGGTAAGGCTTGTAGCCTTGGAATTTTAGTTATTGGTAAGGCTTCGAGCCTTGGAATTGTGGTGATTGATTAATCTTGAATGCTAGTTGTTAATACATAATTGTAGCACACTGTCCATATGTTCTTTTGTTAATGGTTGTTATTCACAACTTATAACTGATTTGGCGTTGGGGTCTAAACCTATGACTCTCACCAACTTTATGTTGACGTGTTTTAGTGTCTCTTTCAGGTGAGAATGTGGTTAAGCGTGAGAATAGTAGTGGCTAGCTGGAAGGCTTAGGATTGCATTTGTAGGAACCCCCTTTCCTCTTAGTCTTTATTTATGTTTGAATAAGTGATTCTTTGTAGACACCTATATGTTTGTTATTTGTTAATTGTATGTCTTTGGTAAGAGGTAGATTTGTTACCTACTTACCTAGATGCCTGCATTATTTGAGATATCTTCATGACATTGTGTCACCATTTATGATATTTCCATTTTATTTAGTTATCTCTATAGACACGCTATTGTTGTGATGATATCCATACGTCACGCCTTATATTCCGCCATGGTGGGGTGTGACACTGTTTGGGTTAGCTCGTTGGGTTGAAAAGATGGAATATGTGTTCCGTGTTAGTGGATGTACTGTTGAAAACCGAGTGACTTATTCTACTTGTACTTTAGTTGCTGGAGCGTTGACATGGTGGAACACCCATGTGCAGACAGTTGGAGCCGAGGAGGCGTATGGAATGAGTTGGGAGGAACTTAAGAAGTTGTTGACTAAGGAATACTGTCCTCGTAACGAAATTCAGAAAACGGAAATTGAACTGTGGAACCTGACTGTGAAGAACAATGACATTGGTGCGTACACTAGGAGGTTCCAAGAGTTCTGTTTGCTATGTCTTGGAATGGTTCCAGATGAAGAAAAGAAGGTTGAGCGCTACATTTGGGGTTTACTTGGTAGAGTTCAAGGGAATGTGACATCGTCTGGACCGAGAAAAGTTAGTGATGCTATAAGGATGGCTCACAGTCTGATGGACCAAGTTGTTCGAGCAAATGCTGGAAATGTCGTGGACAACAAGAGAAAATGGGGGAATAACCAAAGGAACAACCATGGGAACTATCCGAATAAGAGGCAAGAAACCGTGAAGGCGTACACTGCTGGTACTGAGGAAAAGGGAGTATACAATGGGACGTTACCTTTGTGCAACCGATGCAAGCATCACCATAATGGACAATGCAATGTACAATGTCACAACTGCAAGAAAACTGGACACATTGCTAGAGACTGTAAGCCACCACCCAACCCGAAAGCCAACGTCACTTGTCTTGAATGTCAGCAAAAGGGACACTACAGCAATGAGTGCCCAAAGAAAAAGAATAAGGACCAAGGAAAGATTGCTAAAGCTGGGGAAGCTCGTGCAAGGGTCTATGTGATAGGAGGAGGAGAAGCGCAACAAAACCCCGATGTCGTGACGGGTACGTTTCTTCTCAATGGTCGTTATGCTTCTATTTTATTTGATACTGGATCCGATAGGAGTTTTGTGTCGACTGTTTTTAGTGATTTACTTGATGTGACCCCTTCGCCCTTAGACACTAAGTACACTATTGAGTTAGCTAATGGGAAGTTGATAGAAGCCGACACTATACTTCGTGGATGTACTTTAAATCTTCTAGGTCATCCTTTCGTAATTGACCTTATGCCTGTTGAGTTAGGGAGTTTTGACGTGATTATCGGAATGGATTGGTTGTCGAGATACCATGCTACGATTGTATGCGACGAGAAGATCGTTCGTTTACCATTCGGTAATGAAGTTTTGGAGGTACAAGGGGATACAAGTAACGGAAGTCACGACTGAACATTATCTCGCGTGTCAAGGCTCAGAAGTTGTTGTCGGAAGGTTGCCACGTATTTTTGGCCTGTGTTACTGAAAAGCAGACGGAAGAAAAACAGTTGGAAGATGTACCTATCGTACGGGATTTTCCGGAAGTCTTTCCTGAATATTTGCCTGGATTACCGCCGGCCAGACAAGTTGAATTCCAGATCGATTTAATACCAGGAGCCGCACTTGTTGCTCGAGCGCCTTACCGTTTAGAACCGTCGTAAATGCAAGAACTAGCGATGCAACTACAAGAGTTGACTGATAAAGGATTCATAAGACCGAGTTCTTCAGCTTGGGGAGCTCCAGTCTTATTTGTAAAGAAGAAGGATGGAAGTTTTCGGATGTGTATCGACTATCGTGAGTTGAACAAACTTACCATTAAGAACCGTTACCCGTTACCTAGGATCGATGATCTGTTTGATCAGTTGCAAGGATCGAGCGTTTACTCGAAGATTGACCTTAGGTCTGGTTATCACCAATTGAGATTCCGTGAGGAAGATGTTGCAAAGACTGCTTTTAGGACTAGGTATGGACACTATGAGTTCCAAGTGATGCCATTCGGTTTGACAAACACACCTGCTGTGTTTATGGACCTCATGAACTGGGTGTGTAAACCGTATTTGGACAAGTTTGTCATTGTGTTCATCGATGACATACTAATTTACTCCAGGAATGAGAAAGAACATGAGGAACACCTTAAGATAATATTGGAATTGCTTAAGAAGGAGGAATTGTACGCTAAGTTCTCGAAGTGTGATTTTTGGTTGCCAAGAGTACAATTCTTAGGTCACGTTATTGATAGCAAGGGGATTCATGTTGATCCTGACAAGATTGAATCAATTAGGTAGTGGACTGCTCCTACGACATCGACTGAAATTCGCCAATTCTTAGGACTCGCCGGATATTACCGAAGGTTCATCGAGGGATTCTCGAAGATCGCGAAACCATTGACGAAGTTGACTCAAAAGAAGGTGAAATACGAATGGGGAGATAAAGAGGAATTAGCATTCCAGAAGTTGAAACAAATGTTGTCTTGCGCGCCTATTCTATCGTTACTAGAAGGATCGGAAGACTTTATGGTCTACTGTGATGCATCAGCAAAAGGATTGGGAGTTGTGTTGATGCAAAGGAAGAAAGTTATCGCCTACGTGTCTCGACAATTAAAAACGCATGAGAAAAACTACACTACGCACAACTTGGAGCTAGGAGCGGTGGTATTTGCCTTGAAGTTGTGGAGACACTACTTGTATGGAACCAAGTGTGTCGTCTATACCGATCATAAGAGTTTGCAACATATTCTTGACCAGAAGGAACTGAACATGAGACAACGTCGATGGATCGAGTTTCTCAGCGATTATGACTGTGAAATCCGCTACCACCCTGGGAAGGCCAATGTAGTGGCGGATGCGCTAAGTAGAAAGGAACAATTGATGACACGTAGAGTTATATCGTTAGCTATGGTTATCAATCCGAACTTACCTGTGAAAATTCGTGAAGCACAAACCAAAGCCCTTAAGCCTGATCATGTTGAATCTGAGAAATTAGGAGGAATGGTTACTAAGAAATTGGACACTAGCACTAATGGAACGCTATGTCTGAATGGTAGAAGTTGGTTACCACAGTTTGGAGGACTAAGGGAAGTGATTATGCACGAGTTGCATAAATCTAAGTATTCGATTCACCCAGGATCTGACAAAATGTATGAGTATATGAAGAAGCTATATTGGTGGCCAAATATGAAAGCTGAAATCGCTAAGTATGTAGGGAAGTGTCTGACTTGCGCTAGAGTGAAAACAGAACACCAAAAACCATCTGGATTGTTAGTTCAACCCATAATTCCTATGTGGAAGTGGGAAAACATAACCATGGATTTCATAACTAAGCTACCTAAAACGAAAAACGGATACGACACAATTTGGGTAATTGTGGATCGACTTACGAAATCTGCACACTTTTTGGCTATGAAGGAAGATGATTCAATGGATAAGCTTACGAGACTTTACCTGAAGGAAGTAGTCGCAAAACATGGGATACCGATCTCGATAATTTCCGATAGAGACGGTAGATTCACTTCAGAGTTCTGGAAATCACTTTAGAAAGCGTTGGGTACGCAATTGGACATGAGTACTGCTTATCACCCGCAGACTGACGGACAGAGTGAGAGAACTATTCAAACGCTGGAGGACATGTTGCGTGCTTGTGTGCTTGACTTTAGGAAGCAATGGGACAGACATTTGCCTCTAGTGGAATTCTCTTACAACAACAGTTATCATACCAATATTAAGGCTGCATCGTTTGAAGCGTTGTATAGTCGTAAATGTCGCTCGCCTGTGTGTTGGGGATAGTCAACTCACTGGCCCTGAACTCATTCGTGAAACAACTAAGAAGATTGTTCAAATCAAGAGCCGAATTCAAGCAACCCGTAATCGTCGAAAGAGTTACGCTGACGTTCGACGTAAGCCTCTCGAATTTCAAGTGGGAGACAAAGTGATGCTAAAAGTATCGCCTTGGAAAGGTGTGGTACGTTTTGGCAAGCGAGGAAAGCTGAACCCCCGTTATATTGGACCTTTCAAAATTCTGGCAAAGGTTGGAACCGTAGCCTATCGAATCGAACTACCACAAGCGTTGAGCCGTGTGCACAGCACTTTTCATATATCGAACTTGAAGAAGTGCCTTTCTGATGAGACACTCGTTATACCGTTGGAGGAACTCCGAATCGACGACAAGATGCAATTTGTCGAAGAACCTGTTGAAATCATGGACCGTGAGGTCAAACGATTGAAGCAGAGTCGTATTCCGATCATCAAGGTGAGGTGGAATTCTAAACGTGGACCTGAGTTCACTTGGGAGCGTGAGGATCAATTTCGCAAGAAATATCTGCAACTCTTTGACAACTCTAGAACCTGTGACACTCCTAAGCTTTGAGGACAAAGCTTCTTTATCAAGGGGATGATGTAACACCTGGTAATTTTTCTACTTTGTAAAATGACTATTTTACCCTTTGACTTTTTATTTTGTCAAGTACGTGATTTAACTGTGTTGGAACCAGGAGGTTATCCCGCGTTTTCTGAAAAACTGTTTGATGACGAGTAATGACTTGACACTGTGCTCAGTCATTATTCTGAACACTTTCTGTGAATCTGACCAAAATGCTGAGAAGGTCAATGAATTGACGATAATCCGTGAGATTATTCGTTATCTGTGAATTATGTGCTTAATTGTTTAGTTTTTAACAGCGTGATCGTATTTTCATGAACAGCGTACTTAAATATTTCTGTATATGTTTATATGCCTGTATTTTAGTATTTTGCTATTTATAGTAATAAATCGTATTTTCTGTGAATATTTAATTAACGTATCGCGTTTTCGTATTTTACGTCGTTTTTACGTTTGACCGTCGTTAGCATGCATAAAATACTTTATAAATTATAAAATATCAGTTTTCGTTGAAAAATCATAAATTTAATATATTTCCTCAAATTTTTAAGTTTTACGTAATTTTAAACATAACTATATACTTTTCGACATTTACCTAAAACTAACTAACCTTTTTACCTTAAACATTCTAACTACTTACCATAGTAAAAAATTTGAATTATTTACTCTTGTGGGACCCCCCCCCCCCCCCCCCCTAACCGGCCAAACTACACACCACATGAAGGAAAACCAAATTTTCTTCATTTTGCCATTTTAAGCTTAAGCTTACACACCTTACAAGTTTTAACCTATTAACCCTTTTCACCTCAAAATCATTTCACATTATTCACTCATTTTACTTCACAAAAAAAACACATCTCTCCCTTCTCTCTCTAAAACACACGGCACAAACACCATAACCAAAACCTCCATTGTTGATTTTTACAAGCTTCATTTTAAGAACATCTAGCACAAAATAAATACATCCTAGGGTTTGTGCAAGCATAAGGAAGAATGGGTTTTCTTGGTTTCTTGATTTGAGAAGTTTTGGTTGTAGTTTATAGAAGTTGGGTTTTGTTGATTTTTAGTTGATTAGAGCGTAGATCGGGTTATCGTGGTTACGTAGAATCGTTACTCAAGGTTATTTCTTGAACCTTTTTCGATTATTTCTTTTTCATGCATAATCTATGTAGATCTATGCATGCATGTTATTCATCAACTATTTTCTTGAAATAAAAGATAAAATTATTTTTGGTTATGAAATATTTTAGATCTATGAAAATTATGTGTGGATCTGTTAGATCCATGCATGAAAATGTTTTAATTGAAAGACTTGTAAAATATAAAAATGTATATTTTTAGATTTATGAATTTGAAGATAAATCTTGTATTTTGAGTGTGTTTATGAATAATTGAAGGGAGCTAGTAGTGTTACTAGTAGTGGGTACGCTTGAAAATGGTCGAAAACGAGCTTTTACGAAAAGTATATAATCTGTCCGATTTTTATAAGAGGCATAGAGGGTCGTAAAAATTGTTTTGACCCTAGTTTACTACGATATTATGAAAATATAAGTTATTACCTTCGTTTCGATATATTATGGGCTAAAAATGAGTAAGATATGGTCGTTTAAATTTCGTTGTCGGAAAACTTAATTTTTGTGAAAAAGACTATAATTAGCTTGCTGTCTAGATTTTTAAAGTGGTCGAAACGACGTTTTCGAGTTAAACGGAGTTGTTTTAAGTGTCGAAATGGGTAATAAATGGTATGTATAAATGTTGGACTCGTTTTGTAAAGGGGTATTAGCGCGAAATATGAATACTTGGTGCATAGTTAAAAGTTTGAGCGTTGAAAGTGGAAATTGATACTATTGCGGGAAAATGACTTGTTGAAACATTGGCGATTGAGAAAGTGTTGAAATTAGGGGTTTTAGGACGAGATTTGGGTACTTACTAAAAATGGCAAATTTTTATGTGACGCCGAAGGGCTGCCGAATTTTTGTTAGAAATCGTGTTGGAAAATTTATTAAGATATATTTGGATAATTTAAAATTTACGCCGAAAGGCTGTCGAATTTCGTCGAGTCAAAAATAAATACTTTTGTCTAAGTATATATATTATAATGCTTATAACGATATAATATCTACAAGTCACGATTTTAACTACAAAATAATATATACATGATTGATGAGTAACGTACGTGACGAACTATTGTGACTGATTTGCTAGCGCCTAAACTATAGTATTATATTTAGGTTGTTGCTAGAGTTGCTCGCTACTATTTGATCATACTTGTGAGGTTTGAATCGTTGCTTGAGGTGAGTTTATAGATCCCTATTAAACTGTTTTATATGTTTAATGTTTTGGGATGTGATAAATGCTTTCGATGCTTACTTCTGGACGCAAGTAAAACTTGATTTCTGTGAACGTTTTGTGAACATTGTTTATGAGATAGCTTAAGTTACTTTAGCCGTAGTCCCCACTATCGTGAATCGTTAATTACTCCGCTGGAGTAAGCTTTTATGATATGGATAGATCTATTGAGGGTTGACAACCTCCACTCGGGAATTCTGACGCCGGACGAGTGTATACCATTTGTGTGAACGGAGTTATCTTGCCTAGGTACTCTCTTGGGGCAAAACTTATGTATACAATCTATTGTATGCACTGGATCATTAGTTTCGATGTCATGAGCTTAGCTATCATAAATATTGTGAACACTCGATTTATCCTACACTTGGCACTATACCTCCTATAGTAGCATGTGTACATGAAATGAAATCTGAAATCGATTTACTATGAATTTTTACTTGAAACCTATATTCTCACCAACTTTATGTTGACCCAATTTAGCATTTATCTCAGGTAATTGATGATGATTAGTATTTGTTGTGTGAAGTACTTGGAGTCCGCATGCATTTCATGGCTATCTTCGGACATTTATCTACTTATGCTTTTGAACTGTTATCTCGTTGATGTTTAAAACTTTTATATTCCGCTACGCTATCTTTTGAAACCGAGACCTTTTGTACTTTGATGTTTTTATTAAATTCAACGAGGTATTTTTATAAAACGTCTCATTTAGAGTCGTTATCTTGTACCTTGAACTATGATACAATGACGTAACAGCCCCCGAGCTTCACCGCTTCCGCATATCACATTTTGGGGTGTTACACTTACTCTCATGAGTCAACTTACAGTCAAAACCGTGTGAAACATTGTTCCTCATAATTCTCAATCCTAAAAACTCGATGTCACGAGTAAAAATGCTTCATTCTTCTTAAGTCAACTAATCTAGTCACATACAGGTACGGAACCTTCGGACCCTTCCCCAAAGGGTCTGGCCGGGTCTGGGTATTTCCCTTAAAATTTAAAGTTTTAAACTTTTTGCCCGTTATCTGTCGGACCCCTCCCTAAATGGTCCAAGCGGTCCCAAATCTGCAGGTTTGAAAAATAAACACCATCTTACACTCATTTAATTACTCACTAATCCAAAAATTTTCTTCTTCTTCTTCTCAACCACATAACTGATCTTCTTTACATTTACTCTTGCCTTCCTTCTCTTCCAATAACATATAACCTTAATTTAATTCAAACACCTTCTTTCTCACTACTTAAAGCATGCTCGTCCCTCCTAAAATTCCTCACTTCTTCATCCACGTCTCTCCATCACAGAAATATAACTATGACTAAAGGATCTTCATCATCTAGCAAACCTCTTAGAAGAACGACACGCATAAGTGTCCGTCCTTCATGCTTTCACTTTCCGAAACCTTCAACACCACCATCTTAATCTTAAAACCCTCATGATTCACCAATTCATCAAAAATATCTCAAGAATTAGGACCACACTCTTCTACACCATCTTCACCCGTCTCCGCCTCATCTTAAACAACCTCTCCTACCACCATACAAACCTCATCACCTATTAAAAGCTTTGACACACCTCCTACATCACCACTTCCTTCACACCCAAATGAGGCTAATGCTACAAAATGAGTCCTCTCTTTCTCCTATGCCTCCTCCACCAACATTATCCGCACCACTACCACAAACACTCCATATACCAACTATTTCCTTCACCAATACACCAACAATCCCATATTTCATGGATCTAGATGATTCTTTATGGATAGAAGAAGCCTCTTTCCGTCATTTATCATCTCAACCCTCACCCACTAATGTATTGCCACCTCCAACTACTCAAGATCAATGCAACTTCAATAGACAACAAGCTTTTGATGACATGATCTGTAGACATCTACGCGAAACCCAACAACACATTGCTCTTCATGGTTCCTCACCAGCCTCTTCACATCATGCAAACCACTTTCATCCCACAAACCTCTTAGTTTCTCCACAATGTAACCATTGTCGTTACATGCATACTCTTATCACAAATATGCGTCAAGAGATGCGTGTCACCTTTCACAGTATTCTAGATGGCATTGCTACACTTCTACACCCCCCTTCTCAGTAATATTCCCAAAGTTCAACACCTCAAGCATCCCTCATTTTTATCTGCTTTACTTTTTGTCTCCAGGGGACACGGACCCCGACGGACCCTTTACCTCTTGGGTCCAGCAACCCAAAGGGTCCGTGGGTCTGTCTGCTTTTTACTTCTTTTTATTTTCTTTTGTTTATCAAATGTAACAAATTATCTTACCAAATGTTTCACATGCTTTTTAAGCTGTATATTACTTTGGGGCAAGATGAATGAACCCTTGTTATTTAATTTAAGATTTTTCCAAATATGATATATGTGTAAATATTATGTGCTCATACTTTGTGGCAATGTCTCGACTTTTCTCGAGAAAACTAACTTTCTATTTCAGTGATTATACACATATGAGCATGAAACAAGGGGGATTCATGTTAGATGATCACAAATTCATTTACGAATTTTTTTTAATGTGTAAATTCAAGTCCATTGTTGGGCTAATTCAGGTCCATGTACAAATATTATGTACTTCTCTATCATCTTTCTTGCAGGATTTTCATAATCTATGGCTCCCGATTCTCCAAATTAGGGAGAGTTTGAATCGAGGGGGAGTCATGGAAAAATTATTTGCTATCTATATTGCTTATATCATCATAACACAATATCTCTCTCAAACCATTTTTCCACAACAACCCTTCCCTTTTTCTTTCGAAAAAAGGGGGGAGAAGAGAAATATAAGTCCATATTTCTAAATAACTTATATGTTGATGAAATTTCCAACAAAAAATAAGTCAATGTTTTGTCTTCAACAAAAAGAGGGAGATTATAAATGCAAATATCGCACTGAAACGATATTTATGTTTTAATCATGATTAACGTTTTGTTAACGACAAAAAATCGAACATAGTTTTATGTTTGAACTATAAGCATCATATAAGTTATCTTAGTCCATGAACTTATACACTAAAGCTTTATATAAAAAGTATACAACTTATTTAAGCATAAATAAGAAAAATAAAAATGTCTCCATATGTTGACATTGACTTCTAAATGTCAGATATATTAAGTCAAACAAGGCACGATATAATTGTTTCTTGTGGTGTTGGACAAACATTTAAGAGGCAACAAAATTCAGACCCACCAGACCTCGGCAAAGGTGAAAGGCGAAGGCCTGACAGGTTCCGTGAGGTGTGGTAGCTTGCCTATAAATAGAACCTTTGCCCAAGCTTATCACTCACCCCTTTCTATCTAATCTTCTCTCTAATCTCAGTATATATCTAACCTTCTAATCTATCTTGTCTATCCTCTTCTTTCTTGTGATTTAGATCCTTGTTCATATAAACATCGGTCACGAGAATTCTCAACTCTAAGCTTTGATCCTTCAAGGCTTCACATTACGTGAAACTGTAAAATGTTACCTACACTATCACCATTGTTGTGCCCATTCATCTATCTACTTGTATAAAGTGTGGTTGGTGTTATAACCATAAGTCTAGAAGTGTATAAGGAGTTGTTGTGCCTTTGTAAAGAACGAGCCATCTTAAACTTAGGTGTCATTACAGATTGTAAGTTTGCGTGTGAAGGTTTCTCCACCGTTGAAGGAGATTCATTTATTAGTGAAGTAGAACTATCGAGTAGATACTCGAGGAGTGGAAGTAGGGGCCAGATAAGTGAGATCTTGCTAGGCCGAACCAGTATAAATCATCGTGCATTATGGTTTGTTTCTTTATTGCTTCAAGTCATTTACATTACTGATTCATACGTCGTCTATATCCATTCTAAATCACAAAAATGTTTGTAAATAATTAAAACTAATCGATAAAAACTATTAAATCCCTCTTTTAGTTTTCTACACAACCCATCAGACATGAGGAAGTGATCGAATTTACTCATTTTTTAGGCCGAAAGATGAGCCCAAGTGAACGTAAAACCTTCTATTTCAACGTCAACAAGCCCGAATTAACAATAAAATTGTTAAATATCCTAGCATCATACATATTAAAATTACACCCCCACCGTTCCTCTTTCTGCCTAACTTCATTGAAATTCCCCATAACGATGTACTCAACGTTCCAGCGATTAATGATAGAAGATAAATAGCTCCACAATAAACGCTTAGAAGACACTTCTTGAGGAGCGTAGACAGAAATAACTAGTGTTGGGAATACGTTTTTACGTATTTAGAAAAGAACGGTCACTCCAATGATATTGGGCTCGTGATCCAATATAGCCCATATAGCCCACATGTAGGGTGGGCTATATATACCCCCTCCTAGCATGTTAGGAGGGGTTGGTCACTTTGTGTTTACACACATTTCATCTTAATCAACCATTCCTCTCTTTCTCTCCTTTCTCTCTCTACCTTTCTCTCTCTAAGTTCTTTCATTTCCATCCATCTCAATAGATAATTCATACATGCTTAACCCTTAGAAAATGTAGACCTACAATTGGTATCAAGAGCCTTGGTTGATTCTTCGGATTTGAGCATTTTTATCTATTGATTTACTTGGTCAAAATTTTTTTCCTTTTCTTTTGTCCCGAATCTGTGATAACATTTGGAGTTGCGTGTTTGTTTTATATTTATCATCATTTTTGTATGACTTTTGTGGGAATTGGTGCTACGAGTCAGTATCTCAAACTTTAGCATAATTTTTGTGGGATAATCTCATTCACAAAAGTATAAGTTTTTTTTGTATTCTCAAAAGTATCAGTTTTTTGTTGTCAAAAGTCTTTTATAAAAAGTATCATTTTTTATTTTATTTATTTGTTCCTGTTGTCTATTCATTTGTCGGCTAAGGGTTTATCATTCCGATACTCTTTCTGACACCTTTTCCGACGGTTTCAAGCTGCCTTATTCCGATCTTTGTGCATTCCGATCGCAATAACCATAAGGTTCTACTTTGCGATCACGTATTCTGATACCTTATTCCGACGTGGATTCCGATCGTACTTTGCGATCGTGGATTGCGATGGTTTTTAAGGGACATTGAGACGAAACTCTGCTGAAATTTCTTCGTGACATTCCGATGGTGAGTTTTTAAAACATTGCGATGAAAGTGTTTTTGATTATTGCGATGGAAGTAGTTTTGAGTATTGCGATGGATGTTTGTTGATATTGCGATAAACAAGACCCTATTGATATTGCGATGACTGTTTAAAATATTGTGATACAAACAAAGTGTTGACTCAGACAAAACTTGGACTAAAATCATTTTTGACCAAAATCAGGCAAGACATCCTCGTCTAACACCATCATCCGAGACCATACTCATCAGACTCATAAAACAAACAACAAGACCCTCACAACAAGACCCTCGAACAACAAACTCTCCCCACACCTGCTACCTCGTCTCATCAAGACTCGAACACAACAAGACCAACAAGACTCTCTGATTGGTGGAAAAACACCCATCCTTTTACCACTTATTTCTTACTAAAACAAGACCAAAACGCGTATTTAATGTCATTTGTTTGGAATTATGCGTGGTTTGTGTGTTTGTTGTGTTTTCAGAGCCAACCGGATAAATATTGGAGAAAACACGGGATTGCACGGGTTTTATCGAGGAAAAAGACGAAAAGATTAAGTCTATAGTCCAAGAGATGCAAAAGATTTGAAGTCAATGGGCCTATTTGAAGATTTATCGAAGAAAAGGACCAAAGACGGAAGATTTACCTATGTCGAAGAAACTCAAGTCTATTAAATGAAGAAATTAAAAGACGAGTTGAAATTATTCGTCGACAAATCCCGAATCGAAATCGAAAACGTCAACTTTTCTGAAAAGGCGATAAGACAAAAAGAAAGGAAGAAAGCCCACTCACCAACCAAGGGAGAAGCCTATAAATACTCCTCCCATTCGAGACTTTCCACTAGTTCTTTTCTGTTACAGTTTTTCCTATTTCGTAGGAAGAAAACCATCTCCCTTAAGGAGTGGTTTTCATCTTTGTTTGATTTCTTCCAATCTTGTAAGTTTGATCTTTCCACTTTGTTTTTGAATCCTAAATCATTAATACAAGTCTACTTTTAATCTTTCCATCATCTTGTTCTTCATCTCTTTTTGATTCTAAGTTCTTAAGTTTTATTTTATTGGTTTGATCATAAAAAGTAAGTGGGTTTTGTGTTTTTGCGGTTTTGGATTGATGTTTACCTTAGGTAAATGATTAGTGGTGAAATTGGTTTAAGTTTTGATTGAAAACTTGGTAAATTTTGGTGTTAAATTCGCGCCTTTGTAATTCCCTGTTCTTCGCTTACTGTTACTGTATTCACCAGATTCCGAATAGAGATTTGTGACTTACTGTTGATTCGGAATTTTTCCATATTCCGGATCAAGGTAGAAAATTTGTTGTTTACTCGGAATATCTAATTATTCCGAGTAGGGATTATATTCCGCATAGAGCATTCTTTGATTTTGTTGATTATTCGGAATATCAAAATATTCCGGATAGAGTTTGAGATTTTGGTGTTGGTTCGGAATATCAATTATTCCGGATCAAGGTGTGCTTTTCTTGGTTATTCGGAATAACCAAATATTCCGAGTAGAGCTTGATATTCCGCATAGTGTTTTCTTTCAAAATATTCCGAATAGGGTCTCTTTTTCAAATATTCCACATAGAGTTCCTTTTCAGATTATTCCGGATAGGCTTTCTTATCAACATTCCGCATAAGCAAAATATTCCGGGTAGAGATTTATTCCGAGTAAGAGCAATTATTCCGCATAGCCGTATTATTCCGAATAATAGCAGACATTCCAAATAGAAACTTCCAGTTTTATTCTTCATAGAGGTACTTACTGTTTTATCTGAATTCTATCTTTATTTTCAGTAATTGTCTTTAGTTTAATTTTATTATTTCTAGCACTTACCATTTTAGTAGATTTAGACCAAAACTCCCCCTTTTTAGTCACCAATTACAACGATTCCACTTTTGACCGTGATCAATTCGAGAAGATACCGAGAACGAAACAACGACATATATCAATTGGGTACGAGCAACGCAAAGAAAGATCTTGCAATCAAAGCAACGTTTTTAATTAACTAAAATAACAGTTATTAAAATGGCGCCGCTGCCGGCTCTTCTCGTTAAGATCCACAGTTTTTTGTGAGAAAATTTGTATTTTGGGATCCGTTCTTTCGGGAACGTTATTTTCAAGCACAAAAATTTTCAAAAAACCCATAAAAATATAAAATTTTCAAAAATACAAAAACATTAAAAAAACCTATAAAAACCAAAAATATTTTCTCTTGCATTTTCTTTTTAGTGTATGCGTACTCGATCAACGTCTTATTCAGAGCCCGAGACTCTCGAACAATTAGACATGGCCGGTGTACACAACAACAATAATAATCTACCCCTCCCAAATAACAACAACAATAATAACCCACCCCACCAAAACATGAATAATTCACCCTTACCCGACCTACGAACCATGGAGGAGCTATGTCAACCCACGATGAACGGACGTGGAGGCCCGATTGCACCGATGCATGTCACGGCTCAGGAGTTTTCGTTGAAGCATCACATGATCCAGCAAGTGCAAACTAACCCATTTCGCGGAATTCCGGATGATGATGCCAACAAACACCTCGACAAATTCATTACCATCACCCAAAGCATGAAGTCTCCCGGTGTTTCTATGGATGACCTTCGCCTTCAACTTTTTCCCCACTCATTTTCTCACCATGCCGAAAAATGGTTTGACCGTCTTCCGAAGAATTCTATTCATACGTGGAATGACATGACTCAACGCTTTTTGTCGCGCTACTTCCCACCATCCATGGTCACGAGCCTTCGTAACCAAATCAGTGGATTCATGCAAGACAATGATGAATCGCTCTTTGATGCTTAAGAACGATACAATGATTTGATCGACCGCTGTCCAAATCACAATATGCTCCCCGTCACTCTCATTGATACCTTCTACAATGGTCTCACTTTTCGTGATCGTGACACGATCAACGCCGCCGCCGGTGGTACTTTTATGAAAAGGAGACCGGAGGAGTGTCGAGAGTTGATTGAAAACATGACTACTCACCACAAGAATTGGGATTCATCCGCATCCTCAAGATCTAACTCGAGAGTCAATGTTTCTTCTACTACTTCCAATCCCGAGATGACTGAAATTTCTCGACAACTCGCTGAGATGAACAAGAATTTCATGACCATGGCCACAAACCACTTTCAACAAGCTAAAGCCGTTGCTATTTCTTGTGATACATGTGGTGGTCCTCATTCTTATAATGACTGTCCTTCCACTCAAGGCAATTTTTCTGAAAACGTTAACGCAACATACGGTACTTATCCCACGGGAGGCTATCAAGCCCGCCCTCAAGGAGACCGTAGCTTTCTAAGTTATCGTTCAAACAATTATCTTGCTCCACCCGGTTTCCCTCCTACAAACCAAAACCAACAACAAACCTATAACCGAAATAATCAATCCCAACCTCGTGCTAACAATCAATATCAATCCCAAAGAAACCTATACCCAACTCAAGGAAATTCTCAAGCTTACCAAGCTCCACCTCTCAATCAACCGATGGCATTAAATCAAGACGTCGAGACATTCATGAAGACTAATCGGGAGCTGGTGACGAATCTTCAGAGTCAAGTCATCAACTTGAAGGGCGAAATGGCAAAACAAGGGAACGATATTTGAGCCGAGCTTAGGAATGATATGGCAAAACAGAGCAATGAGATCCGTGCCGACATTAGAGACTCTTTCAGCACTCAAGCGCTTAACATTCGTGATATGATCGGTTCGCTCATCCAAGGTAATCAACCCTCTTCTTCGGGTACTCTTCCGAGTAACACCGTTGCGAATCCAAGAGGGGAGATGAAAGCAATCACTACTCGTAGTGGAAAAGGTTATACGGAACCCGAGCTTCCTACACCTCCACCCGTGATTGTGAACAAGGAAAAAGAGCAACTTTCCCCACCTCCTTCACCTTCTATCCCCATTTCCCCACCACCCGTGGGTTGTGAGTGATCCTACTTCCCTAAAGCCTTCTTCTTCATCCAATATACCTTATCCTTCAAGGTTGAGGAAAGAAAAGCAAAAGAGCAAGGATGATATTCAAGTTTCAAACTTTCTTAAAATGTTTAAACAATTGAATTTTAACATCTCCTTTGTCGAGGCTCTCGCTCACATGCCTAAATACGCTAAGATGTTTAAAGATCTTCTAAGTGATAAGGAAAAGCTTCTTGACATTGCTCAGACCCAACTTAATGAGAATTGCTCTGCCGTTCTCTTAAGGAAATTGCCCACCAAACTTGGTGATCCGGGTCACTTCTTGATTCCTTGCAACTTCCCGGGAGTAGAGAATTGCATGGCCCTAGCCGATCTAGGTGCCAGTATAAACTTAATGCCTTTAAGTGTTTGGAAGCAATTATCTCTCCCACAGCTAGTCCCCACCAAAATGACTTTGGAATTAGCCAACCGTACGGTTGCTTATCCAGTGGGGATAGCCGAAGATGTCTTTGTTGGCGTTGACAAATTCACCTTCCCGGCGGATTTTGTTGTCGTTGACTACGAGATGGATCCTCGTGTTCCATTAATCGTTGGACGTCCATTCCTGAGGACCGGTCGCACTCTCATTGATGTAGCCGCGGGCGAAATAATCATGAGAGTTGGTGGCGACAAAATTGTCTTCAAAATGGGTAAGATTTCTAAGCAACCTTATTCATATAGGAGTGTTAATGCTATTGATGTTCTCGATGAGGCTTGTGAAGAACATTTTCATGATGCTTGCAAAAGTACTCTCTCTTCTCTACCCAATGTTGAGACTGTTGCCTCAATTGCTCTGGCATTGACTCCTTTTGGGGAAAGTGACTTGGATCATTTCGAAGCTAGCTTGGGTCCTCTCGATATTAAGTATGATGATTCTTCCACTAATTGGGATGAAGACATTCGTACTATTGAGAGACTTCTTAATGAAGACCCGTTTCCTCCTCCCTCTCCTAAAGAGGTGACTAATGATGATCCATCGTTAGTTACACCATCTATTGAGGATCCTCCTACTCTTGAGCTTAAGGACCTACCTCCTCATCTTGAGTACATTTTACTTGAAGACAACGAGAAGTTACCGGTCATCATCGCGAAGGACCTGAAAGAAGAAGAAAAAGCCCGACTTGTCGCCGTGTTAAAGAAGCATAAAAGAGCTATCGCTTGGAAAATCTCCGACATTCGCGGAATTGATCCTCACTTTTGCACACATAAAATTCTCATGGAGGACGACTTTAAGCCCACAATTCAAAACCAACGAAGGGTGAATCCAAAAATCCATGAAGTCATCAAAAAAGAGGTTATCAAACTTCTTGATGCGGGTATGATTTACCCTATTTCGGATTCACCATGGGTTAGTCCAGTCCATTGTGTGCCTAAGAAAGGCGGAATCACCGTTGTGCCCAATCAAAACAACGAGTTGATTCCTACCCGTCTCGTTACTGGGTGGAGAGTTTGTATAGACTACCGCAAACTCAATGATGCCACGAGAAAGGATCATTTCCCTCTTCCTTTTATGGACCAAATGCTTGAACGTTTAGCGGGTAATGAATATTACTGCTTTCTTGATGGTTTCTCGGGTTATGTCCAAATACACATCGATCCCCAAGATCAAGAGAAGACAACATTTACTTGTCCCTATGGCACATTTGCTTACAAAAGAATGCCTTTTGGCTTATGCAATGCCCCCGGGACTTTCCAAAGGTGCATGTTGGCTATCTTCCATGACATGGTTGAGCAAACCATGGAAGTCTTCATGGATGATTTCTCGGTCTTCGGGGATTCCTTCTCTTCTTGCCTTGCCAATTTGGAACGTATGCTTAAGCGGTGCGAAGACACTCGCCTTGTTCTAAATTGGGAAAAATGCAATTTTATGGTAAAAGAAGGCATTGTGCTAGGACACAAAATCTCTAAAGCCGGTCTTGAAGTCGACCGTGCTAAAGTTGATGTCATAGCCAAATTACCTCCACCTTCAACCGTGAAGGGTGTGAGAAGTTTTCTGGGTCATGCGGGCTTCTATCGTCGATTCATTCAGGATTTCTCTAAAATCACTCGCCCGATGACCCACCTCTTGGAAAAAGATACTCCTTTTATCTTTTCTAAAGAGTGTATCGAAGCCTTCAATCTTCTTAAGGATAAGCTAACTAAGGCACCGGTCTTGGTTACCCCTAATTGGGAGCTACCCTTTGAGTTGATGTGCGATGCTAGCGACTTTGTTATTGGTGCGGTTTTGGGACAAAGGATTAACAAACATTTCCAACCAATCCACTATGCTAGCAAAACAATGACGGGGGCTCAATTGCATTATACGACAACCGAAAAAGAGCTTTTAGCTGTTGTCTATGCTTTTGAAAAATTCCGCCCCTATCTTGTTTTATCTACCACCATCGTATACACGGACCATTCCGCGTTGAAGTACTTGATGACTAAACACGACTCTAAGCCAAGACTTCTCCGCTGGGTTTTACTCCTTCAAGAATTCAACATTGAAATTCGTGACAAGAAGGGTGCTGAAAACCTAGCCGCGGATCATCTGAGCAGACTTGATGATCCATATCAAGGGGATCATCCGAACAAAGAGATCAATGATTCTTTCTCCCTTGAGACCTTAATGTCTATAAATCTCAATCTTGATGGCACCACGTGGTTTGCCGATATTGCAAACTACTTAGCGGGTGGTGTTCTCATCCAAGGGTTAACATCCCAACAAAAGAAGAAGTTCTTGAACGATGTTAAGACTTACTTTTGGGATGACCCTTTTCTATTCAAACAATGCGCTGACTTGATTATACGCCGATGTGTTGATGGACCAGCCGCTTTGGACATTCTCCAGGCTTGCCAAAAAGGACCCACCGGTGGTCACTTTGGTCCCAACTACACCGCCAAAAAAGTGTTTGATTCGGGATTCTATTGGCCCACCATTTACCGTGATGCTCACGAGATGGTTAAACATTGTGATGCTTGCCAAAAACAAGGCAAGATCACACATAAAGATGAGATGCCTCAAAATTTCATACAAGAATGTGAAATCTTTGATGTATGGGGCATCGACTTTATGGGGCCATTCCCTTCTTCTAAAGGCAACAAATACATCCTTGTCGCTGTTGACTACGTTTCCAAATGGGTTGAAGCCAAGGCTTTACCCACTAACGACGCGAGGGTGGTTTGTAATTTCTTGAAACAACTGTTTGCTCGATTCGGTGTTCCTCGTGCTATTATCAGTGATCGCGGGACTCATTTTTGCAACGATCAGTTTGCAAGAGTCATGGCTAAGTATGGTGTCAATCACCGTCTTTCCACCGCTTATCATCCTCAAACCAACGGTCAAGCCGAGATATCCAACCGTGGATTGAAGAGAATTTTGGAACGTACTGTGGGAGAGCATCGTGCCTCATGGGCTGATAAACTTGATGATGCTCTGTGGGCTTTCCGTACCGCCTATAAGACACCGATTGGTTGTACACCTTATCGTCTTGTGTACGGGAAAGCTTTCCACCTCCCTATCGAGCTAGAACATAAGGCATACTGGGCCTTGAAATGGGCTAACTTCGACATCAACAAAGCTGGTTATTTTTGCAAGATTCAACTCAACGAGCTACAAGAATTGAGGAATCAAGCTTACGAGAACTCATTGATCTACAAGGAGAAGACCAAGATTATCCACGATGCTAAAATCAAGAACCGAGAGTTCCACGTTGGTGATCAAGTCTTACTCTTTAACTCTTGGTTGAAGATCTTCTCAGGCAAGTTGAAGAGCCGCTGGTCTGGTCCATTCACCATCGCCAATGTCTTTCCTTATGGCACCATTGAGCTTTCTCAGCCAAATGGGCCCAACTTCAAGGTGAATGGCCAGCGTTTGAAATTGTACTTTGGTGAGGACATCTCTCAAGAGATGATTCCATCCCTCACCACGTTTCCCTTGAATTAGTTCAGGACCGAGTCAGGCTCGCGACTCGGTAAACAAAAACAAGCGCTCCTCGGGAGGCAACCCGAATATCTATCCCCCTTTCCCGTTTTTCATCCTAAGTGTAGGGGGAGCTTTATAGGTTGCTTGTATTTGGATGGTGATGTGATTACAGGGATAAGTGCACTCTTGGAGTCTTTGAAGAACCGTGCTCCCATGTTATCCGCAATACCGGTTCTATCTCTCAACTATCGTGATTCAATTATCTTCATATTCACATTTGAAATTGATCACTTTAGTCGTCCCTTCCTTAGCTTGATTTAACCAACGTGCACAATGTCATAAGTGTAGGGGAGACTTTTCCCACATGCTTAAACATTGAGGACAATGTATATCTTAAGTGTAGGGGGACTTCTATCAAAGTTTTAAGTGGACTTTTCCATTAAAATGCCTTCATTTAACCGGAAAATCATCTTTTTCAGCATTTTTCAAATTTTTAATTAACTTTGGCCATTTTGTCGTAATTTTTAAATTTTTATTGTTGCTTTCATATGTATATATCCCGCAATAAAGTCAAAAATATTAATAAAGTGGTGTACCTAGTTTTGAAATCTTTGACATATTAGGCCCGTTGCGATTATTTTGACTCAACCCGAATAGACTTATTCAAGTTTATTCTAGCTAGTATCCTTAACCATGTAGACCTTATATGGTTTATTAGGCTAAGCATCCACGAGTCTCATTACTTGAGATTTTAAATTGTGGAGGACGAGAAATGATAGAGTCAATTATAAGTCGGTATTCTTGCACAAGCTCACTTGGTGTAATTATTTGCCTATTCTCCCATCACTTGCTAATAATTTATCTGCAATAAGTAAGGTCGTACGATTTGAAAGGTTACTTAGCTTCTAGCCCAAGATCGTTTAAAAGTTGCTCGGTAATGATAAGAGTTAATAGCCAAGGCATAACTTATGAAGCGGGGCGCGAAGATTGGTGAGTCCAAAAAGGCCCTAACAAGGCATGAGGATTCCATTTTATTGCTAAAGATCCAAAGTGATGTGAAAAGCATTATTCGCAAAATCAATATGAAGGATCAAGACTCACGACGAAAAGCAATCAACTCCCATAAAGATCATGGAGAAGTCTATTCAAAAAGACCCTAACAAGGTTGAGGATAAATAGATCCAAGTCCGAAAAGGAGGCAGATCGTTGTATCTCAAAATCCCAATTAGAGATTGAAGAAATAATCATGAAGTCATGGTCAACAAAGTTGGAGTACCCCTCAAAAGTCTCCAAGTGAAGAAACTCTATTAACAAAGAGAAGACCATTATCTCAAGAACGTCTCTCGAAGATATGAAGTATGAAGTACATGCCAAATATCGGCCCGAGAAAGGTCTCAAATCGTGAACCGAGTTATGCCAAGATATGAACTTTTTGATATCCCGAGAAGCAGTTTTAAGAGATTTTGTCCTTTAGCTAACTATTAATCAAATCGTCCTACTTTGCTTTCAGCCTAAATAAACTATCGAAATAAGTCCAAAAATGCATCTTCATGATCATTCTAAGACAAAAATAAAATATAAGAGATACACCTAGGAATAAGGGAGTTTAAGCATATAATTAAGCCATGTGTGTAAGTGTTTGAATTGCTAACTTGTAATAACAATGATCTCGTTTTTAAGCTTAGTTTGGGGAACGTGAAACTTGAGGGTGATAAATCTTCGCAGCACCAAAGCCCTAATGTAAGTCCTTTATCTCTTTGCAAGTTATTTCCATGTAGCTATTTTCAAGTGAAAATGGTTATCTATCCTTTAGTTTATTTTAGAGTTTTAATTTCTCTTAGTACTTTAATTTTTGTGTAGTAGTATGTTAATAAGGCCAAGGTTGATTGATTATGAGAAAAATATAAATTTGCTTTATCACTAAGCATTGCATGAGGGCATGGCAATGGTTAAGTGTAGGGGATTTGATAGGTGGGAAAACACCCATCCTTTTACCACTTATTTCTTACTAAAACAAGACCAAAACGCGTATTTAATGTCATTTGTTTGGAATTATGCGTGGTTTGTGTGTTTGTTGTGTTTTCAGAGCCAACCGGATAAATATTGGAGAAAACACGGGATTGCACGGGTTTTATCAAGGAAAAAGACGAAAAGATGAAGTCTATAGTCCAAGAGATGCAAAAGATTTGAAGTCAATGGGCCTATTTGAAGATTTATCGAAGAAAAGGACCAAAGACGGAAGATTTACCTATGTCAAAGAAACTCAAGTCTATTAAATGAAGCAATTAAAAGACGAGTTGAAATTATTCGTCGACAAATCCTGAATCGAAATCGAAAACGTCAACTTTTCTGAAAAGACGAGAAGACAAAAAGAAAGGAAGAAAGCCCACTCACCAACCAAGGGAGAAGCCTATAAATACTCCTCCCATTCAAGACTTTCCACTAGTTCTTTTCTGTTACAGTTTTTCCTATTTCGTAGGAAGAAAACCATCTCCCTTAAGGAGTGGTTTTCATCTTTGTTTGATTTCTTCCAATCTTGTAAGTTTGAGCTTTCCACTTTGTTTTTGAATCCTAAATCATTAATACAAGTCTACTTTTAATCTTTCCATCATCTTGTTCTTCATCTCTTTTTGATTCTAAGTTCTTAAGTTTTACTTTATTGCTTTGATCATAAAAAGTAAGTGGGTTTTGTGTTTTTGTGGTTTTGGATTGATGTTTACCTTAGGTAAATGATTAGTGGTGAAATTGGTTTAAGTTTTGATTGAAAACTTGGTAAATTTTGGTGTTAAATTCGCGCCTTTGTAATTCCCTATTCTTCGCTTACTGTTACTGTATTCACCAGATTCCGAATAGAGATTTGTGACTTACTGTTGATTCGGAATTTTTCCATATTCCGGATCAAGGTAGAAAATTTGTTGTTTACTCGGAATATCTAATTATTCCGAGTAGGGATTATATTCCGCATAGAGCATTCTTTGATTTTGTTGATTATTCGGAATATCAAAATATTCCGGATAGAGTTTGAGATTTTGGTGTTGGTTCAGAATATCAATTATTCTGGATCAAGGTGTGCTTTTCTTGTTTATTCGGAATAACCAAATATTCTGAGTATAGCTTGATATTCCGCATAGTGTTTTCTTTCAAAATATTCCGAATAGGGTCTCTTTTTCAAATATTCTGCATAGAGTTCCTTTTCAGATTATTCCGGATAGGCTTTCTTATCAACATTCCGCATAAGCAAAATATTCCGGGTAGAGATTTATTCCGAGTAAGAGCAATTATTCCGCATAGCCGTATTATTCCGAATAATAGCAGACATTCCGAATAGAAACTTCCAGTTTTATTCTTCATAGAGGTACTTACTGTTTTATTTGAATTCTATCTTTATTTTCAGTAATTGTCTTTAGTTTAATTTTATTATTTCTAGCACTTACCATTTTAGTAGATTTAGACCAAAACTCCCCCTTTTTAGTCACCAATTACAACGATTCCACTTTTGACCGTGATCAATTCGAGAAGATACCGAGAACGAAACAACGACATATATCAATTGGGTACGAGCAACGCAAAGAAAGATCTTGCAAGCAAAGCAACGTTTTTAATTAACTAAAATAACAGTTATTACTCTCGAACAAAACCCTTGAAAACTTTTCACAACATCAACAGACTCGAGACAAACAGCCTCAAACTCTCTCAACCACCCAAATCATTTTGACTCGTCACCTGTAACTAATCTCGACTCACACCCTCGCCCAGAACAGCAAAACACACTCTCACCCACACAAAAACTCGACAACACCAGGACTCGCACCTTCGTCTCATCTCAAAAACAACTCTCGACTGCCACAACTCAAAACCAAACCCAAACGAACACGACTCGACCCTCACAACACCACTCAAACTCTCGACCAACCACACATACACAAACACACCCACAAACACTCGAACCCACACAAACAAAACAAGATCTCAGTCACCCCAAACCTTCATCGATCTCAACAACCAAAAAATTATACAATATAAAACACCTACCCGAGACCAATGTTTGATCTTGAAGCCAACACTCATTCCGTGTTCTAGGCGGGTTTCTCACTTTATTGTTCTTAGGTGTTGACTGTCACGATTTTGGGATTTGTTTGAAATCTATACAGTCAGATTGGAACCTAATTTGGGATTGAGATTTATGTAAGAACAGATATAAGGAAGTGTAGATTTTAAGAGACGGATATTCTAAAGATACAGTTTGGTGGTTGCGTTTCTGCTTGGTGAGGGAATAAGTGTTTTGAAAGAGAGAGAGAGAGAGAGATATAAGGTAGAGAAAATGGGACGGAGGTAGTGAGGAGAGAGAGAGATATTGAGATTTTGTTTTTGAGTTTTATATAAAGAAAAGAAGACGGAGAAACCAAAGATTCTACCACGTTTACACAGACAAAGTGGGTTTGACTAGGTAAATAGAAGGCCACGTGTGGTCAAGTGAGTAGGCCACGTTTATTGTTATTTTTTTTAAAGTGTGTTGCAGTTTTTTTGAAGGCCACGTATTGTGTTATTTTTAATATTTTCTTTTGGCCCATTCACACGTGTTGCAGCTCGGTGTCATCACTATTCGCCTATTTCTGTATCCGTATTTCTGTATCCGTATTTTATTTTGGCCCAGTCACACGTATAGTGTTATTTTTAATATTTTCTTGGGCCGATAATACTTTGGACCAGCTGACTAGTTGGGCCAGACTGCATTTGGTGTTGATGTTGGGCTGTAGTAGTTTGGACTGCGTTGCACTAATCTAATATACACATTATTTTGATGGGGCTAAAATAATTTACGGGTATTGTTATTGGAAGTACTCGGGTATATTTTTATTTTTCAAACGAAAGTGCTTAAACGACAACGCAATCTCTCGGTTTTTACAAAGAGTTGAACTTCAGGCAAATTTAGAGGCTTTCACGCATCGTTTTATATCACCAATCAAGGTTTTCTCCAAGAACTTTTACGATTTCTTCGTTGGTTTCTAAAATCCCGTGAATTCAATTTTTTTGGTTTTTTACGACTCATAAAATCCTGAATACAACCACAATCACAACTACCTTTCATCGACTTTCAATGGATTTTTTGAATTCGACATCGAACGAGGGAGAATCGCATAATTTGCAAGACAAAGTTAAAGAAAGTGGCATCACGTCGTTTCGAATGCTTCAGTCTCATTTTGTCACTCTTTCATGGATTCAAGGAGGGAGTGAATTTGTGACAATCTTTGGTCAAGATCGTCATATATTCATCGACTCAATATTCACCACTTTAACCCAACTCACCGAGCAACTCAACAATGAAAACTTTAATCACTCTGCATCGACACTTGCATATAAGACTCTTATGACACAACTCACGCCTTTCCTCCAATTCAATATCATCAAGTCTGAAAGTTCAGTGATTTGCCAATCATTTCTTCGAGATACACATACCGAGCTTAGAGATTTCCGTAGTACAATATTGAAACTCATGACATCGGTCTCGTCTTCGATTTATGAAAGATCTCGACTTCAGCAAGCGTATGATAATGGAGTGCAAGAATCTATGATACAGATGCAAGAGGAGAATGGTCATACGGTTGACAACTTGGAGCCTAAAGATGGCAAGAGCACGGAATCAGGAGGAAAACATGATACCAGTGGCACGTCAGGGAATATTCACGAGATCTCTTTTGATGACACCTTACCCGTTTATGACGAAGAGCCTGCGAACATGGTACAATGTAATGTTGTTTATGATGTATATGGTGATGAAATGCAGCATATTGAGCATTCTGAACCTAATTATGACAAACATGGGATGGAAAAGAGTGATAGAAATACCACTCTTGATTCATCCGATGTGAGTCATAATGGGGGAGAAAGTGTTCAAAATGCTAAACATCATGATAATTGTCTTATAACTGCTCCTTTGACTGCTTCTGATTCCAAGATTAGAGAGCTGGAAACGATTCTAACTCAACAATCAAATGATCTTGAGGATGCCAAATTAGAATTTTCCAAGAAAACAGACAAATTTGAAACATATTTTGAAAAACTTGAAAAGTCAAACGTTGGTCTTGAAAAAAAATTGGATCAAAAAGTTTTAGATTCTAAAGCTGAAAAGGATAATCTTTTGAAACAAATTCAACTGCTTGAATCTAAGTTGGCATCCCAAGATGAATTGCTCAAAGAGAATGAGACTTTAAAGGCTCAAGTACAGGAAAAGGTCTTTGTTATAGCTGCGTTGAAAAACAAATTGAGAAAAACTAAAGGATCTAGTGTGGACACAAAGCTTGAAAAACCAGCAATCTTGGGGAAACCGCCTACAAATCAGTTCGTCAGACAATCGATTGTCAGACAACCTAATGCATTTATATTCGAGCGATCTCAATCCTCGAGACCGCGGTTTGCCTCCCAAGTTGATATGGTTCATCTTTCTAGAACAGTCACTCCACCATCTAGGCCCAATGTGACCAAAACAGCTTTAGCAAGACCTAATCACATGATTGCCTCTAATTTCCCTAGACATAGTTCAAAGAATACGTCTCGAACTAGTTCAAATGACGTCCGCCATACATTTGGTCTAAGGGAAGCTAAGCAAAAGACACAAGTAAGAGATAGGAATTTCAAACCTAGTCAGATGCCTTCTAGATTACCCAACACTACTAACCGTAGCATGTCATATCAAAGGAGAATCAATCAATCATCTAGGAATTCTAGATCTTATTCGGACTTGAAATATGCTACTTGTAAAACATGTAGGAAATGTGTCTTTAAAGCAAATCATGATGCTTGTGTCAAGAAATTACTTAATGAGGCGAACTCCCGTGCTAGACTTAAATCCCAGTGGATAGCTAAAATCAAACCCATTGGTAAAGTTTGGCGCCCCACTGGTAGAACTTTCACTCTTGTAGGAAACGAATGCCCTTTAACTAGGATAGTCTCCGATTCTACTAAGACTACTAAGGAGGAAATTGTAGAAGATGACACATCACTTAAGACTAAACTTAAGGTTTTCTATAAAAGGAAACGTTTGCCAACTATGACAAGTGAATCATCTACTCAGGTCGCTTCTGACACAAGTAAATCTAACTATGTACCCCCACGTGCTCCTAAAATTGATATCGCTAACCCATGTCAAAGCATGCAAATTCCTAATGAGAATGCAGGTACCAAAGTTGATGTTCCAATAGAACGAAGCGGTCCAATCGTTGTATACCGTTCAACTAAGGACACTCTTTGATTTTGGTTGCTGAAGAAGCAGATATCGGAAAAACAAGTGTCTCAGGGGATTCATGGTTAAGCTTACCACAAGGACTTACAGTCACATAACAGACTGTAACTCGCTCTCAAAAGACAGGAAAGTTCATCTCGATGATGACTTATCCTCAAAACGAGAAATTAAATTTTCTCGGACACGAGCTTACATTTAAAACTATTCAAGGGTTTTAAGCTCGTGTATAGGACTTATAGTCACATCACAGACTGTAACTCGTTCCTCAAGGAAAGGAAAGTTTATTGCTGGTGATTAACTTATCCTCATTAACGAGAAATTAAATTTTCTCAGACACGAGCTTATGTTAAAAAAATTCAAAGGTTTTAAGCTCGTGTAAATGGCTCCTCGTTAAATGACAGACGATGACCCGGACTTCAGAGGCAGGGAAGTTTATCTACGCAACGATAACTTACCCTATTAACGAGAAATTAAGTTTTCTTGGACACGAGCTTATCCTAAAACCATTCAAAGGTTTTAAGCTTGTGTATAAGGCTCTTCATTAAATATCAGATGATGACCCGATCTTCAAATAAAGGAAAGTTTATCACCGATGATAAACTTATCCTCAAAAACGAGAAATTAAATTTTCTCTTACACGAGCTTACTTTAAAACTATTCAACGGTTTTAAGCTCGTGTAAAATGGTTCATTGTTAAATATCAGACGATGACCCGATCTACAGAGAAAGGAAAGTTTATCACCGATGATAAACTTATCCTCACAACGAGAAATTAATTTTTCTCGGGCATGAGCTAATAATAAAAACATTCGAAGTTTTTAAGCTCATGTACAAAGACTTACAGTTAAATATCATACTGTAACTCGGACCTTAATTTTAGGAAAGCTTATGTTTAAAGATAGCTTATCCTCGTAACGGGAAATTAAATTTTCTCGGTCATGAGCTTGTATTAAAACATTCCAAGTTTTAAGCTCTGAAAGAAAAGTGTATCTTTTAAATAAGAGAACTTTACCTCATAACGAGAAATTCATCTTTCTCGGTCATGAGTTTTACGTTAAAACATTCAAAGTTTTTCAAGCTCATGAAAACGACTTCTAAGTAAATGTCAACTTAGGACTCGTTCTTTCGTTAAAAGGAAAGTTTATCGCCGATGATAAACTTATCCTTAACAACCAGAAGTTTACAACTTCTCAGACTTGAGCTCGTTTTGCAAGATATTCAACATCTTAAGCTCAAGTAATTGGTTTTCAAAACGTTGAACACAATTTTTCGAGAATTTCTCAAAAGGTTTTTCTAAATCTTTCAAAATTGTGTGTTAGAAAATGTTTTATTAAAAAGAGCATGTCTTCTGGAATCGATAATATTTACGATACTAGAAATGTCATTCAATAATGACACTGGGTTGTAAATAAAGTTCGAGCAGAAGTTCAAATATTTTAAAACATGCTCAAAATGGCTTGCTATTATTTCAGATAGTAACCCGCTTTTCATATTCAAGTCAAGCATTTCATCGGAAAGCTTTGACTCAACAACGGGAATTAATTTTCTCGGGCATGGTTTACTTTATAACCATGTAAGAGATTGTGTTTACGTAATAACACAATCTAACACAAATTTGTGTACGTGTCAGTGCATTTACTTGTTAAAACAAGAGAAATCTTGTTTTTATGAAGTTATCATCTCCACCAACCGTAGCAATTTACAATTGATATCTACATACTCGATGTTGCGACTACTCAATCGGCGACTACAGCTCTTTCAGTAGAACACGGGTCAACAATTGAGGGGGAGAAATTATCCAGCATTCAGAATCCTTGATGCCAAGAGTGCAAAGTTCACATATTGGTGTCAAGACAAAGATATCAATCATACACATGGAGTCAAGCGATAAATTCAGACATGACGAGGTGACCAACATTCGTGAACAAGAACCATGTGAATCTTTCATATGATGTTCTCCATCATTCAGGTCTAACCTCGTAAATTGCTAATCTTGTGAATACATTATCATATATGATCTTTGCACGTGATAAATACCTTACACTTTTGTTTAAAAGGTATTTAATTTACGTTTCAAGTACACCCTCATTAATTTGAGGGGGAGCTTGTGTAATTCATGAAGATAATTGGATTTGCATCTTTCTTACCAAATTTTCTTAAAATGCTATTAAATCAATTGATATTAAAAACATCAATTGGGTTAATATTTTTAATATGGGGGAGAAATTGTGATTTAATATGGGAAATGATTAATCATAAATGGTTTGACTTAACGTGATAGCTCATCCCGACATGTGCAAAATGTTTTCGGATATCGTGGCATATGTTAAGGTGGAGCAAAATGGATTTGCACTTCAAAATGGATTTCATGGTGACATACACTTACCCAAAACATCTCTATTCACGACGGTGAAGATTGTGGTAACATAAGGATTGTAGGATAGGTTAAAGTCCAATGATTCCTCTAGAACCGGAGGAGTCTTCCCAAGGACATTCCATAGCTAGAAATAGTAGTCCTTAGGAAAGATGGAGAAAGATTGTGAACGTAGCTAAATGTCGACCAAGTACTTAAGTTAGCACTGGAACAATCACAACAAAGTGCTAGTTATGACGTATTGGTAAGCATTGAAGGGGTTGAAGGATGAAAAAGAATTGTAAAGATAAAGGGTCTAAAGAAAGAAGCCCTCCTAACAACCTTACGCAGAAACCGGGTCAATACATATGCTATTGAGATCATTTTTAATGATGCTTGATATTGAAGACAGACATCATGGACCCAGTGATGCAATGCACAACCCATCCCAGCTAACTGAGATATTTCTCAAAAGATATTTGTTTTAATCACACGGAGACAACGCATTATCTATTGATTTATTCACTCCGAATAAATTGGTATTGAAATGGTGGCACTCCTCTCCAGCTTTCGATCACTAAATATCCAAAATGTATGATTGATTCTAGAGCCATTTGAGATCATCAAATATCTCATTAGGACACACTTTCATATTTCCTTGCTTCCTCACACACTGTGAAAAGTAAGCAAGATCTTAAGAGTCCTACGCAAAATCTTCATGATCTTGCCTGAACATCCGAGTAATACGAAAGTATTTACAATGAAGATGGAAATCCTTCTTGACCGAACATCAAAAAGCTCATGGTAGGTGACTTGTGCGATTCTATATGAATCAAACTTGTGATAACTGGAAAGCAACAGTTGTTTAATTCTTAACTGAATCTAAACACGTTCCAGGCCTCTACGCAATATCTTAGTGATCTTGCCAGAACATTCAGAGTAATACTATTGAGTATTTATAGTGATGAATGGAACCCTTCTAGTGTTAACTTCAAACAGCACTTGGTAGGTAACTTGCAAGATTCTATATGAATCAAGCTAGTGACAACTAGAAAGCAACGATGGTGCGATTCTTTAATGAATAAAACTTGTTCTAGGAACATGAATTGACGGCTTCAATCATGAGGATAACTTTATCCAAATGATTCACTCTTTACGTTCGCAGTCAGCTTTGGACGGTCGAGTAAAGAGAACGGTTTTACCCGCGAAATCTTGTCAATGAGGTTCTTAATTGAAACTACCTGCCATAAGTACGATATTTAATATCGTCCAACGGTCTTCACTGACTGGAGGTAAAATGCTACCGAATTAGAATGAAATGTTCAAGGCCATTTCATCCGTGTATATGTTTTGTTGCTAATTGTCTTATGCAGCGTAACAAGAAGGTGGCATTGCGGTGTACATTCCAGAAGAAGTCGTCACCACATGCTTATACTACATACATTTAGTACTTCAACGAATCCAAGAAAGTCTGAAGGTCAAGTCTTCCGCTGTATCAAACTCTGAAGCTTTCAAGAATTATAAAGGTATAAGTATGTGGAACATGAAGTCACGAAGAGGCGAATATCACAAGTGATGAATGCACAAGGTCAAGGCAAGGAAACATGCTCAATACTAAAGTCAAAGATCACATCAAGCATATTCACAAGAACAAGATCGAAGGCTCAAGCATAGTATGCTAGGTTTAAGATTTTGTAAAATGGTGTGACCTCCCTTTGGGGGAGATTGTTGGAAATACATTTTTTCCAAGGAAAGTCTCGGTCACATCATTGTTAGCATAGATCATGAGCTATAGACTATTTAGGATATTGTAACTTGGAGTGACCTCCCTTTGGGGGAGATTGTTGGAAATACGTTTTTACATATTTAGAAAGGATCGGTCACTCCAATGATATTGGGCCCGTGATCCAATATAGCCTATATAGCCCACATGTAGGGTGGGCTATATATACCCCCTCCTAGCATGTTAGGAGGGGTTGGTCACTTTGTGTTTACACACATTTCATCTTAATCAACCATTCCTCTCTTTCTCTCCTTTCTCTCTCTACCTTTCTCTCTCTAAGTTCTTTCATTTCCATCCATCTCAATAGATAATTCATACATGCTTAATCCTTAGAAAATGTAGACCTACAACTAGCATCTTCGTCTTATTTGGCCTCCATTCCCCATATAAAGCTATGAAGTTGTCCGAAATGATATGTTGTTCTTTGCAAAAAACAGTAGGGTCCCACACACAAAGAATACCACCAGAATTATAAGAGCTTCACAAACAATAAAATCAAAAAAAGATTTACCCCAAAGACATTTGACCTCCATTTTTGAAATACAATCTGCCTTAGTCTCTTGGAGAGCTAGAAAAGAGACCTTATTTTTTATATACAACTTCTTGATCCATATCTTTTTAGCCTTGGATCCAAGGCCTTGAATGTTAAAAGATAAACAATTCATCGGGTAACATCATGTTCTCCTATTAATCCAATGATTGCCTCCAAATCCTTTGAAAACCCTCCATGTTGAAACCCATAACTTGCCCAACCTTTATCATCTCATCAAGTGCTTCCAAGATGGAACCACCTTCTTTACGTTTAGTACTGCTCCCTTGATTCTTCGTTGCGAATTGTTCGTCAATGTTTTGTGCACTCTTCAGAATTCGCGAGCTACAACCTACTAATTTACCATAAGTCTGATTTATATCGCTATGATTGTCACATGCAACATCATTATGATTAGGATGTTCTGGTGTGTACCTTGGGGGAATGAAACACTCGAAGTCGTAATAACAACATCCTTATCTTTTGTATCCTTAATAAGCATGTCGTAAATGTTAAAAGGATCATCAGAAATTGCCTTTAGAATAGGTGATTGGACAACATCAACATCATTAGCTAAAGTATATGCGTTATCTCCAAAGACTGTGTTGGAGTCTGCATCATCGTCACACTCCTCCTCAACATTTTGTTTCTTAGATGAATCAAGTATATTCTATTGTACTTCCTTATTAAGTTCGGCATCTGAATTATATTCCATGACAGGATCCTCAGTGAACGTTAGGGACCATATGAAAAGTTCCTTGGCACGGACCACAAAAATCTTCCCATTTACAATGAGCTTAAATTTCTACAGAATGTTATCCTCTTGATTGGTTTAAATACATAATCGTTTACGTGCAAAAAAAATACTCTCTATTCTCCTCTAAATCTAAAATGCTGCCCATCTAGAACCAATCCTGTGAAACGTGGTACGTGACTAAGCATTCATGGGAATCCCTTCAACATCTACCTAAACAATTCTATCTCTAGGTATAAAATCCGATCGTGCATTTAATATACTCTTAAACCAAGAGGAAATCCCCACATGTGCCATGAGTTTAGACTTATAGGAAGTTCTATCATAACCCATAAGCCACCTAAGAAGATGATTTTAGTCATTAGAAACCCCTCCTTAGATAAAATCACCCTTAAATTATTAATAGAAGAGAATTCCTTAACCTCCCCCGTGACAGAAAGCTTAAGGTCATGAGACTTTATACATGATTCATTTAACACCATAGCAGGAGAATCATTTAACGGTTTGTTCAAAGAGCTATTCACTACTGACACAAATGACGGGGCTGAATTAAAAGGTCTTGAAGGAGGGGGTTGATGTGTAGGAAGTGGTGACCGAGTCGGGGGACGTTCAAAGTGAACAACATTTGTGTGAAGATGCATGTGACCAATCCAAAGGGAACAAAGATTACCGACAATCCTATCGATGTTTTCAACCTTAATAAACCGAACGAAAGTGAAACGTTTACCCGCCTTAGAACGACGGTTAGGGATATAGATATCCACCACCGTACCATATGCTTGACACAAGCTCCAGAGGTCTGAGGATGTAGTTTTATCAGGAAAATTAGTAATGAATATGGATTTGGAGATCGTACAGGTGAAATCAGCATTAGACCAACACTTAGACGCCATAATAATGAAAGAAAGGATTGCGGAAACCTAACGGAAGAAACCCTAAAAAATCAAAAAACACACTATAATGAAAGATTCATGGAGACCACTGATGAAAATCCCCAAATTGATTAAAGCTTGATGAATATTACCCCAATCAGTGAACCGATCCAAAGATCAGAACCCTAGATTTAGTAACTACGTCGAACCAAACCTTAATCAAAAAGAGAAAAAAACCAACCATACAATCGCATGGATCTGCCGTTATAACATGGTGAATAGATTAGAGAATCAATCCAATAAAATGCCATTACTAATCTCTATAGTCTCAATAATATCAAATCTATAGGATCATTCGCTCTTGGAAGATCAGATGGTTGGTCCTAAGATAGCAGGAAACTATCACAATCGAATTACAAGATATGTAGTGGATTAGATGGAGGTGGAGAAATTAGGATCCGCTATTTAAAAAAAACTAAACTTTGTTATCGAAGTCTTTTGTATCAATATTATGCTTAGTATGCGAAATATAGCCTCATCTCAATGGTTGAATCACTGGTTTAATTGCAGCTAATTGTTTCATATAAAAAAGGTGGTATTCATTGACAAAATTTGGGGTGTTTCATATTTAGAATCGCCTGTCTAAGTGCTTATGTATGTATGACATACATCTAAAGCACATAAGCAAACGCCCTACAGTTCTAAAGCATGTAGGCAGTCGCAACTAGTATACCGAAGAAGTATGATTAAGGGGTGTTTGGGTTGGCTTATTGTTGGAAATACGTTTTTACGTATATAGAAAGGATCGGTCACTCCAATAATATATTCAAGTAATAGGCTCCTGATCCAGTTTGTAAACAATATAGTCCATATAGCCCACATGTAGGGTGGGCTATATATACCCCCTCCTAGCATGTTAGGAGGGGTGGTTTTTTTTCATTTCATACTTGTCATTTTAATAAAACACATTTCTCTCTCTACTCTTCTTTTCTCTCCTTTCTCTCTCTACACCCTCATCTTCCTCCTCCTCCTTCTCCATTCCATTTTAATAGATTATTCATAGTTTACCAAATCCTAAGATTGCGTAGACCTTCAATTGGTATCAGAGCCATGGTTAAATCTTAGGATTTGCATATTTTTATCTTTTGATTTGGTGGTAAAAATCTTTTCTTTTCTAATTTTTTCTCATCTTTTATCATCTTTTTGTTTATCAATTTTATAAAATGTTATCAATTTTATAAAGTTATCTATTTTCTTTCTATCATTTTTTTCAATTTTATAAATTTGTATCAATTTTATAAAGTTTTCAATTTTTTTTTCTATCCATTTCAGTTTTATCAATTTTATTTTTTATTATCAGTTTTATTTTTCCGTATTTTATAATCAGTGTTTTAATATTTTATTTTTTATTATTTTATTTTTTATTATTTTATTTTATTTTATTTTTTCTTTTGTTTTATCAGTTTTTATTTCTTGTTTCTATCAACTTTTGTCCAATTAAGTCCAATCAGTCCTTTTTGTCCAGTCATTTGGGAGTTTCTGGTAATAGTCTTCTTGTCCAACAGTCCTTCATCAACACACAGCGTCTTAGATCATTCCGAATGAACCATTTTTGATATATTTTGAATGAACAAGATTTCAAGTTATTTCGAATAGCAACTTATTCCTTATAGCCAGTTATTTCGAATAGCAGTTTATTCCGAATAGCAGTTTATTCGGAATAGGATTTATTCCGTATAGGATTTATTCCGTATAGGATTTATTCCGTATAGGATTTATTCCGTATAGGATTTATTCCGTATAGGATTTATTCCGTATAGGATTTATTCAAGCATAACGGGAAACAATACACAAGACTCGATCTAAGTTCAAAACACCCTCGGACACACCTACACTGACTCGAACACCAAACACACCAGAATCAACACCACAATCTCTCGACCAACAAAACCCAAACACAAGATCTTTTGAATCCACAACAAAGACTCGAACAAACCCACGACTCACACCCTCACACCCTCGTCTTCTCACCCACACTCTCGACTTCTACACACCCAAGCCTCCAACATCTCGAAAACAATCAGACTCGACTCACTCGATCTTTTTTTTACTTTGACTCAGTCTTACCCATAAACAGACTCGACTCCCTCATCATTCAGACCCAAGTCAAATCTTTAACAAACACCAACTCACCCTCGTCTCCTTTAACACGACTCAACTCCCCACTCAGCCTCTCAACAGAATCTCACCCACACCCCCCTCACAACCCTCGACACTCCCTCACCTTATTCCCTCACCTACACTCTTTCCACAACAAACCTCAACATCTTAATTTCCACCCGACTGCACCCACATACCTTCACAAACCAACACCCTCGACTCTTCTCTCTCGACCCTTAAAACCCCTCGTCTAACATTTAACAACCCAAGACTTGATCCAAACCAGCCTAGACTCGGTCAAACCAACAAGAACTCAACAAACTCTCGTTCAGACTCGATACACGACAGAAAGACTCGATAGATGAGAGAAAGACTATGATTAGACGATAAACAGAACCTACCCGAGATATTTTCAAGATCTTGTAGTCGACGACATCTTGGTTCTTCATTGTTTATGTGTTTTGATTCGTGGATTGTGATAAACAGAAATCTATATTGAGATTTAATTTGCGTTTTGAGGTGTGATTTGGTTTTGGTCAGATTTGGAGAGATAGATTAGACGGAGGAGTTTTTGGAGAGTTAGATTATTGAGGTTGTGTGTGAAGATAAGGAGAGAGAGAGATAGAAGGTACAGGGCGGAGGTTACAAACAAAATAGGAAGTGATTTGTTTGAGGTAAGGGAATTTGTGGAGGAGAAAGAGTCAAAGCGGAGTTTACAAAGAGAAGTGGTTTCAATGCATATACGTGTGGGGAGAGAGTGTCCACGTGTTAGACACGTTATAATGAGATAGAGGGCCACGTTTTATATATATATATATATATATATATATATATATATATATATATATATATATATATATATATATATATATATATATATATCTTTTCTGAAAATCTTAGTTAAATTTGTATCTTTGAGTTTAGCATATAAATTAATAAAGACGGTTATTTTTTTTAAAAACGTTTATAAATCTTATACAATTTTGGCTTCACATATAACATCTTCGTTTTTCTTTGTTACTTTTAAAGTTATTTTTATTTTTATTTTTATTTTTCTAATTTTATTTTCCATTTTAAAATATCACATTTTATTTTATTTTTTTATTTTTAGTTAAATTAACTTTGTATCTTTTGTCACTTGATATCTTTGCATTTGGTAAATCATGTTGAGGCGGGTATTTTGAAAGTTAACGTGGAAAAATATTTGTCGGGTTAAACGTTATTGTGGCCGGATTTAAAGACAACCGTGACGAGTCAAAGTGACGGGCTTCATTTATATCATCCATCGAGTAATTTTAAGTGTTATTTATGGGTCTTTCGTTTTTTCACGAATTCTAAAATCTCGAAAACAACAACATCCACGTCATTTTTAATCGATATTTAATGGATTCGTTCGATTCGACTTGTCAAAAGGGAGAATCACATTTAATGCAAAACAAAGTTAGGAAAAGTGGCATCACTTCATTTCAAATGCTTCAGTCTCATCTTGTCACTCTTTCGAGGATTCAAGGAAGGAGCGAATTTGTGACCATATTTGGACAAGATCGTCATATATTCATCGACTCAATATTCACCACTTTGACCCAACTCGCCGAGCAATTCAACCATGAAAACTTTAATCACTCTGCATCCGCACTTGCATATAAGACTCTTGTGACACAACTCACGCCTTTCCTCCAATTTAATATCATCACGTCTAAAAGTTCAGTGATTTGCCAATCATTTCTTCGAGATACACATACCGAGCTTCGAGTTTTCCGTGATACAATATTGAAACTCATGACATCGGTCTCGTCTTCGATTTATGAAAGATCTCAACTTCAGCAAGCGTATGATAATGGAGTGCAAGAATCAATGACGCAGATGCAAGAGGAGAATGGTCATACGGTTGACAACTTGGAGCCTAACGATGGCAAGAGCACGGAATTAGAAGGACAACATGATACCAGTGGCACGTCAGGGAATGTTCACGAGATCCTTCTTGATGACACCTTACCCGTTTATGACAAAGAGCCTGCACACATGGTACAATGTAATGTTGTTTATGATGTATATGCTGATGATATGCCGCATATTGAGCATTCTGAACCCAATTATGACAAACATGGGATGGAAAAGAGTGATAGCAATACCACTTCTGATTCATCCGATGTAAGTCATAATGGGGGAGAGATTGTTCAAAATGCTAAACATCATGATAATTGTCTTATAACTGCTTCATTGACTGCTTCTGATTCCACGATTAGAGAGCTCGAAACGATTGTAGCTCAACAATCAAAAGATCTTGAGGATGCCAAACTTGAATTTTCTAAGAAAACGGACAAATTTGAAGCATACTTTGAAAAACTTGAAAAGTCAAACGTTGTTCTTGAAAGAAAATTGGATCAAACTGTTCTAGATTCTAAAGCTGAAAAGGACAATCTTTTGAAACAAATTAAGTTGCTAGAGTCTAAATTGGCATCCCAAGATAGATTGCTCACAGAGAATGAGACCTTAAAAGCTCAAGTCCAAGAAAAGGTGTTTGCTATAGTTGCATTGAAAAACGAGTTAAGGAAAAATAGAGGACCTAGTGTGGACACCAAGCTTGAAAAACCATCAATCTTGGGGAAACCGCCTACAAATCAGTTCTTCAGACAACCGATTGTCAGACAACCTACTGCATTTAGATCCGAGCGACCTCAATCCTCGAGACCGCGGTTTGCCTCCCAAGTTGATTTGGGTCATATTTCTAGAACAGTCACTCCACCAACTAGGCCTAATGTGACTAAATCAGTTTTAGCAAGACCTCATCACATGATTGCCTCTAGTTTCTCTAAGAATAGTTCAATGAACACGTCTAGAACTAGTTCAACTGATGTGCGCCATGATTTTGGTCAAAGGGAAGCTATTCAAAAGACACATGTAAGAGATAGCAATGTCCAACCTAGTCAGATGCCTACTAGATTACCCAACACTGCTAACCGTAGCATGACGTCTCCTAGGAGCATCGTTCAATCGTCTAGGAATTACTCGGACATTAAATATGCTACTTGTAAAACATGTAGAAAATGTGTCTTTACGGAAAATCATGACTCTTGGGTCAAGAAATTACTTGATGAGGTGAACTCCCGTGCTAGAATTAAGTCCCAGTGGTTAGCTAAAATCAAACCCTTTGGTAAAGTTGGCACCCCACTGGTAGAACTTTCACTCTTGTAGGAAACGAGTGCCCTTTAACTAGGATAGTCTCTGATTCTGACTACTAGGGAGGAAATTGATAAAGATGATACGTCACTTAAGCCTAAACTTAGGGTTTTCTATAAAAGGAAACGTTTGCCAGCTAAGATAAGTGAATCATCTACTCAGGTCGCCTTTGACACAAGTAAAGCCAACTGTGAACCCCCATGTGCTTCTATAATTGATATCGCTAACCCACGTCAAAGCATGCAAATTCCTAATGAGATTGCAGGTACCAAAGTTGATGTTCCAAAAGAACGAAGCGGTTCAATCGTTGTGTACCGTTCAACTAAGGACACTCTTAGAGTTTGGTTGCTGAAGAAGCAGATATCGGAGAAACAAGTGTCTCAGGGGATTCATGGTTAAGCTTACCTCAAAGGCTCACATTCAAATCACAGTCTCTGACCCGTTCTTCAAAGAAAGGAAAGTTTATCGCCGATGATAAACTTATCCTAAAAACGAGAATTTCATTTTTCTCGGGCATGAGCTTATATAAAAAACATTCCAAGTTTTTAAGCTCATGCATAAAGGCTCATCGTTAAATGTCAGACGATGACCCGATCTTCACATAAAGGAAAGTTTATCGCCGATGATAAACTTATCCTCATTAACGAGAAATTAAATTTTCTCGGACACGAGCTTACGTTAAAACCATTCAAAGGTTTTAAGCTCGTGTATATGGTTCATTGTTAAATGTCAGACAATGACCCGGACTTCAAATAAAGGAAAGTTTATCATTAATGATAACTTATCCTCCTAATGAGAAATTCAATTTTCTCGGTCATGAGCTTGTCTTAAAACATTCGAAGTTTTAAGCTCAGAAAGGAAAGTGTATCTTTTAAATAAGAGAACTTTTCCTCATAACGAGAAACTAACCTTTCTCGGTCATGAGCTTTCCGTTAAAACAGTCAAAGTTTTCAAGCTCATGAAAACGACTTCTAAGTAAATGTCAGCTTAGAACTCGTCCTTCAGATAAAAGTAAAGTTTATCGCCGATGGTAACTTATCCTTAACAACGGGAAGTTTACAACTTCTTGGACTTGAGCTCGTTTTGTAAGATATTCAACATCTTAAGCTCAAGTAATTGTTTTTCAAAACTTGGAACACAATTTTTCAAGAATTTTTTCAAACGATTTTTCTAAATCTTTCAAAATTGTGTGTTCAAAATGTTTTGATAAAAAGAGCATGTCTTCTGGAATCGATAATATTTACGAACCTAGAAATATCATTCAATAATGACACGAGGTTGTAAATAAAGTTCGAGCAGAAGTTTAAATGATTTAAAATATGCTTAAAATGGTTTGCTATTATTTCTGATAGTAACCCGCTTTTCACTTTGAAGTCAAGCATTTCACCGGAAAGCTTTGACTTCAGAATCCGAAGTTATCAACTCTACAATCCGAAGTTCGTTGCAATTGATATCTACATACTAGACGATGCGACTGCTCAAACGACGACTACAGCTCTTTAAGTAGAACACGGGTCAACAATTGAGGGGGAGCAATCGTCCAGCATTCAGAATCTTCGATGCCGAAAGTGCCATAATTCAAAAGTTGGTGTCAAGACAACGATATCAGTTGTCCATGTGGTGTAAAGGGGAAGATAATTTCAGAAGTTACGAGGAAGACCAACATTCGTGAACAAGAACCATGTGCTTCTTTCATATGATGTTCTCCATCATTCAGGTCCAACCTCGTAAATTGCTAATATTGTGAATTCATTAGCATATATGATCTTACGTGATAAATACCTTACACTTGTGTTTAAAAGGTATTTAATTTACGTTTCAAGTAGACCCTCATTAATTTGAGGGGGAGCTTGTGTAACTCATGAAGATACTTGGCTTTGCATTTTTCTTCCCAAATTTTCTTAAAATGCTATTAAATCAATTGATATTAAAAACATCGATTGGGTTAATATTTTTAATATGTGGGAGAAAATGTGATTTAATATGGGAAATGATTAATCACAAACGGTTTGACTTAACGTGCTAGCTCATCCCGACATGTGCGAAATGTTTTCGGATATCGTGGCATATGTTAAGGGGGAGCAAAATGGATTTACACTTCAAAACGGATTTCATGGTGACATACACTTACCCAAAACATCTCTATTCACGACGGTGAAGATTGTGGTGACATAAGGATGGTAGGATAGGTTAAAGTCCAATGATTCCTCTTGAACCGGAGAAATCTTCCCAAGGACATTCCATAGCTAGAAATAGTAGTCCTTAGGAAAGATGGAGAAAGATTGTGAATGTAGCTGAATGCCGACCAAGTACTTAAGTTAGCACTGGAACAATCACAACAAGGTGCTAGTGATGACGTATTGGTAAGCATTGAAGGGGTTGAAGAATGAAAAAGAATTGTGAAGATAAAGGGTGTAAAGAAAGTAGCCCTCCTTACAACTTAGGCAGAAACCGGGTCAATTCATATGCTATTGAGATCATTTTTAATGATTCTTGATATTGAAGATAGACATCATGGACCTAGTGATGCAAGGCACAACCCATCCCAGCTAACTCAGATATCTCTTAAAAGATATTTGTTTAATCACACGGAGACAACACATTATCTATTGATTTATTCACTCCAAATAAATTGGTATTGAAAAGGTGGCACTCCTCTCCAGCCTCCGATCACTAAAATCCAAAATGCACGATCGAGTCTAGAGCCATTTGAGATCATCAAATATCTCATTAGGACACACTTTCATATTTCCTTGCTTCTTCACACATTGTGAAAAGTAAGAAAGATCTTAAGAGTCCTACGCAAAATCTTCATGATCTTGCCTGAACATCCGAGTAATACGAAAGTATTTACAATGAAGATGGAAATCCTTCTTGAGCGAATATCAAAAAGCTCATGGTAGGTGACTTGTGCGATTCTTTATGAATCAAACTTGTGATAACTGGAAAGCAACAGTGGGTTAATTCTTAAATGAATTTAAACACGTTCCAGGCCTCTACGCAATATCTTAGTGATCTTGCCAGAACATTCAGAGTAATACTATTAAGTATTTACAGTGACGAATGGAAATCCTTCTAGTGTTAACATCAAACAGCACTTGGTAGGTAACTTGCAAGATTCTATATGAATCAAGCTAGTGACAACTAGAAAGCAACGACGGTGCGGTTCTTAATTAAACTTCACTTGTTCCAGAAACATGAATTGACGGCTTCAAATCATGCGGATAATATTATCCAAATGATTCACTCTTTACGTTCGCAGTCAGCTTTGGACGGTCGAGTAAAGAGAACGGGTTTACCCGCGAAATCTTGTCAAGGAGGTTCTTTATTGAAACTACCTGCCACAAGTACGATATTTAATATCGTCCAACGGTCTTCACCGGCCGGAGGTAAAATGCTATCGAATTAGAATGAAATGTTCAAGGCCATTTCATCCGTGTATATTGTTTGTTGCTAACTGTCTTATGCAGCGTAACAAGAAGGTGGCATTGCGGTGTACAATCCAGAAGAAGTCGTCACCACATGCTTATACTACATACACTTAGTACTTCAACAAATTTAAGAAAGTCTGAAGCTCAAGTCTTCCGCTGTATCAAACTCTGAAGCTTTCAAGAATTTAAAGGTATAAGTATGTGGAACATGAAGTCACGAAGAGGCAAATTTCACAAGTGATGAATGCACAAGGTCAAGGCAAGGAAACATGCTCAAGACTAAAGTCAAAGATCACATCAAGCATATTCACAATAACAAGATCGAAGACTCAAGCATAGTATGCTAGGTTTAAGATTTTGTAAAATGGTGTGACCTCCCTTAGGGGGAGATTGTTGGAAATGCGTTTTCCCAAAGAAAGTCTCGGTCACATCATTATTAGCATAGATCACGAGCTATAGACTATTTAGGAATTTGTAACTTGGAGTGACCTCCCTTAGGGGGAGATTGTTGGAAATACGTTTTTACGTAACTAGAAAGATCGGTCACTCCAATAATATATTCAAGTAATAGGCTCGTGATCCAGTTTGTAAACAATATAGTCCATATAGCCCACATGTAGGGTGGGCTATATATACCCCCTCCTAGCATGTTAGGAGGGGTGGGTTTTTTCATTTCATACTTGTCATTTTAATAAAACACACTTTCTCTCTCTACTCTTCTTTTCTCTCCTTTCTCTCTCTACACCCTCATCTTCCTCCTCCTCCTTCTCCATTCCATTTCAATAGATTATTCATAGTTTACCAAATCCTAAGATTGCGTAGACCTTCACTTATTTTATGGGCTTACGTGCTCTTATGAACTTGCAAAAGCTCATATGCCAACTATTTTTGGTCTTATGAAAATTAGCCTATGAACACATGAAAATTCATAAGGAAAAATAGTTTGGCAAACCGAGGTTTGTAAACTCTCTTACAGAATTTTTTTTTAGGATCGAAACCATAACAATACAAACACCCATTTGCATATCGTATACCGATCTGCAAATGGGTGTTTGGATTGGCTTCGATGATGATAAGTTAATATACCTGTAATTAGTAGCCCATGAACAGCAACCCGTTGATCACCAATAAATTATTGCATTTCCAAGTTGCGATCGCCAACACGCCAAAGCATCGAGAAGCTGCACTGCATGTAGCAACACCCTACAAGGCCAGGTACAAAATCTCATTATTGTTCATTTCCTGCTCAAAGTTCCGTGTTTTTTTATTGAGATAAAAACACCCATTGATCAGTTACAAAAAATGACGGGTTGGAAAAAGAATAAATCTGAAGAAAGAACAAAAAGGAACAACATACATAAGCCGAGGAAAACTTGTATTCACTTCAGCCCGAGAGCTGTTGGATCCTAGAATTTCGGCTGCCATTCCATAAGCTTCTAAAAGGTGGAGAGTAATGTAGAAATAAGTATTTTTTTTATCTTTAGGCTCAGATAAGTGAGTTATCGGATATGGGGACATCGCCGCCATGGCTGCAAACTTGGTAAGCTTGCCCCGCCAGGCGGTGCATAATCTGAATTCAAATAAAATCCCTCTAAGGACGCTCAAATAATATCATCATGGCCATTCCAAAGCATTGTAATCTATGAACACGTAATTGATATATGTCTACACCATAAACACCCAACACGTATATGATATACGTGGCCACAAACAACACACTCCCGCCAAACAAAGAATCTAATAATCAGAAAAACAATATAATAATGGTTCACTGTTCATAAGCCTCAGAGAATGTGAACGCCAAACTATTATAAGTTATAATAATTCAACTTTCAAAGACAGTGGAAAAGCAAGGCCTTTGTTATATTTAGGCTCATATAAGCAAGCAATCGGATATAGGTACATGGCCACAGTGGCTGCAAACTAGGCAAGCTTGCCCCGCCAGGAGGAACATGATCCGAATTCTAACTAAATCCCCTTAAGGAAGCTCAAATATTATCATCACGGCCATTCAAAGCCATTACAATTTCCTAAACTGCTAGTGTACTATAGCTGGGAAAAATTAAGCAGGGAGAAGCCTACTAAAAAGTATCTAATTCAAGGAACCGCTAATACAATGTAATCAGAAGCACCACAAAAATCAAAACCAATTGTCAGTCATAATCTTTAGGCACCAATAATTCTAATATGAAAATATCAAAATCAATTGTCAATTATAATCATCATGGGACTACCAACTCATGAAAGATAAGATTTCAACAATAAGCAGCAGCAAATATATCTATCGAAAAAACACCAACAAAATAATCATAAATGCTACCTCATTATAACTTATATTAGTTTAGCATTCACATTGTATGAGTGTTATGGACAATGTTTCCAATAATAAGCAACGCCACCAACCCATCAGAGATCGGGGCGACGATCCGGATAAAAAGAAATGACCATCACCCTAATCAACCATCTCCAACCCAATCAAAGATTGAGGGCAACGATCAATATCGAAACAACATCAGAGTATCCAATTCAAAGGAACCGGTAACACAATATCATCATCAACACCACCAAAATTGGTGAAACCTTGGCATAAACTGAAGGCGCGTTACCATCATCGCCTGCAATGGAAAGCGGAAACGATAGTATCGACACCACCAATTGTGTACCTATACAGTAGGAAAAACAATTTAAAAAATTAGGTGAATTAATCTAACAAAAAAAGACCAATCAATGAATTGTTGGATTAACAGCTAGAATCTGAGAATAAGGAAAAAAAGGAAGAGGATATATACCTACGGTTGATCCACCACACCTCGCAAAACCCACCAAAGTGAACATGCATGACACCTAAGACGATACCGAACTATCAAAACGAACGCCATCAATAGTACATTGGTGCTAAAGATAACGCATAAACTTTAAATCCATTTTTATCGGAGATCCGAATCATCGAAACCTACGGCATCAATAGTAACATAACCCACCAATTCAATATCTCTTTTTAAAGATCCGAGCGTGAGAAGACTCATCAAAACCAATAACCCACTATTATCTATTTATGCAGCAACCATTTTAAATAGAGATGCAACAACCATTTTAGAGAGAGAGAAAGAAATGAGGATAGAGAAAGGTAGGTGAAAGAATGGCAATAATACAAAAAACCAATACACCTCATCTTAACACATATCTGATATACATGGCCACAAACAACACATACCTACAAAACAAAGAATATTAAAACAAAGAATATAATAAGCGAAAATAAATATAATAATCATTTACTGTTCATAATCCTCAACCAATGTGAATGCCAAACAGTTATAAGTTAGAATTAAATTTGAATTTTAGTAAAATAAACTCAAAGTTTACATGTACGAGGCATTTAGATTCGTTTGTTGCATACGAGTTATATGTGATTGTTATTTGTGTAAGGTTTATGTGTGTTGGGAATGTGAAAGTATGTTAAGAATATATATATATATATATATGATATTGCTACCATATTTCAATAAAATAAGTGTACATCCTAGTGGCGATATAAGTGAGGATCCTCATGGAACTTCAATCTTTTACCTTTCTTTCAACAAGCTTTTATTGGCAAGTAACCTACTCTTTAAATAGTCAGAACTTATTACTCAACAAAAGATGGAACCAGATACTTTCATTATTTCTTTTATAATTAAGCCTAAAAATGCACTAATTATCTTGTAATGGTTATGTTGTTTTGAATTTTAAAATTTTTTCTTATCTGATATTTTTCACCCATGTTGTGGATTTAACAGATGAGCATACACTATATCACTGGGTAAACACATCAGCATGTCAAGCACTGTTTTTTAACATTATATGAAGATGAAATCATAAAACACAATCTTAGTTACATAATTGACTTATAATAAGCCTTTTAGCATAACATATTAGTAAATTTTAGCCCGATTCATTACCTTGTAAACTGGATTGAACCAATCTTGTCCCACCTTGGCTTTAGAAAAGCTAGACAACAACACCTCTGTATCTCCCTTCCAGCGGCATTATATTTCATCTTTATCAAGAGTTATCACACTTTTACCAATCTAACTAGAAAAGACAACAATGAGACCATGGTCTTACTTTTAAATAATAACGATCATAAGGTACTAAATTCTATCTAAAAAAATTAGATTGATATGGGTTATCTAATATTTCTTCATCAAACATGTTCTTACATTTCATGTAGATTTGATATCCAATTTAGATTGTATTTCTTTGCATAACTCTTGTTAATGATCTGCAAATGATATCGAAATACTTATCATAAAACTACTTATATATTGTTGCTTGGAAACGTAAGTAGAAATGTCAGATAACCCCAACAAATAAAAGACATTCCAATTTTTTTAACCATGGCTTATGAATATTCTACATCTCTTTTTCTCCCACACCAGTTTTCTTAAACGTACTTGACCCACCAACACAAAAAGAACTATTGACCGTTAGTAAAGATAATGTCCGCATGTTCTCTGGTTCTCAGGAGTTTAGTACACCAAGAGCTGCTTTTGAGTGAGTGGCACGACCATCTGAGTCAGTAGTTCTCATCAGTCATGTGAAATCCCTTGCTTGCTAAAACTGAAACAAACACTTAAAGTGGATCTACCTATTACACACTAACGAACAAAGTACTAAGTTCAGTTGTGGTATAATCGGTAAATTTGTGGTCATCCGAAGAGATAGTGTATTTGAGTTTATTTGAAAGCTTTTTCACATATATGCAATAAAAATTAAGAAATAATAACAATTAAAAATAACTAAAAAGTTAATAGCAGATTTAAATGGATAGAGAAAATGTACTAGCCTATTTACTATATTGTTACCTAGTTGTGATTATGTTTATAGTGAAATATCTAGTTATTACTTTTTAGTGGTCATAATATTGACAAGCTTGTTTTTACCTTGATCCTTTCTCTGTATCTTCTAAATCCCAAATACCTCCCTCACGACTAGCCAAGTATAAAGTCAATAGTGATTGAACCATAACTATCCTTATGACCTAATTATTCAAACCATGCCACTAGGTTTTTTGCATTTTTAAGTAAATAATTTATTAAAGGCGGTGATCCCGGCGACCCCTACATGCAGAATAGTTGTCAACTTGCCCCTAGTAAAACCTTTCTCGAAGTTTTCAACGGTCAGATCCTATACACCATATAGGCCAAGTGAAATCTTTAATAAATCAAATACTATCGAACTATAAGGATTGCATAACGAGAATAATTATTTCCTAAAAAGATAATAACAACCACTAAGAAACTACCACAACATAAATAACAATATCATAAATAGACCAACATCTAAGTGCTTAGTCACTCATAGTAACAACACAACAAGATGACATAAAGATAATGGTTATATATATTATAAAAATCTTATAAAGTTCTTGAAATAGAATGATTCATCTAATTAGAGCTAAATACAAATCTCCCTTTTATGATGGAACCTTAGTCGAAACTAGACTTTTGGGACCCTCCAAAACCGACCTAAGTAATGTTGGTGTGATGTGAGAAAGAGTGTGTCCCGGTTTGTAGAGAATGAGGCCTCAATTTATAGTTTCTCGAACCATCTACGACGTAAAAAATATTAAGGTATACAATGTAGACACGAAGTATCTTCTTTCATTTCTTGAATCGTACTACCTACGACATAGAGGAGACAAGTACCCACGCCGTAGGCTTTCAATTATTGCACTTTTCCTGGCTTATAAAGGATATACGACGTAGAGGTGACAAGCACTTACGGCGTAGATGTTGAATTTATAAAGTTTCTTTAAATAGCATTGATCTTGTTGCCTTTAAATGAAATGAGGGTTTACGTCATAGATCCTTCATATATGAAATCTTCTATCATCGTTTTGTCTACGTTGTGGTGTTGAAATCCTTCTACGTCGTAGGCACCTTTGAAATTTGAACTTGGCACCTTTGAAATATGGACGAGTTTTGCCTCGTGAGAGCTTCAAGAGACACACCCGTAAAATTTATTTAAAAACTATCACATAGTTTTATGAAAATATGAAAATAATAAAATTATTATTCCGTTGCATGTATTTACGGCGTAACATGAATATGTCTACACCGTAGACAAGTAAAAATAAACGAATTTTTGGAAACTTTGTAGATTTTACGACGTTGACAAAGTCATTTACACACTATTTCTTTTAACAAATCACAGGCTCAAGATAAAAAAATTGATTTTGAATAGCACTTAAAGTGGAAAAAAGTAGGGGTGTCCATGGTTCTTGAGTCGTACCAAATTGGAACCGAACCGTAAAAACCAAGAACCATAAAATAAAGAAGAAATGGAACCGAGAACCATCCCTATTTCCTCGGTTCAGTTTCGTTTTTGGAATGAGAATTTCTAAACGAGAACATTATGTTTATAAAGTCCATTTTTTATTTTTTAATATTTCATAAATGACATATTATAATAATATAAACACACACAAAATGTATTTAACAATGAAAATCGTACCACTAATTTCAGTAGTTCAAAATAACATATACAAAAACATAAAATGTAAAAATAAGTCTACAATTGTGACAAAGATAATTGCAAACTTACTGAATGTGTATGAGCTTTCACACTAATATTACTCTTATAAAAGAGTATAATGCAAATATAGTCATTGTGGTATTCTATTTTTTCAGATTTCATCACTGGTCTTCCGAAAGTGCAAGCGGCCTCCTTGGTCTTCATGATTTGGGTTCGTTTTGGTCATTTGACCTAATGGGTGTTAATGTTTGACCGTTAGTCACTTTTGCTTCAAGGACTTTTTTGTCATTTCGTCTACTTTTATCCCTTTCTTCTACCTCTCAATCACCACCAACAACCCCACCAATCACCGTCAAACACCCACCTTGATGGCTAAACCCATATGCAGCACCAACTGATAAAAATGCATATCGTGTACAAAGTTTTATTGAATGAAAGATATTAATTACATCATCTTGATTCACCCAGAATTAACTTAAGTATATGAAAAAATGAGCTACGCTAAAACATTACAAACCACGAACGCTTACTAGCCAATAATAATCCGGTTATATTATCTACTGATGTTAAGGTTTTATTATTTCCCAAGTATTTATATAGTGTTTAATGATTACTTCGCTCTCGTATCAAAATAACGAGATTGCTAAAGACTTGACGGTAAAGGAATTCATACAGCAAATGTTTGAACCTCAGATGATAATCAGTGTGGAAATGGTTACTTGTCAATAATCAATGCAATTATAGAACTCAAAACTTGCAACATTATATAATCGGATATAGAATAACCCATCAAACTCGGTACTAAATAATTTAAGATATGAAGCTCTAAGAATCACATAAAACAAAATGTCATACAATGTACAAAAGTAAAAAAATAAAAAACATTTGATCCATTTACTTGTGTATCGGCCGACTTGGTTATGTAAAGTAAATGGGCAAGACAGTTTATACACTTTGACCAAGGTGGGGTCGTTGGCGGTGATTAGTGGTGTTGTTGGTGGTGATTCACATGTTAAAGAAAGAGACAAAACTAGACAAAAGGACCAAAATATCTCGTTATGAAAAGTAAATAATGGTCAAATTTTAACACCCCTCAGATCAAATAACCAAAACGAACCCAAATCATGAAGAATAGGGAGGTCGCTTGCACTTTCAAAAGATCGGTGATGAAATCTACAAAAATGGAATACCACAATAACTATATCTGCACTTTACTCCTTATAAAATATAAATTATTATCAACAAAATGTGATGTGATTAATATTTTATATATAAACACAACATTACACCATGATTGTAGATTTAGTAATGATCATTAATATTACCACCTCGTCTCATTATAAATGTCCACTGGAAAATTTTAAATTTTTAATTGAACTTTGACTATATTATTTGTATTATATAATAATTGATGAAAGTTATATGAATAGGTTTGGTTTTTAAATGTATTTTTATTATTATAATTTTCATCAAATATTATATAACACAAACAAAAATATTTATCGTCAAAGTTAGATAAAAAGGACTAAGAAAAGTTCAAGTTGACACTTACTAAAAGACAGAGGGAGCAATAATTTATTCGAACTCGTGGTATACGATTATTGTGTTTATAAACTTATACATATGCAGAAAATTACCAGATTTAAATAATCGGTTAATATAATATTAAAACACATATGTTAAATATTTTATTAAATGGATCAAATAAAACTTACTTTTATGTTGATGAATGTTTTTATATTGATGATAAATGTGTTAGCCCGTAGTATTATGTAGTTATGTGTATTGGGCTCAAGCCCGAGTCTAGAATGATCATGTAATCCTTTATATTGTTACTGTATGTTTATTGAATGGACACTAAATTTACCCAGCCTACTTACTTGTTCCTGGTAACAAGTCCAATTATTTGTTTTGTGTTACTTGTTCTTTGGTTAACAAGTCAAGATCTTCCTAGTGGTTTGCACTTTGGTTCACGAATCCTTACGTTTTGGTGTTGATCGTGCCTTCGATATTACATCTTCATTTGTTCAAGAAAACTGGTCACATGGGTTTTACAACCACACAAGCTTTACCACAAAACAATATGAGTAATTATCTTCATTCGAGTAGTCCAAATCAACCAGTTGCATATTATACTATACCTCAGCCCGTGATTCACCAGCCCGCTCAGTTTGTGGGTTTGGTACCCAATCTGCATCAGGCCCATCACACTCCTCAAGTGGGCCCATTATCAGGTTTTCAGCAAATTCAGTCCATGACGCCAGCTCAGTTCAGACATTTGGTTAACCAGGGGCACGAGACCACTTTGCCACATACATTTCGTGTTGGAACTGTTCAAGATTCCGCAACTAGTGCATGGAATATGGATACAGGTGCGAGTTCTCACCTTAATAATTCGATTAATAGTCTTAGTAATGTTTTTAATACGTATATGTATCCGTCTGTCTAGGTTGGTAACAGTCATTCTATACTTGTCACCAATACGGGCCATAGCATTTTGCCAACTCCCTTTAGACCTCTTTACTTAAATAAAGTTCTTATTACTCCCCACCTTGTGAAAAACTTAATTTATGTTCGTCAGTTTGTTCGTGATAATAATTGCACTGTTAAATTTGATGCGTTTGGTTTTTCTGTTAAAGATTTCATGACTCGTCGGGTACTTCTCCGAGTGATAGCACGGGGGATCTTTACCCGATCACGACTCCATCTCCAATTCCTCATGCCTTTCTTGTTAGTCAACATACGTGTCACCAACGACTTGAACATCCAGGAAGTGAAGTGTTACATCGTCTTGTTTCTCGTAATCTCATTTCGTGTAATAAAGAGAAACCGCATGTTCTTTGTCATGCTTGTCAGCTTGGCAAACACGTGAGACTTCCATTTGTCAGTTCTAAATCTTCGGTTACATCTCGTTTTGACATTGTTCACTCGGATGTGTGGACTTCACCCATACCGAGTCTTTCTGGTTTTAAATACTATGTTTTATTTTTGGATCACTATTCTCATTTTGTCTGGGTTTATCCGTTGGTTCATAGATCAGATGTCTTGGCTTAGTTTACATTGTTTCGTACTAATGTTAATACTCAGTTTAAATGTGAAATCATGTCTTTTCAGTGTGATCATGGTGGTCAATTCGACAACTGCGCTTTACATACATTATTTGCCTCTAAAGGAATTCAGTATCAGTTTTCTTGTCCTAAAACCTCCCAACAAAATGGTAAGTCCGAAAGACTTATTCGCACCATTAACAATCTCATTCCCACCTTACTTTTTCAAGCAAACCTTCCACCTACTTTTTGGGTAGAAGCCCTCAATATAGCCATTCATTCATTAAACTTTTTACCATCCACCGCCATTTATAATGAAATACCTTATACCCGCTTGTTTGGAACAGACCCTGACTACAGCCTTTTACGTACCTTTGGGTGTTTATGTTACCCTCACCTTCACACCAATCACAAACTTGAATAGCACGCCACACCTTCAATCTGTTTGGGACAAGCTTCTAATCATCATGAGTATCGTTGTCTTGAACTAAGCACAAATAAAATAATTATCTCCCGTCACGTTATATTTGATGAAACCGTTTTTCCATATGGATCTGCTCCACCCATCCCGGCACCCACCTACGCATTTTTGGACGACTCACTCGATATAAATATACCTTTTGTTTCACCTACTGTTCGAACTCTACATGCACCTACCACACCAATTCCTAATACTCAGTTACTAAATGAACACCTAACCAGTTCCATACCCATCATAATTCTTCCTCAGAACGAAATGTCGCAACCACAACAAACACCAAATCCAAGATCCCAACAACAAGAAGAACCATATGACATGACGCAACAACACGAACCACATATTCGGCCCATGATCAAGACCACGACCCAATTGTTGCGACCCAACACCCACACCAACATAACTCGATCCAAAACCCAAACCCAAACCTAAACCCAAACTCAAACCCCGTATAGGTTCATCCCATGGTCACACGCTTTAGTTTCGGGACTAATCGGCCTACTTAGCGTCTCAACTTACATGTGTCTTCAGTTTCACCTTTACCAAAATCTTAACGTGATGCGTTTAATGATCCAAATTGGCAAAATGCTATGCGTGATGAATAAAATGCGATTATAAAAAACAACACTTGGACTTTTGTACCACGACCTACATACACCAATATTGTTCGTTATGTGGCTTTTTCGCCACAAGTATTTGACCGATGGATCGCTTAGTCGCTACAAGGCTCGTCTTGTGGCGAATGGTAGTACACAGATAGAGGGTGTTGATGTTGATGAGACTTTTAGTCTGGTTGTCAAACCGGGTACTATATGGACTGTACTTAGCTTGGATGTTTCTAGACATTGGTCGATTCATCAGCTTGATGTCAAAAATGATTTCTTACATGGTGATTTATCTAAGACGGTTTATATGCATCAGCCTCGAGGGTTTCGGGATTCTGTACACCTCGATTATGTGTGTTTATTACAGTGGTCTCTTTATGGGCTCAAGCAGGCCCCTTAGAGCTTGGTTTTAGTAGTTTGCATCTTATATTACTCGTGTTGGGTTTCAAAATAGTCGATGTGACTCATTTTTATTTATATATAGACATGGGATGGATACTGCTTACTTGTTATTATATGTTGATGATATTGTGCTTACAGCTTCTTCTCAGACTTTATTACAACGGATTATTGCTTCCTTACATAAGGAGTTCTCTATGACTGATCTGGGTTCACTTGATTATTTTTTGGGTATATTTGTTACACGGGATTCTTCGGGGATATTCTTATCTCAGAAGAAATATGCTATTGAGATTCTTGAGAGGGCGCACATGGTTAATTGTAATCCTAGTCGGACTCTTGTTGATATTGAGTCTAAGTTGGGTGATGATGGTGATCCCGTATCTGATTCTACTTTATATCGGAGTCTAGCAGGTTCCCTTCAGTACCTTACGTTTACTAGGCCTAATATTACTTACGCAGTACAACAGGTTTGTCTTTATATGCATGATCCTCGCAAGCCTCATTTCTCGGCTCTTAAAAGGATCTTGAGATATGTTCAGGGTACTTTGGACTATGAACTTTAGTTGTTTGCATCTTCTACTACATCTTTAGTTGCTTATTCAGATGCGGATTGGGCTGGTTGTCCCACCACTAGGAGATCCACTTCAGGTTATTGTGTATTTCTTGGCAACAACTTACTCTCGTGGTCCTCTAAGCGTCAACCGACGCTTTCTCATTCTAGTGCTGAGGTAGAGTATCGTGGTTTTGCCAATGCTGTTGTTGAGACTTGTTGGTTAAGGAATTTACTACGTAAGTTTCATACACCTTTGTCTTCCGCTACGCTAGTCTACTGTGATAATGTTAGTTTTGTGTATTTATCATACAATCCGGTTCAACATCAGCGTACGAAGCACATAGAGATTGACATACATTTTGTTCGTGATTTAGTTGTTGCTGGTCAGGTTCGAGTACTCCATGTTCCTTCTTGTTATCAATATGCTGACATATTCACAAAAGGATTGCCTTCCGCCTTGTTCGAAGACTTTCGCACCAGTTTGAGCGTCCGATGTCCTCCCGCTCCAACTGCGGGGGAGTATTAGCCCGTAGTATTATGTAGTTATGTGTATTGAGCTCAAGCCCGAGTCTAGAATGATCTTGTAATCCTTTATATTGTTATTGTATGTTTATTGAATGGACACACAATTTACCCAACCTAGAAAATGATGTAGCTTAAAAGCTAGAGTTTTAACTTATTATGGATTTTAAAATTTAATTTTTTTATAATTTTAATGAGTAATTTTTATTTTATATTTTCTTAAAAAGCATACATGTTTTACATAATGTCATACATAAACTCTATAAAAATTTATATTTTGAAAAGAATGATTCTTTTCGGAAAAAATTGGAATCGACCAGTTCTTTCTTAAACCCTTCCGAGAATCGGAAATGTGAAATATTAAGGAAAAAAACCGAACCATGACTTTAATATACGATTTGGTTTCAAAATGATTATGATACAGCTTCTCAGTTCTTGTGGTTTCTCGGTCGGTCTTTTTGCACCTCTATGCAAAAGATTAAAAACAAGTGTCATTTGGTTATGTTTTAAGTATAAAAGTTTTTTTTATAAAAGCTGAAATAACCGAAGAAAGACTGAAAAATATAAAAAGGGTCATGTTATTCCTACACCTCTTAACACTTTTCTACCACCAATACCCTCCTTAATACACTATATACTGACAGGAAAAGCTAGTTTTTATGTTTTTTTGTTCCGTATTTCTTATTTCTTATAATTTTTAAACTGTAAACAATTATAATCTCAGTGTCGCATATTTTTCAGCAGTTTTACTCATTTAATTAACAGAAAAAGACAGCTTATGGCTCCGCATTTTTCATGTTTTACTGCTTTTGGCTTATCAAATTTTATAATTTTCGTTCCGTTTTTTTATTTCACAATTTTATAATACAAATAAAATTATTTAAAAAAAACAACTTAAGGGGTATTACTTGTAGAAAAAGAGATATGGGTAACCAAACCCTATAAAAATTGATGAAAAATTTTTATGTTAATTTATTGTGGTGGTAATAATCCAAAAATATCCATCATCATCGTCATTTATCACACAACAGACATAAGCAAAAGTGGCTGAACATCATCATCATCATCATCAGCTAAGCTAAGCTATGATGTCCATTTTATCTTGTTCAAAAACAACATTCGATTCCCCCTGTATTCACAAATTCAACTGCAAAAGACAAAGATTTAATAAAAAGAATCTTGTAAAATTATGTTCAATACCAACAAGTAGTATTAATAAACCAATCTTTGTCTATAGAAGAAGATGTGGGACCTCCTGAGAGATTCTAAGAAAACAATTCAATTGCTGATTACATGAGGTTTAAAAAAGGTGAATCTACTGAATTGCAAACTGATGTCGTTGCTTACAAGAAGAGGTTTCCTTGGTCTATTCATAAACCTTTTCTTCAGGTCTTTTTTTCTTTTCTTTTTAATTCTTTTTCTACGGTTTGTTGGATTCTTTTTGTTTGGTTTTTTTTAATGAAATTAATACGGAGTATTGGTTTTCTAGGTTGATTTGGTTTCCACTATTCACATTGCGGATAAAGAGTATGTTTTCTTCAACTTTAATCCATCTTTTTACTCGTTGCATTCTCATTTTATCTTCCGCGTTTATGTTATCATAGTACCTTACATTTTCCGTCTAAAAATGACCATCATGCCCAATTACCCATGTCTTAGATAGCTTAAACTTAAACGAGGGAGGTCCAGTCGTTGACTTAGATGTACCGGTCAAGCGAGGTATTCTCGTTACCCTTTCTGACGCTTTCCCTGGCTAAATAAGCCATAAGCCGAAACAAACACCCCCTAGCGAGGGTAAACCCTAAACCTCTTATGGGGAGGTTAGAAGCCTTACCACTAGGCCATGAGGTTGCTTATATATGATGATTCAAAACAGTTTTATTAACATTAAACAGACAAGCTAAAGAGAGAGTTTATAAAAACAAAGAATCTAAACTAGTGTGGATCTATTATCTATATTGATAATAGTCTTACAAAGTTAAACAAGAGAATCAACAATGGTGGAGAGATTAGATGTGATACACCATGACGGCTCACACACACACATAAAACTCTCACAAACCCTAACTCAAATGAGTTAGGGATATAACAACATAACCACAATGGTCATAAACCCAAACAACCTTGGCCTTGATATCCAAGCCCATGAGCAAGCCCTTTTATCCAAGTCTAGATGCACACTTCAACATAGGCAAGAAAAGTCCCTGCATTGAAACTTAACACAATTAGTCCCCAAAGATTAGATATCAGATTAATATGAGGATATTTTTAACAATTATCTAATCAATGTTTGAATGGAACTGACTATTTGCATAACTCAGAAGAAATTACTTTTTTGATTATTTTAAGCACTTTAAGATAAGCAGTTACAAACATCCCCGTGATTGACTTATATTGAAAATTTGGAGAATAAGCAAGTCACGTTGGTTATTTTAAACATATAAGTAGTTTCAGAGAGGCAATCTCGAAATATACCTCCATAGTTGGCTTATATTGACCATTTAGAGAAACGCTAGTGGCACCCGTATAGCTTAAAGATACGTGGCAATCCATTTTATCGAAAAAATATACCCTAGTATTGTGATTATACTTTGTTTGAAACTGGCTGGTTTGGTAATATTACTTTTTTTGAATTGGACTAGTTTGGTGATAAATCACGCGGTTATTGTAACAAAAATAACAAACATGATAAGACATGATCCTATTACCACATTTTTTTGTTGGGTAATAGGTCAAGGGTTAAGGAGAACCTGGTAAATTTTATAACCCGCAAAAAAATAGTTTGTACAACGGATGTGAATGAATTCCACATTTCAATCTCAAGATGCAACAGACTATATAAACAAGTCAACTATGATATCAGGACGTACTCCTAGATAAAGATAAAAGCAGATGCCATCATTCAGCAGGGAACCTACAATCCTAATTCCCATACCACGGCAGAAGTCAGCCAGTCTGCTACTCAACATCACTTTCTTCATCATAAATAAGCTATAATCCGAAACAAACACCCCCTAGCGAGGGTGAACCCTAAACCTTTTATGGGGAGGTTAGAAGCCTTACCACTAGGCCATGAGGTTGCTTATATATGATGATTCAAAACACTTTGTTTAACATTAAACAGACAAGCTAAAGAGAGAGTTTATAAAAACAAAGAATCTAAACTGGTGTGGATCTATTATCTATATTGATAATAGTCTTACAAAGTTAAACAAGAAAAAACAGATGAATCAACAATGGTGGAGAGAGTAGATGTGATACACCATGACGGCTCACACACACACATAAAACTCTCACAAACCCTAACTCAAATGAGTTAGGGATATAAGAACATAACCACAACGGTCATAAACCCAAACAACCTTGGGCCTTGATATCCAAGCCCATGAGCAAGCCCTTTTATCCAAGTCTAGCTACACACTTCAACATAGGCAAGAAAAGTCCCTGCATTATGAAACTTAACACAATTAGTCCCCAAAGATTAGATATCAGATTAATATGAGGATATTTTTAACAATTATCTAATCAATGTTTGAATGGAACTGACTATTTGCATAACTCAGAAGAAATGACTTCTTTGAATTATTTTTAAGCACTTTAAGATAAGCAGTTACAAACATCCCCATGATTGGCTTATATTGAAAATTTGGAGAATAAGCTAGTCACTTTGGTTATTTTTCGACATATAAGCAGTTTCAGAGAGCCAATCTCGAAATATACCTCCATAGTTGGCTTATATTGACCATTTAGAGAAACGCTAGTGGCACCCGTATAGCTTAAAGATACGTGGCAATCCATTTCATTGAAAAAATATGCCCGAGTATTGTGATTATACTTTGTTTGAAACAGGTTGGTTTGGTAATATTACTTTTTTCGAATTGGACTAGTTTGGTGATATATCACGTGGTTATTGTAACAAAAACAACAAACATGACAAGACATGATCCTATTACCACATTTTTTGTTGGGTAATAGGTCAAGGGTTAAGGAGAACCTGGTAAATTTTATAACCCGTAAAAAAACTGTTTGTACAACGGATGTGAATGAATTCCACATTTCATTCTCAAGATGCAACAAACTATATAAACAAGTCAACTATGCTATCAGGGCGTACTCCTAGATAAAGATAAAAGCTGATGCCATCATTCAGCAGGGAACCTACAATCCTAATTCCTATACCACGGAAGAAGTCTGCCAGTCAGCTACTCAACATCACTTTCTTCATCATAAATAAGCCATAAGCCGAAACAAATACCCCCTAGCGAGGGTGAACCCTAAACCTCTTATGGGGAGGTTAGAAGCCTTACCACTAGGCCATGAGGTTGCTTATATATGATGATTCAAAACACTTTTATTAATATTAAACAGACAAGCTAAAGAGAGAGTTTATAAAAACAAAGAATCTAAACTGGTGTGGATCTATTATCTATATTGATAATAGTCTTACAAAGTGGAACAAGAAAAAATAGATGAATCAACAATGGTGGAGAGAGTAGATGTGATACACCATGATGGCTCACACACACACATAAAAATCTCACAAACCCTAAATCAAAATGAGTTATGGATATAACAACATAACCACAATGGTCATAAACCCAAACAACGTTGGGCCTTGATATCCTAGCCCATGAGCAAGCCCTTTTATCCAAGTCCAGCTGCACACTTCAACATAGGCAAGAAAAGTCCATGCATTATAAAACTTAACACAATTAGTCCCCAAAGATTAGATATCAAATTAATATGAGAATATTTTTAATATCCCCCTTAAGCTAATATCTTAAACTGTTGGTCCCTAGTAACTCGATATTACTTATTATCTTAAGTAATAACTATTACTTTGACTCAAGTGTGTTGTTTTAACATTAGATAAGAATTATGAAAGATTAAAACATCAATACCAACATACTTTTCAACGTATAGACTTTTATTACAATAAAATAAAGAATCAATAACCCACTTTGTTTGCGGAATAACAAAGTGGTTGACTGACAATGGGGTTAAACGTTTAACCAAAGTTAAACTCTAAGCTCCAATCTAAATGTTCATATGCATCTTTGGCTATATGGTTTAGTTGGTATCGAGAGAGAAAGGTTTTCCAGAGTTTAAGCTCTTGTATTGGTTACCTTTCTCTCACAATGTACACTCCTTTATATAGGCAGTGTAAGTTAGGGTTTGCATTTTTCATGTACCAATGCATGAGTTTATCCAGTGGGTGGCTGATGCCCATGCTGGATAAACAGTACAAAGTACTTAATAAACTATTCTAGAAAAGATAAAGGTTTGATGTAGGTAAATCGTACACATTTTAGGAAAAACACGTATGAGCGGCAAGTATTAAGTTATACGATTTAGGAAAAACGTAAAACCGAATAAATGCGGGTTCGTTCTCGAAGGAGGTGTGTGGATTAATGTGTCAATTATATAAAATCAAAGTTTGGATTAGTGACGTTTTTGGTTTAAAGAGAGAAAAAGTAAAGACGAGCTACGACTACGATTTAAACTACGACGTAAAACGCGAACGTAAATACGTAAAACGCGACGAAATTAAAAATTAAACCTAAAAATTAATTAAAAGATTAAAATAAGTCTAAAATAATATAAATAAGAATAAAAATCCAACAAATATATTTTAAAACCTTTTATTAAATAAATATTCAATTTTAAATGCTAATTAAAGCCCTAAAATTAAATATAATTAATGAAATGCCCAAAATATTAATTTATTGAACTAATAACTAACTTATATTATTTAAAGACTAAAAAGTATTTTTCCTAAGTTTTTAAAGCTATTTTTCTAATTTTTTAAATGACTAAAAACTATTTTTAAACTAAAATAATCATAATAAATAATAAAATAATACCAAAATTAGTTTAACAATTTTAAAAATCCTAAATTACCCTAATGAACAGTAGAAAATTGAAAAAGTTTGAAAAAAGTAAAAATTTGCACTAAAAGACAAAACAGATTAGTAATTAAACCCTAATTAAACTAATTTAATTATAAAAAAATAATTAAAAAGTGAACAGTGAATATTTTTTAAACTAAAATTCTTAAAATACTTTTCTAAATATAAGAAAAATTTTAAAAGAGAAAAATAAAGATTTTCTACACTAAAAGACAAAAACTGAATAATAAAAAGTTAATTAAAATAGCTAATTAATGTAAAAAATAGCAAATGAACAGTAACTTAAAAATAAATTAAACAAAAAAATCACAAATAAAATAAGAAAAATAAAGAAAAAAGAATGAAGTTCTAAATCCTATTTAAGTTCACAAAAGACAAAATTTCAAGTTGATGAAAGTGACATGTGATCACCTTCTGTCTTTTTGTGCAAGCAGTGGAAACAAAAGCACTAGCAGGGGTAGTGAAGTTCCCACTGCTAGTGCAATATCAAAGTCTGGTGGTTCAAAAGCTTAGGAAAGCTTTGTTTCTTGGAATTAATGGACAAGAGGGGCACCCCTACACTCAGTGGAGTGTAGGGAGTCAATGCAAACAAGAAAAACAAGAACTCTAACACAAGAAATTCACAAAAATGCACCAAGAACAGTTACTGATGTGCAAGAGTGGGTTCTATGAACAGTTATCTGAACTTCTAGGTCACTTGGTGAATTTTGATCCACAAAATCTTAATCACAATCTTGCCAAAACTCAAACAAAGTATCAGAAACCCTAGTTTATCAGATTATCTAACAATTTACAAGATTTGGTGACCAAAAACTACTTAAAACTTACTGATTACACCCTACTGACTGATTAGACTAATTTTTGCCAAGTTTTACCAAAATAAATCTTGCAACCTAAGTTTTAAGCATACAAAAGTGACAAACTTCAGTCAAACTAACCTTTTACCTCCTACTCAAGTGTGTTTAGGCTGATTGAACCCAGTTTTGTGTCACCCAAAACCAGCTACCCCCTAATCCCAAACACCCCCTTAATTACTGAAACCCAAAATTAACAAAGTAATTGCTTGCAAATCTTAATAATACTAACTAGACCTATCTAAGCAGACAAATAACAGTTAAATAAGCAAGATTTGACAATCATACAAACACACAAAGCAATGTCATGCAAAATCACAAGGAGCACATAGAAAAATGTAAAAATTGAAAGCAGGGTTCAAGCCAATGATACCTTGGGCTGAGGCCTTCTGCTGGGCTTTTCAAACAATTTCTAAGGAGCTTATGATGAGCTTTTGAAAGTGTAGAGACCCCTGTTGGAGTTCAACAACAGAACTAGGGGAACCAAAAAAAATGAAGAGAGGTGATGATGATGCTTGATTCTTTTGTAACCTGCACACAACACAAACAAACAAATGAACTGATGATAGAACAATAAGCTATATAGCTGGCTTATCAATTAAGAAGCCTTAAGCTTATTGCTTAAAAATGAAGAAAATCTTGAAACTGATTTTTGACACCACAAATTTTGTAACCAAGAATAGTCTTACAGAAAACTTAACACCAACTGATTTCAAACATGAAAAATCCACTTTCACTTCATTTACATGTATAAAATTTAAGTTTTGAAAAGTTCTTTCAACATAAACCATAAACAGAAACACAAAACGGATTTTTGAAAATTTAAGATAAATGAAAACTTGAGAATTAAAGCTAAACTTGAGATAACTTAAAGATTAACTAACAAAGCAATAAAAGGGAACTCAGTTATGTGTACAAAGAAAAATTTCATTGCCATTACTATTTTAAAAAGATACACAAAAACTGGAACAAAATATAGGGTACAATCCACCCATATATTTATACTGACTAATAGAAATTACTAGAACAATGAGAAAAAGAAAACCCTAGCCAATGATCTTCCTATAATGCCCTTTGACGAAAATTTGAATTTGGTCTTCATTTGTGCCCATGTGATGATGCAGATGGAATCTTGTAATCTTGAACGTTTATCTTTGCTTGGGGGAGTCTTCTATCCATGTGAACCCTTGATCTTCTGATGGGATTCGATTTTTGCTATTTTAGACAAAACAGGGGAGCAGGGGAGGTCCTTGTGGGGTCCAGGGTGTCACGGGAATGAGTTTTGAGAGGTGGGTTGGGATTAGGTGGAGGTGAATTAGTGAACTGGACAGAATCAACAAAAACCCCCTTGTTTTTATCTAGTTCATAATCTAGGGTTTATGTTTAGGAGGGTGCTTAAACAGTTGTGTTTAATTGGGTTTTGGGGGTGATTAGTTTTAAACTTGTGTTTGCCTCCCAAAAGATTAAACTGATTTTTAATCAGTTTTTAGAAATGAAAGTGGAATCTGACGTGGTGGAAAGAAAAATGGTGATTGGTGGTTGGAAATAAGTGGGGTGAGGTGGCTAGAGTGATTGGTGGGAGAGGTTTTGGTTGTCTGGGCAATAAGTACCCCCAAAGTTCCAACTTCTTGTCATTTTGTATTAAAATACCCCAAAACGTTTTTCCCTTTATAATAACTTTGCTCAGTGGGCAATTTCAGTCCTTGTGTTTGGTAAAAAGTATGACCAAGGGCTAAACATGTATTTTCTTCAATTTTCAAGGGCCTGAATTGTATATTCATGAAACTTTAGGGACCCCAAAGTATTTCTAAGATAATTGAGGGGTATAAAGTGGCAAATCTTCAAACTTGGAGGACCAATCTTGTCAATCTTCAAACTTCAAGGGCTTTTTTTGGAAAATTCATACTTGGGCCCGGTTTCTTGTGCGGCTTCGTTTCCCGTGTTCGTTTTAGCTTGATTCTTGTAATCTTTTGGTGAATTCACGATATCCGTACCTGAAATACACAATGAACAAATACAAGCACATATATGGGTATTTTGATGATATTTTAAGCGTTTTAAGCCCGATTTAGACGATGAGACTATGTATAAATACAGTCTCATCACTCCCCCATACTAAACCATTGTCGTGTCCTCACGCAATGCTAGAATTAAGTATCTTAGCACTTCCAGAATTCATTTTATGATGACTTTTATTCAAGACATAAATTTAAATAAGCTACTACACGCGTATTAGACATAATGTATTGTTTTCATCACGATAAAGTGACTTTTAGGATCATAGAACAAGAACACGTGAGTGCTTCGTTAGAAATAATTTCGTCGTCCTCGATTTTCACCCAATTCCATGCTAAGCGTGCAACGAGATCATTGTTATTATAAGTTAGCAACACGATCACTTCTCATGAGTGTTAATTACGAACCTAAACTCCCTTATTCCTACTTGGTATCTCTTATAATTTATTTTGTCTTAATGATCACGAGGATACATCATTGACTTATGCGTGAATAGAGATTAAGTCCAAAAATAGAGTTTTAACGGTGTAACCAAATTATCGAATTAATAATTCACCCTAATAGACAACGATGTCAAAAAATTAAGTCAACAAGAAGGATCGATAAACACGATTTTATAACGATTTTGAACATGAGACTTATTACCAAGACTTTAATACGCCCCCTAACGGAAGGGCCTTATTATCTTTGGTTTACCTCCATCTTTTATTCAACTTCGCCATGAAGCTTTTATTATGACTTCGGTCTTGCCTTGCCTTTTATTATCCGCCTCATCGGTGGTTTTATTAGCCAAAGACGTATATCCTCACGCTAAAGCGAATTTTGGATCTTTAAAGCTTCAAATATTAAGGCTTGATTCACTTTCAATTTGGGCATAGATTTTTCGGCCTTGTGAGCTTCAAATTTTTGCTTAATTTAGGTGAGCACTTGAAATCTTATTATTAGGTGAAGCTTTCGATTATTCGGGTGCCAATACTTCAAAACCGTGACGCTGGCGATACCTTAATGTTTTCCCAATTTAATTACATGGAAGCTACTAAAACAAATTAGAAACCAACAATAGTGACTAAACCGCTAAATCAATATTTATTAACAACTTATTATGCAAAAGCGTGGGGAGAATAAGCCAATAATTACTACACATGAGATCATAACGATTACGATACTTATACATAACTCTATCATTTCTCGTCCTCATTTAAGAGACTTAGCCTAAAAAGTTAAGGAACCGAAGCTAAGTGCTCAACACGCACGGCCGAGTCAAAAATTACTCTTATTCTCACCATCGGAAAACCTACATTCGTGTCTTAAACACTTATGAAAAACAAGAAAAATTTTAAAATTTGGCCATTTTTAGCCTTATTTTGCATAAAACGATAGCAAAAAGATGAAATTTTGGATTGCGTGGTGACGTAAGCAAGGTGAAGTATCTACTCACCCCCCATACTAAAACTAAACATTGTCCTCAATGTTTCGAGTCTAGGGGTGAAAACACCCCCATACTAGAGACGAAGTCGAATGCTTAATCTCGAGCATGGAAAGGGTAAAACGAATAACCTAAAAACCGTTTATGAATTATGCTATTAAGATAAACGTTAGAACATAAAAGGATATCATCGGATATCGGAATCTCCAAAGCAACGATCGAAGCTCGAGTGCTACGTAAAACGAACACGAGAGGCTTCAATGATGTCGATGTACCTAATGAATCACAATCACAAACAACCACGAAACAAAGGTTGGAAGAGCACAAGTCCCCTCGTTACATTAAACTAAGAAAGCGATAATATTTACAAGGATAAGCATGAGAATCCCCCACGAGGCACCTTGTTTTTTATAACCGAGTCAAAAGCTCGACTCGAATCCCCATAAATGTGATCATTTAGGGATAATCTTGGTAAGGTCATTTTTGGTGGGGCTTACATGATAAACAAGGCCCAAAAGTACATGGAGTACTTTAAAAACCCGATAAACGTATACCGGGGTCAAAGATAGCGTCCTCGTTTTCGGATGAAAGACGAAACAACGCCACTCCAACACAAACCCCAATGGGGTAGAAGAAAATAGATAAGAAGTAGAAAGGTGGGGCAATGGGTAAGGCAAGCATATGAGCTACTCGAGGTAGACTCACACCAAGCAAATGAATAAGATTTCCATTTATTGCATTGGTGGAAGACCGAGATTTCCCTTTACAAGCAATTCCGGGATCGTAAATCTCGTCCTCGATGGAGAAATGGGAGGGAACATTTGGGGCTTCCCCCACACTAAATCCACACACACCATCGTCAAAAGGAGTAGACGAGGTGGTAGCACTCATATAACGCGGTGATGACGGAGTTAAACATGTAGAAAAATCTTTTAAAACATTTTTAAAATCTTTTCCTTTTTCATCGTTTTTAAACTCTCTATGAAAACCCGATTGAATAATGTCGAAAATATTTGGCGTGTCAAATTGAAAATTAGTCGCGCTAAAAATCCTCACATTTAAGTCTTTGGTGGGAGGGGGTGGCGGATTATATAAGTTCTCAAAACGTTTATCAATAAAGAACACCGCCCCCTCGGGGTCTACATACTCGTCATCCTCATGAACGTCGATCTCATCGATTTCTTCATCAAAGATAGGCTTGTCAAACCAAGGTTTGTCATTCCCCTCCTTGAGTATCTTAGAAACTCTCTCGAAAAGATCACGATCAAGCACGAAACCATCATTCTTTTGTGGGGATCGTTGATAAGTTAGATCCTCACAAATGTGGTAAACGTCATTCTCAAATGAGGAGTGTTGATTAGGTAACTCCTCGAGAATGGGATTTGTGGTCACATGAGTTGGTTCGTCATCGAAAATAAGACGCTCCAACTCATCAAGTTCATCCTTGGTTTTGGAAAGATCGACCTCACTCGTAGGTGGAAGTGAAGGCATAAGAGCTAGCTCTCGTTCAATGATTTCCTCAATCTCGGGATCAAACTCATAATCATCGTACTTCACATGTTTCTTCTTAGGAGAATCAAGAATGGCATGTGGATTTCGAAGTACGTGATCAATCTCGGCAAAATCGCCATCGTCATCGTCAAAGAAAGAGTCGATGTGAGCACTCACAACCATGGACTTACAAGTCAAATGACTATGCTTAGGTGACTTTTCTAAGACGAGAGGATCGATGTCGATAAACCCTTTAGCCTCAACGGGTGTTGGGCTAGGCAAAGGAGGCACTTCGATGGAGTTAGAAGTTGAAGCCTCAAAGACGGGGTCCTTCGAAGGTGGTGAAGACGAGCCCATTTTGGTCGTTGTCGTGATGGCACTAACGTCGCCCTTCGGAATTGGTGGTTCACTTGTTTCGCTAAAAACATCCCAAAGTGAGTTTTCATCCATAAATTTACACATACCCTTTTGGATTAGGTACACGTATTCTTTATCATTAAAATCATCATCTTTAAAACCGTTTTTCTTAATTCTTTCAAAACATGCATCAAGCTTCATTCTTTCCGCTAAAGTAAACATTTTGAAATCATTAGAATTTGAATCATTAGGTTTTGAAACCTCGGTTTTTTCATTCTCATTAAATCCTTGGGATTTTCTAGCGAAAAAGTCTACTTTCTCATCCCCATATCTCATAGTAAGTCTCCCCTCGTGAACGTCGATTACGGTTCGAGCCGTCGATAAGAATGGTCGGCCTAAAATAATAGGACATTTAGGGTCACACTCGTAATCGGATATAACGAAATCCGCGGGAAAAACAAACTTTCCAATCCTAACATAGACATCCTCGGCTATTCCAATTGGTATAAGTGGAGTACAATTTGCAAGCTCGATTGTCATGTTTGTGGGGGTAAGTGAAGGCAATCTCATCAATTTCCAAAGAGAATGAGGCATGAGATTGATGCTAGCACCTAAATCGGCAAGGGCTAAACATCCCTCAATCTCGGAAAAACCACAAGGTAGTAGAAATTAGCCCGTATCCTTTTCCTTTCTCGGCATACGCCTTTTGGGTTTTTTAAGAAGGATTGAAGCACAAGTTTCTTCCAGGGTTACTTTGGTAAGGTCGACAAAGCTCTCTTTTTGAACCGTGGATGGAATTTGAGGTACACGAGGGTGTGCACCCTTTTCCTTGGTCGCCACGTTCACCCCATCGACTTTAGAACAAGAAGACGTCTTAGAAGTCGAGGGTTGAGAAGCATAGACAACACGAAATCCTTCAAGGTTAGGGGTAATCACACGACCTTTCTCACGAGACGAGGCGGCTTTACATTGTTCTTTCGGATTAGCAACGGTGTCACTAGGTAACGAACTCGAAGACGCACCCGAGGCCTTGTTCATTATGGCCGAAAACATATTTTTTATGTCACTTTGCCCTTGCTCAATCTTCGTATTTTGCAATTTCAAAGTATTAGAAAAATCGTTTTTTCAAAGTACCAATTTCTCCCTCTAATCGTCTCATATTAGCCTCATTCGTTTTCATGTAATTTTGAAAATCGTTTCACGAACTATTTTGATTAGAATTAAAGTTACCTTGGTTTTGATTGTTTCTTTGAAAATTTCCTTGATTACCACTTGAAAAATTGTTGCCTTGATTGTTGTTGTTTGAAAAATTCGAGTTTTGATTATTGTCTCGATTTTGCCAAGTTATATTACGACCTTGATTATAACCTCCTTGATTTTGATTTGAAAAATTTCCTTGTTGATTATTTCCATGAAAATTGTTTCGGTTTTGAAAATTGTTGCCTTGGTTATAATTACCTTGTTGTGATGGACCCGCGTTATTTTGATTAGAAAAATTGTTGTTTAACGCACTCACATTCGACGTTTGGCCATCCGTAGCCGCACACTCGTAATAATTATGAGGTCCACCACAAAACGTACACGAAACCTCAACCGCTTTCACCGTAGCGGGAGCATCTTTCTTTTGCATCTCAACGAGAAAAGACGTAAACACATTCGTAAGCTTGTCGACTTTCGCATCAACTCTCTCAATGTCGCGATTAGAACTACTAACATTGGCAACACTCGGTGTGTTGCGGAGTTGGTAAACCTTGGATCGGTTTTCGATAATTATCAATGCGTCTTTCGGAGTCTTACACAAAAAGTTGCCACCGGCGGCGGAATTCAACGAGTCTTGTTCGTGAAAATTAAGACCGTTGTAAAATGTATCGATTTGGTGCAACTCGGAAAAACCATGGTGAGGACATTGCCTAAGCAATTCCTTAAAGCGATCCCACGCGTCTCTAAAAGATTCATTCGGTTTTTGCTCAAATTTCGTAATCTCGTTTTTGAAAAACGTTGTCTTAGACGGTGGGAAAAAATAATTAACGAACTTGGAAACGAGATCCTTCCACGTAACTATCGAATTAGGTGGCTCTTTCTCGTACCAATCCTTGGCGGCACCATCGAGCGAGTACGGAAAAAGCATAAGCTTGACGACATCGGTGTCGACGTTCTTAAACTTGCTCGTGGCTAAAAGACGATCAAAATTTCGAATATGGTCGTGAGGATTATCGGCTTCACGACCTCGAAACTTTGTAGCTTGGATCAACGAAAGCATTCCGCTCTTAATCTCAAAATTCTCCCCTTCGATAGCGGGAATTACGATCGCGTCTCCATAACCCTCGGTGGGTGCTTGGAGCAATTCCATCATCGAACGATTATCGGCCATCTCCTCTACGGTTTCTTCAACAACGATATTAGGAACATCGGTTTCTAATTCTCGTCTACGTCGTCGATTCCTTCGATTACGATTGCGTCGATTCGAAGCTTCGCTAGAATTGGAATAGTCCTTCGATCGAGTGCGCATGCACTAAGCGTAGAATGGGTGGTAGCAAAGAAGATTCTTTTTGCGGTTTTTCGATTTCTTCAATTTTTTTGGTTTTTGATTGTTTTTTTAATTTTTTTGGATTTTTGAATGTATTACGTAGACACAAATCTACAAATCTCCCCTCGAATCGACTTTCTCGATTAAAGGAGCCTCAAAGAATGAAAACGATCACGTGGAGTGAACGTTCTCGATGACTTTAGAACGTTGGTGAAACACCAAAACGTTCAAGAGGGTTTAATCTTGAAAACACAAGCAAATATATATGATACGTAGATAATACTTGGGCGGCAAACCCTCGATCAACCCTCTTTCTCAAAACACGCACAAGCAAGCGGAGGAAACGAGGCGGCGCGAAGCACTTAAGAGCCTTTTTCCTTTAGGTCGTGAAATACAACCGCCTTATACCCACCTTATAGTTTGTGTTAATCAAAATTAAGCTTCACGAAAGTATTTATCTATTTTGCCTTTAAACTTTTGCTTTAGATTCGAATACAATGATCGAGTGATGAAATCCCGAATCAAGGTTGCGTTTTCACGCTTTTGGAGTACTTGTATTTTTATTGTTCTTACGTAGTACAATATATTAATAATATTCACAATAAAAATGAAAACCAATATATCTACAATATAGTAAAGATTGTTTTGTGTTTAATTTAGGAAAACTAAACACGATTTATTTGGATACTATAATATAATAAGGAAAAATAACAAAAATGAGTATGTACGATATTCACGCTTTCAAAAAAAATGAAAAGCAAAAACGCACTACTCACACAAACACGATACTAATAGTAATGGCACACTAAACACCTCCCCGGCAGCGGCGCCAAAAATTGATGTAGGTAAATCGTACACGTTTTAGGAAAAACGCGTATGAGCGGCAAGTATTAAGTTATACGATTTAGGAAAAACGTAAAACCGAATAAATGCGGGTTCGTTCTCGAAGGAGGTGTGTGGATTAATGTGCCAATTATATAAAATCAAAGTTTGGATTAGTGACGTTTTTGGTTTAAAGAGAGAAAAAGTAAAGACGAGCTACGACTACGATTTAAACTACGACGTAAAACGCGAACGTAAATACGTAAAACGCGACGAAATTAAAAATTAGACCTAAAAATTAATTAAAAGATTAAAATAAGACTAAAATAATATAAATAAGAATAAAAATCCAACAAATATATTTTAAAACCTTTTATTAGTTAAATATTCAATTTTAAATGCTAATTAAAGCCCTAAAATTAAATATAATTAATGAAATGCCCAAAATATTAATTTATTGAACTAATAACTAACTTATATTATTTAAAGACTAAAAATTATTTTTCCTAAATTTTTAAAGCTATTTTTCTAATTGTTTAAATGACTAAAAACTATTTTTAAACTAAAATAATCATAAAAAATAATAAAATAATGCCAAAATTAGTTTAACAATTTTAAAAATCCTAAATTGCCCTAATGAACAGTAGAAAATTGAAAAAGTTTGAAAAAAGTAAAAATTTGCACTAAAAGACAAAACAGATTAGTAATTAAACCCTAATTTAATTATAAAAAAATAATTAAAAAGTGAACAGTGAATATTTTTTAAACTAAAAATCTTAAAATACTTTTCTAAATATAAGAAAAAATTTAAAAGAGAAAAATAAAGATTTTCTACACTAAAAGACAAAAACTGAATAATAAAAAGTTAATTAAAATAGCTAATTAATGTAAAAAATAGAAAATGAACAGTAACTTAAAAATAAATTAAACAGAAAAATCACAAATAAAATAAGAAAAATAAAGAAAAAAGAATGAAGTTCTAAATCCTATTTAAGTTCACAAAAGACAAAATTTCAAGTTGATGAAAGTGACATGTGATCACCTTCTGTCTTTTTGTGCAAGCAGTGGAAACAGAAGCACTAGCAGGGGTAGTGAAGTTCCCACTGCTAGTGCAATATCAAAGTCTGGTGGTTCAAAAGCTTAGGAAAGCTTTGTTTCTTGGAATTAATGGACAAGAGGGGCACCCCTACACTCAGTGGAGTGTAGGGAGTCTATGCAAACAAGAAAAACAAGAACTCTAACAAAAGAAATTCACAAAAATGCACCAAGAACAGTTACTGATGTGCAAGAGTGGGTTCTATGAACAGTTATCTGAACTTCTAGGTCACTTGGTGAATTTTGATCCACAAAATCTTAATCACAATCTTGCCAAAACTCAAACAAAGTATCAGAAACCCTAGTTTATCAGATTATCTAACAATTTACAAGATTTGGTGACCAAAAACTACTTAAAACTTACTGATTACACCCTACTGACTGATTAGACTAATTTTTGCCAAGTTTTACCAAAATAAATCTTGCAACCTAAGTTTTAAGTATACAAAAGTGACAAACTTCAGTCAAACTAACCTTTTACCTCCTACTCAAGTGTGTTTAGGCTGATTGAACCCAGTTTTGTGTCACCCAAAACCAGCTACCCCCTAATCTCAAACACCCCCTTAATTACTGAAACCCAAAATTAACAAAGTAATTGCTTGAAAATCTTAATAATACTAACTAGACCAATCTAAGCAGACAAATAACAGTTAAATAAGCAAGATTTGACAATCATACAAACACACAAAGCAATGTCATGCAAAATCACAAGGAGCACATAGAAAAATGTAAAAACTGAAAGCAGGGTTCAAGCCAATGATACCTTGGGCTGAGGCCTTCTGCTGGGCTTTTCAAACAATTTCTAAGGAGCTTATGATGAGCTTTTGAAAGTGTAGAGACCCCTGTTGGAGTTCAACAACAGAACTAGGGGAACCAAAAAAAATGAAGAGAGGTGATGATGCTGCTTGATTCTTTTGTAACCTGTACACGACACAAACAAACAAATGAACTGATGATAGAACAATAAGCTATATAGCTGGCTTATCAATTAAGCAGCCTTAAGCTTATTGCTTAAAAATGAAGAAAATCTTGAAACTGATTTCTGACACCACAAATTTTGTAACCAAGAATAGTCTTACAGAAAACTTAACACCAACTGATTTCAAACATGAAAAATCCACTTTCACTTCATTTACATGTATAAAATTTAAGTTTTGAAAAGTTCTTTCAACATAAACCATAAACAGAAACACAAAACGGATTTTTGAAAATTTAAGATAAATGAAAACTTGAGAATTAAAGCTAAACTTGAGATAATTTAAAGATTAACTAACAAAGCAATAAAAGGGAACTCAGTTATGTGTACAAAGAAAAATTTCATTGCCACTATTTTAAAAAGATACACAAAAACTGGAACAAAATATAGGGTACAATCCACCCATATATTTATACTGACTAATAGAAATTACTAGAACAATGAGAAAAAGAAAACCCTAGCCAATGATCTTCCTATAATGCCCTTTGACGAAAATTTGAATTTGGTCTTCATTTGTGCCCATGTGATGATGCAGATGGAATCTTGTAATCTTGAACGTTTATCTTTGCTTGGGGGAGTCTTCTATCCATGTGAACCCTTGATCTTCTGATGGGATTCGATTTTTGCTATTTTAGACAAAACAGGGGAGCAGGGGAGGTCCTTGTGGGGTCCAGGGTGTCACGGGAATGAGTTTTGAGAGGTGGGTTGGGATTAGGTGGAGGTGAATTAGTGAACTGGACAGAATCAACAAAAACCCCCTTGTTTTTATCTAGTTCATAATCTAGGGTTTATGTTTAGGAGGGTGCTTAAACAGTTGTGTTTAATTGGGTTTTGGGGGGTGATTAGTTTTAAACTTGTGTTTGCCTCCCAAAAGATTAAACTGACTTTTAATCAGTTTTTAGAATGAAAGTGGAATCTGACGTGGTGGAAAGAAAAATGGTGATTGGTGGTTGGAAATAAGTGGGGTGAGGTGGCATAGAGTGATTGGTGGGAGAGGTTTTGGTTGTCTGGGCAATAAGTACCCCCAAAGTTCCAACTTCTTGTCATTTTGTATTAAAATACCCCAAAACGTTTTTCCCTTTATAATAACTTTGCTCAGTGGGCAATTTCAGTCCTTGTGTTTGGTAAAAAGTATGACCAAGGGCTAAACATGTATTTTCTTCAATCTTCAAGGGCCTGAATTGTATATTCATGAAACTTTAGGGACCCCAAAGTATTTCTAAGATAATTGAGGGGTATAAAGTGGCAAATCTTCAAACTTGGAGGACCAATCTTGTCAATCTTCAAACTTCAAGGGCTTTTTTTGGAAAATTCATACTTGGGCCCGGTTTCTTGTGCGGCTTCGTTTCCCGTGTTCGTTTTAGCTTGATTCTTGTAATCTTTTGGTGAATTCACGATATCCGTACCTGAAATACACAATGAACAAATACAAGCACATATATGGGTATTTTGATGATATTTTAAGCGTTTTAAGCCCGATTTGGACGATGAGACTATGTATAAATACAGTCTCATCAGTTGTACTTATATCTAAGTATACAAGCAATCTACTTTGACTTAAAGTAATCTTTTCCCGCCTAATGCAAACCATCAGAATATTGAAGAGTCTTTAGTATCCAAGAGGAGATCGGCATCATTCAGTTTGGTATTGTCAAGCCAAACTGAACTGAGAGCCCTTCTTTAGTCCTTGTTCTTCAGCAACTAGACCGCCTAGTATTTTAAGTGAAGACCTCTTAGTCTTTTAAGTTCACTGGATGAGGAGTGCTGAACTTTCTTCAGCTTTAAAGTCTTTAGTAGGAACTTTGTTCCTCTGGTCATCTATCAACAGACTAACCTTACTGCTGAGCATGAAACACTTAGGGGGATTTTATATTTAAATCCTAGAGTTGCTTCAGGGTCATTAAATACTAACCCAACAATCTCCCCCTATTTGGATATACAAATAGCCTAAGTCTAATGTCAGTAGTATGTGAGCATAACAACTTCTTCTTACTTGCACTGAAAAATTAATAACTTATAAACATCAGATAATCACTTATTCAACAACATTACAAATTACAACAAAAAATTATTACAAATGATTATTCAATTCTCCTTAGGCCTAAGTACTTCAATGATGGAAGTCTGAGTTAATGGATCTGAGTTTTTGTGGTCCAATATAGCAAGCAAGCACATGTTGAAGGTTTTAGCAGCATCAGTAAGTCCTGGACCACCATGAAGAGAGTAAAAGATCCTTTGAACATTCAAGAGAAGTTCATTGTTCATTTCATCAAGATCACTTATGCCCACAAAGTCTTGACGTTCTTGATGATTGAACATAATCATTCCTAGTTCTGGTTCGTCCAGTACATGACCAGGGAGATGATTTTGAAACTAAACAAGGCCTTTGTATTTCTTTGTATTGATGAAGATGTCACCAACTTCAGGTTGTATCAGATTTGCCCTTTTGTTCAGCTCTAGTATTGGATCTTGATCTTCCAGAGAAACTTGAGTGTTGATGTTCAGAATTTCACCTAATATTTTATGATTTCTCATATAGTGCTCGATTCATGTTCAAACTTCATCCCATCTCTAGGATTTTCTTTTCTCGATCATCACACTCATTTCCATCCATTCAGAGTAAGAAAGTTCTTTTCCTTGAAAGTTTTCAAGTATCTCATCAGTTCCATCACCCCTATATAACTTGAGATTGATGTCGCCTTTGCTACTAAACATGTCAACATTGGTGATTGGTGAGATATTTCTTCTGTTAAACCTTGTTATACAAAACTTTTCATATAACACTTTCTTCTTGAAGACACTTTCTACTTCAACTTTTCCAATTTGTTCATACAAGCTTAGCTTCAGTTCTCTTAGTTTCTCCTCTTGCTGAAGCTTGTATAGATTGTTAAGTTCTTCCTGAGTGGCCACTTCAGCGCTGATCAAACGATCATTCGTAGTAAGGTCTCCTTTGTTTTTGGGTATAAAGGGAGGTGACCCACTATCAGTTGTTTCCCCACTTGTGGTCAGCCCTTGCATATCATCATCTTTGGTTGATGGCTCCCCCTTACCCTTTACTGGGCTCTTTTCAGTAATAGGTGACTCAATGGATTGTTTATGAGCCTTCTTTTGGGCATGTTTTAGAAAGAGCTGCTAGATTGTGTTTTTCTCCCCCTCAGCAAAAGACTGCCCAGCAGCTTCTGATGACCCACCAGCAGGGAAGAAGTCACAAAGATGATCAAGAGTGGTAGTTACCTAGGCCAGCATGGATGGAACAGTTTCAAGGGCATTTAGCTTCTGTTGAACCTCTTTAGAAATGGTCAAATTTTGTTTCTCCAGCAACGCCACTCTATCTTTGATTTTGGACACAGAATCACACATGGTATTAACTTGGCCAGGAACTGGTGTGAATTCTGGTGGAAACTCCATGGAAGCACCGTTGATAGACTCCATTAGAGAGGACGTCTCTTGCTTTAAGGAAGTGGTGGTGGCTACATCTTGGACTAAGGGCTTTAAAGCAGCAATGATGACATCCTTAATTTGTTCAGCAGAAGGAGAAGGTGGTCTTGCTTTGTAGTTGAGACTTCGTTGTCAGCAAGCACCTTTTCTTCCTTCAGTCTGGCAACCTTTGATTGAAGAATCAACACTTGATTGGTTAATTCTTTTACCTGCTCAGTTCTTGGGGAAAGTGGCTTTTGTGTTGTATCAGCAGGTTCTTCATCACTGTCATCTAGAATGACTGGAATTCTCTCATTGAACCCAAGTGCTTTTTCCTGATCATCTCCAGACATACTGACAACAAAAGTAGGCAAATGTCCCACCTTGGCTCTAGTGGTGAGATGCACTTCCTTAGGAATCTTTGCAGCATAATCATGAGTGTGTGGATCAGTTTCAAGCCCTTCACCACCAAGGTTGGTTTGACCTGATGGATCCTGAGAAAGAGTCCCTGATAAATTTAGATCAATGATAATGTTTTTGGTTCCTTTAGTATAACACTGTTGTGGGGGAGCTACTTCATTAGAAACAGATAGGCCAGGGTCAGCATCAGCTGTTGGATTTGCTGATATATCATTCCCTGATGCAGACTCAGAGTGACAAGTGATAGAAATTGGTAATGAAGTATGACTTGTATTCAGAATGAAAGTACTTACCAATGCTGACTCCACACTACTGAGCTGAGGGTGATCTCCATCTTCACCCTTCTCTCCTAAATAAGTTGAGAGATGGATTGCTTGTTGGGCCTCTTTATGCATATCTCCTCCAGCAGAGACTGAAGGTGATGGTTGGCTGGGGTTCTTGTCCTTGGCTAGGGACTTGGTCTTCTTCAAAGCATGGCCTTGGGAATCATCGTCAATCTTCTTCGAGGAAGATTGCGTGAGGGTTTTCCTCTTTCTAGACTCACTTCTAACATTTTTGGTATTAACTAACATTTGCTTCTGACGAGGTCAAGATGAAGCTCCAGGCTTTTTGCCTTGTAGATCCCCTTCTCCAGTTGGAGAAATGTCTTTGGGAGCTTTGTACACTACTGGACCATCTGCTGAGCAGATGTCCAGCATGGGTTGTGTAAGAGGAGGATCAATGGTGCTGACTGGAATGTTCCAGCGAGTAAGATCAAAGGTCTTAAAAATTAGTTTCTCTTTAGTTATTTTTGAAAAATCATTTCCAAGATGGTCAGCAAAAAGGAGAGATAGAAATCTGGTGTACACAACGTTTTTCTCTTTAGTCTTTTTCTCCAGCTTCCCATGGAGATCTTCAAAAATAAGCCTCCCAAATCAGTTTTGACCCCCTTGGCCAGACAGTATAAAATGATAGCATTTTTTTAGTTGATCCGGTCAAGACCTCCAGTTTTCCCCCCCCCCCCCAAACATTCGATGAGAATGGTCATCAATAATTTCTATCTTGGTGGCAAAGCACTCCTTTTTAACCTCCCTTTTTCAGAAATATCTTCAGTATACCCAATTTCTTTAAAGAAATTTTTAACAACCATAAAATCATCAGGTACTGCTTCATACTCATTAGGGTTTTCTAAATAATCTAACCCCAAAACTTTTCTAAATGATTTTAACCCAAATCTACCATGAATCCCCATCGTGGTAGAATCAAACTCAATGGACTTCTTGTTGTTAGAAGCCTCTGTTGTAAACCAAAATTCTTTTAGCACATTTTGAAACATCATACCAGGATCCTCAAATAAAGCATACCTTAAAACACTTTTAGTTAGATAAGTCAAAACTTGTTCCCCAGGAACAGACTTAATGGATTCAGGTTTAAGCAAGGTGATGTTTCTTGGTTTGAAGAAGATGTCATCAATGGGATAGTTAACATGAGTGGATGGTTTAAGAGTGATTTTGGTAATCTTGGGGGTGGAAGATGATTCAGCCATTTATGTTTCTGTGTGTGTTTTGAAAGAGAGAAAGGTCGTGTGTGTTTTGGATGAAAAGATTTGTAAGCGTGGAGTGAAATCCAATTGTTAGGGATTATATAAAAACTTTAACTGATTTGTAAAAAGTTTTTAAAACCATTTGAAAAAGTTATAAATCTTTTAGGGTTTCTTTTGAGCATTTGGCACAAACTTTCTCATTAATGTTCTGCAAAAAGGTATGATTTTCTGTTGCTTTGAACAGTGAAACGCCCCATGTGTCAGGGAGTTGTTGACTGTGGATGGAGACGTTTGAAATTTCCTTAACTAACAAATGACACCTTTTTGAAAGAATGTTTGTTTTATTCACAAGAAATTTAATGCCATTAACTCTTTTGAATCACATGATTGATAGGTTTTAAATGTTGATGCTCAGATATGCTGAATCTGATGGCAATACTTGTGAGCTTTAGTGCGTCAGATGAGGCGAAAAAACCCCATATACATGTTCACATAAGTGAACAAGACATATGACATTGCACGCTCCTCTACTCAGGCCTAGCTACTCAGTTGTAATAAAATTTGTTCAGCATTGCTGAAGGAATCTTTTGATGACTGGTGATTATTTGTTCAGCTTTAATGAATCAGATGAGGCGACAAAACATCATATACACAATCATATAAAGTGAAATAGACACATGACATTGCACACTCCTTTACTCAGACAATGCTACTTAACATTAATCAAATTCTTTTATGAAATGTTGAACCTTCAAGCTTCTTAAGTACATGCTGAAGCTTCAGATTTTGTATCATCAATGTTCAGCATACCAAGATCCATTATCAATATTTTGAAAGTTGGTTCATCTAATGGTTTGGTGAAGATATCAGCCAATTGGTATTGAGTGGGGATGAAATGTAATTCAATGTCCCCTTTCACAATATGATCTCTGATAAAGTGATATCTGATATCAATGTGTTTAGTTCTTGAGTGGAGGACTGGATTATTGGATATTGCAATAGCACTAGTGTTATCACAAAAGATTGGTACCTTTTCATATTCTATGTCATAATCAGCCAGTTGGATTTTCATCCAAAGAACATTGGCACAACATCCAGCAGCTGCCACATATTCAGCTTCTGCTGAAGACATGGCAACTGTTTGTTGCTTTTTAGCACTCCAACACACAAGTTTTCCACCTAGCAATTGGCAGGCACCAGAAGTGCTTTTTATGTCCAAATTACAACCAGCATAGTCAGAATCTGAGTACCCCTTTAGATCAAAACCTGAGGATTTAGGGTACTAAAGACCTAGACTTGGCGTACCTTTTATCTGAAGATTCTCTTTACAACAGTAAGGTGTGATTCCTTTGGATCTTGGTATCTTGCAAAAAGGCATGTAGAGAATTGAATGTCAGGTATGCTTGAAGTTAAGTACATGAGTGACCCAATCATACCTCTATACTGAGTCTCATTGACTGGTTTTCCAGTGAGATCAGGTCATACGTTGTTAGGGGTACCATTGGAGTCTTCACTGAAGCACAATTGATATCATACTTCTTCAGCAGATCCTTGACATATTTTTCTTGATTGATGGAGATGCCTTGGTCAGATTGTTTAATCTGAAGACCAAGGAAGTATGTGAGTTCTCCCATCATACTCATCTCAAACTTGCTGGTCATAAGCTTGGAAAATTATTTGCAAAGTTTCAAGCTTGTAGAACCAAAGATTATGTCATCCACATAAATTTGTACCAGAATGGTGTCAGTTTTAGATTTATAGATGAACAAGGTGCAAACTATTTTTCCTCTGACAAATTTATGTTCAATGAGAAAAGTTGAGAGAGTTTCATACCATGCTCTTGGAGCTTGCTAGCTTCAGTCCATACAATGCTTTGTAAAGCTTGTAGACATTATTTGGGTATTTACTACTCTCAAAGCTAGGAGGCTGGGTAACATAAACTTCTTCTTTTAGGTCACCATTTAGGAATACACTTTTGACATCCACTTGGTAGATGATGAAGTTCATGTAAGTGGCATATGCAAGGAAGATTCGTATGGCTTCCTGGTATGAGCTATTTTAGTCATATCAATTGTATCTTAAAACAATGAATAATGCATTTAATGTATCAAAATTGCCTTGTATATGTATATTTTCTTGTTTTATGTGTGTAGGTACCAAGGTTCACGAAAACCGGCGAAATCGACACGAGAATAAAAAAAAGATCGAAGAAGCCAAGAGACAAGTCGTTTTTAAAGACGGGATTCAAGTTTTGGAAGTATTATGGACCAAGTGGGTCCCACATTGGGAAAATGGGCTTAAAAACCCACTCTTATTCACTTTCCTAACAAAAGCCCACTTTTAGAAGCCCATTTCCATGGTATATACAAACGGATGGAAGTAATATAAGTCTTGGCCCAAATCCAAGCCCAATGTTTGCACAAGAATGAATGGGCTTTAGGGTTTACTGGTGAAGTTTTATTTTCGGTCAAAAGTTTACACATCACCATACACGTTTATACCACAAAATAAATAAAACGAAACCTCCAAATACACGTTTCACTTTTCCACTCACATTAAAAATATTTTCGATATTACCTATGTGATTTCTATCTCACCTTCGTCTCTCACCCTCACCCAAAAAAAGAAAACCAGTAACAATATGTTACTGTTCCCAAACCCTAGATAAATAAATTGGCCAAATTAAATGGGGCTTTTTATGGCACGCCCCAATTTGAAGGAAGAAAAGAGATGGGCAGCTAGTGGTACGTGGCAAAGATTCACTGGCCAGAACACCTCATTATTCCCCATCATCCAATCATTGAAAGCCACATCAGCAATCAAGAAACACAACTAGCACAAACGGATGCCACGTTGGCAATCCGTGTGCTAGTTGTGTATTTTCAGCCTTTGGATCAAAACCAACAAGAGAGAGAAAGAGGAATTACTGATCTAAGGGCTTAAATTGAAGAAGGAATATGCTGGTGAATATTCGAAGATGCTTCCTCAACAGCCTTGGGATGGCTATAAAAACCCCCCCAAAAATACTTGTAATTTCCATTCCAATTTTTACATTATCGTTATAATGTTTAGATAGATAGGGAAATTTGTATTACTCTTTCTAATAGTATTGTAACGATTCCGAGTTTAATAAAAGTTTTTTTTTTAAGTTTCAATTTGACTCTTACTTTTCTGTTATATTTTTATTACAAGTTTTCTCATGATAATCTGTTTAGCATTATAAATATATTAATTGATTAGAGTTTTTACCATAACTTTAATTAATTAATTAAAAGTGGATTTGGAAGAAATCTATCCCTACTGGATAGATTAAATTGAAATTGTGAGATTTATGATGGTTCGAGTTAAAACTCGATGGTGGATAGTTTGAGGCGTATGATGGTTCGAATAGAATCTGTTTGTGGTTCGTTTTAAGATGGTGATCGATCATGGTGGTTAATGGTGGTTTCGGTTTTCGTTCAAAGAATGTTCAGCACATTCTTCTTCCTAATGGTTTCATCAAAAGGTTTTAACCCCTTTTAATTTTATGTTATTTACAAGTTTTTTTTATTAATCTGCTATTGACTTTGGTGAAGTTTATGTTAGACGTTTAATCTGTTATTCAATGTTAGCTAGTTTGAATTTGAAGTTTTCTGTTTATCAATTTGAGTTACAAAATGGTTATGTTTAGTTGTTAACGAATTAGGAATTTGCTTGATAATTTGGAATTGACTAAAGAGTTGATGATTCTGCTTTGGTTAAATGTTGGCAATCTGAGATAGACCTTTGTTGACTACTAACGTTTGGAATTGTAAGTTTGGTATATGTTGTGTAATTTAGAGTTTAACTGTGTAATTGATCTTGCTTAATATTCTGTTTTGCTTAAGTTTTGTTATAAGTATTGTTCTAATGATGAGTTATAATATGATATTTCTGATCTTAGAATTGTGTATTGTTTTAATTTAGTTGTTATATATTTAAGATTTATTTGGTTTGCATGTTAGAATCGCTGAATAATTTTTTTGCTGTAATGACTGATGATTTAGTTTGCTGGGAGTTCTAGTAGTATAACTGTCAAAAATTCGTCACTTGTAGGTCTCGAACTCGAGACCTGCTCTTCACTTACCCAGCGTGATAACCAGTTCATCTGGGTTGTCACTTTGTTCTTATTACACATTATTGGTTTAATATAGACAGCTATTTGTGACAGTTTTTAATTAAGTTTAATTCCATAGATTTAATTAATTTTACAAATTAGTTTTATTTAAATAAAGGATATAAGAAACTAGAATAAAAATAAAAATAAAAATGTTTTTATTAATTTAAAAGTTTAATTAGTTTATTTCACTAAATAGATTTTATAATTTTAGATTTAAATAAAATTAATTTTAAAAAAATAGATTTAGTATAAGTAATTTTAATAAAGTTAATTAGTTTAAAAAAAAGTTAATTAGATTTCTAAAATTAGTTTAATAGTCATTTTTAATTAAATATAATTATCTTTTATAAAGTATTAAATTGTTTAAATTTTTTTAAATAGTTTTAATTTTAAGTAATTAATTTAGATTTAAATAATAGCGGGGTTTACGATTAATGCACTTTAGGTTAATTTTAAATAGTTTAATATTGGTAGAATTAATTTCTAGTTTAAAAACTGAAAACCAATTCAAATCAATTGTCCAAAACGATACAAAACGTCTCAAATTCACTCGATCTTCGTGTACAACGAACTTGGTTCATCACGTGTTTAATTAAATTCGTCTTTGGTAATATTAGTCTATTACTTTTTCCTAAAGGTAATTTTCAAATTTACCCTATAACGTATCTTAATTATCACTATACTATCACGATCACATCAAAAATTTTGGCGCCGCTGCCGGGGATCTTGTGTACGATTCGTTTTCGTGGAGATTTTTCGATCTTTGATTTGAAGACCCTTTCCGACCTCGGAAAGTTTTGTTATTTTTCTATTATATAGTATGTATCGTTTTTCTCGTTTTTTGTGAATAATATATTGTATTACGTAGCACAACAAATTTACATACTTATCAAATAAGGCCTTAGTTGGGATTTCATCACCTAGCTATTTTAGTCGAATCCAAAGCAAAAATAAAAGGAAAAATAGATAAATACTAATAAGAAGTTTGAACTCGATTTATACAAACTATAAGGTGGGTATAAGGCGACGTGCTATAAAAAGCCGTCTAAGGAAAAAGTTTTTAAGAGCTTTGTGCCACCTCGTTTCCCCGCTTGCTTGTGCGTATATTGAGAGGGACAACCTATTATTGGTTTGCCGACTCAAGTAGTAATAAATCTTATTTTTGTAGTTTACTTATTGAACCTCGAGACGTTTAGGTTTTCACCTATCGTTTCAAAGTCGACCGAGGGTAATTTACTTCCATGGTAGTTATCCTTGTTCCTTGTTTTTATCGATCATTATTGATTGAGAAATACCAAATAAAATACCAAAGAATAATCTTCTTCTTGTCTAATTTCTTTTCTTCAATCCTCTAAATTCTCGGCTTTGTAGTGTATGCAATTACGTTCTTCTCGTCTTGTGATTGATTTTAATAGGCTTGAAAATATTCCTCGTAGAAATAGAAATCGTCAACAATGAATAGTGGAACCCGAGCTTCCACCTATTGTTGTAGAGATTGCCGATAACCGAACAATGGAGGAATTGCTCCGTGCACCCACCGAAGGGTATGGGGAAGCAATCGTTGTGCCGGCTATTTTGGCGGATCATTTTGAGATTAAGACGGGTCTTTTATCACTCATTCGTGCCGACCAATTTCATGGCAATGAGACCGATAGCCCGCATTCTCACATTCGGAATTTTCTTCGAATTACCTCGACTCTCAAGTTTAGAGATGTGCCGAATGACGCGATTAAGCTCATGCTTTTTCCGTACTCGCTCGAGGGTAATGCTAAGCTTTGGTATGAGAAAGAAACACCGGGTTCGATCTTAACATGGGATGATTTAGTGTCTAAGTTTATGGATTATTTCTTTCCACCATCTAAGACAACACACTTTAAGAATGAGATCACTAAATTTGAACAAAAAGTGCATGAATCGTTTGGGGTTGCTTGGGAAAGATTTAAAGGTTTGTTAAGACAATGTCCACACCACGGTTTCTCGGAATTGCATCAAATAAATACTTTTTATAATGGGCTTAATATGATTGAACAAGATTCTTTAAATGTCGCCGCGGGTGGTAATCTTTTATGAAAAGCTCCGAGAGACGCGTGGAGAATAATTGAGGATAAGTCTAGAGCACAATATTCATGAAACACACCGAGTGTTTCCAATGTGAATTCATTAAATCCCGAGATTGCTAGATTGGACTCTAAGATTGATAGTAGATTCGCGACTTTGTTGAATGAGATTAGGAAGAATCCTCGTGGATCCATTAATATGGTTGAGAATGTTTGTGTATCATGTGGTGGAGTACATCCTAATTATGCTTGTTCGACCACGGGGTTTGATCAAGCTAGTGCTTTTGCCGCGACGGGAACTTATTGCTCCAACGGTCAAGTTCCTCGTCAAAATCATGTTGCTCCACCGGGTTTTCCACCGGTTCAAAATAGGTACAACAATGGAAACAATGGGAATAATTTTAACCGTGGTAACCAAGGGAATTACAATCAAGGAAATGGGTTTAATGCTAATCAAAACAATCAAGGTTTTCACAATAATCAAAATGAGTTGTCAAGCTATATCAAATCAAATGAGGCAAACATGAAAGCTTTTAAAAATAACATTCAAGGGCAAATTAATACTTTGAAACTCGATTTTCAAAATACGATTAAAGGGCAAAACAATAAGATTGAGCTTAATCAAAAAAGGCTAGAGCAAAACCAAAATCGTATGCAACAAAGTATGGAACAAAGTCAAAACAAATTGCTTTCGATGGTTGAATCTTTTATGAGTCAACCTTCCTCGTCTTCGGGTGGCTTACCTAGCAATACCATTCCAAACCCGAAGGGTGAGATGAAAGCTATAACCACACGTAGTGGGAAAGCTTTAGACGGACCTTTGCTTCCACATGTGAGTACCTCTCCGGTGAGGGAAGTGGAGCAAGAACCCGAGGTGGTTAAAGAAAAGGAAATTCCTATTCCACCAAAGGTAGACCAATTGCCTATTCCGGAACCCGAGCTTTTGAAGACTAAACCCACACTACCCTACCCTTCGAGACTTAACCAAGAGAAGCTCCGCCAAAAGTCCAATGCTCAAATGACTACTTTTTTAGAGATGTTTAAGAATCTTTATATTAATGTTAGTTTCGCGGATGCATTGCTTTACATGCCTAAGTTTGCTTCGACTATTAAGAGATTGATGAATGATAAAGGGAAATTGGTTGAAGTGTCTACATCTTTAGATGCTAATTGTTCCGCGGTTCTTACACAAAAGATTCCCAAAAAGCTTGGAGACCCGGGCAAGTTTGTGATACCATGTGATTTCCCTAACATGGAAGAATGCTTAGCTTTAGCCGATCTTGGTGCTAGCATTAATTTGATGCCTCTTTCCGTGTGGAAAAGGTTATCACTTCCCGAGCTTACACCTACTAAGATGACTCTCGAGCTAGCGGATCGATCGATCGCCTTACCAAAAGGAATAGCCGAGGACGTGTTTGTCAAGGTAGGGAAACTCGTCTTTCCAACGGACTTTGTGGTTTGCGATTATCCCGAAGATTCTCGTGTACCACTAATTTTGGGAAGACCGTTTTTGATGACGGCTAGTGCTTTGGTTGACATGAAAGCGGGGAAATTGACTTTAAGAGTTGATGATGAAAATATCACGTTTGATATTGGTCATGTCTCTAAATTTTCTTCCAAGTATTACGAGGAATCAATTAATCAAATCGATGTGATTGACGTTACTTGTGAAGAATATTCTCAAGAAGTGCTTGGATTCTCGGCTTCTTCTAAAAGTGGCAACCCCACTTCTTCGAATCCTATTATCTCTTCGGCTAAGCCTTCACTCACTCCATTTGAGGGAGGTGACTTCGTTCTTGAAGAGCTTGAGAATAATGGTTATTCAAAAATTGAAAAGGAAATTGATGATTACCTTAGCACACCATTTGATCCTAGTGAGTTTGATAGTGAGAATTTTGATCCCGCGGGAGATACTGCTTTGATTGGAAAATTGTTGAATATGGATCCTTTTGAATCACCACCTATGGAATTAAAAGTTGTGAATGAAAATGAGACTAAAGTGAAAACATCTATTGAGGAAGCACCCGAATTAGAACTTAAGGAACTACCCACTCATTTGGAGTATGCTTTTCTTGAGGGATCGGATAAGTTACCGGTGATTATTGCTAAGGGATTAAAGGAAAATGAAAAGGATGAACTTATCAAAGTGCTTAAGAAGCATAAACGGGCCATTGCATGGAAAATCTCCGACATTAAGGGTATAGATCCAAAATTTTGTACTCATAAAATTCTAATGGAGGATGATTATAAACCCGCTATCCAAAATCAAAGAAGGGTCAATCTAAAGATTCATGAGGTGATCAAAAAGGAAGTCACTAAACTTCTAGACATCGAAATGATCTACCCTATCTCGGATAGTCCATGGGTTAGCCCTGTGCATTGTGTTCCAAAGAAAGGAGGAATGACGGTTGTTACTAATGAGGATAATGAATTGATTCCTACTAGACTTGTCACCGGTTGGCGTGTTTCTATTGACTATAGGAAACTTAATGATGCCACTAGGAAGGATCATTTTCCATTACCTTTTATGGATCAAATGTTAGAGAGACTAGCGGGGAATGAATTCTATTGCTTTTTGGATGGATTTTCCGGCTATTTCCAAATCCCCATTGACCCTCGTGATCAAGAAAAGACCATATTCACTTGTCCTTATAGAACATTTGCTTATCGTCGCATGCCTTTTGGACTATGCAATGCTCCGGGGACGTTCCAAAGGTGCATGATGGCCATTTTCCTTGATATGATCGAGAAAACCATGGAAGTCTTCATGGATGACTTTTTGGTTTTTGGGGAATCTTTCACTTCATGTCTCTCTAACCTTGAAAGAATGTTGCAACGTTGTGAGGAAACGAATCTTGTGCTTAATTATGAAAAATGTCACTTCATGTGTAAAGAGGGAATTGTGTTAGGACATAAGATCTCTAAGGCCGGTATTGAGGTTGATAGGGCTAAAATCGACGTGATTGCCAAATTACCTCCACCCACCACCGTTAAGGGAGTAAGGAGTTTTCTCGGCCATGCCGGCTTCTATCGACGTTTTATACAAGACTTCTCTAAGATAGCTCGGCCTATGACCCATCTTTTGGAAAAAGAGACTCCTTTCATCTTTTCGGATGAGTGTATTCAAGCCTTTGAGATGCTTAAAAAGAGGTTAACCGAATCTCCAATCTTGGTTGCCCCGGATTGGGACCTACCTTTTGAGATTATGTGTGATGCTAGTGATTATGCGGTAGGTGCAGTTTTGGGGCAACGTAAATCAAAACACTTCTTGCCTATACACTATGCTAGTAAGACTATGACGGATGCTCAAACAAAGTACACTACAACGGAAAAGGAGTTACTTGCCGTTGTGTATGCTTTTGAAAAGTTTAGACCATATCTCGTCTTGTCTCAAACCATAGTGTATACGGACCACTCGGCTATCAAATATCTTCTTAATAAACAAGATGCTAAGCCGAGGTTGCTCTGGTGGATTCTCCTCCTTCAAGAATTTAATGTCAAAATTCTAGACAAAAAAGGATCCGAGAATCTCGCGGCCGATCATTTATCTCGACTTGAGAATCCTCACCAAAGCGATCGAGAGAACAAGGAAATTAATGAAACATTTCCTCTCGAGACTCTTGGTATGATTGCTTTTCGTGGTGATGATAGTACCCCATGGTTTGCGGACATCGCAAATTACCATGCGGGGAAGTTTGTGATCAAGGGTATGTCGTCCCAACAAAAACGAAAGTTTTTCAAGGATATATCCTATTACTTTTGGGACGACCCCTATTTGTTTCGTGTGTGTGCGGATCAAGTGATTCGTAGGTGCGTGTTTGGCAAAGAAGCTCAAGATATCCTTAAATCTTGTCATGAGGGACCCACCGGGGGACATCATGGTGCTAACGCCACCGCGAAGAAAGTCTTTGATGCCGGCTTCTTTTGGCCTTCCATATATCGTGATGCCCAAGACTTGATCAAGACTTGTGATGCTTGTCAACGTCAAGGAAAGAACTCACAAAGGGATGAAATGCCTCAAAACATTATCCAAGTTTGTGAAATCTTTGACATGTGGGGGATCGATTTTATGGGGCCGTTTCCATCTTCGAAAGGAAATAAATACATTCTCGTAGCCGTGGACTATTTGTCTAAATGGGTTGAAGCTAAGGCTATGCCCATGAATGATGCTCGAGTTGTGGTGAACTTTTTGAAAAAACTCTTTGCTAGGTTTGGAACTCCGCGGGCTATTATAAGTGATCGTGGGACCCATTTTTGTAATGAACAATTTGAAAAAGTTCTAAAGAATTATGGTGTCACTCATCTACTTTCTACGGCTTATCACCCTCAAACGAGTGGTCAAGTGCAGGTTTCAAACCGAGCTCTTAAAAGGATTTTGGAGCATTCTATTGGAGAGAATCGCACTTCATGGTCGGATAAATTGGACGATGCATTGTGGGCTTTCCGTACGGCTTACAAGATGCCAATTGGTTGTACACCATTTAGGTTGGTCTACGGAAAAGCATGCCACTTGCCAATTGAACTCGAACATAAGGCGTATTGGGCTCTTAAGCATTGTAACTTTGATTTGAGGACCGCGGGTGATCATCACAAGGTTCAGTTGAATGAACTAAGTGAATTAAGGGATCAAGCTTATGAAAATTCTTTGATCTATAAAGAGAAGATTAAGAGGATTCATGACTCAAAGATCAAAAACCGCATTTTCAATGTTGGTGATCAAGTCCTCTTATTCAACTCTAGACTTAAGATTTTCTCGGGCAAGCTTAAATCCCGTTGGTCCGGACCATTTACCATTGCACAAGTTTTTCCTTATGGCACCGTTGAGCTAGCTCAAAAAGACGGACCTAACTTTAAGGTGAATGGTCATCGTGTGAAACACTACTTTGGAGGGGACATACCTACGGAGGTTGTCCCGGATCTTCAAACTTTCCCTAAGGACCAATTAATGCGGGGATCGAGTCGAGCTCATGACTCGGTGAACAAAAACGAGGTGCCTTGTGGGGGAGTCCCATACATTCTATCTTCTTTCTATTTTCTAACACTAATAAGGCTTGATCTTTCAAGCTCGTGCTCGTGTTTTTGTTGTGTTGTGATCTTAGGTATGACCCTAATAATTGAAGACTCTCGTGTTTGGTTTTTGCCGGTCCACTTGATCTTCCATTCTTTGAATGCCAAAAAGAGGCACACTCTTTATCCCTTGATTTTTATCGACTAACGTTTTATCTTGTGGCATAATTAATAAACGGCTTATAGATTTGCGTGCTCTTTCCATGCTAGGAATTTGCATTAGACTCTTCGTGTCTTAGCAAGGGGGTGTTACTCTTGAGCTAAGAAAAATTGAGGACAATGTTAGGTTTTAGCATGGGGGAGTCAATCGATATAATCGCTTGTTATTGCTTTTGTCGTGTCTAAACATTGTTTTTCTCATTTTTCAATAAAATTTTAAATTTTTAGTGTTATTTTTAAGTTTTAATAAATAAAATAAGTGCTTTTGACATGAATGTATGCTTTCCGTTGGTAAAAATAAAAATAGTTTTTCACTCGACTTGGTTTTTAACCTTATCTTTTCCTTAACGTATTTGAATTAAGTTTTGCTAGGCTTTTATATAGGGAGCTTTAAAACGCGAAAGTCTTAATTCATACGAGTAAAGAACAAGAACTTTTCGCAAGCTCCTATAATTGATCCTAGAAAGTCGTTTATCAAAGGAACTTTAAATGCAAATTCTAAAACTTGAAAAAGTATAAGAAGATGCAAGATCCTATAGATGACTTGAGAACCCAAAAATTTGATTTAATAGGCTAAGTATCCATTGATTTCACATTTTTGAAATTTTACAATATGGAGAACAAGAGATGATAGAGTTCAATCATAAGTTTCTAAGGTTAAATTCTTCTTTGTGAAGGTATTTTTGTGTTTGATTTAATCTCCTCGTATTTACTTTCCACGCTTGAATAATAATTACTTAATAAATGAAGTTTTCAGCGGTTTAGGCTTGATATCTTAACTCGTAACTCCTTCTTTTTCTTCCCTTGTAATTAAAGTGAGAACACATTAAGGGTGTCAGCTTCATGGACTTTTGATCATGGGATTGCGGAAATTTGGCTTACTATAAATATCATATTAATAAAGAAGAATAAATAAAAAGATGTTCTCTAGGAGCCTTCGGGTGGGAGTCATGTAGCACTAACCTTGTCATTAGATCCTTAGGGTGTATGTCAAGGGGCGTGTTGAATAAAAATTGCTTCATCGTCATGATCCGTAAGGTGGGATGGTGAAGTCAATTCCCTTATTTTTGTCCAAGGAGCCTTAGGGTGTGGATTTAAATAAGGAGCACAATTGCATCTTAAAGAGCCACAAGGTGTTATGGTGTAATTGTTGCTAACTCCATTAATAAGGTCATAATTGACTTTGGAGGTTTTTATTGTTGCTTTTAAGTAGTCCTAATAGCCAAATTTCGGGTCCGAGATTTATCCCTTAATCGTGTTAAGTTATCCTTGATGTGGGCTTTCTTTAGTGACAACGGTTTTTGAAGTCGAGGTTAGGTTTTGAGTGTTGAGTTTACACTGTTCTTGCCTTCATTTTTGGACTAATAAATATCAAAATAAATTCAAATGAGCCTTTGGGTGAATGACAAATAAAATCTAGAGATACAATTAGGAATAATAGGAGATTGAGTTTAACACAAATTACTTGTATAAGTTGGTTTAATTTTGGGGCTTATGATTGACAATGATCTTGTTTTTGCACTTGGCATGGAAAAGTGAAAAGTCAGGGACGATGAATCTATTTGAGTCTTATGATCCTTAAAGTTATTTTTCGAATAATGAAAGCAATACATTATGTCTTTGCAAAATAAAGTAGAAAAAGTTAAATAATGTTGTAGTTAGTGTTTTATTTTATCATTGCGTGAGGACACGGCAATTGCTTAGCAAGGGGGAGTTTGATATGAGCTATTTTAGTCATATCAATTGTATCTTAAAACAATGAATAAGTGCATTTAATGTATCAAATTTGCCTTGTATGTATGTTTTCTTGTTTTATGTGTGTAGGTACCAAGGTTCACGAAAACCGGCGAAATCGACACGAGAATAAAGAAAAGATCGAAGAAGCCAAGAGACAAGTCGTTTTTAAAGACGGGATTCAAGTTTTGGAAGTATTATGGACCAAGTGGGTCCCACATTGGGAAAATGGGCTTAAAAACCCACTCTTATTCACTTTCCTAACAAAAGCCCACTTTTAGAAGCCCATTTCCATGGTATATACAAACGGATGGAAGTAATATAAGTCTTGGCCCAAATCCAAGCCCAATGTTTGCACAAGAATGAATGGGCTTTAGGGTTTACTGGTGAAGTTTTATTTTCGGTCAAAAGTTTACACATCACCATACACGTTTTACCATACACGTTTATACCACAAAATAAATAAAACGAAACCTCCAAATACACGTTTCACTTTTCCACTCACATTAAAAATATTTTCGATATTACCTATGTGATTTCTCTCTCACCTTCGTCTCTCACCCTCACCCAAAAAAAGAAAACCAGTAACAATATGTTACTGTTCCCAAACCCTAGATAAATAAATTGGCCAAATTAAATGGGGCTTTTTATGGCACGTTTGATTCAAGCAAGGGGGAAATAAATCCCCCAATTTTAAGGAAGAAAAGAGATGGGCAGCTAGGGGTACGTGGCAAAGATTCACTGGCCATAACACCTCATTATTCCCCATCATCCAATCATTGAAAGCCACCTCAGCAATCAAGAAACACAACTAGCACAAACGGATGCCACGTTGGCAATCCGTGTGCTAGTTGTGTGTTTTCAGCCTTTGGATCAAAACCAACAAGAGAGAGAAATTGAAGAAGGAATATGCTGGTGAATATTCGAAGATGCTTCCTCAACAGCCTTGGGATGGCTATAAAAACCCCCCAAAAATACTTGTAATTTCCATTCCAATTTTTACTTTATCGTTATAATGTTTAGATAGATAGGGAAATTTGTATTACTCTTTTTAATAGTATAGTAACGATTCCGAGTTTAATAAAAGTTATTTTTTAAGTTTCAATTTGACTCTTACTTTTCTGTTATATTTTTATTACAAGTTTTCTCATGATAATCTGTTTAGCATTATAAATATATTAATTGATTAGAGTTTTTACCATAACTTTAATTAATTAATTAAAAGTGAATTTGGAAGAAATCTATCCCTACTGGATAGATTAAATTGAAATTGTGAGATTTATGATGGTTCGAGTTAAAACTCGATGGTGGATAGTTTGAGGCGTATGATGGTTCGAATAGAATCTGTTTGTGGTTCGTTTTAAGATGGTGATCGATCATGGTGGTTAATGGTGGTTTCGGTTTTCGTTCAAAGAATGTTCAGCACATTCTTCTTCCCAATGGTTTCATCAAAAGGTTTTAACCCCTTTTAATTTTATGTTATTTACAAGTTTTTTTTATTAATCTGCTATTGACTTTGGTGAAGTTTATGTTAGACGTTTAATCTGTTATTCAATGTTAGCTAGTTTGAATTTGAAGTTTTCTGTTTATCAATTTGAGTTACAAAATGGTTATGTTTAGTTGTTAATGAATTAGGAATTTGCTTGATAATTTAGAATTGACTAAAGAGTTGATGATTCTACTTTGGTTAAATGTTGGCAATCTGAGATAGACCTTTGTTGACTGCTAACGTTTGGAATTGTAAGTTTGGTATAGGTTGTGTAATTTAGAGTTTAACTGTGTAATTGATCTTGCTTAATATTCTGTTTTGCTTAAGTTTTGTTATAAGTATTGTTCTAATGATGAGTTATAATATGATATTTCTGATCTTAGAATTGTGTACTGTTTTAATTTAGTTGTTATATATTTAAGATTTATTTTGTTTGCATGTTAGAATCGCTGAATAATTTCTTTGCTGTAATGACTGATGATTTAGTTTGCTGGGAGTTCTAGTAGTATAACTGTCAAATTGAGTTGTTATTTGAGCTGATATTATTTGTTAGATCTTTGTTTCTGAGTTTATTTCTCAGATAGTTTTTTTGTTGCTGATTTTGAATTTGGATAAGTAGCTTAGTGTGTGTTTGTTTTAATTAAGTTTACTAGTATAACAATCTAGTATGGATCTAATCTGTTGGTTGAATTTGTACTTGAAATAAGCTTACTCTTGTAGATTATTGAGCTCATTTAATTTTGAGTTATCTGTGTTTATACTTATCAGACTAATTGGTCTGATAGGTTTACTGCTGGTATCCTTATCAGCTCTCCAAACCATACAAAAGTCACATCCTGTGACTTGTTATTTAATCTGTCAAAAAGGAAAATTATTCGCAAAAATTCGTCACTTGCAGGTCTCGAACTCGATACCTGCTCTTCACTTACCCAGCGTGATAACCAGTTCATCTGGGTTGTCACTTTGTTCTTATTACACATTATTGGTTTAATATAGACAGCTACTTGTGACAGTTTTTAATTAAGTTTAATTCCATAGATTTAATTAATTTTACAAATTAGCTTTATTTAAATAAAGGATATAATAAACTAAATAAAAATAAAAATGTTTTTATTAATTTAAAAGTTTAATTAGTTTATTTCACTAAATAGATTTTTATAATTTTAGATTTAAATAAAATTAATTTAAAACAAAGAGATTTAGTATAAGTAATTTTAATAAAGTTAATTAGTTTAAAAAAAGTTAATTAGATTTCTAAAATTAGTTTAGTAGTCATTTTTAATTAAATAGAACTATTTTTTATAGAGTATTAAATAGTTTAAATTTTTTTAAATAGTTTTAATTTTAAGTAATTAATTTAGATTTAAATAATAGCGGGGTTTACGATTCATACACTTTAGGTTAATTTTAAATAGTTTAATATTGGTAGAATTAATTTCTAGTTTAAAAACCGAAAACCAATTCAAATCAATTGTCCAAAACGATACAAAACGTCTCAAATTCACTCGATCTTCGTGTACAACGAACTTGGTTCATCACGTGTTTAATTAAATTCGTCTTTGGTAATATTATTCTATTACTTTTTCCTAAAGGTAATTTTCTAATTTACCCTATAACGTATCTTAATTGTCACTATACAATTACGATCACATCACTTCCATACGTGCAACTAGAGCAAAGGTTTGATAAAAATCAACACCAGGCTCTTGATTGAATCCTTGGGCCACCAGCCTAGCTTTATTTTTGGTCACTGCATTGGTTTCATCTCTTTTGAGCTTGTAAACCTATTTAGTGCCGGTGGTTGATTTACCATATGGAAGAGGAACCAATTTCCAGACTTTGTTTCTTTCAAATTAATTGAGTTCCTCTTGTATGGCATCCACCCATCCAGGGTGTGTGAGTGCTTCAGAAACCTTTGTAGGTTCAATTTCTAAGAGAAAATTTGAATAAAGGCATTCTCCAGATGAAGCAGCACTCAGTTTCTTTGCCATAGATCTAGTGACTCTACCTTCACCAGAATTACCTATTATGTTCACCAGTTGTATGTGACTATTTTGAGTACAAGATTTTTGTGGAGCTGGAGAATAGGTACTGGTATCATGATTAGAGCTAGAACTTGGAAGTCCATGACATGGACTTGGACTTAGAATGTCTCTAGTGTCTACTGAAGGATATTCAGTGGACAAGGGTTCAATCATTGGAGGACTTCCTTCTTGGTCAGAAGAAGCATATCCAAGACCTAATTCCCTAGAGATGATAGGAGAGCTTTGAGCAAGGGGCTCAGAATATTCTTCAGCAACTGCATATGATTGATCATTTTGATCATGTGTGTCAGTATGCTGATTGTTTTAATACTGACCATTTTTCATTTGTGTTTCCTTGCTGATCATTTTGATCATTTTGAGATTGATCATTATTTGATTGACAGCCATCAGTATGTGATACTAAAGGATTTCCTTTAGTAGGACTTGTCATATCTTCAAATGAATCAATATGAGGGACTGAATTGCTTGTTTGATATTTTTTAGAAGGCTCATAATGATTGAATTCATCAGATGGATAATTGTGAGATTCATGTATGTGAAGTTCATCATCTGATGGGTTTGAAAAAGTGAGAGCTTTAGAACTTTCATTGAAAGTGATGTGATAGGTCTCTTCAATATATTGTCTTCTTGTGTTGAAGACTCTGTATGCTTTAGATACTAGGGAGTATCCAAGAAAATAACCATCATCAGATTTTTCATCAAACTTACCAAGGTGATCCTTGTGATTGTGAATGGATACTAGACACCCAAACACATGTAAGAATGAAATGTTTGGAATTCTCCCCCTAAAGACTTCATAGGGAGTCTTCATGTGTCTCTTCACAATAATGGATCTATTTTGAGTGTAGCAAGCAGTGGCTACAGCATCAGTCCAAAAATGCTTAGAAAGAGCAGATCCAACAAGCATTGTTCTTGCTACTTCAATCAAAGTTCTGTTTCTTCTTTCAGCCACACCGTTTTGTTTAGGTGTGTAAGGAGATGAGAAATTTTTGGAAATTCCTTTGTCATCACAGAATATGATCAGTGAGTGATTTCTGAATTCAGTGCCATTGTCAGTTATGAGTTGTTTGACATGAGTGTCATTTTGATTTTCAACTCTTTTGATGAATGACATAATGGTATCTGGTGCATGGCTTTTCTTTGTCAGAAAATATACCCAGGTGTACCTTGTGTACTCATCAACAATGACAAGTGTATATTTTTCATGACAAATGGTCCTAGGTGATACTGGGCCAAATAAGTCCATGTGAAGCAAATGAAGACTTTCTTTGATCGAGAAAGTTTGCTTTGTTTTGAAACTGGCCCTATGGTGCTTCCCTTTTTCACATGCTGAGCATGGTTTGTCCTTGGAGTAGACAAGTGAGGGAATACCAATAACAAGATTTTGTTTTGCCAAAAGATTTATTTTTTTGAAATTGAGATGTGAGAGCCTCTTATGCCAAAGGCAATTGGTAATATTGGAGGCTTTAGCAAAGAAGCATGTCTCCTGAGTAGAGTTCATGTTCATGACATAAACATCTATGACTCTTGGAGCAATCATCACAATTTCATGATTAGAGTTGAAGATTGTACCTTTTTTGTCATCAAACAGCACAAGATACTTTGCATCACAAAGTTGACTTATGCTGATGAGGTTGTTCTTCAATCCATTTACATATGCTACCCTTGAGAAAATTATACCATTGCATTTCACTGAACCAAATCCTTCAGTAGTAGCTGATGAGTTATTACCAAAAACAACTTTAGGACCTTGTTCCTCCTTATACTTGTGCAGATAACTTTTGGTGCCAGTCATATGCCTTGAGCAGCCACTATCTAGGTACCAAATAGTCTTCCTGAGATCACACTAAACAAGTTAAGGAAATGGTCAGTTTTGTTTTGAAACCCACCTTTGTTGGGTGGGGGTTTTAGATCTAGAAGGTGTTCTAGATGTGAAGGGTCCTCTTGTAGAGGGTATGTGTGATTGCTCAGAAAAAGAAGAGGTCTGAACAGCTTTAGCTTTCTTAGCCTGGAGGGCTTCACCTCTTTTGAACCACTCTATATGGTTGTGATCAGATGTAGTATGGACATCGCTTCCACAAGTCTCACAACATTTGGTAATAGAGTTTGGGTTTCTTGGTTTAATACCTCTTCTAAGTGAGATGATTCGATTATGTCCATGAGTGTCATGGTCATAACTTCCACAAATATTACAAACAGGGTAATAGTGGCAGTCATCTGGGTGATGATTGCCCATACCACAATGAATGCATGGTGGGAAAGGCATATTTCGCCTGGAATGAGATGTTTCAGATTTGTGAGCATCAACACTTGTTTTGGCCAGCATATACTGAGTGTGTTCACAAGTGCGATGATCAGTCCTTTCACATTTAGTACAATAAATCACTCTTAAGCAAGTTTGAGTGAGATGGTTGTTTTGACCACATAACTCACAAGCTCTTTTGAATTGTGTCTTGTACTTTAAATGAGGAGAGTCAGAAGGTTCATCCCTGAATAGTGTTGGTGTTTGCTGATGCCTGAGTTGTATTTTAAGATCATTGATCTCTTGCATGACAAGAGACATTCTCTCATCCTCCTCGGATGTAACACCCCCACAATTGCTATGCGCAGCGGAACTACAACAATGGGTGCTACACAGTATTCATTGCACACAAGATATATCAAACGACGCTAAAAAGACGTCAACTTAAAACTTGAATTTAAAATTGTTAGATGATACATGTCCACGGTTTTTCCAACCCCAATTGGTACAACAGAGTTAAGCGTTTTCGGTCCCCATGAATCTCAACCCAAGAATTTCAGTTTCACAACAACATTACATTAAAACTTAAAATGTTTAAGTAGAAAAAGGAGGAAAAACGAGCGGACTCCAAGCCATACACACAACATCCATCCCATGCATGCTCCATTCTACACTTCAGCGGTTACCTGAAACACATGCCAAAAATTTGGTCAACGAAAACGTTGAGTGGAATTCATAGGTTTTACAATCCATTTGAACGTATATAAAATAAAAACCATTCGTGATCATTTATAGACTTGTCGATCAAACAATCTATATTCAGGATACTGACAATTGTGTTTAAGCTCATGACACTAATCCGTTAACTCAATCACCCGCGTAATAAATACCGGCGTGATTCAGATGAAACCAGTGCCCCTTCTAAAGGCATCAGTTGCAATTATACCTTATCTCTCATACAAAATAATCTACCGCAGAACTTACTCAACGTACAGCTTCTCGGCTAGCATTGGGTCGTTAGCCCCGTAGTACTACAAATTGCATAAGCGGCTATTTCCCCCTACTCGAGGGCAGGACAATAGTTAATAGTTCATGAATTTAGGGTCTTTTGCAACTTAGGTACTCAACACAATTTCTAAGGCAACATTCGGGTCTAACAATCATTCATGATATACGTTCCTTTTAAAAACTAGCATGCATTTCCCTCGAGGGTAAAACAATTTGAAATAAATATAAGCGAGGCTATAAATTCACACCTTATATATTAAGTAGTCGGTAGTTCGAGAGATGATCACTGACGATGTTACGGATGCCCGGGTAAATCAACACCTATCACAAATAACGCGTAATGAGTAATCTCATTTTAAATACCTTACGGTACTGTATAAAATACATAAGTACTAGTCACTTAGGACAATTATAACTTACGCCAAAGCAAAACAACAAGCATTATAGGACAATTATAACTTACGCCAAAACAAAACAACAAGCATTACTCATTTTATACCATTCGTTCTTATTACTTACGTCATCCATTTTTACTCGTTCTCGCCGGTACTTACCGAAAGTACGGGCTGTTTTACCATATTTAACCATACTTATAAAATTTGACAAAATTCTCAAAAATCCTATAAGACCTGTAGATAACATGTTTTTAATCCCAATAAAAGTTTTTACTTCTACGACTCGTTACTCAACGCTTTTTAAAAACTACATTTTACGGGCTGAAATTGTACTTCGACCAACTTTGACCTCTTTGACCTATATGAAATGCACCTTTGACTTCCTTGACTCCTAAGTCAACTTATAGACTCATTTATACAGGTTTGTAACCAAATTTTGACCCTTGACCATTTACCAATTCATACTTGTGGTCCTCGGGATTTGACTAAAACTATACATAAATTCGGATTATGAAAGTCCTCGTCTCCCGGTACTCGATCTTTAAAACCTCATAACTTTTAGCTCGTTTTGAGTCACGGGCTCTACCTTATACCAAATTAAAGCTAAGAAGACCCTCTATGACTACATTTAGTTTTCAAGACCTGTAGGAAAAATAATTTTTATGAAATGACCTCAAAGTTTCTGCCTAAATTTTACTATACCAAAACCATGCTTAAACTCGATTCCAAGCCTATCCATCACTACTAGGCAACATCCTAAGCTTCCCTAATCACAACCAAACACAAATTTTCAGTCCTACCCCTATTGATCAACCAACCTCATAATCCTAATCATCTAAAAACGAACATGCAACCACTTAAACCTATCTAAAACATCACTAAACATTAAACCAAACACAAGAAAATGCTCAAAATTCATCAACCACCATGGCTCCCCAAACACCCCTTGTGCCGTGGGGTTTGGGTGACCAAGTCACCACAACCAAATTGATTTTGGTGGGTTTTGTTGGTGATTATGCTTCCATTACACATGAATTTAACATGCATCACAACAATTAGCCTCAAAAACGGATTTGAATCATCTTGAAAATTTTTGGAAAATTTATTTGAATGCATGTGGGATTTAAATACATAGAAAGGTGGGGAATGACAAGATTAGATGTGGTCTAACCTTAATTTCAATGAAAATCAAGTGAAAAAATTTTTTTGATGGTGTTCTTGGTGGTTTGGGGTTAACCGTCGGCTATAAGGGCAAGAGAGGGAGAGTGTTTGATTTGTTTTGGTGAAATGTTCTATGTGTTTGTGTTTGTGGCTTTTTGGTGTATTGGGAGGGACCAAAATGGTAATTTTTGCTTTCTTTTGGCCTTAAGTAAAAACGCCATTAAAACTTTACGGGTTCGACTCACTAGTCAATTTTGAAAATTTTACGGGAGTCGGAAATCATCCCGAACAATCCAAAATATTTTTGGGATACTTTAAATGTACTCGGAAGGCTATAAAACTCACCCGACTCAACTTAACATGAACCGTAAATAAAATTCTCGAAAAATTACATTATCGATAAATCGTCAATAATTATATAAAATTGGGCATCCATCGGGATCGTAATCGTCATCGTCCTTCTTGAATCGTCAATCGTAAAATTATAACCTCGAACATCGGCTTTAACCAAAATACTTATAAATATAGAAATTAAAATTTATAAAAAAAAAAATTTCAAAAATTAGCGTAATTTAGGGTAACGTTAATGACCTCGGTTCTAGGGTGTCACATCCACCCCTCCTTAAAGAGAGCAACGTCCCGGCGCTCGCCTCTTCTTGTACTCACATTTCGTTCTACTGGAACAGATGAGGATACCTTTCCTTGAAAAAGTCCTCACGTTCCCAAGTGTATTCCGGTCCACGCTTAGAATTCCATCGGACTTTCACAATAGGAATCCTACTACGCTTCAGCCTCTTGACCTCTCGGTCCATAATTTCCACAGGTTCTTCCACAAAATGCATTTTGTCGTCCAGTCGAATCTCGTCCAAAGGAATCACCAATTCCTTATCCGCCAAACTCTTCTTCAGGTTCGATACGTGAAACGTGTCGTGAATAGCACTAAGCTCGCTCGGCAATTCTAATTTATACGCTACTGGTCCAATTCGTTCAACAATCTTAAACGGTCCAATATACCTCGGACTCAACTTTCCTTTCTTCCCAAAACGAATTACACCCTTCCACGGCGATACCTTGAGCATAACCATATCTCCAACTTCAAACTCCAACGGTTTCCTTCTGTTATCGGCATAACTCTTTTGTCGGCTTCTCGCAGCAAGTAGTCGGTTCTTGATTTGCACAATCTTCTCTGTCGTTTCTAAAACCATTTCGGGTCCAGTCAATTGACTTTCCCCTACTTCACTCCAACACACAGGCGATCTACACTTCCTTCCATACAATGCTTCGAACGGTGCTGCCTTGATACTCGCATGATAACTATTATTATACGAAAATTCCACTAGAGGCAAGTGGCGTTCCCAACTTCCTCCAAAATCAATCACGCATGCTCGGAGCATGTCCTCCATCGTCTGAATAGTTCGTTCACTCTGGCCGTCAGTTTCCGGGTGATAAGCCGTGCTTAAACTCAACTCAGTGCCCATCGCACGTTGAAGCGATTTCCAAAATTCCGATGTAAATCTACTATCGCGATCCGAAATGATCGATAACGGCACTCCATGTCTACAGACGATCTCTTTCACGTACACACTGGCGAGCTTTTCCATGCTGTCCGTCTTCTTCATAGGTAAGAAATGAGCAGATTTCGTTAACCTATCCACAATTACCCATATCATATCACATCCACTAGGAGTTCTAGGTAAACCCGTCACGAAATCCATAGCGATTTTCTCCCATTTCCATTCTGGGATCTCTGGTTGTACCAACAATCCAGATGGTTTCTTATGTTCTGCTTGAACCTTCGCGCAAGTCAAACACTTACTAACGTAACGAGCAATGTCCGCTTTCATATTCGGCCACCAATAAACTTTCTTCAGGTCGTGATACATTTTATCCGATCCAGGATGTATCGAATACTTCGACTTATGCGACTCGTTCATAACCAATTCTCGAACTCCAGGCTTTCCTTCCTCAGATGAACACAGTGGTAACCAAATCCGATTCTCAAAATATCTCAGTCCGTCTGACCTAATCACGAAAAGAGGTTTCAACATTCGTCCCAAGTTCTCAGCTTCAACATTCCCTTTCATTAGTCCCTTCTCTTGAGCTTTCAGTATAGTTTCGGTTAAGTCAACGCTCTCAGTCATCACTAAAGCTCTGACCCTCAAAGGTTTCTCCCGTTCCTTCCTACTCAGTGCATCCGCTACAACATTCGCCTTGCCAGGGTGGTAGCGAATTTCGCAGTCATAATCACTCAGTAGTTCAACCCATCGTCTCTGTCGCATATTCAACTCCTTTTGATCTAAAATGTGTTGCAAACTCTTGTGGTCAGTGAATACAACACACTTCGTCCCATACAAATAGTGTCTCCACAACTTCAACGCAAAAACTACAGCTCCTAATTCCAAATCGTGCGTCGTGTAGTTCTCCTCATTCTTCCTCAGTTGCCTCGACGCGTAAGCTATCACCTTTTCACGTTGGATCAATACCGCTCCATAACCCTTACGAGATGCATCACAATACACTACGAAGTCTTCGGTTCCTTCAGGCAATGACAATATCGGTGCGGAACATAACTTATCCTTAAGCGTTTTGAAAGCAAGTTCTTCCTCATTTCCCCATTCATACACCCTATTCTTTTCGGTAAGCCTTGTCAATGGTTTTGCAATCAACGAAAATCCTTCAATAAACCTTCGATAATACCCAGCTAAACCAAGGAATTGTCGAACTTCAGTCGGCGTCGTCGGTGCTGACCATTCCCTGATCGCTTCGACCTTGGCAGGATCCACACGAACTCCCTTACTATCAATCACGTGACCTAAGAACTGCACTGATTCCAACCAAAATTCACACTTCGAGAACTTCGCATACAGCTTCTCCTTCTTTAAAAACTCCAAAATCTTTCTTAGGTGCTTCTCGTGCTCCTCCTTACTTTTAGAGTAAATAAGTATATCATCGATGAAAACAATAACAAACTTATCTAGATACGGCTTGCACACGCGATTCATGAGGTCCATGAATACAACAGGCGCGTTTGTCAACCCAAACGGCATCACTCGAAATTCAAAGTGTCCATACCGCGTACGAAAGGCAGTTACAGGAATGTCCTCCTCTCTTACACGCAGTTGATGATACCCTGATCTTAAATCGATCTTTGAGTATACACTGGAACCTTGCAATTGATCAAATAAATCGTCAATCCTCGGCAATGGGTACCGATTCTTAACCGTCAGCTTATTGAGTTCCCTATAGTCAATACACATCCGAAATGAACCATCTTTCTTTTTCACGAACAACACTGGTGCTCCCCAAGGTGATGAGCTCGGCCTAATAAATCCTTTGTCCATCAATTCCTTCAGTTGATCCGATAACTCCTTTAACTCGGATGGTGCTAAGCGATAAGGTGCACGCGCAACCGGCGCAGCTCCTGGCACCAAATCAATTCGAAACTCGACCTCGCGGGTAGGCGGTAAACCCGGCAACTCGTCTGGAAAAACTTCCGGATACTCGCAGATAACTGGTACCTCTTCAATCCTCGCCTCTAACTCACCATCACTCGAAACTTGTGCCAAAAACACATCGCATCCGTTCTCTACATACTTCATCATTTTCAAACAGGAAATCACTTTCAAACGAGAAGTGCATTCGTCTCCCTTAACCGTCAAAACTTTATTCCTCAACGGAATCTGAACCAATCTCTCGCCGCAGACGATCATAGCACTGTGCGCCATTAGCCAATCCATTCCCACAATCACGTCAAACGATCCTAGCTCTATAGGCATCAAGTCGATTTTAAAAGCGTAATTTCCTAACTTCAAGGTACACCCTTTCAGTATAGAATTCGTACTAACAATTTTTCCATCGGCTAACTCAACATTATAACTAGTCGCTAACAACACCGGTTCTCTATCGATATGACGACTAAATTTAACATCTACAAAACTCTTGTCGGAGCCAGAATCAAACAAAATACTAGCATAACAAGCGTCTAGCAAAAACATACCGGTAACCACATTAGGACCCTGTGGTTTATCAGCCGTTCCCACTTGATACACAGCAGCCGCGTTGTTACCTCCCCGCTTGTTTCCTGCCTTCGGGCAATTCGCTTGCACATGACCTCTTTCTCCACAACCATAACATCCCCTCATTCTGATAGCATTAGCCCCAGTGGCTACTCCTCCCGTTCGGCAACCAGATGTCCTATGACCTGCCTTTCCACACTTGCCACAAGCAGGCGGGCAATTCCCAACATGATACAAATTGCACCTACCACAATGGGGATTCACTTTTACTCCTCTAGGGTTCGTCACTGCCCTCATCCCTTCATTCCTTCTTTGGTTAAACTGCTGATTTCGGTTTGGACCATGGTTGTTTCGATTTCCACCTCGGTTCTGGCCTTGGGATTGATTGCTTTGTGCCGCTTCCCATTTCCTCTTGTTGCCTTCAGCAATGGAGTTCTGCTTGTCCTGGAGCTTGACGTCCATCAAAGCGTGAGCCATCTGGACCGCTTCATCAAACGATCCAGGTTTCGACGAAGTTGTTTCACCTTTGATATTGCTAGATAAACCCTTAATGTACTGCTTCATCTTCTTGGCATCATTGGCAAATATGTCTGGACACAAAAGGCTTAATTCATTGAACCTCCTGGTGTAAGCAGCGATATCGTTGTTCTTCAAGGTCAAGTGCCTTAACTCATCCTCCAATTGCCCCAATTCCTCTTCCGGGCAAAACTTCTTAGTCAACAGAGCTTTTGTCGCATTCCACGTCCTTGCATTCGCTACAGCCAATCCAACCGTAGCTACCTGGGTATTCCACCAACTTAACGCATCATCAAGAAACGTAGCAGCTGCAAACTTCACTTTGTCCGCTTCTGCACAACCGCTGATTTCGAACGTACTTTCAACCTTTTCCAACCATCGTCTAAGTTCTAAAGCTCCACCCGTTCCACGAAACTGCGTGGGACCGCACTTCATAAAACTAGAATAGGTACACACTCTCGGGGCTTGCTGTCTCCCCGCGTTCCTTCCCTGGTCCTGATTTCTCCCGGCTCGGTCCGCTTCCAACGCATTTGCTATAGCTTCCTGAATCATGGTGTTAACACGATCGGCGGTCAACTTTGGAGGCATGGTGTTATCGAATATCTCTTTCTGCAAGACAGGGAAAATAGAAAAACAATGTAAGTATACATATCAAGTTTCCCAGACATAATATACCTACAATGACACATCACTATAGAGTTACTAATATTCATCAATTCACATCACAAAAGATCAAATTTAAGACATATCACAGATCATGAAAGGTAACATGGATTGTATTGATAATTAACCAAAATTGTGACAAGTATTGCCACTACAATCGTTTACCACAAAACTCAAATACTCAAGTTTCTCGTCATAATACCATCATACAAAAGTCTAAAACAGTTCTATTACAATGATCAAAGAAAATACAAAACAAGTAACTAGGCATGTGGTGATCCACACGGCCTCTTGGATGGCGGCTCGTCATCGTCTTCCTCGGGTTCCTCATCACTATCGTCCTCATCCACATCATTCATTTTTCTCTTTCCTTTATCATCCGGCCCACATTCCGTCTTCTTTTTCGTCCCTGATGTGGATCCACACTCAATCGCTACCTGACTTCCCACCGTAATACAAGCACCTCTAGTAGGCGGCTGAATCATGAAGTCATTCGCCTCCATCTCCAAATCGTCCACGAATCTCCAATCCGGGGGCAATGATGCTCTCACACGATGCTCCCAACTCTGCATCCTTGACAACCTCGCCTGATCTTCCCTAACACGGTCAAGACTAGCGCTTAAATTTGCAACCATCGATCTTAGACTGTTGATGTCACTTTTGTTCACATTTCCATCATACTCAACTCTTGCAGTCCTTTCCAACAGTCTTTGGTCTGCCCTTTCATTCTCGTCGAATCTACTGATCACCCTTGATTCCACTACGTACCGCATGCACATTGATTCGTCCAAACCTCTCACAACACGTCGTACGTCATGATGAACTCTCGGTCCGGGGCAGCAAATTCTTGGGATGCCTTGATGAAGAGAATTTGCGCTCACTGCACCTTCGGCTCTTCTGGGGATACCTGGTGCACCAACCAGATGGGAAGTACGCATAGGCCTGGGGCAAGTAGTTCTCCCTTGGTCGGGGTCCTGGGCTTGCACATCGTTCGTCTCAGCTTGTCCTTCAGCTGCTGTCCCAACACTTCCCCCTTCGCGACCTACGACGTAATCGTTTCCATTATCATTAGGCGGTACCCCGGCCATTCCTGCAATAACAGCGAATTTCGGAGGGTACATAAGTAATTATACAATAGTTATAAATACATGCATGCAAATGCAATGCAAAGGTGGTACATATGCCCAAAATGTAATAATATGATGCTCATGCATGATTAGTACAAAAATTACGATGTCGGATATTCCACGTAAAATTCAACGTCTACATATAGTAATCTTCATACTTACGTAATAATTACCCACATATATACTTCACTCAAAAGTATACGTCAAATGCCACAATTACAAAAATAAATCTTACCGGAGCCATGCAGGATAGTTGTGTGTGCTTGGACCATTTCTTACGACACCAAAAGTTATAGTTTAGGATTTTCAAAAACGACCTAGTTCTCTATAACTCATGGCTCTGATTACCAATCTGTAACACCCCCACAATTGCTATGCGCAGCGGAACTACAACAATGGGTGCTACACAGTATTCATTGCACACAAGATATATCAAACGACGCTAAAAAGACGTCAACTTAAAACTTGAATTTAAAATTGTTAGATGATACATGTCCACGGTTTTTCCAACCCCAATTGGTACAACAGAGTTAAGAGTTTTCGGTCCCCATGAATCTCAACCCAAGAATTTCAGTTTCACAACAACATTACATTAAAACTTAAAATGTTTAAGTAGAAAAAGGAGGAAAAACGAGCGGACTCCAAGCCATACACACAACATCCATCCCATGCATGCTCCATTCTACACTTCAGCGGTTACCTGAAACACATGCCAAAAATTTGGTCAACGAAAACGTTGAGTGGAATTCATAGGTTTTACAATCCATTTGAACGTATATAAAATAAAAACCATTCGTGATCATTTATAGACTTGTCGATCAAACAATCTATATTCAGGATACTGACAATTGTGTTTAAGCTCATGACACTAATCCGTTAACTCAATCACCCGCGTAATAAATACCGGCGTGATTCAGATGAAACCAGTGCCCCTTCTAAAGGCATCAGTTGCAATTATACCTTATCTCTCATACAAAATAATCTACCGCAGAACTTACTCAACGTACAGCTTCTCGGCTAGCATTGGGTCGTTAGCCCCGTAGTACTACAAATTGCATAAGCGGCTATTTCCCCCTACTCGAGGGCAGGACAATAGTTAATAGTTCATGAATTTAGGGTCTTTTGCAACTTAGGTACTCAACACAATTTCTAAGGCAACATTCGGGTCTAACAATCATTCATGATATACGTTCCTTTTAAAAACTAGCATGCATTTCCCTCGAGGGTAAAACAATTTGAAATAAATATAAGCGAGGCTATAAATTCACACCTTATATATTAAGTAGTCGGTAGTTCGAGAGATGATCACTGACGATGTTACGGATGCCCGGGTAAATCAACACCTATCACAAATAACGCGTAATGAGTAATCTCATTTTAAATACCTTACGGTACTGTATAAAATACATAAGTACTAGTCACTTAGGACAATTATAACTCACGCCAAAACAAAACCACAAGCATTACTCATTTTATACCATTCGTTCTTATTACTTACGTCATCCATTTTTACTCGTTCTCGCCGGTACTTACCGAAAGTACGGGCTGTTTTACCATATTTAACCATACTTATAAAATTTGACAAAATTCTCAAAAATCCTATAAGACCTGTAGATAACATGTTTTTAATCCCAATAAAAGTTTTTACTTCTACGACTCGTTACTCAACGCTTTTTAAAAACTACATTTTACGGGCTGAAATTGTACTTCGACCAACTTTGACCTCTTTGACCTATATGAAATGCACCTTTGACTTCCTTGACTCCTAAGTCAACTTATAGACTCATTTATACAGGTTTGTAACCAAATTTTGACCCTTGACCATTTACCAATTCATACTTGTGGTCCTCGGGATTTGACTAAAACTATACATAAATTCGGATTATGAAAGTCCTCGTCTCCCGGTACTCGATCTTTAAAACCTCATAACTTTTAGCTCGTTTTGAGTCACGGGCTCTACCTTATACCAAATTAAAGCTAAGAAGACCCTCTATGACTACATTTAGTTTTCAAGACCTGTAGGAAAAATAATTTTTATGAAATGACCTCAAAGTTTCTGCCTAAATTTTACTATACCAAAACCATGCTTAAACTCGATTCCAAGCCTATCCATCACTACTAGGCAACATCCTAAGCTTCCCTAATCACAACCAAACACAAATTTTCAGTCCTACCCCTATTGATCAACCAACCTCATAATCCTAATCATCTAAAAACGAACATGCAACCACTTAAACCTATCTAAAACATCACTAAACATTAAACCAAACACAAGAAAATGCTCAAAATTCATCAACCACCATGGCTCCCCAAACACCCCTTGTGCCGTGGGGTTTGGGTGACCAAGTCACCACAACCAAATTGATTTTGGTGGGTTTTGTTGGTGATTATGCTTCCATTACACATGAATTTAACATGCATCACAACAATTAGCCTCAAAAACGGATTTGAATCATCTTGAAAATTTTTGGAAAATTTATTTGAATGCATGTGGGATTTAAATACATAGAAAGGTGGGGAATGACAAGATTAGATGTGGTCTAACCTTAATTTCAATGAAAATCAAGTGAAAAAATTTTTTTGATGGTGTTCTTGGTGGTTTGGGGTTAACCGTCGGCTATAAGGGCAAGAGAGGGAGAGTGTTTGATTTGTTTTGGTGAAATGTTCTATGTGTTTGTGTTTGTGGCTTTTTGGTGTATTGGGAGGGACCAAAATGGTAATTTTTGCTTTCTTTTGGCCTTAAGTAAAAACGCCATTAAAACTTTACGGGTTCGACTCACTAGTCAATTTTGAAAATTTTACGGGAGTCGGAAATCATCCCGAACACTCCAAAATATTTTTGGGATACTTTAAATGTACTCGGAAGGCTATAAAACTCACCCGACTCAACTTAACATGAACCGTAAATAAAATTCTCGAAAAATTACATTATCGATAAATCGTCAATAATTATATAAAATTGGGCATCCATCGGGATCGTAATCGTCATCGTCCTTCTTGAATCGTCAATCGTAAAATTATAACCTCGAACATCGGCTTTAACCAAAATACTTATAAATATAGAAATTAAAATTTATAAAAAAAAAATTTCAAAAATTAGCGTAATTTAGGGTAACGTTAATGACCTCGGTTCTAGGGTGTCACATCGGATCTAGCATTCTTCAGTTTATTTGTTGAAACTAAAGAGGTAGTTCCCATATATGAACCTTCAGCAGGAGATGAAGAGTTCTTTGAAGTGTCAATTTTGACATGCTTGGAAGAACTAACTTTGTGTGTGGTGTGAGACATGATGATAGACTGGACAGTATTGGGTCCAACATTTGGTTCAGCACCAGCCAACTTCTCCAAAGGAGGAAGTGGGGTACTTACTTCATTCTCTATATCATCATCTGAGTCATCCTCAGTAACTGAGACTCAACTGGTGTTGAAGTGTCAACACTTGCTTGAAACTCAGGGAGAAGGATTCGTCTAGTGTCATGATTTGGTAAATTCTCTTCACCTGACCTTTCAATGTCAAGGATAGAGCTACCATCCTCATTTGAGGCTTTGACAAAGACAGTAGGTTTGGTGTTGGAGGATCCTTCAGCACCAAGCATTTTCCTCTTTTGAGTAGGTATTTGTTCACGTATGCATTGATTTACCCTATCAGAGTTTCTAAGCCAAGATTTAACAATGTCTTTTGCTTCTTTTAGTTCCACTCTAAGAGAGTTATTTTCCTCTAAAATTTCTTTGTTCAATTGTTGAAAATTAAGAATATCAAGTTTAGCTTCTTTTAGCTCTATTTGCTTACTTTCAAAATCTTCAAGTTGTAGAACAAGTTTGTGAAATTTTTCAAGCAAATTGTTTCTTTGCTTTTCAACAAATTTTAGATCAATGCACAAGTAATCAAAGACAAATTTAATGTCATCTTTATCTTCTAATTCAAGAAGAGTTTGTACCTTTTTGATTGTGACATTGACCCATTCACCATTTCTGACACTTTCTCTGGTGACAACATTTGAGTTGGCCCCTTCATCATCAGCAAGTACCATCAGCACTTTTACATTAACCATTTCATCATCATCTTTAGAAACATCTTCTTCATCCCATTCATAGGCTTCAGCAACAAGCCCTTTGTTCTTGTCTTGCTTGGGAGTCTTGGATGAGGAGCTTTCAGTACTCATTAAGGCCAATCTTGCTTTGATTTCTCTATATTTGGACTCAAAGTCTTTTGTTGGTCTTAGTTCAACCCTGCTTTGCTGAAATGGAGTAGAAGCAATTTGTTTTGGTTGAAATGATGATTGACCAGTTGGTCTTGATTGAGCTGGTGAGGAATATGAAGGGAGAGATGTTTTTGAATAACAATCCCTAGCATAGTGACCAGTCTTCCCACATTTGTAGCATTCAGTGTCAACTGAAGCTTTTGTGGGGCTGGAGAACTTGCCTCATTTCTTAAAGAACCTTCTAGACTTGGACAAAAGTTCTTTCATGAAATTCCTCTTTGAGGTCATTCAGATATTCCTCACTAGATCTAGTATCTTCCTCATCATCAGGACTATCTTGGTAGTCTTGAATGACAGCTTCACTAAAGAAGGCTGTGGACAAGGGTGTAGTAATGGTTAATTCTTTACTCTTGCTTGAGCCTTCATAAATCCTATCAACTAGGTTTTCTTCATATTTTAGTTTCCCAAAAAGAGAGGCTAGATCACAATCTTTAATGTGATTAGCATTTCTCAAGCTTTAGCAGAAGCTGAGCTACTTCTTTGGTAATGCATTAACAAAAACTGTGTTGATTTCAAGTTTTGAAAGCTCAACACCATCATTCACAAGTTCATTCATCAGTGCTTTGTATCTGGTGAATGTCTATGTGAGGGTTTCCCCTTCTTTGTGCTTGAAGGTGTTATATTGAAGCTTTAAATCTATGATTCTGGTTTCTTTTACATCAGAGGGTCCCTCATGGTAAAGAATAAGGTCCTCCCATGTTGCTTTGGCTGTTTTACAATTTACAACAGAATTCATTTGGTCATCTGGAAGTACAGACATGATGAGACTTTTGAGACGCTGATCTAGGTTAGCAGCTTTTCTCTCATCAGCAATCCATTGTGCTTCAGGTTTTCTATTGTCCCCAACCATGGGAACAAAAGGACCATTTTAATGATTCCAAGGAATTAAGGTTCAATTCCAACCATGTGGACAAGAAACCTCTTCTTCCAATTTGTAAAGTTGGCTACCTCTAGTATAGGAGCAACATTGAGTTGGCCACCCCTATATTCTAGGGTTTGTGGTATAACTTGAGCCATTTTGGATCTTGATTTGAAAACTTTTAAGTGAGCAGTTTAATAAAATAAGAGTTTAACTAATCAACTGCTCTAATACCACTTGTTGGTCCCTAGTAATTCGATATTACTTATTATCTTAAGTAATAACTATTACTTTGACTCAAGTGTGTTGTTTTAACATTAGATAAGAACTATGAAAGATTAAAACAACACTACCAATATATTTTTCAACGTATAGACTTTTATTAGAATAAAATAAAGAATCTATAACCCACTTTGTTTGCGGAATAACAAAGTGGTTGAATGACAATGGGGTTTGATCTCCTCTACTTAAATGTTTAACCAAAGTTAAACTCTAAGCTCCAATCTAAATGTTCATATGCATCTTTGGCTATATGGTTTAGTTGGTATCGAGAGAGAAAGGTTTTCTAGAGTTTAAGCTCTTGTATTGGTTACCTTTCTCTCACAATATACACTCCTTTATATAGGTAGTGTAAGTTAGGGTTTGCATTTTGCATGTACCAATGCATGAGTTTATCCAGTGGGTGGTTGACGCCTATGCTGGATAAACAGTACAAAGTACTTAATAAACTATTCTAGAAAAGATAAAGGTTGTACTTATATCTAAGTATACAAGCAACCTACTTTGACTTAAAGTAATCGTTTCCCGCCTAATCAAACCATCAGAATACTGAAGAGTCTTCAGTATCCTAGAGGAGATCGACATCATTCAGTTTGGTATTGTCAAGCCAAACTGAACTAAAAGCCCTTCTTCAGTCCTTGTTCTTCAACAACTAGACCACCTAGTATTTGAAGCGAAGACCTCTTAGTCTTCTAAGTTCACTGGAAGAGGAGTGCTGAACTTTCTTCAGCTTTAAAGTCTTCAGTAGGAATTTTGTTCCTCTGGTCATCCATCAGCAGAATGGCCTTACTGCTGAGCATGAAACACTTAGGGGGTTTTATATTCAAATCCTAGAGTTGCTTCAGGGTTAGTAAATACTGACCCAACATAAACAAGTCAATCATCCCCAGTATCTTAACCAGGTTCTCATGTTGTACTATATCCAACCCTTTGGTAAGGATATCTGCAATTTGGTTTGCAGATTTCACTTTCTTAGTTCTAACAATGCCACTCAAGATTTTTCCCTCACAAAGTGAAGGTCAATCTCAAGGTGCTTTGTTCTTTCATGGAACACAGGATTGACAGCAATCTTGATTGTTGAATTACATGGTAAAAGATTGTGACAGTTCAAATCTTTTAAAACTTTTAGGATCCAAATAACTTCACTAGTCACTGAAGCAAGAGCCCTATACTCTACTTCAGCTGATGATTTAGAGAGAGTGTTTTGTTTCTTAATCTTACAAGAAACAAGACTTTCATTAACAAACACATAAAAACCAGTCACAGATCTTCTAGTCACAATACATTTTGCCTAGTCAACATCAAAGAATGCTTTGAGACACATACCAGAATTCTTCTTAACATGAATACTAAGGCCTGGAGAGCCTTTCAAATACCTAAGAATTCTGAAGGCAATTCTTAGATGTGACCTTAAAGGAGAATGCAAAAATTGACTAAGACAATGAACAGCATATGAAATATCTGGTCTAGTGTTGGTCAAATAGATTAGCTTCCCCATAAGCTTTTGATAATCAACAATATTTTCCAACAAAGGGTCATTATCACATGCCTCATTAGAAATTGACAGTTTTACAAAAAAAGGTGTATTAGAAGGCTTGCATGTAAGCATTCTAGATTCAGACAAAAGGTCAAGAACATATTTTCTCTGATTCAAACAAACACCAGAATTGGTATTGACAACCTCAATCCTCAAAAAATATTGCAATTTTCCCAAATCTTTGATTTTGAATTTTCCTTTTAAGAAACTTTTAAAACTATCAATTTCTTTTACATTATTTCCAGTAACAATAATTTCATCCACATAAACAAAGCACAACAATAAAAACCTCATCACAAGACTTACTATAAAGGGAGTAGTCAGATTTACTTTGAGTAAAACCATTTTCTACAAGCACTGAAGTGAGTTTGGCATTCCGTTGTCTAGGAGACTATTTGAGTCCATAAATGGACTTTTTTAGTCTACAAACAAGATTAGGGTTATAAGAGTAAAAACCTTGAGGGGGTTTCATATAGACTGTTTCATCCAATTCTCTATATAGAAAAGCATTGTTAATGTCAAGCTGGTAAATAGGCCAGTTTCCACACCCATTTAGAATTTAAAGCAGTTCTACCAACATGTAATTCAACTAAGTCCCACGTATCATTCTCAAGCAAGGCAACAAATTCAAGGTTCGTGGCATCAACCCAATGAAGGCTTTGAGATGCTTCAAAAAAACTCCTAGGTTTACTACTCTTGTTTAACTGAGTAACAAAACATAACACATCCCCTTTAATCTTATTAATCTTATTAGAATAACCAACAAACTTTTCAATCCCATATTTAACTTTTGAATTAACAACAACGTCATTGTAGTTTTTAGGAAAGATAGAAGGTCTAGAAGACCTTCTCAAGACTTGGTCATCCTGAGCATTGGTATTAGATATGCCACCCAAGTTCTGTCCATGTAAAGGAAGACCTGGGTGATTATCATCAAGTGTGGCAGCCTTAATGTCACTTGGACTGGCATCTGTGGTATCATTATCATTGCTGGATGCAATGTGTCCACTGTCACCTAGACCCAAGTGTGGGCTACTAGCACTTGGTGACTGACTGTCACCATTATGATCATTTGAAACTCTCTCATCATCATTAGGAAGCTCACGATTTTCCAAATAAAAAAAGGTTAAAACTTTATTATTTTGAAAAACATCAATATCTTCATTATTATTCTTCTTATTAAAAAAAATAAAAAATAAATAAATAAATAGATTCAAAAAACTTAACATCTATGGAAACAAAGAACTGATGTCTATCAAGACTATAAAGTTTATAACCCTTTTGAGAATTAGAAAAACCCATCATAACACACTTTCAGACCTACTGGTGAGTTTATCATGACTATTTAAAACAGTGGCAAAACAAAGACATCCAAACGTCCTAATATGAGAGAGATTATGGGATGAATTATACATCATCTCATATGGAGATCTACCATTTAGCACAGTAGAGGGTAATCTGTTGATAAGATATGTAGCAGTTAGAATGCATTCAGTCCAAAATCTTAAGGGTATTCCCCTTTGAAACAAAAGGCATCTGGTAACATTAAGAAGATGCCTATGTTTCCTTTCAACCATCCCATTTTGCTGTGGAGTATAAGCACAAGAGGTTTGGTGTACAATGCCCTTGGTGTGACAAAAGTTTTGAAAATTCTGATTAACAAATTCAGTCCCATTGTCACTTCTAAAAACTTTAACATTTCTTTTGAATTGGTTTTTTAAAGGATTATAAAAATCTCAATTGAGTTACCAACTTCATCTTTGGTTTTGATCAAATAAATCCAAACAGCTCTTGTGTAATCATCCACAATGGTCAAAAAATACCTATGACCAGTGTGACTGGTCACCCTATAAGGTCCCCACAGATCTAAATGTACCAGTTCACCAAGATATTTAATTATGTGGTCACTTAATGGAAAAGGTTCTCTAGTCTGTTTAGCTCTTTGACGAATTTCACAAAACTCATTTTGGTCAGTAGAACTAATATTCAAAGAATTTTTAAGCACATTTAGAGCTGAGTGAGCATGGTGACCTAATCTATAATGCCAATCATGTTTAGACAAAGAGCAAGCAATCACATAAGGGTCATTAACACATTTAGTACCTTCTACATCTAAATAGTATAAACCACCACATTGTCTACCAGTCCCCAAGATTTTTTTGAGATTGAAATCCTGATTCACAAAGAAACATTTGTTCACATCAAAAACAACCAAAATTTTGTTATCCTTGGACAACTTATGAACAGAAACCAAAGTAACACAATAATCATGTATAACAAGAACATCAAACAAAACAATACCATTTGAAAGCTTTAGATTATCAGTTTTAGAGATGATGACTTCAGTCCCATTAGGATGAGCCACCTTAATGTTAAGATGATAAATATCAAAAACATTTCTTCAGTATCATCATTGGTCATATGTTGATTTTCCCCATAATCAACAACCTTCCCATTGTACCCAAGTTTTGACTTGATGTTGGTGTAGAACAAAAGAACTTCTCAAAATTATCATTAAAAATCTTACTGTTTTTTTAACGACGATTTTATTAAAACTAGCAAGAAGCTAGAAACAAACAAAAAGTTACAAAGGATTACAAGTCTGAACACACAGTAGCCGGATCACTAGTCCAGTTTAGCCAACATGGTTTACAATTCCTACTCCTATGAGAAATCCATAAGTGGGAAAGGATTTTTATGTCATCACCGATTAAGTCTTTCATCGGAGGTTTAACATCGAAACATATCCTGTTGCATAGATTCCAGATTGCCCACAAGGTTGTTTGAACTACCGCATCAAATATCCTAGCAGATTTAGTGGTCAAATTTGAGTTGTCAGCCCACTTAATTAGTGACGGCAGATCTTTAGGATAATCATGAAAGCCCCACCATTTAGAAACCAAAATCCAAGAAGATTTAGCGATTGAGCAGTCAACCAGAAGATGTTGTGATGTTTCAATTTCATCGTTACATACCGGATACAATATCGAGTCAAGATCCATACCTCTCGAGTCAAGGTTTGATCGAGTAGGGATGCGATCCAAGCTAATTCTCCATGTTAGGATGTTCAGCTTGATTGGAATAAGAGTGTTCCATCTAATCTTTTCTGCATCTGTGCTCAAAGTGAGCGATTCAATGTGTTTTCGCATTGAAGAAACCGTGAAGCATCTAGAATCATTCAAACTGAACTCCCAAGAGTCTTGTGAAGATGAGGGAACAAACCTTGACTATTGTTAAAATAAGTACCTGCCATATTGGCATGAACAGTTTTTCCAGATTCACTAGTGCTTCCTTTGTTTTCTTTAAACATAGAGAGCAAAGTGGTAAGTTGCTCATCACTGAATCCAGATGAAGAGGATGTCCCAACAGAACTGTTGGAGACATCCTTGCCTTTGAAACTTTGCCCCCCCCCCCCTTTTCTTCCAAAATTAATTAGAGTAACCAATAATCTTGAAACATCTATCAATGGTGTGGCCATTATAACCACAATTCTCACAAAAAATTCCAGATGCTAACCTGTGAGATTCCTCACTGGAAATTATAGCATAGGCACCCTTAACATCAAAAAATGTTTCTCTAGAGAGAATTGAGCTTCCAATGCTCATATAAGAATCATCCAACCCCGTCAAGAATTGCATAAGCTTTAACAACTGATTATGTTTTTTAAATTCACCAGAAGTAGAACACACACAATTAGGCAACTCAATCATAGCATCACATTGTTTCCAATAAGCATTCAATTTATGGTAATAATCAGACAAATTAGACCCATTTTGCATTAGCGTATTAATCTTATGATGAAGATTGAATATAACAGGCCCATCAACTTTATGATAAGTTTCTTTAAGTTCATTCCAAACATGCTTAGCTCTTTTTGAATAAATTTAACCAAGAAATAATTCCTCAGATATAGAATTCAAAATCCACCCAAGAACCACGACATTAACTCTATCCCATTATTTTCCCAAAATCTCATCAGTTATGGACCTTTTACAAGACCCATTAATAAAACCAATTTTGTTTTTTCCTTCCAAAGCCAATAGCATAGCATTAGCCCACACTTGATAATTTTTAGTGCCTTTAAGTTTAACACTCACAACAGTCAACACAGCAGTATCATTGGGGTGTAAATGTAAAGGGTCACTCAAGTCCAATTTACTAATGTGTGTGACTGGATCAGTCACACTCAAAGTATCATCATCACCATGTGCAGACTCCTCATGGTCAGACATGGTGAAGGGTCACAAGGGTTAGAAAACAACTCACAACACTGCCAACAAAGTTCCCAAGCTTCCAAACCACTCAAGGGTGGCAGGTCAAGGGCAAGCAATGAGTGAGGATCCAAAAATATAAGGTCAAAAAGTAAATACAACCAACTCAATAAAAGAACAAATAAGCAAATAAACCAGATAGCAATCAAGTCTTTTCAGTGTGATCATGGTGGTCAATTCGACAACTACGCTTTACATATATTATTTGCCTCTAAAGGTATTCAGTTTCAGTTTTCTTGTCCTAAAACCTCCCAACCAAATGGTAAGTCCGAAAGACTTATTTGCACCATTAACAATCTCATTCGCACCTTACTTTTTCAAGCAAACCTTCCACCTACTTTTTGGGTAGAAGCCCTCAATATGGCCATTCATTCATTAAACTTTTTACCATCCACCGCCATTAATAATGAAATACCTTATAACCGCTTGTTTGGAACAGACCCTGACTATAGCCTTTTACATACCTTTGGGTGTTATATGTTACCCTCACCTTCACACCAATCACAAACTTGAACCGCACGCCACACCTTCAATCTATTTGGGACAAGCTTCTAATTCGTGGGTATCGTTGTCTTGAATTAAGCACAAATAAAATAATTATCTCCCGTCACGTTAGATGAAACCGTTTTTCCATATGGATCTGCTCCACCCATCCCGGCACCCACATATGCATTTTTGGACGACTCACCCGATATAAATATACCTTTTGTTCCACCTACATGCACCTACCACACCAATTCCTAATACTCAGTTACTAAATGAACACCTAACCAGTTCCATACCCATCGAAATTCTTCCTCAAAACAAAATGTCGCAACCACAACAAACACCAAATCCAACATCCCAACAACAAGAAGAACCATATGACATGACGCAACAACACGAACCACATACTTCGGCCCATGATCAAGACCACGGCCCAATTGTTGCGACCCAATTGTTGCGACCCAACACCCACACCAACATAACGCGATCCAAAACCCAAACCCAAACCCAAACCTAAACCCAAACCACGTATCGGTTCATCCCATGGTCACACGCTTTAGTGTCGGGACTAATCGGCCTACTCAACGTCTCAACTTACATGTGTCTTCAGTTTCACCTTTACCAAAATCTTATCGTGATGCGTTTAATGATCCAAACTGGCAAAATGCTATGCGTGATGAATATAATGAGATTATAAAAAACAGCACTTGGACTTTAGTACCACGACCTACAGACACCAATATTGTTCGTTATGTGGCTTTTTCGCCACAAGTATTTGACCGATGGATCGCTTAGTCGCTACAAGGCTCGTCTTGTGGCGAATGGTAGTACACAGATAGATGGTGTTGATGTTGATGAGACTTTTAGTCTGGTTGTCAAACCAGGTACTATATGGATTGTACTTAGCTTGGATGTTTCTAGACATTGGCCGATTCATCAGCTTGATGTCAAAAATGATTTCTTACATGGTGATTTATCTGAGACGGTTTATATGCATCAGCCTCGAGGGTTTCGGGATTCTGTACATCCCGATTATGTATGTTTACTACAGTGGTCTCTTTATGGGCTCAAGCAGGCCCCTTAGAGCTTGGTTTCAGCAGTTTGCATCTTATATTACTCGTGTTGGGTTTCAAAATAGTCGATGCGACTCATCTTTATTTATATATAGACACGGGATGGATACTGCTTACTTGTTATTATATGGTGATGATATTGTGCTCACAGCTTCTTCTCAGACTTTGTTACAACGGATTATTGCTTCCTTACATAAGGAGTTCTCTATGACGGATCTGGGTTCACTTAATTATTTTTTGGGTGTATCTGTTACACGGGATTCTTCGGGGATATTCTTATCTCAGAAGAAATATGCTATTGAGATTTTTGAGAGGGTGCACATGGTTAATTGTACTCCTAGTCGGACTCCTGTTGATATTGAGTCTAAGTTGGGTGATGATGGTGATCCCGTATCTGATTCTACTTTATATCAGAGTCTAGCAGGTTCCCTTCAGTACCTTACGTTTACTAGACCTGATAATACTTACGCAGTACAACAGGTTTGTCTTTATATGCATGATCCTCGCGAGCCTCATTTCTCGGCTCTTAAAAGGATCTTGAGATATGTTCAGGGTATTTTGGACTATGGACTTCAGTTGTTTGCATCTTCTACTACATCCTTAGTTGCTTATTCAGATGCGCATTGGGCTGGTTGTCCCACCACTAGGAGATCCACTTCTGGTTATTGTGTATTTCTTGGCAACAACTTACTCTCGTGGTCCTCTAAGCGTCACCGACGCTTTCTCGTTCTAGTGCTGAGGCAGAGTATTGTGGTGTTGCCAATGCTGTTGCTGAGACTTGTTGGTTAAGGAATTTACTACGTAAGTTGCATACACCTTTGTCTTCCGCTTCGCTAGTCTACTGTGATAATGTTAGTGCTGTGTATTTATCACACAATCCGGTTCAACATCAGCGTACGAAGCACATTGAGATTGACATACATTTTGTTCGTGATTTAGTTGCTGCTGGTCAGGTTCGAGTTCTCCATGTTCCTTCTCGTTATCAATATGCTGACATATTCACAAAAGGATTGCCTTCCGCCTTGTTTGAAGAATTTCGCACCAGTTTGAGCGTCCGATGTCCTCTCACTCCAACTGCGGGGGAGTGTTAGCCCGTAGTATTATGTAGTTATGTGTATTGAGCTCAAGCCCGAGTCTAGATTGATCCTATAATCCTTTATATTGTTAATGTATGTTTATTGAATAGACACAAAATTTACCCAACCTACAAAATGATGTAGCTTAAAAGCTAGAGTTTTAACTTATTATGGATTTTAAAATTTAATTTTTTTATAAGTTTAATGAGTAGTTTTTATTTTATATTTTCTTAAAAAGCATACATGTTTTATATAATGTCATACATAAACTCTATAAAAATTTATATTTTGAAAAGAATGATTCTTTTCGGAAAAAATTGGAATCGAACAGTTCTTTCTTAAACCTTTCCGAGAATCGGAAATGTGAAATTTTAAGGAAAAAAACCGAACCATGACTTTAATATACGATTTGGTTTCAAAATGATTATGATACAGTTTCTCAGTTCTTGTGGTTTCTCGGTTGGTCTTTTTGCACCTCTATGAAAAAGATTAAAAACAAGTGTCATTTGGTTATGTTTTAAGTATAAAAGTCTTTTTTTATAAAAGCTGAAATAACCGAAGAAAGACTGAAAAATATAAAAAGGGTCATGTTATTCTTACACATCTTAACACTTTTCTACCACCAATACCCTCCTTAATACACTGTACACTGATAGGAAAAGACATTTTTTATGTTTTTTTTTCCATATTTTTTATTTCTTATAATTTAAAAACTGTAAACAGTTATAACCCCAATGTCGCATATTTTTCAGCAGTTTTACTTATTTTATTAACTGAAAAAGACAGCTTACAGCTCTGCATTTTTCATGTTTTACTGCTTTTGGCTTATCAGATTTTATAATTTTCGTTGCATTTTTTTTTATTTCACAGTTTTATAATACAAATAAAATTATTAAAAAAAAAAAAACAACTTGTAAAAAAAGAGGTATAAGTAACCAAACCCTATAAAAATTGATGAAAATTTTATGTTAATTTATTGTGGTGGTAATAATCCAAAAATATCCATCATCATCGTCATTTATCACACAACACACATAAGCAGAAGTGGCTGAACATCATCATCATCATCATCAGCTAAGCTAAGCTATGGTGTCCATTTTATCTTGTTCAAAAACAACATTCGATTCCCCCTATATTCACAATTTCAACCGCAAAAGACATAGATTTAATAAAAAGAATCTTGTAAAATTATGTTCAATACCAACAAGTAGTAGAATAAACCAATCTTTGTCTATAGAAGAAGATGTGGGACCTCCTGAGAGATTCTTAGAAAACAATTCAATTGCTGATTACATGAGGTTTAAAAAAGGTGAATCTGCTGAATTGCAAACTGCTGTCGTTGGCTACAAGAAGAGGTTTCCTTGGTCTATTCTTAAACCTTTTCTTCAGGTCTTTTTTTCTTTTTTTTTTTATAATTCTTTTTCTACGGTTTGTTGGATTCTTTTTGTTTGGTTTTTTTTAATGAAATTAATACGGAGTATTGGTTTTCTAGGTTGATTTGGTTTCCACTATTCACATTGCGGATAAGGAGTATGTTTTCTTCAACTTTAATCCATCTTTTTACTCGTTGGATTCTCATTTTATCTTCCGCGTTTATGTTATCATAGTACCTTACATTTTCCGTTTAAAAATGACCATCATGCCCAATTGCCCATGGCTTAGATAGCTTAAACTTAAACGAGGGAGGGCCAACCGTTGACTTAGATGTACCGGCCAAGCGAGGTATTCTCGTGACCCTTTCCGACGCTTTCCCGGGCTAAATAAGCCATAAGCCGAAACAAACACCCCCTAGCGAGGGTGAACCCTAAACCTCTTATGGGGAGGTTAGAAGCCTTACCACTAGGCCATGAGGTTGCTTATATATGATGATTCAAAACACTTTTATTAACATTAAACAGACAAGCTAAAGAGAGAGTTTATAAAAACAAAGAATCTAAACTGGTGTGGATCTATTATCTATATTGATAATAGTCTTACAAAGTTAAACAAGAAAAAACAGATGAATCAACAATGGTGGAGAGAGTAGATGTGATACACCATGACGGCTCACACACACACACATAAAACTCTCACAAACCCTAACTCAAATGAGTTAGGGATATAACAACATAACCACAACGGTCATAAACCCAAACAACCTTGGGCCTTGATATCCAAGCCCATGAGCAAGCCCTTTTATCCAAGTCCAGCTGCACACTTCAACATAGGCAAGAAAAGTCCCTGCATTATGAAACTTAACACAATTAGTCCCCAAAGATTAGATATCAGATTAATATGAGGATATTTTTAACAATTATCTAATCAATGTTTGAATGGAACTGACTATTTGCATAACTCAAAAGAAATGACTTCTTTGAATTATTTTTAAGCACTTTAAGATAAGCAGTTACAAACATCCCCATGATTGGCTTATATTGAAAATTTGGAGAATAAGCTAGTCACTTTGGTTATTTTTCGACATATAAGCAGTTTCAGAGAGGCAATCTCGAAATATACCTCCATAGTTGGCTTATACTGACCATTTAGAGAAACGCTAGTGGCACCCGTATAGCTTAAAGATACGTGGCAATCCATTTCATCGAAAAAATATGCCCTAGTATTGTGATTATACTTTGTTTGAAACTGGCTGGTTTGGTAATATTACTTTTTTCGAATTGGACTAGTTTGGTGATAAATCACGTGGTTATTGTAACAAAAACAACAAACATGACTAGACATGATCCTATTACCACATTTGTTTGTTGGGTAATAGGTCAAGGGTTAAGGAGAACCTGGTAAATTTTATAACCCGCAAAAAAACAGTTTGTACAACGGATGTGAATGAATTCCACATTTCATTCTCAAGATGCAACAAACTATATAAACAAGTCAACTATGCTATCAGGACGTACTCCTAGATAAAGATAAAAGCTGAGGCCATCATTCAGCAGGGAACCTACAATCCTAATTCCCATACCACGGCAGAAGTCTGCCAGTCAGCTACTCAACATCACTTTCTTCATCATAAAAATCATCCTCGCTAGTGGCATATATGTGAAGCTACATTGCCTGCTACAAGAAACCCTCGTACAATCCTTTTATCCTTATTCTTTTGGTGACCCACTGGCCACTGCATTAGTTTCACATTTACCACAACAGTTTGTACAGGCTTGACCACCTCCGCATCAGAATATTTTCTCGCGTCCCCACAGTTGGTACCATCTTCATTCTCCATCTGCTCAGAACTTCAAATGTGTTTGAAACGTGAGTCACTGTGTCAACATGAGAGCCACTAAAATTTCAGATTATCTCAAAGGTTCAGCAACATAAGTAGATTGTTATTCTTTGACATTAGCCTACTATTATATAGTTAAATGAATTTTGCTAGGGCTATGGTTAAGCTTTCTATACTAACAAGTGTAACCATAAATGAACACTAAAGTGCTAAACTTCCTATGACTGAATATCACCTTTAATGTAAGCAATATCTAGATGTATATAAATATCGAAATGACAAGTTCATTAAATGGTATTTTGCTGTTTATGCTGACCATAACCAACAGATAAGCAGTTACTCAAAGATTTTGCTATTATATGTTTGAGTTATGATCAAATGAGAAGGATGAGAAGAAATCACAACCGCACATTTCATATGCATCTACAATAGTAGATGCATCTCCCCTTAAATTTATTTTTCTTATTAAAATGTGTGACTAGGAATACTTCTCACTCTTCTCATATTATTTTTTCTTCTCACTAGATCTCTTCCCATGTTTGCTTAGACATTTCCGATTAAGTTTCCATGTTGCATCACTAATTGAATGCGAGCAGTTAACATGTATAAATATATAAAAAGTGATTTGCATTTTAATTGGTTATACTTGACTCTCTATTTCTAAACAGTTATACTTGACACTCTATTTCTAAATAACTACCCCTCCGTCCCAATTTATTTGTACATTTTTGACTTTTCAAGTCTTTCTTCATCAACTTTAACCTTTAATTAAAATTTTTGTGTTATGTAATATTTGATGAAAACTATATGAATGAATTGAGTTTTAAATGTATTTTTATTGGTATAATTTTTCATCAAATATTACATAATACAAAAAATTTAATTTAAGGTCAAAGTTGATGAAGAAAGTCTTGAAAAATTTAAAGTGGACAAGTAAATTGGGACGGAGGATACAAAAGTTTAAATGAGTAAGATATGTTAGTTAATATGATCGAATCCATGAACAGGTACTTTGCAACCTTGCAAAAGGAACTCGAGTTGTATGATTGTGTGCTTTATGAAATGGTGACTAGCAGGGAAAGTTTAGAAAACCGACGAAACCCTGCTGCAGCTAGAAAACTCGCTAAAAAGAGACAGTCACGGGGTTTTAATATCATAGGGTTTATACAACGCCAGATGGCTAGCATTCTCATGCTTGATTTCCAATTAGATTGTCTTGACTACGAGCCGGATAATTGGTACCATGCTGATCTTGACTTTGAAACCTTCAAGAAACTTCAGGTGATAGTCTATTTATTTTTTTCGATTGATCTTGTTTGTTAGATGTGGCAAGATGGATGGGTAGGGTAACTGGGGGTGCCCTGGTCTGGTTGACCCACTAACACTTTCTTGTCCATTTTTAAATGTTTATCGATCAACAGTGAACACATAATGCATTTTTGGTGCTGCTGTTCGTTATGATCACAATTGAAACAACAATGAATGTAATGTAATGTAATAAACGACATAGACGGTTGTGTGCATTACAAATTGATTTTAGGTGATTTTCAACCCATTCCCTTTTTTTTGCTTTTGAGATGACATGTTTGAGATATAACACAAGCCAAATTGACCCACTCATATATTTATATACTATATAGTTCAAAATTGCCACACCATTGTTCATTAGAATCTTATTAACAAAAGTATAAGTGTGAAATCCCGAAATTATAAAGATCGTTGTTCCTAAAATTAAGTGATTGGCACTTTTTGATTTGTTAATACTAGGAGAAGAACTTAACATTCTTTGTTCTTTCGTCTGATCTAGATGGAAAAAGGCGAAAGCTTTTTTACATTTGCAAGAGACATGACTCTAAGATCAACAAAAGCATTAGTACAAGCTACTTCAATTCCTGAAGAACTTGGTCCATGGAGGTCTAAACTATTATGGGCCTCCCGTGTGCTACCTATGCCTCTCATTGGGCTTTTTTTCATTAGCAGTCTTTGTGCGGATGTGGGTGATGAGCCAGCTGATTATCCAGAACTAGAGGCATTAGCCAGGCTAGATTTTGGTGCTGCAATGAAGGTCTTTCTGGCAAAAAGATTAACAAGCGAGTAAGTCCAGTTTCTTTGCTGGTTCCCTGTTTGATGTTTCATTAAAGGGATAATCATTTATAAATGTATGCAACTACCCACTATCTTCTTTTGTGTGTATCAAACTCTTTTTTTAAATCTATTATACATACTAACTTTTAATAACTTCTATTGTGTGTACCGTAAACTTTTATACAAATTCTATGGTGTGTAACACAACGGTGATTCTAGGACGTGAGTCTTCTTAATCCCTTTGTGTTCAATTTAAACATGTTTCATTTAAATTATACCTATTATATATATTAACCATACATAACTCAGACACCCCATTCTCCTGCTTAACCTCTAAGCCTCTTCTACAACAAACCACAAATATCCATCGTTTCTCCCACTTAAATGGGAGAATGGCATGTTTAGGGCATCTGCGGTGTGTATGGTTAAAATATAACAGGTATAGTTTTAATTAAATATGTATATATTGAACGGAAATGGATTAAGTAGTGTCTCGTCATAATCTCATCGTGATTATACACACAACATAAAGTTATTAAAAGTTTACGCTACACTCAATATAAGTCATTGAAAGGTTGTATGTAAAATAGGAAAAAGAAGAGTCGGATACACACATGAGAATATAATAGTTAGTTGGATACATTTGGAAATGTTTATCCCTTCATTAAAGTGCAATGTTTCACTATCTAGTAATGTTAGTGCTGAGGCTACCGACTAAGAGTCACAAATTTATTCATCCGCCATAGTGGCATATATAAAAAAGGTCTTGATAACCTTAATCATTACCGTTAGAATAGATAGTTGTTGTTCTATCTTCTTTACGGAGAGAAAGGGTTGCAAGGAAAAATTACAAAGAGCAAACCTTTGCATTTTTTCAAATCTGTTTCCTATTGACTTTTGGATCTTTATATTCAATTTCAGGCGTAAGTACATAATATCCAGTCAAATCTAATATCTCTAGCACACTCTCCCATTGAAAATGTAATGTTGACTTGGCACTTATTTTACTAACATAACACCTAAAGAATATCACTAGATTTAGAGGTCCCAATTTCGGCCCTTCTACTTATGAATGGGTCTATTACTCTATTCAGGTTATTTTGTTTCTGGGCAAGGGTCAAGCAGGTAAACTGAAAAACAATGGTAAACACAACCTGCCAAGCATGCTGAAAGAGGTCCAAAGTGTATTTCTAATGAAAATCATTTTATTCAGAATTACTAATTATAGTATATATATTTAGCTACAATGTATTATTGTTTTGTAATAATATTTGACACTACTTATATGTAAAAGATCTGCACATAGATTGTTTCGGGTCAAGCTAAATTGTTCAACTTAAACCCGTTATCAGCCCCTCTAATTTATTAAAAAATTGAAAGGGCCGATATTGAGGACCCAAAACAAATACCATCTGTTTATTTTTTAGGATGATAATGGCGAAATGGGTAGTGAAATTATGTTGCTCCCATAGAATGCAAATATTTCAAGATTCATGGAACATTTTACATTCCTGTGATGCAAGGATTGCTTGCGCATATGAAATATTAATTTTTATATTAACCGTGTTGCTATCTTGATGTTCAGCTTCACACAGGTAACAACTACAGATGTAGAAGAGAACTCAGTCATTATAGGTGAGCGGAACAGGGCTGCAACAGAAGCACTCGAAAGAGCAATCAACAAAGGCCATAACAAAATTGCCATACTATATGGTGGAGGGCACATGCCAGATTTGGGAAGAAGATTAAAGGACGAGTTTGATCTTGTTCCTTCTCGAGTTCAATGGGTAACAGCTTGGTCAATCAAGAACCGAAATCTGAATAGCAATTCTCTACCTTTCTTGAAGAAACTAGCAGAAGTCTCAGGTTGGCCATTAAACCGGTATCAAACTCTTGCATTGCTTATATTTTCATCTGTTCTTGCATTGGATCTCTGGTTCTGGGAACTCTTTTTTGGGACGACGGTCAGTTTCGTTACACAAGTTGCATCTGATGCTCTTCAGTTTGTTGATAGTTCTAATTTGCATTAACTGAACACTGGCTGTTTATACAGATACTGTATAATGTGAATAGTTCAAAGATTATATCATTTTTAGGGATAGATATCGCGTTCATATTTGTATTTTCGGCACTCTTGTCAAATTACAAGGATTCTTGTTAAAGATTTTATGTAACAATTGTAATGTCAAGTAAAAAAATTAAGTTAAAGCTAGTAGCCATTTTGCATACCCATCTTAGTTATTTGTAGTTTAATTAATAGTGTTTTATGTAGTAATTGTCCCTGCGCCACTTATTGCATCTTCTGAATTCTCTTTATATATTTAAGAAAGTCTTGCAGTTGCAACATATGTGCACAAAATTGTAAATTATGATGTTTTTAGAATTTTTATGAAAAAGCACAGTATTAGATATTTACAACTTCGAACTATTGTGTATCATCAAATTATAGACAACAAAAGATGTCATGCAATGCTTTTTAATAACGGAAAAGCTATATCCGTTTTGAACTGCCTTATTTGGTTTACGGCTAATTAAAGTCACTATAGACGTAAGTTACGACTAGACGTAACATAGGCCATGGTGATTCATGATCAATAGCCGTGCATGGTCCACCGGCGTAAATGTAAGTTGACCGGTTTAATTTGACTTACAGCTGCCTATCTGAGCAGAGCCGTATACGAGGGAGTGTAATGCACATTGGCTCAAAATTTGCACCTCCTTGTATATTCTAGGACTCAAAATTTACTTACGGACAAAAATGCTAACTAATTAATGCTTTTATGTTTTGTATATTTGTTAAAAGTGAAGCTGCTGTTAAAATGCTACTATGTGTTACAAGCCAAAAGCTCAGACTGTGATCCCTAATCAGTAGGATGGAGGTCATCAATCCATTACCTAGAATTCCCTCAAATAACAAGAAAAGGAGAATTGAAAAGTAATAATTATTTGTTATTGAAAACAAAAGATTTGTTATAAAGATTCACAGTTACAACAGATTATTTACACATACATGAAAAATGAGAAATGATCACACAATGTATGTATGCTGAAAAAACAAAGAAAGAGTTTGGGTTAACAAACTTTGGCGCCTAACTGTGGTTTGACTTTTCTTAATTTTTGACTTGTAACACTCCAACTCCCTTGAAATCATTCTTATCCTCAAGAATGAAGTCTGTAACAACTGAGGAGATAGTGGGTGTATGAAGTATGCTCTTCTTCTCAATCAAGCTTCCCACCTGTTTCTTTCTTAAAACTGTCTTCTTGTTCATGAACACACTAGAGTCCTCAGTTAAAGCATATGTCCATTCACCATGTATAACTCCCAATATGTGAGTCCGGTTAATTTGGAAACTTGTTTTTTGGTGGAATCTAAGGGACAAATCCTAGCCATCTATTACCTAAGATTTAAAAAAATACGGAGGGACCATTTTTATCAAAATATCCAAAATTTGCAAAAAAACGGCGGAAGGACTAAATTGTAAATATGATGAAATTCGATTATCACAAGTGATATTTCGTTACTAATAAAAACAATGAAATATCACTAGAGATAAATCAATGAAACATCACTAGTGATATTTCATTAACATAGTTACTGCGTAATATCCTAAATTGTAAATATGACGAAAATCGGTTATCACAAGTGATATTTCGTTACTGATAAAAATAATGAAATATAACTAGAGATAAATCAATGAAACATCACTAGTGATATTTCATTAACATAGTTACTGCGTAATATCCCAGTAATATTTCATTGTTTTATCAACAATGATATTTCATTGATTTTCGCTAGTGAAATATCACTAATGATAAATCATTACTCCGTCATATTTAGAACTTTGGTACCTCCGCTCATTTTTTCAACTTTTGGACATTTTGGGAAAAATGGCCCTTCCGTTTTTTTAAATCTTAGGTTAATCTCCACCATTAGATCAAAAATAAATGAAGGGTGCAGATTGTCCCTTGGTTTTCACCAAAAAATAAGGATGCAAAATAACTTTTGTCAAGTGTTTAAATGGGTGCCACAAACCACAGTCTTAACCCACTCTTCTTGTAACATTGTTTTGACTAACATTAGTCTACTTCCAAACACCCCTAAATATCTTGACTGCATACCTTCTCTTGTGAACAACCAGACCCATGGCTCATCATTTGATTCTAAACAATTTTGACTTAGGTGTCGAATACTCCTCGAGTCGCTCTAAAATAAAAAACTAACCTAAAAAATGATTGCAATTAGATTACGATTACAAAGGCTAAAAATAATCGAAGTTTCCACGTAATTAAAAAGAGCCTAAAGATTAACCGAAACTAAACACATACTAAGCCAAATAAGACACGTTGGCCTAGATATACATGAGGCCAACTGAAAAACAGGTATACACAAAATAAACTTATTATCCAAGCCAACAACTTGTACCAAACATTTTTGACTTGTAACACTCCTTAGTGTTTCTACTATTGAGTACTTATACCAATCAAACAATATCTTTGCATCATTGGACCCCTGAATATCCTTCACATCATTTGAGCCATGCACCAACTATGGAATTAAGTTCATGGATGTCATCACACATTTTGTGGCCACATTAGAAGTGGACTCCCGATGTCCTTCTCCCCCAAGCTCTAGAGATTGCAATGTAGCAACTCCCAACTTTCATTTATGAGTTTCTGAAGATGTATCACAAAGGATCATGGTATTCAACTGGTTGCCTACTAGTTTTCCTTCCATCCAAGTAAGAGTAGGTGGCTCAACACCTCTAATAGCAACCTTTTGTTGGTCCCTTGTAATTCGTTATTACTTATCAACTTAAGTAATAACTCTTTACTTCGACTCAAGTGTGTTGTTTTAACAATAGATAAGAACTATGAACAATTAAAACAACAATATGAATATACTTTTCAACGTATAAACTTTTATTAGAATCAAATAAAGAATCTATAACCCACTTTGTTTACGGAATAACAAAGTGGTTGAATGACAATAGGTTGTGATCTCCTCTACTTAAACGTCTAACCAAAGTTAAAGTCTACGCTCCAATCTAAAAGTTCATATGCATCTTGGCTATATGGTTTAGTTGGTATCGAGAGAGAAAGGTTTTCCAGAGTTTAAGCTCTTGTATTGGTTAACCCTTTCTCTCCCAATGTACACTCCTTATATAGGCAGTATAAAACCAGGGTTTGCATTTTGAATGTTTCAATGCATGAGTTTATCCAGTGGATGGTTGATGCCCATGCTGGATAAACAGTGCAAAGTACATATTAAACTATTCTAGAAAAGATAAAGGTTGTACTTATATCTAAGTATACAAGCAACCTGCTTTGACTTAAAGTTATCTTTTCCCGCCTAATGCAAACCATCATAATACTGAAGAGTCTTGAGTATCCTAGAGGAGATCGACATCATTCAGTTTGGTATTGTCAAACCAAACTGAACTGAAAGCCCTTCGTCAGTCCTTGTTCTTCAGCAACTAGACCGCCTAGTATTTGAAGCGAAGACTTCTTTGGATTCTAAGTTAACTGGAAGGGAAGTGCTGAACTTTCTTCAGCTTTAAAGTCTTCAGTAGGAACTTTGTTCCTCTGGTCATCCTTCTGCAGACTGGCCTTACTGCTGATCATTAAACACTTAAGGGAATTTTATATTCAAATCCTAGAGTTGTTTCAGGGTCAGTAAATACTGACCCAACAATCTCCCTCTATTTGGATATACAAATAACCTAAGTCTAATGTCAGTAGTAAGTGAGCATAACAACTTCTTCTTACTTGCATTGAACAATTAATAACTTATAAACATCAGATAATCATTTATTCAATAACATTACAAATTACAACAAAATCAATGCAAATGATTATTCAATTCTCCTTAGGCCTAAGTTCTTCAATTATGGAAGTCTGAGTTAATGGATCTGAGTTTCTGTGGTCCAATATAGCAAGCAAGCACATGCTGAAGGTTTTAGCAGCATCAGTATGTCCTGGACCACCATGATGAGAGTAAAATATCCTTTGAACATTCGAGAGAAGTTCATTGTTCATTTCATCAAGATCACTTATGCCCACAAAGTCTTGACGTTCTTGATGATTGAACATAATCATTCCTAGTTCTGGTTCGTCCAGTACATGACCAGGGAGATGATTTTGAAATTGAACAAAGCCTTTGTATTTCTTTGTAGTGACAAAGATGTCACCCACTTCAGGTTGTATCAGATTTGCTCTTTTGTTCAGCTCCAGTATTGGATCTTGATCTTCCAGAGAAACTTGAGTGTTGATGTTCAGAATCTCACCCAGCCTTTCATGATTTCTCATATAGTGCTCAATTCTGGTGCGAACTTCATCCCATCTCTTGGATTTTATTTTCTCGATCATCACACTCATTTCAATCCATTCGGTGTAAGAAAGTTCTTTTCCTTGAAATTTTTCAAGTATCTCATCATTTCCATCACTCCTATAGAACTTGAGATGGATGTCACCTTTGCTGGTCAGTATATCAACGTTTGTTAATCCCATATTAATCCATAACACAAGGTTTAGAAGAGATATATAGAGAGAGATAGAGAAGAAAGTAGAGAGGGAAACAAGAGAGATTTTGGAAGGTTAATGTTTACTAGAGAGAGAAAGTAAAAATGAACCAACACCCTCTTCCACACATGGAAGAGGGTATATATACCTTTGGATTTTAGGCCTTGGGTTTAAGTGACTTGGGCCGGGCTTGGCTTTGTCTTGGGCTTACGCCCCTAACTTATACAATATTAGCTTAAAGTCCAAGCCCGGTTTTCCCGACTAACCTATTACGATACAAGACCATTTACGACTAAGATGACCTATTACATTCTTGTTCGACTATATAAAATATAGGGCTAACAATCTCCCCCAATGTATCGATCATCTTAAAAAGCTTAAAAAGCATAAGATGATTGAGTGAATACATTCTTGTAGAGGAGATCTTCCTGCTTTGGTCTTGTATCTTGGTCTTGATCCTTTTTTGTAACGGCTTTGTTCCTTCATGCCTTGTGATCTTTATCTTGAGCCTTTGTCTTTTGACTTAGAGTGCTTGAGATCTTCAGTCTATCCTTGATAGTGTTCATCTTGTGCTCTTGTGACAAGATGACCTATTACCTTCTTACGTTCTTAAGTATCTTGATTATCGCCATCTTGTGCTCTTGTGACTTCTGGATCGACATTGGTTACACAGCTACACCACCTTCTTGATATGAATCAATATATATAGACACGGATGAAATGGCTTTGAACATTTCACCCTAACTCGGTAGCGTTTTACCTCCGGTCGGTGAAGACCGTCAGACGGTATTAGATACCGTACTTGTGATCAGGTAGATTCGATTAAGAACCTCCTTGACAGGGTTTCCCGGCGGTAGTAGCCAGTTCTCTTTACTCGACCGTCTCAAAGCAGACTACGAACGTAAAGAGTGAATAAAAAAGGATACGGTTATCCGTTTGATTAGAGTCGTCAATTCAGAATTCCTGGAACAAGTTTGATTCGAAAATAATCGCACTATTGTTGCTTTCTAGTTTTTCACAAGCTTGATTCATAGAGAATCTTGCGAGTCATCTACCGCAGTGCTGTTTGATGTTGACACTGGAGGATTTCCATTCGTCACTGTGAGCACTACTCTGAATGTTCTGGCAAGATCACACGGATTTTGAGAAGAAACCTGGAATCAAGTTTGAATCAATTAAGAATCCAAACTTAGTTGCATTCCAGTTCTCACAAGTTTAATTCGTGTTGAATCGCACAAGTTACCTACCATGAGCTTGTTTGATGCTGGCTCAAGCAGGATTTCCATCTTCATTGTGAATCGTATCACTCAGATGTTCTGGCAATATGACAAGGATAATGCGTAGGACTCGATTGTGTCCTAATGAGATGATAGAAAGATCTCGTTTGGCTCTTAATGTATAGATTTTACTAGGTTGAAAATTCGTTTCTCGGTATCTTCTCGAATTGATTTCCGGCTCAAAGTGCGACTCAGTTGTTCTTGGTAGAAAAGAAATAGAATGGTTGTCGTTGTAAACTAATTAAAAATAAAGACTTGAAACAAAATAAAAATAAAGTAAAGACGGTAAAAAGAAATACTGAAAGATAAAAACTAGACGGGAAATTAATGACGAGAAATTAAAAACGTGACGAGAAATAAAAAGGCAAACTTAAAAGTAAATAAGGTAAACTAAAATTAAATCCAAGTAAATTAAAAGTGCGATTAAGTAAAAAGGCGGAAAAAATAAAGCTCAAAACTTAAAAACATGAATTTAAAAATAAACTAAAACTGATATTATAAAGACTAAGAAAAAGTGTTCATTCGGAACAATTCCTTCATTCGGAACAAAGTCCTTCATTCGGAACAATGTCCTTCATTCGGAACATTTTCTTCATTCGGAAGAAATCACTCATTCGGAACATTAAACTGATTTGGAACAATAAAATGAAAAAACACTGATTCGGAATAAATATTAAGAAAGCTTCATTCGGAACAAATTAAACAAAATGCTTCATCCGGAACATCCACTGATTCGGAATGTTCCGAATGAGTTCCACTGATCCGGAACATTTGGGCTTCATTCGGAATAAAAACAAGAAAAGTGTTCATTCGGAACATAAAGTACTGATTCGGAACATTTGGGCTTCATTCGGAATAAAAACAAGAAAAGTGCTCATTCGGAACATAAAATACTGATTCGGAACATTTGGGCTTCATTCGGAATAAAAACAAGAAAAGTGTTCATTCGGAACATAAAATACTGATTCGGAACATTTTATAACAATCCTTCATTCGGAACAAACGGCTGGTTCGGAATAATCTGGGAAACAGTAACTTAAACGAAGAACAGGGAGATGAAAACCAAACACGAATTTAACCAAATCTAACCAATATAAACCAAAATATTAAACCAATACAACCACTAAACATCAACTAACAATAACCAATCAAACCAAATCAATAAAACCAACAAATTTGATCAAATCAATCAAAACCCACTTGATTGAAAACCATAAAAATAGAAGAACATAAACATGAATCATATAGAAAGATTAAGCAAGAAAGGAAGATAAGAGATTAACAATGAAAGTAAAGATTAACAACAATTAAAAGTGAACTTACTTGAATTTAAAGGAATTTAAAGGAATTTAAAGGTGCATGACAATTAAAGAAAAATGACATGAAATTAAGAAGCAATTAATTAAAATGGTGGAAGATGTAGTTTGTCAAGCTACCCAACCAAACGAAATGTAAACACTAATGAACTATTTATAGGGGAGATTAGGGAGGTGCTTAGGAAGCTTCCTCCCTTCTTTCTTCTTTCCTTAATTGCATGATTAAGTGCTTAATCTTCTTAATTCTTTGACTTCAATGACTTTGTCTCGGGATTTCTTTAAACTCGTCTTGTAATTCTTCAATAAATTAGACTTGAGTTCTTCGGCTTTTAGTAAACTTCCATCTTTTGACTTTTTCTTCGATAAATCTTCAGAATTGGTCTTGGACTTCCGTTCTTTTTGCACTCTTGACTTCTTGACTTCGTCTTTCGTCTTTTTCTTCGATAAAAGCCCGTGAATGCCCGTGCTTTCTCCCCTTTCCACATTTTCGTCCTAAATCACAACAAAAACACAAACCACGCATAATTCTGACATAAATGACATAAAATACACGTTTTGGCTCGGTTATTATTGTAATTAAGTGGTAAAATGGATGGGTGTTTACACACCTATCAAATCCCCTACACTTGACCATTGCAATGTCCTCATGCAATGCATTAGTTACAAAGCACGTTTACATTTTTCAATACAATCAATCCACATTGGCCTTTATTAAAGAGATAGAAAATTATAAACATTCAAAGTAAGAAAGAAATCAAAAACATACCTTAGGGTTTTGAAAATGTCATGAATGATCATCATCCTCAAGTTTTCACTTTCTCTAAACCCAGCTTAAAAACGAGATCATTGTTATTATAAGTTAGCAAACTAACACGAACTCATGTGGGCCAATTATTCACTTAGACTCCCTTATTCCTAGGTGTATCTCTTATATTTTATTTTTGTCTTGAATGATCACGAGGATGCATTGTTCGACTTATTTCGATAGTTATTTAGGCCGAAAATAAAGTGAACGATTTAATCAATAGTTAGCTAAAGGACAAAATCTTTTAAAACTGCTTCTCGGGACCTCATAAAGTTCATATCTTGGCATAACTCGCTTCGCGATTTGAGACCTTTCTCGGACCGATATTTGGCAGCGACTTCATACTTCGAATCTTGAGAGACGTTCATGAAATAATGGCCTTCTCTTCATAATAGGAATTTCTTCACTTGAAGTTTTGAGAGATTCTTCATACTTAGACCACGACTTCTTCATTTTTCTCCAATCATTATTTTGGATTTTGATATACAACGATCCGCCTCCTTTTTGGACTTGGATCTATTTATCCTCATACCTTGTTAGGGCCTTTTCGGATAGACTTCTCCATGACTTTTAGGGAGTTTTTGCTTTTCGTCGTGTGTCTCGATCCTTCATATTGATTTTTGATAAATGATTCTTCACATCACTTGGGATCTTTAGCAACAAAATGTAGCCCTCATGCCTTGTTAGGGCCTTTTCGGACTTGCCAATCTTCGCATCCCGCTTCAATAAGTTATGCCTTGGCTATGAACTCTAATCCATACCGAGCAACTTTTAAACGATCTTGGGCTAGAAGCTAAGTAATTTTTCTAATCGTACAACCTTATTTATTGCAGATAAATTTATTAGCAAGCGATGGGAGAATAGGCTTATAATTAACTCACATAAATTCACGAAAGAATACCAAACTTATAATTGACTCTATCATCTCTCGTTCTCCATAATTTAAAATCTCAAAGAATGAGACTCGTGGATGCTTAGCCAATTAAATAAAATTTTTGGGTTTTCGAGTCGTCTATAGGATCTTGCAAACTCTTAGACTTTTTCAAGTTTAGAAATCACATTTTAAAGTTCCCTTGATAAACGACTCTCTAGGATCAATTATAGGAACTTGCGAAAAGTTCTTGTTCTTAACCCGTGAGAGTTAAGACTTTCGCGTTTTATAGCTCCCTATATAAAAGTCTAGCAAAACTTGACTTAAACATGTTAAGGATACTAGCTAGAGTAAATTTAGATAAGTAACTCGGGTTGAGTCAAAATATTCACAACGTTTGAAAATTAAAACCACTTTATTAAGAATTTATTCTCGCAAAGAAAGAAAATAACTATACAAAGGTAAAAACAACTATACAACTAGGCCAAAATAGATTAAAATTTTTGAAAAATGTCGAAAAATTGATTTTCCGGTTAAAATGAGGACAAATACAAGGAAAAGGCCACTTAACTTCGATAGAAGTCCCCCTACACTTAATATAAACATTGTCCTCAATGTTTAAGCATGTGGGAGTAAACTCCCATACACTTAGGACATTGTGCACTTTGTTTAAATCTCGCTAAGAAAGAGACAACTAAAGAGATTCCTATTTTAATATTGAAAAATATAAAATAGGGAATCGAAAAGAGTTTTGGATAGAACCGGGAAGAAGGGAACACGGAATCACGGTCGTCAAAAGTCATCAAGAGTGTGTCTTTGAAGCTCTAATCCCTGCACATGATAAGAAAGAAAGCAAGAGACACCAACAGGGCCCCCCTACACTTATGGTGAAAACAGGTAAAGATAGATAGATAATTGGGTTGCCTCCCAAAAAGCGCTTGTTTATATTAACCGAGTCACGAGCCTGACTCGTCCCGAATTAAATGGTCCATGGGGAAGCCTCGAATGTAATACCGGGATCAAAGACCTTGTCCTCATTCCTGGTGGACATCAACAAAGGAGAGGCGGGGGGATAAGTCTTGAATGGGAGAAAGGTTCTTTCAACATACGAAAAGTATGTGAAATCAAGATCCACGGGAGGTGGGGTGGGTAAAGTAAGCACATTGTCATCCCCCAAAGACAATGGATGCTGAGCACTCGGCAAAGCCGTAATGTTATCAATCATGAAATAGTGAATGGCACCTCCCGGGCAAAACACTCATCCTCCGTGATAGTGGCTAAAGGGGAGGATGAAAGGTGCTCGGGAGGGGGAATTTGGACAATACCTTCCTGCAGCAAATTATCAAAAATAATATCCCCCTTCGTGTCATCATCATCAATACCTGGAGGTATGGAGTGAATGTCGATTTCTTCCAGCAATGGGTCATTATATTCAACGGGAGGAATAGATGGAGGTAAAGACTCGGAAAGAGGAGGAGAAGTCAACTCTTCGATTTGAGCAATAAGAAGATGCACTTTCCGTAATCTGTCGCGGAGAATCACGTCTTCCACCTCATCTTCAAGAGCAAGTTCATCGGTGAACTTCTCGTAAGCCGGAGAGAATAAATCGTCATCGCCCGCATCTCCCGGTGGAGATTGAGAAATTTCAAAAGTGAAATTCTCATAGCGCGGAGAAAAATTGGTATCATCGGGATCGACCTCCTCTGAAAGAGCAACGTCGTCCTTAAGCTCTATAGCAGTCGGCATGTCACAGACCGCATCATCAAAGAATTTGTCGAGACCAAAATCACTAATCTGACTCAATGAATCATCAGCCTTAGACGCCTTAGAAATATCGAGAGTAGGAGTAGCAACTTTAGAAGATGGGTCGAGAGCGTAGACATCATCGTCGTCATCATCATCATAATAGTATTGACGCACAAGAGGAGGGGTATAATCACTAAGATTAGATACTTGCTCTTGTTGCTGTCGCTTTTCCTCCTCCCATGCTTCGTTTAGCTGAACAACGGCTTCTTGAAGTTTCAAAATAATGGCGTGTGTTTCGTCATTCAAAGTAGTGAGTTGCTGGGCAATACGAATTCCCTGAGAGGATTGATGATTGAGGGTGGGATGTGGGGGCTCACAGTTATGAAAATCAGAATTATAGCACGGATGTGGCTCATAGTAAGTCATCGGTTGAGAAGAATTATAACACGGATTTGGTTCATAATAATCCATCGGTGAAGAAAAATGAGGACACGGATCTGGCTCATAATAATTCATTGGCTGACAATAAGAAGTATCGTGAGGGCCCCCACAATTTTGGCAACATGGGTACGGAGAAAAATCCGGTGCTTCTTGTAGATAGCTATTACCATTGTCATAATTGTAACCCAGTTCTTGCTCGCCATGAGGCGGGTATCGAATTGGACACGAAACATGCCAAATAGAATCGCTTCCACAATATATGCAAGGGGGAACATGAGGTGGATTAGAAAAGGACGAATTAGTCGAGTTGCACGATGGACAAAATCCGAATCCGAATTGTGTATTGTCGATATCGTTTCCGCACCGCTCACATGTACACTGATAGGTGTGAAAACACCCATCTTTTCTACCACTTAATTACACTAAAACATGACCTAAACGTATATTTTATGTCGTAAATGGCGGGATTATGCGTGGTTTGTGTTTTTATTGTGTTTTAGGGTCAGAATGTGAAAAGGGAGGAAAACACGGTCTTTCACGGGCTTTTATCGAAGAAAAAGACGAAAGATGAAGTCGAAAGATCAAGAGTGGAAAAAGAACGGAAGTCCAAGACCAATTCTGAAGTTTATCGAAGAAAAAGTCAAAAGACGGAAGTTTACTAAAAGCCGAAGAACTCAAGTCTAAATTATGAAGAAATTACAAGACGAGTTCAAAGAAATCCCGAGACGAAGTCTGAAAAGTCGAAGAATTTAAGAAGACTGAAAGACTGAAAGACTGAGGACCAAGAAAGAATGAAAGAAAGAGGAAGCCACCAACCACTCCCCTCTCCTATAAATACCACCCTCACAACATGTGAGAGGGGGGGGGGGTTAGTTTTAGTTTTAGTTTTAGAATTAGATTAGGAGTAGGTAGTTTCTCTCTCTAGATCTATGCTTTCTCTCTCTAGATTAATTTGTGTTTAAGCTTTTGTTATTGAATCCGTGCTTTTTAATTAAGCTTTTCATTTATCATCTTCTTCCTTTCTTGTTTGATTTGTTCTTATTCATCATTGTTCATGTTCTTGAGTTTTTATGATTTTGATCAAGTGGGTTTTGATTGATTTGGTTATGTTTGTTAGTTTTGATGATTTGTTTTGATTGATTATTGTTAGTTGATGCTTATTGGTTGTTTTGGTTTAATCTTTCGTTTGATTTTGATTAATTTGTGGATGAAATCGTGTTACTGTATATTCCCCTGTTCTTCGGGTTGTTAGTTTCTGAAGTTACTGTTCTTATTCCCAGAAGTTCCGGATCAAGAATCCTTCATTCGGAAGTCTATAAAGTTCCGGATCAAGTGCTTCATCCGGAAGTTAAAAGTTCCGAATGAAGGAAGCTTCATCCGGAAGTTTAAAAGTTCCGAATGAAGCAAGCTTCATCCGGAAGTCAAAAGTTCCGAATGAATACTCCTTCATCCGGAAGTCCAAAAGTTCCGAATGAAAGAAGCTTCATCCGGAAGTCAAATGTTCCGAATGAAGCAAGCTTCATCCGGAACATTAAAAGTTCCGGATCAAGCCTGTTCATTCGGAAGTTTTAAACTTCCGAATCAAGGTTCTTTCTGTTTTTATTTTTAAGTTTTCTTCTTTTAATTTCAAGTTTGATTCTTCCCGCCTTTTTATTTATTTGAATTTTTATTCACTTTTCTTTTACTTTAAGTTTTTATTTGCATCATTTACTTTATGTCAAGTTTTAATTTTACGTCCTTTCATTTTTCGTCATTTACTTTTAAAGTTTTAAATATCGCACCGTTTACATTTTAACTTGTTTTAATTTCTCGTCATTTATTATCAAGTCTTGCTCATTTATTTTCCAAAACCAAAAATATTTGTTTCACCAAGAACAACTAATCTCACACAATTAACCGGAAATCAATTCGAAGAGATTCCGAGAAAACGAACTTTCAACGAGTAAAAATCTCTACATTAAAATGGCGCCGCTGCCGGCTCTTTTCGTGAAGATCGAAGGTTTTTTGTGGGTGACACGTTGGATTTTGGGATCCGTTCACTTGTGAACGTTATTTTTCGTGTCCAACAAATTTCAAAAATCCAAAAACATTTGAAAAATCATAAAAAGCATTTCTTTTTCAAAGTTTTGCACCAAAAATATTCTTCTTGCTTATCTATCTTTCTTTATGGATTTTTATGTCCATTGCGTCCGGTGTGGGAAACAATTATCTGGGAACAACTCTTGTCAATGGTGTACATGTGAGCGGTGTGGAAACGATCTCGACAATACACAATTCCTATTCGGATTTTGTCCTTTGTGCAACTCGACTAATTCGTCCTTTTTGAACCCACCTCCTCCTGTTCCCCCGTGCATCTATTGTGGAAGCGATTCTCATTGGCATGTTTCGTGCCCGGTTCAATACCCGTCTAGACACGGGCAAGAACCGGGGTACAATTATGACAATGATAATAGCTATCCACAAGATGCACTTGATTTTTCTCCATACCCGGTTTGCAACAACTGTGGGGGTCCTCACGATACCTATTATTGTCAACCAATGAATAGTTATGAGCCAAATCCGTGTCCTCAGTTTTCTTCACCTATGGATTATTATGAACCAACCCCGGTTTCTAATTATTCTCCACCGATGAACAACTATGAGCCACAACCGTGCAATAATTCCGGTTTTCAAAATCTTGAGCCCCCACCGCACTCACTCGATCATCAGCCTCGTCATGGGATGAGTTACCAAGAACCAATTGTCGATCTTGCTACAACTTTTCAAGCGCAATTAAAAGAGCTTTTACACACGCTGCGAACTTGTATGGAGTCATTTTTACAGCAGCAAGATCTGACGAGTACCCATATCCCTGAGCATATTATTGGCCCTATAAATAATGGGGAGAGTGATGACGATATTGAGGTTATTTTCGATGAGGAGGAATTTCTAAAGCAAAACACTTCACTCCTTAGTGATGATGGTTTTCACATTCCTGAGATCGATGAGTTTCTTGATATTGATACACCCGTGGAATACATATCCGGGTATTCTGATGTGGAAGGAGATATACTTTTTTCTAGAGGATTTATTACACGATGACACTACACCCTCTATCCCAGAGGTGGAAAGATGTGAATCTACTGAAAAAGGGACGCAGGTGGAAGGTAATTGTTCTCATACTTCTCATATTATATTGCCACCTCATCCTCCCACGTGCACACCCAAGCAGGTGATGTATCACTTTTACTCTACTCGTTTTATACCGGGAAATGAGGATGAGTGCTTTGACCCAGGAGGTGACATTGATTATGCTATGATTGATAACAATACGGCTTTGCCGTTTGCTCAGCATCCATTGTCTCTGGGGTATGACAATGTGCTTACTATACCCAACCCACCTCCCGTGGATCTTGAATTCACATACAATACGTATGTTGAAAGGACCTTTCTCCTTTTCAAGACTTATCCCCCTCCTCTCCTTTGTTGATGTCAACCGGGAACGAGGACAAGGTCTTTGATCCCGGTATCACATTCGAGGCTTCCCCATGAACCATTTAATTCGGGGACGAGTCAGGCTCGTGACTCGGTCAACCAAAACAAGCGCTTTTTGGGAGGCAACCCAATTATCTATCTATTTTCATCATAAGTGTAGGGGGGAGCCCTGTTGGTGTTTCTTGTTCTCTTTCTTATCATGTGCAGGGATTAGAGCTTCAAAGACACACTCTTGCTGACTTTTGACGAACCGTGATTCCGTGTTCCCTTCTTCCCGGTTCTATCCTAAACTCTTTTCGATTCTCTATTTTTATATTTCTCAATATTCAAATAGGAATCTCTTTAGTTGTCTCTTCCTTAGCGAGATTTAAACAACGTGCACAATGTCCTAAGTGTAGGGGAGTTTACTCCCACATGCTTAAACATTGAGGACAATGTTTATATTAAGTGTAGGGGGGACTTCTATCGAAGTTAAGTGGTCTTTTCCTTGTATTTGCCCTCATTCTAACCAGAAAATCAATTTTTCGACATTTTTCAAAATTTTAATCTATTTTGGCCTAGTTGTAGTTCCTATTATTTTTGCTATTTTTCTCTTATTTTAATAAAATGGTTTTAGCAAGTTTAGATATCTTAGATATATTAGGCCCGTTGTGAATATTTTGACTCAACCCGAGTTTACTTATCCAAGTTCACTCTAGCTAGTATCCTTAACCATGTAGACCTTAATTGGTTTATTAGGCTAAGCATCCATGAATCTCATTCCTTGAGATTTTAAATTGTGGAGAACGAGAAATGATAGAGTTGGTTACAAGTTTGGTATTCTCTCATTAACTTATGTGAGTTAATTATGATCTTTTTCTCCCATCACTTGCTAATAATTTATCTGCAATAAGTAAGGTCGTACGATTTGAAAGGTTACTTAGCTTCTAGCCCAAGATCGTTTAAAAGTTGCTCGGTAATGATAAGAGTTCATAGCCAAGGCATAACTTATGAAGCGGGGCGCGAAGATTGGCGAGTCCGAAAAGGCCCTGACAAGGCATGAGGATTCCATTTTATTGCTAAAGATCCAAAGTGATGTGAAAAGCATTATTCCCAAAGTCAATATGAAGGATCAAGACTCACGACGAAAAGCAATCAACTCCCATAAAGATGATGGAGAAGTCTATCCGAAAAGACCCTAACAAGGTCTGAGGATAAATAGATCCAAGTCCGAAAAGGAGGCAGATCGTTGTATCTCAAAATCCCAAATAGAGATTGAAGAAATAATCATGAAGTCGTGGTCAACAAAGCTGGAGTACCCCTCAAAAGTCTCCAAGTGAAGAAACTCTATAACGAAGAGAAGACCATTATCTCAAAAACGTCTCTCGAAGATATGAAGTATGAAGTACATGCCAAATATCGGCCCGAGAAAGGTCTCAAATCGTGAACCAAGTTATGCCAAGATATGAAATTTTTGATATCCCGAGAAGCAGTTTTAAGAGATTTTGTCCTTTAGCTAACTATTGATCAAATCGTCCTACTTTGCTTTCAGCCTAAATAAATTATCGAAATAAGTCAACAATGCATCCTCGTGATCGTTCAAGACATCAATAAAGGATAAGAGATACCCATAGGAATAAGGGAGTTTAAGTGATTAATTGAACCGCATGAGTAAATGTTTGTTATGCTAACTTGTACTAACAATGATCTTGTTTTTAAGCTTGGCATGGGGAACGTGAAACTTGAGGGTGAAAAACATTCATGACACACAAGCCCTAATGTAAGTCTTAGATTTCTTTACATGTTTCTTCCTTGATTGCATCTTGTTATTTTCTATCTTTTTGATTTTCCTTAGTTGTTTAATAAAGGCCAAGGTAGGTTGATTATGATGGAAAGTGTAAACCTTGCTTTATCACTAAGCATTGCATGAGGGCATTGTAATGGTTAAGTGTAGGGGATTTGATAGGTGTGAAAACACCCATCTTTTCTACCACTTAATTACACTAAAACAGGACCTAAACGTATATTTTATGTCGTAAATGGCGGGATTATGCGTGGTTTGTGTTTTTATTGTGTTTTAGGGTCAGAATGTGAAAAGGGAGGAAAACACGGTCTTTCACGGGCTTTTATCGAAGAAAAAGACGAAAGATGAAGTCGAAAGATCAAGAGTGGAAAAAGAACGGAAGTCCAAGACCAATTCTGAAGATTTATCGAAGAAAAAGTCAAAAGACGGAAGTTTACTAAAAGCCGAAGAACTCAAGTCTAAATTATGAAGAAATTACAAGACGAGTTCAAAGAAATCCCGAGACGAAGTCTGAAAAGTCGAAGAATTTAAGAAGACTGAAAGACTGAAAGACTGAGGACCAAGAAAGAATGAAAGAAAGAGGAAGCCACCAACCACTCCCCTCTCCTATAAATACCACCCTCACAACATGTGAGAGGGGGGTTAGTTTTAGTTTTAGTTTTAGAATTAGATTAGGAGTAGGTAGTTTCTCTCTCTAGATCTATGCTTTCTCTCTCTAGATTAATTTGTGTTTAAGCTTTTGTTATTGAATCCGTGATTTTTAATTAAGCTTTTCATTTATCATCTTCTTCTTTTCTTGTTTGATTTGTTCTTATTCATCATTGTTCATGTTCTTGAGTTTTTATGATTTTGATCAAGTGGGTTTTGATTGATTTGGTTATGTTTGTTAGTTTTGATGATTTGTTTTGATTGATTATTGTTAGTTGATGCTTATTGGTTGTTTTGGTTTAATCTTTCGTTTGATTTTGATTAATTTGTGGATGAAATCGTGTTACTGTATATTCCCCTGTTCTTCGGGTTGTTAGTTTCTGAAGTTACTGTTCTTATTCCCAGAAGTTCCGGATCAAGAATCCTTCATTCGGAAGTCTATAAAGTTCCGGATCAAGTGCTTCATTCGGAAGTTAAAAGTTCCGAATGAAGGAAGCTTCATCTGGAAGTTTAAAAGTTCCGAATGAAGCAAGCTTCATCCGGAAGTCAAAAGTTCCGAATGAATACTCCTTCATCCGGAAGTCTAAAAGTTCCGAATGAAAGAAGCTTCATCCGGAAGTCAAAAGTTCCGAATGAAGCAAGCTTCATCCGGAACATTAAAAGTTCCGGATCAAGCCTGTTCATTCGGAAGTTTTAAACTTCCGAATCAAGGTTCTTTCTGTTTTTATTTTTAAGTTTTCTTCTTTTAATTTCAAGTTTGATTCTTCCCGCCTTTTTATTTATTTGAATTTTTATTCACTTTTCTTTTAGTTTAAGTTTTTATTTGCATCATTTACTTTATGTTAAGTTTTAATTTTACGTCCTTTCATTTTTCGTCATTTACTTTTAAAGTTTTAAATATCGCACCGTTTACATTTTAACTTGTTTTAATTTCTCGTCATTTATTATTAAGTCTTGCTCATTTATTTTCCAAAACCAAAAATATTTGTTTCACCAAGAACAACTAATCTCACACAATTAACCGGAAATCAATTCGAAGAGATTCCGAGAAAACGAACTTTAAACGAGTAAAAATCTCTACATTATACACCATTGACAAGAGTCGTTCCCTTATAATCTTCTCCCACACCCGACGCAATGGACATAAGAATCCATAAAGAAAAATGGATAAGCAAGAAGAATATTTTTGGTGCAAAACTTCGAAAAATAAATGCTTTTTATGATTTTTCAAATGTTTTTAGGATTTTTGAAAATTTTGGACACGAAAAATAACGTTCACAAGTGAACGGATCCCAAAAGCCAACGCGTCCCTCATAAAAAAACCGTTAATCTTCACGAAAAGCGCCGGCACCGGCGCCATTTTAATGTATAGATTTTACTAGGTTGAAAATTCGTTTCTCGGTATCTTCTCGAATTGATTTCCGGCTCAAAGTGCGACTCAGTTGTTCTTGGTAGAAAAGAAATAGAATGGTTGTCGTTGTAAACTAATTAAAAATAAAGACTTGAAACAAAATAAAAATAAAGTAAAGACGGTAAAAAGAAATACTGAAAGATAAAAACTAGACGAGAAATTAATGACGAGAAATTAAAAACGTGACGAGAAATAAAAAGGCAAACTTAAAAGTAAATAAGGTAAACTAAAATTAAATGCAAGTAAATTAAAAGTGTGATTAAGTAAAAAGGCGGGAAAAATAAAGTTCAAAACGTAAAAACATGAATTTAAAAATAAACTAAAACTGAAATTATAAAGACTAAGAAAAAGTGTTCATTCGGAACAATTCCTTCATTCGGAACAAAGTCCTTCATTCGGAACAATGTCCTTCATTCGGAACATTTGCTTCATTCGGAAGAAATCACTCATTCGGAACATTAAACTGATTCGGAACAATAAAATGAAAAAACACTGATTCGGAATAAATATTAAGAAAGCTTCATTCGGAACAAATTAAACAAAATGCTTCATCCGGAACATCCACTGATTCGGAATGTTCCGAATGAGTTCCACTGATCCGGAACATTTGGGCTTCATTCGGAATAAAAACAAGAAAAGTGTTCATTCGGAACATAAAGTACTGATTCGGAACATTTGGGCTTCATTCGGAATAAAAACAAGAAAAGTGCTCATTCGGAACATAAAATACTGATTCGGAACATTTGGGCTTCATTCAGAATAAAAACAAGAAAAGTGTTCATTCGGAACATAAAATACTGATTCGGAACATTTTATAACAATCCTTCATTCGGAACAAACGGCTGGTTCGGAATAATCTGGGAAACAGTAACTTAAACGAAGAACAGGGAGATGAAAACCAAACACGAATTTAACCAAATCTAACCAATATAAACCAAAAGATTAAACCAAAACAACCACTAAACATCAACTAACAATAATCAATCAAACCAAATAAATAAAACTAACAAATTTGATCAAATCAATCAAAACCCACTTGATTGAAAACCATAAAAATAGAAGAACATAAACATGAATCATATAGAAAGATTAAGCAAGAAAGGAAGATGAGATATTAACAATGAAAGTAAAGATTAACAACAATTAAAAGTGAACTTACTTGAATTTAAAGGAATTTAAAGGTGCATGACAATTAAGGAAAAATGACATGAAATTAAGAAGCAATTAATTAAAATGGTGGAAGAGGTAGTTTGTCAAGCTACCCAACCAAACGAAATGTAAACACTAATGAACTATTTATAGGGGAGATTAGGGAGGTGCTTAGGAAGCTTCCTCCCTTCTTTCTTCTTTCCTTAATTGCATGATTAAGTCCTTAATCTTCTTAATTCTTTGACTTCAATGACTTTGTCTCGGGATTTCTTTAAACTCGTCTTGTAATTCTTCAATAAATTAGACTTGAGTTCTTCGGCTTTTAGTAAACTTCCGTCTTTTGACTTTTTCTTCGATAAATCTTCAGAATTGGTCTTGGACTTCCGTTCTTTTTGCACTCTTGACTTCTTGACTTCGTCTTTCGTCTTTTTCTTCGATAAAGGCCCGTGAATGCCCGTGTTTTCTCCCCTTTCCACATTTTCGTCCTAAATCACAACAAAAACACAAACCACGCATAATTCCGACATAAATGACATAAAATACACGTTTTGGCTCGGTTATTATTATAATTAAGTGGTAAAAAGGATGGGTGTTTACACTCTTATCAGCTCTAGACTCAGTAAGTGCATTTTGGTAATCGGAGGCTGGAGCAGACTGCCACCTTTTCAATATTAACTAACTTGGAGTGAGAAAGTCAATAGATACGTGTTGATCTCCGTGACAATGAGACAAGTTTCTTTTCAGAGAAACTCGAATGGCTGGGGAAGGGTTGTGCATCGCATCATTGGGTCCATGACACTTGTCTTCAAAAGATGTGTTAACCCGGTTTCTACCTAAGTTGCATAGAATATTCAACTCCTTCAATGCTTACCAATACGTCATCATTAGCACCTTGTTGTGATTGTTATAGTGCTAACTTAAGTAATTGGTCCGCATTCAGCTTCATTCCACCCCATCTTTCCTAAGGATAACTATTTCTAGCTATGGAATGTCCTTGGGTAGATCCCTTTGGTTCTGGTTGGATCATAGGACTTAGTTTCCTATCCTAAACCACCTTTTGACTCCATCGTTCCGTCGTGGATAGTAGGTTGTTTTGGGTAAAGATCGTAACCATAAAACCATTGAAAACCATTCAAAGTATTTGATAAAAATCAAAACTTTTAACACTTTGAAAGTTTTATATTTTCGAAAAGCCCCCCTACACACATGCATCGATATACGAAATAGTTTAGCATGTGCAGGAAAGAGTTGCACTTGAGTCTTTAAGATCACATGTTGCGATATATTACATTTTAATCACATTTTCTCCCCTTATCTCTAATATAAATATATCATATTAGAGATACCAATTGATGAAAATATGACAACTTCTGAAAACCGATTGGGAGAGAAACATGTGTGCACGCATGAATGTGGAACAGTAAGTCGGGTGGCTCCCCCTCAACAATATATGTGTGTCTTGAAACAAAAAATTTGGCAAAATTTTGGAAAAACGACACCACAAAATATGTTGAGGTACGGAGTTGAGATGCCTTATCCGATATAGTATATTACATATGACAGTTTTAAACTATTTTTGGAATGTGTTGGATACATAAAATATGACAATTTTAGAGATGTACCAAACAACATTAAAGGCTTGATGTTAAAACGCTCCCCCTCAAAAATTGATCAAACTAACATATGTCAATTTTGAGATATAAAAACCACATTATGAGGAAGGGAGTGTTGAACACACAATTTTGAAAGATTTAGAAAAACCTTTTGAGAAATTCTTGAAAAATTGTGTTCAACGATTTTAAAATAAACATGATAGAAGACTTCTCTTCTATTTTTTAGGGAAAGCGCACTGAAACGTACACTTCCCTTTCGGGTCCGTTTGCATGAGCTCAAAACATTGATTGTTTTGTGACTAGCTCATGACCGAGAAAAATAAATTTCTCGTTGTGAAGGATAAGTTATCATCCGTGATAAACTTTCCTTAAGTTGAAGTTTGAGGTCTAAGCTGACATTTACTTAGAAATCGTTTTTCATGAACGTAAAAACTTTGAATGTTTTTATAGGAAGCTCATGACCAAGTGATAGGTGTGTAAACACCCATCCTTTTTACAACTTAATTACAATAATAACCGAGCCAAAACGTGTATTTTATGTCTTTTATGTCGGAATTATGCGTGGTTTGTGTTTTTGTTGTGATTTAGGATGAAAAGGTGAAAAGTGGAGAAAACACGGGCATTCACGGGCTTTTATCGAAGAAAAAGACGAAAGACGAAGTCAAGAGTGCAAAAAGAACGGAAGTCCTAGACCAATTCTGAAGATTTATCGAAGAAAAAGTCAAAAGACGGAAGTTTATCAAAAGCCGAAAAACTCAAGTCTAATTTATTGAAGAATTACAAGACGAGTTTGAAGAAATCCCGAGACAAAGCCATTTAAAGTCCAAGATTAAGAAGATTAAAAGGCTTAAGGACTAATGGTGCAATTAACAAAAGATTAAGAAGAGAAGGACTAAGCATGCAATTAAGGAGAAAGGAAAGAGGGGAGGTAGCTTCCTAAGCACTCCTTAATCCTCCCCTATATATAGTCATTAGGATAATCAGTTTCATTTTTTGTTGGATGGATTGACAAACCATTTCTTCCATTTTAAATTTATGCACATTTAATTTCATGTCCATTTACATTAATTGTCTTGCACCTTAATTACCATTTAATTTCAAGTAAGTGTTCTTTTAATTCTTGTTAATCTTTATCTTTATTGTTTGATCTCCTTCTTCCCTTCTTTGATCTTTATGTTTATTGTTCATGTTCATGTTCTTGATTTTTATTGATTTATTTAAGTGGGTTTGATTATTTTGATTAGTTTTGTTAGTTTGATTGATTTGGATTGATTGTTTATGCTTAATAGATGTTTATTCATTATTTTGATTTAATTTTGTGGTTGATTTTGCTTAGATTTTATTAGATTCGTGTTATTTCTTGTGTTTCCTTGTTCTTCGTTGTTATTGTATCTTCCCAGGAAAACATTCTGGATCAGCAGGTTATTCCGAGTGAAGGAGTTAGTGCTTGTTTATTCCGTATAAAGGGTGTTCATTCGGAATATTTTATATTCCGAATAAAGGCCTTCATCCGGAATATTCTTGCATTCCGAATCAAAGTCGTTCATCCGGAATATAAAACATTCCGGATCAAAGTGTTTCATTCGGAATAATTTATTATTCCGGATCAAGCATTTCATCTGGAATATTGGACATTCCGGATCAGCCTTTTATTCCGGATCAACCTAACATTCCGAATCAAGGAAATATTCCGGATCAAGCAAGTTCATCCGGAATAATTTATTATTCCGGATCAAGGAGTTTATTCGGAATATTATTCCGGATCAAGAGATATTCCGAACGAAGGCATTATTCTGGATCAAGACCATTATTCCGAATCAAGACTTTATCCCGGATAAGTGACATATTCCGGATAAAGGATCGGATTTATTCCGGATCAAGGTATTTGGTGAATATTCCGAGTGAAGAAAAATATTCCGAACAAAGGTGACATTCCGGATGAGTGTTTATTCCGAATGAGGGTATTATTCCGGATGAGCTAGTTTTCAGGTTCTTCAATTTCAGTTTTTAAGTTTCTGCTTTTTAATTTCAACCTTTATTTTTCCCGCTTTTTTTAGTCGCACTTTAAGTTTATTTGCCTTAGATTTATTTTAGCCTTGCCTTAGTTTAAGTTTTAGTTTTAGTTGCGTTTTAAGTTTGCCTTAGTTAGATTTAAGTTTGCGTTATTTACGTTTAGTGCCTTTTAATTTTAGTCACGCTTTTAAATACTCGCCATTTATTTTAATTAGACTTAGATTTAAATTACTTGCCTTTTACTTTAAAGTTTTGCATTTTTATTACTACAACGACACAACTATTTGTTTCACCAAGAACGACTGAGTCGCATAGTTAAACCATTTTTCAATTCGAAGAGACATACTTAAACGAATCTTTTTACCTGGCCAAAAGTCAAGTTATCAAATGGCGCCGCTGCCGGCTCTTTTCGTAAAGATTATTGGTTTACTGTGAGAGACGCATTGCTTTTTGGGATCCGTTAACTTGTGAGCGTTATTTTTCTTGCTTTAAAAAATTCAAAAAAAATCCAAAAAAATTAAAAAATTGTTAATAATCCATAAAAATTAAAAATTTCAAAAATCCAAAAAGATTTTATTTTTACTGTGTATATATATTCTCTTTGTGTTTGGTATTGTTTTCTTTTGTCTTTGTAGGTGTATGCGTACTAGATCTTCTAATTATCAAGAGCCCGAGACTCGAGAAGATTTAAGTATGTCAGGTGTCAACAACAATAATCCACCGCACCTCAACAATAACAACAATGTTCTTCCACAGCCCGATCTTTGGACAATGGAGGAGCTTTGTCAACCTACCATGTTTGGACGAGGAGGACCGATTGCACCGATGCAAATCACGGCTCCGGAGTTTTCGTTGAAGCACCACATGATTCAGCAAGTGCAAACAAATCCTTTTAGAGGAATGCCTGATGATGATGCCAACAAACACCTCGACAAGTTCATTACAATCACCCAAAGCATGAAGTTGCCCGGTGCCACAATGGATGTTCTTCGCCTACAACTCTTCCCACATACTTTATCACATCATGCCGAGAAATGGTTTGATCGTCTCCCGAAGAATTCAATTCATACTTGGGATGACATGACTCAACGCTTTTTGTCGCGCTACTTTCCACCATCTATGGTCACGAGCCTTCGCAATCAAATCAGCGGTTTCATGTAAGAACCCGATGAATCTCTTTTTGATGCTTGGGAAAGATATAATGTCTTGATTGATCGTTGTCCAAACCACAACATGCTCCCTGTGACCTTAATAGATACTTTCTACAACGGTTTGACTTTTCGAGATCGTGATACGATTAATGCAGCCGCCGGTGGCACATTTATGAAAAGGAGACCCGAGGAGTGTAGAGAGCTTATTGAAAACATGACTACTCATCATAAAAACTGGGATTACTCTGCTTCTTCAAGGAACAACCCGAGAGTCAATGTTTCTTCTACTTCAGCAAACCCTGATATGACCGAATTCACCCGCATGATGACTGAAATGAACAAAAGTATCTTGCTTCTCGCTTCAAACCAACAACAACAACAAGTTAAAGCGGTTGCTAATCCTTGTGAAACATGCGGCGGTCCTCACTCATACACCGATTTTCCTTCTACACAAGGAAATCCGGAAAATGTGTATGCAGCTTATGGTAATTATTCACCGGAAAATTACCAAGCTCGACCACAAGGGGATAGAAATTTGCTGAGTTACCGATCAAACAATTACCTTTCACCCGGTTTTTCTCCTCAAAACCAAAACCCCGCCAACAACTACAATAGAAGCAACCAAATCCCACCAAGAGCTTCTAATCCTTATCACCCACCCGCTCAACAAACCCCACCCATTAACCACGATGTTGAAGCCATCATGAGAACCCAAAGTGAGCAAATCAAGAATCTGCAGAGCCAAATTATCAATCTGAAAGGAGATATTACTAAGCAAGGGAATGACATAAGATCCGAGCTTCGAGATAATATTCAATCCTTCTTCAGCAATCAAACGAATGATTTGAAGAATATGCTTGCTAGTTTCTTGCCCGCCGCTCAACCTTCTTCTTCGAGTTCTCTACCTTCAAACACCGTCACCAATCCACGAGCGAATGTGAGTGCTATTACTACCCGTAGTGGAGTTACCATCGTAGGACCACCTATCCCGCCCCCATCATCTACACCTCCTCCACCACCAATTATCCCTACTCCTCCTACACCTAGTATTAGTGCACCATTACCGTCTCCGCCTCGTCATGACGATGTACCTAGGAAGGACCCTTCAACATCTTAACCTTTACCTACACCTACACCTTCACCACCCAAACCCAATATCCCTTATCCTTCTCGCTTAGGCAAGACCAACGAGCTAACCAAGAATGACTGTCAAGTGTCGAGCTATGTGAAGATGCTCTCTCAAATGAACATCAACATTAGCCTTGTCGAAGCACTTGTCCACATGCCAAAATTTGTGAAAGAATTCAAGGAATTGCTGAACAAGAAGGAGAAGTTGATTGAGCTCGCCAACACACGCTTAAATGAAAACTGTTCTACAGTTATTCTCAAAGAACTTCCGGAAAAGCTTGGAGATCCCGGTCGTTTTGTGTTGCCTTGCATCTTCAACAAAACCAAAGAATTTACTGCCCTAGCTGATCTCGGGGCCAGTATTAATCTTATGCCTTTGAGTGTTTGGAAAACACTATCATTACCCGACCTTACTCCAACAAAGATGACTCTCGAGCTTGAAAATCGCACTCTCGCTTACCCCGTTGGTATTGCCGAAGACGTGTTCATTAAAGTTGGCACATTTACTTTCCCGGTCGACTTTGTCGTTGTTGATTATGAAATGGACCCTCGTATTCCTTTAATACTTGGTCGGCCATTCTTGAGAACCAGATGAGCTCTAGTTGATGTTGCCTAAGGTGAGTTAATCTTAAGAGTCGGGAATGATGCACAAGTTTTCAAAATGGGGAAGCTTACAAGCAAATCCTTTGGACGAGAATCAGTGAATATGATTAATGTACTTGATGATTTTGTCATCTACAACAATCCTCTATTCGATTCTTGCATTGATAATCCACTTTTTCAAGATGATGTGGATGATTATCTCTCCAATTTGGAACCTTCTCCCATTTATGATTCTCCACCGATCTTTGATGCTTATGATGATGATTCTAGCTCAGATTCGGATGATTATGATGACCTTACTTTCGAGTATCCCGACCTGCCCACATACGATGATTTTGATGAGGCCGATACTCTTTCGAGCGATTCTTCACATAATGAAGATCCTCCACCTACATCACTCGATCCTACTTTGGACGATTACTCATTTGAGGAAGACTTCTCTACGTTTCTCAACACTTACTTCCATCATGAGAGTGATGCTCCTCCTTTAGACTTTGAAGATTATCGTCTTGATCCTACTTTGGATTTGAAGAAAATTCTTTCAAAGGAGAAGAAACCGGTCGACACCACCATCCGCAGCACATATGATTTAACACCTCTTTGTCCACCTTCTGAGGACGAGGTTGTGCATTTTCATCGCGGATCTTCTTCACATTCTGCTGAGCCTGAGTGCTATTTTCCCCTAAAGGAAAAGGTGTTCGACCCCGGTATTGATATTCTTCAGCCATCTCAGTATCCACCTGATGAAATAAAAGGAAATATCTTTGGAACTTATGGAAATCTGCTTGCACCACTTCACCCTTGCTTCCACCGTGCTCCATCTTTGCTTAAGGGAACCTTGCCTCTTCTTATTTGGCTTGCCTTGTTCGCCTTAAGCTTATGCTACTTGATGGACGAAAACTATGTCTTTGATCCCGGTGGATATGTTTCATGCTTCTTCCTATGATGATCAAGGTCGAGTCAGGCTCACGACTCGGTTAACAAAAATCAAGCTCTTCTTGGGAGGCAACCCATGTATCTATCTTTTAGCTTTCTTTATCCTAAGTGTAGGGGAGACCCGTTGGTGTTTGCTATTTCCTCTCTTCTTCTATTCAGGGATTCGAGCGCTCAATGATCCACTCTTGATGATTCTTGACGACCCGTGATTCCGTGTTCACTTCTTCCCGGTTCTATCCTAAACTCTTTTCGATTCACTATTTTATATTTCTCAATATTAAAATAGGAATCTCTTTAGTTGTCTCTTCCTTAGCGAGATTTAAACAACGTGCACAATGTCCTAAGTGTAGGGGAGTTTACTCCCACATGCTTAAACATTGAGGACAATGTTTATATTAAGTGTAGGGGGGACTTCTATCGAAGTTAAGTGGCCTTTTCCTTGTATTTGTCCTCATTTTAACCGGAAAATCAATTTTTCGACATTTTTCAAAATTTTTGATCTATTTTGGCCTATTAGTTTTTCCTTTTGTATAAGTTATTTTCTGTCCTTGTTAGAATAAATTTTTAATAAAGTGGTTTTAATTTTCAAACGTTGAGAATCTTTTGACTCAACCCGAGTTTACTTATCTTAAGTTACTCTAGCTAGTATCCTTAACGTGTTTAAGTCGAGTTTTGCTAGGCTTTTATATAGGGAGCTATAAAATGCGAAAGTCTTAACTCTCACGGGTTAAGAACAAGAACTTTTCGCAAGTTCCTATAATTGATCCTAGAGAGTCGTTTATCAAGGGAACTTTAAAATGCGATTTCTAAACTTGAAAAAGTCTAAGAGTTTGCAAGATCCTATAGGCGACTCAAAAACCCAAAACTTTGATTTAATAGGCTAAGCATCCACGAGTCTCATTACTTGAGATTTTAAACTGTAGAGAACGAGAGATGATAGAGCCAATTATAAGTTCGGTATTCTTTCGTGAATTTATGTGAGTTAATTATAAGCCTATTCTCCCATCGCTTGTTAATAAATTTATCTGCAATAAATAAGGTTGTACGATTTGAAAAGTTACTTAGCTTCTAGCCCAAGATCGTTTAAAAGTTGCTCGGTATGGATTAGAGTTCATAGCCAAGGCATAACTTATTGAAGCGAGATGCGAAGATTGGCGAGTCCAAAAAGGTCCTAACAAGACATGAGGGCTACATTTTATTGCTAAAGATCCCAAGTGATGTGAAGAATCATTTATTAAAAATCAATATGAAGGATCGAGACACACGACGAAAAGCAAAAACTCCCCAAAAGTCATGGAGAAGTCTATCCAAAAAGGCCCTAACAAGGTATGAGGATAAATAAAGCCAAGTCCAAAAAGGAGGCGGATCGTTGTATATCAAAGTCCAAAATAAAGATTGGAGAAAAGTGAAGAAGTCGTGGTCCAAGTATGAATCTCTCAAAACTTCAAATGAAGAAATTCCTATATGAAGAGAAGACCATTATTTAATGAACGTCTCTCAAGGTTTGAAGTATGAAGTCGCTGCCAAATATCGGTCCGAGAAAGGTCTCAAATCGCGAAGCGAGTTATGCCAAGATATGAACTTTATGAGGTCCCGAGAAGCAGTTTTAAAAGATTTTATCCTTTAGCTAACTATTGATTAAATCGTTCACTTTTTTTCAGCCTAATAAACTATCGAAATAAGTCAAAGATGCATCCTCGTGATCATTCAAGACAACAATAAAATATAAGAGATACCCCTAGGAATAAGGGAGTCTAAGTGAGTAATTGGCACACATGAGTTCGTGTTAGTTTGCTAACTTATAATAACAATGATCTCGTTTTTAAGCTTGGTTTGGAGAAAGTGAAAACTTGAGGATGATGATTATTCATGACATTTCCAAAACCCAAGGTATGCTTTTGATTTCTTTACTTTTAATGTTTATAGATTTCTATTTCTTTAATAAAGGCCAAGGTGGATTGATTATGATGAAAAATGTAAACATGCTTTGTAACTAATGCATTGCATGAGGACATTGCAATGGTCAAGTGTAGGGGATTTGATAGGTGTGTAAACACCCATCCTTTTTACCACTTAATTACAATAATAACCGATTCAAAACGTGTATTTTATGTCTTTTATGTCGGAATTATGCGTGGTTTGTGTTTTTGTTGTGATTTAGGATGAAAAGGTGAAAAGTGGAGAAAACACGGGCATTCACGGGCTTTTATCGAAGAAAAAGACGAAAGACGAAGTCAAGAAGTCAAGAGTGCAAAAAGAACGGAAGTCCAAGACCAATTCTGAATATTTATCGAAGAAAACGTCAAAAGACGGAAGTTTATCAAAAGCCGAAAAACTCAAGTCTAATTTATTGAAGAATTACAAGACGAGTTTGAAGAAATCTTGAGACAAAGCCATTTAAAGTCCAAGATTAAGAAGATTAAAAGGCTTAAGGACTAATGGTGCAATTAACAAAAGATTAAGAAGAGAAGGACTAAGCATGCAATTAAGGAGAAAGGAAAGAGGGGAGGAAGCTTACTAAGCACTCCTTAATCCTCCCCTATATATAGTCATTAGGATAATCACTTTCATTTTTTGTTGGATGGATTGACAAACCATTTCTTCCATTTTAAATTTATGCACATTTAATTTCATGTCCATTTACATTAATTGTCTTGCACCTTAATTACCATTTAATTTCAAGTAAGTGTTCTTTTAATTCTTGTTAATCTTTATCTTTATTGTTTGATCTCCTTCTTCCCTTCTTTGATCTTTATGTTTATTTTTCATGTTCATGTTCTTGATTTTTATTGATTTATTTAAGTGGGTTTTGATTATTTTGATTAGTTTTGTTAGTTTGATTGATTTGGATTGATTGTTTATGCTTAATAGATGTTTATTCATTATTTTGATTTAATCTTGTGGTTGATTTTGCTTAGATTTTATTAGATTCGTGTTATTTCTTGTGTTTCCTTGTTCTTCGCTGTTACTGTATCTTCCCAGGAAAACATTCCGGATCAGCAGGTTATTCCGAGTGAAGGAGTTAGTGCTTGTTTATTCCGTATAAAGGGTGTTCATTCGGAATATTTTATATTCCGAATAAGGCCTTCATCCGGAATATTCTTGCATTCCGAATCAAAGTCGTTCATCCGGAATATAAAACATTCCGGATCAAAGTGTTTCATTCGGAATAATTTATTATTCCGGATCAAGCATTTCATCCGGAATATTGGACATTCCGGATCAGCCTTTTATTCGGGATCAACCTAACATTCCGAATCAAGGAATTATTCCGGATCAAGCAAGTTCATCCGGAATAATTTATTATTCCGGATCAAGGAGTTTATTCGGAATATTATTCCGGATCAAGAGATATTCCGAACGAAGGCATTATTCCGGATCAAGACCATTATTCCGAATCAAGACTTTATCCCGGATAAGTGACATATTCCGGATAAAGGATTTATTTCGGATCAAGTATTTGGTGAATATTCCGAGTGAAGAAAAACATTACGAACGAAGGTGACATTTCGGATGAGTGTTTATTCCGAATGAGGGTATTATTCTGGATGAGCTAGTTTTCACGTTCTTTAATTTCAGTTTTTAAGTTTCTGTTTTTTAATTTCAACCTTTATTTTTCTCGTTTTTTTTAGTCGCACTTTAAGTTTATTTGCCTTAGATTTATTTTAGCCTTGCCTTAGTTTAAGTTTTAGTTTTAGTTGCGTTTTAAGTTTGCCTTAGTTAGATTTAAGTTTGCGTTATTTACGTTTAGTGCCTTTTAATTTTAGTCACGCTTTTAAATACTCGCCATTTATTTTAATTAGACTTAGATTTAAATTACTTGCCTTTTACTTTAAAGTTTTGCATTTTTATTACTACAACGACACAACTATTTGTTTCACCAAGAACGACTGAGTCGCATAGTTAAACCATTTTTCAATTCGAAGAGACATACTTAAACGAATCTTTTTACCTGGCCAAAAGTCTAGTTATCACCGAGAAATATTAATTTCTTGTTGAGAAGGATAAGTTATCGTCCGTGATAAACTTTCCTTATTTGAGGTCCGAGTCCTAAGCTGTGATGTGCTTAGAAGTCATTATGAGAGAAAAATCAAGCAACTTCATTTGCCAAAACCTCCAAGTCTTCTGGAGTCATATACTTCATACCAAGACGGCCAACGAGATACTGAAACCTATTTTGAGATAGGGCTTTTGTAAACAAGTCAGCTATCTGGTACTCAGTTCTGGCAAAGTATAATTCCACGATACCACGTTCCACTTGTTCCTTGATGAAGTGATATCTGACTGCGATGTGCTTGGTACGGGAGTGTTGAACCGGATTGAAAGAAATGGCTATGGCCGACTTTGAGTCACAATACATAGGTATTTTATCAAAGTGGAAGCCATAATCCGTGAGTTGAGTTGTCATCCAGAGGACTTGAGCACAACACGCGGATAGAGCCACATATTCTGATTCATCGAAAGAGAGCGAAGTGCAATCCTGCTTCTTTGACGACCAGCTCACCAAGTTTGTCTTCCCCTAGAAATTGTACGCTACCAGAAGTGATTTTTCGACTATCAAGGCAACCTGCGTGATCAGAATCTGAAAAAGCTGTTAGATGAAAACCGGTTCCTTTCGGATACCAGAGTCCCATGTGAATTGTATTCTTAAGGTACCGAAAGATCCGTTTAACCTCTTTGAGGTGCTTTTGAGTAGGTCTGGATTGATATCGTGCACAATAGCATGTGGCATGATGAATATCAGGCCTGCTGACTGTAAGGTACATAAGTGACCCGATCATACTACGATATCGCGTTTGATCTATGGGATATGAGTACAAGTCAGCGTCTAGGGATTTGGTCGACAATGGTGTACCAACGCGAGCACATGAGGTCATACCATGCTTTTAAATTATCTCTTGAGCATACTTAGCTTGGTTAATGAAGATACCACGTGGGGATTGATGAATCTGGAGGCCTAAAAATAATTTTAGCTCCCCCATCATTGACATTTCAAATCTGCTATGCATTAATTTTTCAAAACGTTTTGAAAGTTTTGGGTTTGTAAAACCAAAAATAATGTCATCAACATAAACTTGCACCAGCAATATGTCATCCCCATATTTATTAATAAAAAGAGTAGGATCAATAGAACCTTTGGATAATCCTTTGGACACCAAGAAGTTTGAAAGTTCTTCGTACTATGCCCTTGGAGCTTGTTTAAGTCCATATACAGCCTTCTTGAGACGATAGACTTTGTCAGGATGATGAGGATCGATGAATCCTTCGGGCTGATTCACATACACTTCTTCCTTTAAATGACCGTTAAGAAAAGCAGTTTTAACCTCCATCTGAAAAACCGTGAAGCCCTTATGTGCAACATAAGCAAGGAATATCCTGACAGTTTCTAAACGAGCAACTGGATTGAATGATTCATCGTAGTCTATGCCTTCTTGTTGACGGTATCCTTTAACTACAAGACGAGATTTGTTTTTGATGATGGTTTGTTCTTCATCCAGTTTATTTTTCCAGATCCATTTGAAATCTAAAACTGACATTCCATAGGGTCTGTCAACAAGTTCCCAAACATTTAGGCGTTCAAACTGATGAATTTCGTCTTGCATTGATTCAATCCACGCATGATCAGTCATGGCTTGTTTGATGTTTGTAGGTACAGTTGAACTCACGGTGAGTGCATACATACACACATCGCCATCGGTTTTGAGTTGTCCGCGTGTTCGAACTGGTTGTGAAGGATTTCCAATGACTTGCTCCAATGGATGATCACGTGTCCAATGGTGAGTGGATGGATATCGTTGGTAGAATGTATGCATGTTGGACGGATCACCATGTTGAGTAGAAGACTCTCCGACTTCGCGTACCGGTGTACCGAACGAGTTAATAAATTCTTCTTCGTCGGGTTGTGCATCGACTGCTTGATTGTTGTTTCCTCCTTCAGCATTGACGGTTGGTGATGTTGGTTGTATGACAGTTTCTTGAGTTTGTTGAGTATCTAATGTAATTGTCTCTTGAGCAACGGTTGCTGAAGTAAATGCAGTTGTGTCTTGTTGACTTTGTTCGGGTGCATCAACAGTAATGACAGCGGAAGGCTTTGACACAACTTGATTGTTTCCATAGTAATATTCATCAAACATTGGATCATATAAATCAACCAACTCATTCATTTGTGTCGTATCCGTCGAGTCTGCTGTAGGAGTATTTTCTTGACATTCTTGCACGGGACGTACACTGTTTTGTGTAGGTGCCATGTCTGGACATTGAGGTGCGGGACTTGAGCTGTTGTGATCAAGTACCATTTGTGGAAATTCGTTAAAGTTCACATGAATTGTTTCGACAATAATCTTTGTTCTCTTGTTATAGACCCCATATCCTTTTGACAATGTATCATACCCCACAAAAATACATGCATCACCTTTTTCTTTCATCTTGTCAAGATTCTCATCGTCTTTAAGGATGTAGCATAAAGATCCAAATACGTGAAAGAATTTGACATTAGGTTTCCTGCCATTGATGATGTGGTAAGGTGTCTTTTCATGTCTAGGGATGACGATAGAACGATTCTGAGTATAACAGGCAGTTGCAATTGCTTCAGCCCAGAAGAATAGCGGTAATTTTGAAGCAGAAAGCATTGTTCGAGCAGCCTCAACCAAAGTACGGTTCCGTCTTTCGACAACGCCGTTTTGTTCAGGAGTTCGAGCAATATACGTTTGATGTTCGATGCCTTCTTCTTGAAAGTAAGATTGCAAGTTCTTGTTCAAAAATTCAGTACCCCTATCCATTCTTACGGTTAAGACTTGAGCTTGAAGATTCCGTTGTATCATCTTGAGAAAGTTTTTGAGAACCTCTGGTGTTTCATCTTTGGACCTTAAGAAGAAAGTCCATGTGTATCTAGAGTAATCATCAACAATCACGAGAATATACTTTTTCCCGTTAATACTCTCTACACGCATGGGACCACATAAATCCATGTGTAGAAGTTCCAATCGTCCTTTTGAGCTTGGGGTAGTCTTTGTTTTGAAAGACTTCCGTTTTGCTTTCCCCAACTCACAAGAAGAACAAAGATGGTCTTTGACAAATTTCAACTTAGGAAGACCGGTCACAATATCATTCTTCGAAAGCAAGTTGATGGTGTCAAAGTTGAGATGTGACAATCGTTGATGCCATAGCCATGCTTGAGATGATGAAGCTTTAGTCATTAAGCAAATTGGATTTGATGAAGATGTGTCTTGAAGAGTTACTGTGTAGGGATCAGATCCACGAGAACCTGTAAGAAGGTCATTCCCATCGCTAACATAGCAAGTAGATTTCCGAAAAGCCACTTCCAAATCCGCATCACAAAATTGACCAACCGAGAATAAATTGTGATTCAGCCCCTCGACGTAATAAACCCGTTTGATAGTGAGATTTCCTTGAACCAAATCGCCATATCCAAGTATTGGTTCAAACTGATCATTTCGAAACCGCACCGTACCCAGAAACTTCTCCACGAAGTTAATGAGAAGCTTGAGATTGCCCGTCATGTGCTTTGTGCACCCAGAGTCCATTATGAAGAGAATGATCTCGACGAGCTGCATAAGAATTAGAAGACAATGTAGAGTTTGACTAATAGGAGCCCTTGATAGAAGTGGGTTCCAAAATATTAGTAGGCCTAGATTCTAAAGGCAAGCTAACATTCATAGACCCAATTAGAATAGTGATTGTCTTAGGTACCCATTTGTATCCGGGTGGTGTAAATCTGGAGTACCCCTGTTTACATGTCTTACTCATGTTCTCATAAAGCTTCTTTAACATGTTTTGTTTACGCAGAGTAGTGGATTCTTACGCACTTAGTTTCTTAAGTGGTTGAGCAGTGGATTGGTTCAAAGTAATTGTGGGTTCTCTAGTACTAGTGGGCACAAGAATAGACTTCCTAGTTCTAGCATTCACGCCATTATGATTAAAAGCACAAGCATCATGATTGAAAGTACGAACACATTTTCCACATTTAGCACAAACAAATTCAACATTCGAAGTCTTAATATTCAATCTGTCATTACATGCAGTTACAGACGTTTTATTCTTAGAAAGCTTAAAATTTCTACGGTGGTCTTCTACTTTCAACTTCTTTTCTTGACTATTGTTAGGCATGACCTTATCTTGCATTCTAGTGCTCTTAAGCTGTGGTCCGCTTACGCTAGTAGTGGGGATTACTCCTGTAGAAGAAGACACATGTTTATTAGTTTTCCTAATATTCTCAGGTAACCGCGATGTTCCAGTTTGAGTAGGATTAGTGTTCATCTTATACATTCCTGGTGCTATCACATTTGTGCTCTTATTATTTCCTATCATAGGCAAAGTCTGTGGGGACTTGCCCAAAATAGACGATTTAGGGAATTTAACCGCATCCGGTTGACGAACGACGGATGGTTTACCCAATTCAGACTTTCCTTTCATTTTCTCAATGAGTTTTTGTAACTCACTGATGGCTATGTCCCTTTCTTGTAGCTGAGCTTCCAAATCATTTATTTCGAAACCTTTTTCATTTAATTGTCGAAACAAAGAAGCTGCCATTTCTTGACATTTTTTATGATTACAAGATTTATCACCTTTTTGTAAAGCAAGTTCAAGAGAAATGGAGTGTTTCTCAAGTTGGGAAAAACTTTTCGAAAGTTTGTTATATGACTGAATTTGTTTCGAAAGCTCTACTTCAAGATTGCGACATTTCTCGTCCGATTCTGACACTAGACATGCTACATGACAATATTGATCAAGATCGGTATACACACCAAGTATAGCATTCATATGGTCAGCATAAAAGTATTCCTTAGAAAGTCGATCAATTTCGTTAGAAAGTTGGTGTTCTTGTGTCTTTAATTTAGTTTGAAGAAAATCAACTTCATTTTCAAGAGATTTAACATAACTTAAATCAGTTAACATTTCCTCAGTGAGAGCATTATAAAACATTTCCACGTTTTTTGAAAGATCATCAATTGTTGGAACAATGCATTGTTGAATGACGACTTCTACTTGTGGGTTAGGTTTAATATTCCAAATGGTATCCCTAGAAACGTTTTCATAGTCGACGCCACCTTTGTACAAATTTAAAACCCCTTGTTTTATGAACTCAAATTGCTGAACACTTTTGCTATTTTCATCCCGTTTACGTTTTTCATCCGAAATTTGTTTTTTCTAACAAAATTGATTGCTTATTGAAACTCCTTTTTAAAGAAACTTTCTTTTGGGGTTCATCACTTGGTGGTGGAACACTATTATACATCTTTTGTTCTTTGGAAAGTTCTTTTTGAGGAACAAACTTAATATAATTATCAGAATCAGAAAGGTTTATTAAATCACTTAAGTTTGATCGACTTTCTTCTTGATGACGAATGATTTCGTCGCAGTCCGGTGAAAGCATAAGAGCAATATTATCAACATAACAACCGATATCATAAAGAGCAGACTTGGTACTTTCAATTTTATTGAGATATTCAGGCTTGACAAAACTCGTTTTCATATTTCTATTGAGCATATTCATGGTTTGAATGGACTGACCCGTTTTGTAAACAATGTTGTTTAACGTTTCGACTCTCTTTTCCAAATCAAGAATTTTTTCAATATCTTTTTCTTCACGAGTTTTATAAAGCTTAGTTTGTTCTTTGTTAACCGACTCTAACTCAGTAATTTGGAGTTTATGTAGCAGCAGTTGTTCTTCAAGTTCCGATATCTTTTCTTTTGACATATGAATTTCGTGTGTTACTTCAGAACAATATTGTTCGTTGAGCACCTTACGTTCATATACCAAACCATTAGCTATTGAAACTCGTCGATCAACTTCTTTTACATAATGACACTCTTTAAGCCTGTCTATCTCCTCGGCTAAGGATGCGTTTGCTTGCTTCAAACGTTTATTAGCCTCTTTGTTTTCATCAATTTCATGTTTTAAAGAATCAATAATAGACGCAAGCAAATCACGGTCCTCTTCCGAGTCAGTATCCTGAGTAGCATTTCCGTCATCATTACACATATGCTGTGAATCCGTAGAGATATTGCTATCCTTCGTGTCCATTACATATGTTTCATTGATGCTTTCGGGTTGCTCAGGATGTCGTCGTTCATTAGCAAACACATTATAGTTATCATGTGATGGTACCTTTTCAAGTGGCTCAGAATCATAGATGGGTCCAGAAGTATCAGCAGTCTCTGGGATCACTTCTTGAATCTTTGCCATGTATACATAATGTGCCTCCAACTCTTGATCATCGGCTTCATCATTAGTGTCATCACACCAGTCAACTTCATCTGCTGTGAGTGGAATTCCTGCTTCTTCTTTCTTACACAACAACATCTTTTCCTTGTGATATCCCGAATCCTTAACCCGTTTTGGCTTCTTACATTCCCTAGCCATGTGCCCAAATCCCTTGCAGTTGAAGCATTGAATCCCAGTCTTCTGCACAACCGGAGTGCCTACAGTATCTCTAGCCCCAACTTGATTCGACATCCTCTGATTATCATACCTAGCATCACGATCATACCTAGGTGCATGATCAACTTCCTTATATCTGGCATTGGATGATGATCTGAGGTTGTTGTTGGTAGGTTTGTAGATCTTCTTATAAGTTGTGGTGAGTAAAGACATGAGTTCTTCAATCTTCTTGTCCCTTGAAGTTTGTTCATCATCACTGTCTCCATCTGACTCGGTGTCATACTTTGGAGGTGGATTGGGGACTTGCTTTTGTTTTGTTTCTAGCAGTAGCTAGAGGTTTGGTGGATGAGCTTGATGACCTTGAGGAATGTGTAGCTGGTTGTTGACGGGGAACGAGTTTTGTTGAAGTAGCAGCCACAAAAGCAATAGAGTTAGCAGACCGTTCTGCCTTTTCAGCCCTAAGTTCATTCACTTCATTCTGATGTTGTTTCAATATATCATAAAGTTTGTGGTAAGATATAGTCTTGATATCCTCCCTTTGTTTGACCAAAGTCACAAACCTTTCCCATTCCGGTTTGAGTTGAAGTAGAAACTGAAGATTGACATGATGATTAGAGATGGTGCACTGATTTTTGACAAGCTCATTCATTATTTTGTAGAATCTCGAGTAATATGAGTCAATGGATTCACCATCTTCGGATGTGAATTTTCCAAACTCCCAAAGCAGATTAGTCTGGAGATCTTGAACATTGATCGACTCACCTTGCTTCAGTCGATGAATTGCATGCCACATTTCCATAGCATTAGGACATGCATCAACCGTGGAATAGATATCGTTATCAATCCCAGTGAGTATGTAGTTGACGGCATCAGCTTCACCTTGGAGGAGTTTCTTTTTCTCTGCAGGACATGTGTCAAAATTCTCCATAGCTCGTGTAGTTGATGAAGTACCATCCTCTGCTTGTGTGGTAAAGGATCTGAATTCAAAAACTGGAGGTGGGTTCTCAAGGCAATGACGAAGAGCGGTTCGGTTCTCCTTAGTGTCGAGAAATCTAAGGAAGCGAGATCTCCGCTGAACGTAGCAACCGGCAGTGAGCACATGTGGATTTCCATTACCACCTTGTTCCAGACGAATTTGATTGGTCGTTGCATTGTTGTTGTTGTTATTAGACATGGTGATTAGTTGTGAATGGATTACGGATCTTAGTGGATTGTTGTGATGAGGTGTGGTTGAAATTTCGTAGAGTTCCGAGAATCTTCAGTCCGATAATAAATTCCTCAGTCCGACAAAACGGTAAGCCGAAAAATTTTGTATTGCCAAATTTTGATATTGAGTTAGAAATAGCCAAAAACTAGTAGGGAAAAAATTTGAATTTACTTGACCTAAAATTTTTAACTCTTTTTTTTTTTCGTGTAAACTATGTTCCGAGACTAGTCTAGATAGTGGCTAAGTCTAATAAGTACTCAAACAAAATTTTGATGTCCATCGCAATACCCATCGCACTCTTAGATCGTACTCTTAGATCGTACTCAGATCGTAACGTTGGATCGTAGTCAGTGATCGCAACAAGTGATCGTAGTCTATGATCGCACTCCTTGATCGTACTCTGTGATCGCACTCCTTGATCGTGGCCTGGTGATCACACTCCTTGATCGTGGTGAGTGATCGCACTCTATGATCGTACTGAGTGATCGCACTCTATGATCGTAATGAGTGATCGCACTCTGTGATCGAAGTGAGTGATCGCACTCTAGGATCGTAATGAGTGATCGCACTCTGGATCGTAGTGAGTGATCGTGATATTGGATCGCAAGTAGAAACCCCCAGGGTTTATGCAATCACAACAATCAGATCGTACCAAGGAACCAAAAATACCCCTTTTCTCGGATAGTACTAGAACACAACAAATTCGAGATTTTTAGCCTAAAAATGAATCAAGTACCCAAAAATTTTGTGTTTTTAACCAAAATAACAATACCAAATCACTACCAATAGTAAGTAGATGATTTGTATCAAGAATAAACCATAAGAACACCAAAATATTTTTTGGTACGTGACTATTAGAGCAAGATAGGCACGAAAAATCAAGAACACAACACACGAATCTTCAATCACCTATCCACTATAGGCTCTTGATACCAAATGTTAATCCCATATTAATCCATAAAACAAGATTTAGAAGAGATATATAGAGAGAGAAAGAGAAGAAAGTAGAGAGGGAAACAAGAGAGATTTTGGAAGGTTAATGTTTACTAGAGAGAGAAAGTAAAAATGAACCAACACCCTCTTCCACACATGGAAGAGGGTATATATACCCTTGGCTTTAGGGCCTTGGGTTTAAGTGACTTGGGCCGGGCTTGGCTTTGTCTTGGGCTTACGCCCCTAACTTATAGAATATTAGCTTAAAGTCCAAGCCCGGTTTTCCCGACTAACCTATTACAATACAAGACCATTTACGACTAAGATGACCTATTACATTCTTGTTCGACTATATAAAATATAGGGCTAACAACATTGGTGATTGGTGAGATATTTCTTCTGTTAGTCCTTGTTATACAAAACTTTTCATATAACACTTTCTTCTTGAAGAAACTTTCTACTTCAACTTTCCTAATTTGTTCATACAAGCTTAGCTTCAGATCTCTTAGCTTTTCTTCTTGCTGAAGCTTGTATAGCTTGTCAAGTTCTTCCTGAGTGGCCACTCCAGCTCTGATCAAACGATCATTCAGAGTAAAGTCTCCTTTGTTTTTGGGTATAAGGGGAGGTGAACCACTATCAGTTTTCCCCACTTGTGGTCAGCCCTTGCATATGATCATCTTTGGCTGATGACTCCCCCTTACCCTTTACTGGGCTCTTTTTAGTGATAGGTGACTCATATACAACAGATTGTTTCTGAGCCTTCTTTTGGGCATGTTTCTAAAAGAGCTGCTGGATGGTGTTTTTCTCCCCCTCAGCAGAAGACTGCCCAGCAGCTTCTGATGACCCACCAGCAGGAAAGAAGCCACGAAGATGATCAAGAGTGGCAGTTAATAACTGACTTTTGGTTGGTTAATAAAAGGTTTTTTCTTGCAAGATCTCTCTTTGCGTTGCTCGTACCCAATTGATATATGTCGATGTTTCGTTCTCGGTATCTTCTCGAATTGATCACAGTCAAAAGTGGAATAGTTGTAATTGGTGACTAAAAAGGGGGAGCTTTGGTCTAAATCTACTAAAATGATAAGGGGAAGTAATAATAAAATTAAACTAGAAACAAGAACTGAAAATAAATCCAGAATTTATATGAAACAGTAAGTAAATACCTTTATGAAGAATAAAACTGGAAGTCTCTATTCGGAATATCTGCCCTTACTCGGAATAATTGTTATGCGGAATATAGTGCTCTACTGGGAATAATAACCTTACTCGGAAAAAGTACTCTAATGCTGAATAATTTGGCCTATGCGGAATGTTGGTTCTTACTCGGAATAATCAAGACCATGCGGAACTTTGTGCTATGAGGAATGATTATGCGGAATATTTTTGCCTACGCGGAATATAACGACTATGCTGAATAACAAACCTACTCGGAATCTTTGGAGAGATAACCCTATGCGGAATGTTTTGGGAAGATCTCTATGCGGAATATATGTGAAAGAAACCTTATGCGGAATAATTGTAAAAATAAAGCTATGCGGAATGTATTTTGAAAAGAACCCTATGCGGAATAATATAACATTCCGAGTAATCAACAAAGTCAAAGAACATTCTATGCGGAATAACTTGAATTTCCGAATTACAAAAGAAATAAATCACTACTCGGAATAAATGGTTATTCCGAATAACCAAAGTAATTTTAAACCTACTCGGAATAATTGATATTCCGAGTAACCAAAAAGGGGTATAACCTTGACCCGGAATAATGAGGATTCCGAATCAACAGTTAAATAAAAACCCCTATTCGGAATGTTTCTGGACAAACACAGTAACACTTATACGAAGAACAGGGGATAGCAAAAGCTCAAATTTGACACTAAAATTTACCAAGTTTTCAATCAAAACTAAAACCAATTTCAACACTAATCATTTACCTAAGGTAATTATCGATCCAAAACAACAAAAACATAAAACCCACTTACTTTTTATAATAAAACCAATAAAATAAAACTTAAGAACTTATGAATCAAAAAGAGATGAAGAACAAGATGATGGAAAGATTAAAAGGAGACTTGTATTAATGATTTAGGATTCAAAAACAAAGTGAAAAGATTAAACTTACAAGATTGAACAAAGATGAAAACAACTCCTTAAGGGAGATGGTTCCTAAGAACTAGGAAAGAAAAATAACTGAAAAAGAACTAGTGGAGTCTTGAATGGGAGGAGTATATATAGGCTTCTCCCTTGGTTGGTGAATGGGCTTTCTTCCTTTCTTTTTGTCTTCTCATCTTTTCAGAAAAGTTGACGTTTTCGATTTCGATTCGGGATTTGTCGACGAATAATTTCAACTCGTCTTTTAATTTCTTCATTTAATAGACTTGAGTTTCTTCGACATAGGTAAATCTTCCGTCTTTGGTCCTTTTCTTTGATAAATCTTCAAATAGCCCCATTGACTTCAAATCTTTTGCACCTCTTGGACTATAGACTTCATCTTTTCGTCTTTTTCCTCGATAAAACCCGTGCAATCCCATGTTTTCTCCAATATTTATCCGGTCGGCTCTGAAAACACAACAAACACACAAACCACGCATAATTCCAAACAAATGACATTAAATACGCGTTTTGGTCTTGTTTTAGCAAGAAATAAGTGGTAAAAGGATGGGTGTTTTCACACCTATCAAATCCCCTACACTTAACCATTGCCATGCCCTCATGCAATGCTTAGTGATAAAGCAAATTTACATTTTTCTCATAATTAATCAACCTTGGCTTTATTAACATACTACTAAACAAAAATTATAGTACTAAGAGAAATTAAAATTTTAAAATAAACTAAAGGATAAAAAACCATTTTCACTTGGAAATAGCTTCATGGAAATAACTTGCAAAGAGATCAAGGACTTACATTAGGGCTTTGGTGCTGCGAAGATTTATCATCCTCAAGTTTCACGTTCCCCAAACTAAGCTTAAAAACGAGATCATTGTTATTATAAGTTCGCAATTCAAACACTTACACACATGGCTTAATTAAATGCTTAAACTCCCTTATTCCTAGGTGTATCTCTTATATTTTATTTTTGTCTTAGAATGATCATGAAGATGCATTTTTGGACTTATTTCGATAGTTTATTTAGGCTGAAAGCAAAGTAGGACGATTTGATCAATAGTTAGCTAAAGGACAAAATCTCTTAAAACTGCTTCTCGGGATATCAAAAAGTTCATATCTTGGCATAACTCGGTTCACGATTTAAGACCTTTCTCGGGCCGATATTTGGCATGTACTTCATACTTCATATCTTTGAGAGACGTTCTTGAGATAATGGTCTTCTCTTCGTTAATAGAGTTTCTTCACTTGGAGACTTTTGAGGGGTACTCCAACTTTGTTGACCACGACTTCATGATTATTTCTTCAATATCTAATTGGGATTTTGAGATGCAACGATCCGCCTCTTTTTCGGACTTGGATCTATTTATCCTCATACCTTGTTAGGGTCTTTTCGGATAGACTTCTCCATGATCTTTATGGGAGTTGATTGCTTTTCGTCGTGAGTCTTGATCCTTCATATCGATTTTGGGAATAATGCTTTTCACATCACCTTGAATCTTTAGCAATAAAATGGAATCCTCATGCCTTGTTAGGGCCTTTTTGGACTCGCCAATCTTCGCGCCCCGCTTCATAAGTTATGCCTTGGCTATGAACTCTTATCATTACCGAGCAACTTTTAAACGATCTTGGGCTAGAAGCTAAGTAACCTTTCAAATCGTACGACCTTACTTATTGCAGATAAATTATTAGCAAGTGATGGGAGAATAGGCAAATAATTACACCAAGTGAGCTTGTGCAAGAATACCGACTTATAATTGACTCTATCATTTCTCGTCCTCCACAATTTAAAATCTCAAGTAATGAGACTCGTGGATGCTTAGCCTAATAAACCAATTAAGGTCTACATGGTTAAGGATACTAGCTAGAATAAACTCGGATAAGTCTATTCGGGTTGAGTCAAAATAATCGCAACGGGCCTAATATGTAAAAGATTTCAAAACTAGCTACACCATTTTATTAATATCTTTGAATTTATTGCGGGATATATACATATGAAAGCAACGATAAAAAATTTAAAAATTACGACAAAATGGCCAAAGTTAATTAATAATTTGAAAAATGTTTAAAAAGATGATTTTCCGGTTAAATGAAGGCATTTTCATGGAAAAGTCCACTTAAAACTACGATAGAAGTCTCCCCTACACTTAAGATAAACATTGTCCTCAATGTTTAAGCATGTGGGAAAAATCTCCCCTACACTTATGACATTGTGCACGTTGGTTAAATCAAGCTAAGGAAGAGACGATTAAAGTGATCAATTTCGAATGTGAGTATGAAGACAATTGAATCACGATAGTTGAGAGATAGAACCGGTATTGTGGATAACATGGGAGCACGGTTCTTCAAAGATTCCAAGAGTGCAATTATCCCTGTAATCACATCACCATCCAAAAACAAGCAACCTATATAGCTCCCCCTACACTTAGGATGAAAAACGGGAAAGGGGGATAGATACTCGGGTTGCCTCCCAAGGAGCGCTTGTTTTTGTTCACCGAGTCGCGAGCCTGACTCGGTCCCGAACTAATTCAAGGGAAACATGGTGAGGGATGGAATCATCTCTTGAGAGATGTCCTCACCAAAGTACAATTTCAAACGCTGGCCATTCACCTTGAAGTTGGGCCCATTTGGCTGAGAAAGCTCAATGGTTCCATAGGGAAAGTCATTGGCGATGGTGAATGGACCAGACCAGCGGCTCTTCAACTTGCCTGAGAAGATCTTCAACCGAGAGTTAAAGAGTAAGACTTGATCACCAGCGTGAAACTCTCGGTTCTTGATTTTAGCATCGTGGATAATCTTGGTCTTCTCCTTGTAGATCAATGAGTTCTCGTAAGCTTGATTCCTCAATTCTTGTAGCTCGTTGAGTTGAATCTTGCGAAAATCACCGGCTTTGTTGATGTCGAAGTTAGCCCACTTCAAGGCCCAATATGCCTTATGTTCCAGCTCGATAGGGAGGTGGCAAGCTTTCCCGTACACAAGACGATAAGGTGTACAACCAATCGGCGTCTTATAGGCGGTACGGAAAGCCCACAGAGCATCATCAAGTTTATCGGCCCACGAGACACGATGCTCTCCCACAGTACGTTCCAAAATTCTCTTCAATCCACGGTTGGATATCTCGGCTTGACCGTTGGTTTGAGGATGATAAGCAGTGGAAAGACGGTGATTGACACCATACTTAGCCATGACTCTTGCAAATTGATCGTTGCAAAAATGAGTCCCGCGGTCACTGATAATAGCACGAGGAACACCGAAACGAGCAAACAGTTGTTTCAAGAAATTACAAACCACCCTCGCGTCGTTAGTGGGTAAAGCTTTGGCTTCAACCCATTTAGAAACGTAGTCGACAGCGACAAGGATGTATTTGTTGCCTTTAGAAGAAGGGAATGGCCCCATAAAGTCGATGCCCCATACATCAAAGATTTCACATTCTTGTATGAAATTTTAAGGCATCTCATCTTTATGTGTGATCTTGCCTTGTTTTTGGCAAGCATCACAATGTTTAACCATCTCGTGAGCATCACGGTAAATGGTGGGCAAATAGAATCCCGAATCAAACACTTTTTTGGCGGTGTAGTTGGGACCAAAGTGACCACCGGTGGGTCCTTTGTGGCAAGCCTGGAGAATGTCCAAAGCGGCCGGTCCGTCAACACATCGGCGAATAATTAAGTCAGCGCATTGTTTGAATAGAAAAGGGTCATCCCAAAAGTAAGTCTTAACATCGTTCAAGAACTTTTTCTTTTGTTGGGATGTTAACCCTTGGATGAGAACACCACCCGCTAAGTAGTTTGCAATATCGGCAAACCACGGGGTGCCATCAAGATTGAGATTTATAGACATTAAGGTCTCAAGGGGGAAGGAGTCATTGATCTCTTTGTTCGGATGATCCCCTTGATATGGATCCTCAAGTCTGCTCAGATGATCCGCGGCTAGGTTTTCAGCACCCTTCTTGTCACGAATTTCAATATTGAATTCTTGAAGGAGTAAAACCCAGCGGAGAAGTCTTGGCTTAGAGTCGTGTTTAGTCATCAAGTACTTCAACGCGGAATGGTCCGTGTATACGATGGTGGTGGATAAAACAAGATAGGGGCGGAATTTTTCAAAAGCATAGACAACAGCTAAAAGCTCTTTTTCGGTTGTCGTATAATGTAATTGAGCCCCCGTCATTGTTTGCTAGCATAGTGGATTGGTTGGAAATGTTTGTTGATCCTTTGTCCCAAAACCGCACCAATAGCGAAGTCGCTAGCATCGCACATCAATTCAAAGGGTAGCTCCCAATTAGGGGTAACCAAGACCGATGCCTTAGTTAGCTTATCCTTAAGAAGATTGAAGGCTTCGAGACACTCTTTAGAAAAGATAAAAGGAGTATCTTTTTCCAAGAGGTGGGTCATCGGGCGAGAGATTTTAGAGAAATCCTGAATGAATCGACGATAGAAGCCCGCATAACCCAGAAAACTTCTCACACCCTTCACGGTTGAAGGTGGAGGTAATTTGGCTATGACATCTACTTTAGCACGGTCGACTTCAAGACCGGCATTAGAGATTTTGTGTCCTAGCACAAGGCCTTCTTTTACCATAAAATGGCATTTTTCCCAATTCAGAACAAGGCGAGTGTCTTCGCACCGCTTAAGCATACGTTCCAAATTGGCAAGGCAAGAAGAAAAGGAATCCCCAAAGACTGAGAAATCATCCATGAAGACTTCCATGGTTTGCTCAACCATGTCATGGAAGATAGCCAACATGCACCTTTGGAAAGTCCCGGGGGCATTGCATAAGCTAAAAGGCATTCTTTTATAAGCAAAGGTGCCATAGGGACAAGTGAATGTTGTCTTTTCTTGATCTTGGGGATCGATGGGTATTTGGAAATAACCCGAGAAACCATCAAGAAAGCAGTAATATTCATTACCCGCTAAACGTTCAAGCATTTGGTCCATAAAAGGTAGGGGAAATGATCCTTTCTTGTGGCATCATTGAGTTTGCGGTAGTCTATACAAACTCTCCACCCAGTAACGAGACGGGTAGGAATCAACTCGTTGTTTGCATTGGGCACAACGGTAATTCCGCCTTTCTTAGGCACACGATGGACTGGACTAACCCATGGTGAATCCGAAATAGGGTAAATCATACCCGCATCAAGAAGTTTGATAACCTCTTTTTTGATGACTTCATGGATTTTTGGATTCACCCTTCGTTGGCTTTGAATAGTGGGCTTAAAGTCGTCCTCCATGAGAATTTTGTGTGTGCAGAAGTGAGGATCAATTCCGCGAATGTCGGAGATTTTCCAAGCGATAGCTCTTTTATGCTTCTTCAACACGGCGACAAGTCGGGCTTTTTCTTCTTCTTTCAGGTCCTTCGCGATGATGACCGATAACTTCTCGTTGTCTTCAAGGAAAACGTACTCAAGATGAGGAGGTAGGTCCTTAAGCTCAAGAGTGGGAGGATCCTCAATAGATGGTGTAACTAACGATGGATCATCATTAGTCACCTCTTTATGAGAGGGAGGAGGAAACGGGTCTTCATTGAGAAGTCTCTCAATAGTACGAATGTCTTCATCCCAATCAGTGGAAGAATCATCATACTTAATATCGAGAGGACCCAAGCTAGCTTCGAAATCATCCAAGTCACTTTCTCCAAAAGGAGTCAATGCCGGAGCAATTGAGGCAACGGTCTCAACATTGGGTAGAGAAGAGAGAGTACTTTTGCAAGCATCATGAAAATGTTCTTCACAAGCCTCATCGAGAACATCAATAGCATTAACAATCTCATATGAATAAGGTTGCTTAGAAATCTTACCCATGTTGAAGACAATTTTGTCGTCACCAACTCTCATGATTATTTCGCCCGCGGCTACATCAATGAGAGTGCGACCGGTCCTCAGGAATGGACGTCCAACGATTAATGGAACACAAGGATCCATCTCGTAGTCAACGACAACAAAATCCGCCGGGAAGGTGAATTTGTCAACGCCAACAAAGACATCTTCGGCTATCCCCACTGGATAAGCAACCGTACGGTTGGCTAATTCCAAAGTCATTTTAGTGGGGACTAGCTCGGGGAGAGATAATTGCTTCCAAACACTTAAAAGCATTAAGTTTATACTGGCACCTAGATCGGCTAGGGCCATGCAATTCTCTACTCCCGGGAAGTTGCAAGGAATCAAGAAGCGACCCGGATCACCAAGTTTGGTGGGAAATTTCCTTAAGAGCACTGCGGAGCAGTTCTCATTAAGTTGGGTCTGAGTGATGTCAAGAAGCTTTTCCTTATCGCTTAGAAGATCTTTAAACATCTTAGCGTATTTGGGCATGTGAGCGAGAGCCTCGGCAAAGGAGATGTTAAAATTCAATTGCTTAAACATTTTGAGAAAATTTGAAACCTGAATATCATCCTTGCTCTTTTGCTTCTCTTTCCTCAACCTTGAAGGATAAGTTATATTGGATGAAGAAGAAGGCTTTAAGGGAATAGGATCACTCACAACCACGGGTGGTGGGGAAGTGGGGATAGAAGGTGAAGGAGGTGAAGAAAGTTGCTCTTGTTCCTTGTTCACAATCACGGGTGGAGGTGTAGGAAGCTCGGGTTCCATATAACCTTTTCCACTACGAGTGGTGATTGCTTTCATCTCCCCTCTTGGATTCGCAACGGTGTTACTCGGAAGAGTACCCGAAGGAGAGGGTTGATTACCTTGGATGAGCGAACCAATCATATCACGAAGGTGAACCGCTTGATTATTAAAAGAGTCTCTCATGTTTGCATTAATTTCATTGCTGTGTTTGGCCATATCATTCCTTAGCTCGGCTCGAATATCTCTTCCTTGTTTCACCATGTCATTCTTCAAGTTGACAAATTGACTCTGAAGATTCGTCACCATCTCACGATTAGTCTTCATGAACGTCTCGACGTCTTGGTTTACTGCTATCGGTTGATTGAGAAGTGGAGCTTGGTAAGCTTGAGAATTTCCTTGAGTTGGGTATGGGTTTCTTTGGGATTGATATTGATTTTGAGCACGAGGTTGAGATTGGTTGTTTCGGTTATAGCTTTGTTGTTGGTTTTGGTTATGAGGAGGGAAACCGGGTGGAGCAAGATAATTGTTGGAACGATAACTTAGCAAGCTACGGTCTCCTTGAGGGCGAGCTTGATAGCCTCCCGTGGGATAAGTACCGTATGCTGCGTTAACGTTTTCAGAATAATTGCCTTGAGTAGAAGGACAATCATTATAAGAATGAGGACCACCACATGTGTCACAAGAAATAGCAACGGCTTTAGCTTGTTGAAAGTGATTTGTGGCCATGGTCATGAAATTCTTGTTCATCTCAGCGAGTTGTCGAGAAATTTCAGTCATCTCAGGATTGGAAGTAGTAGAAGAAACATTGACTCTCGAGTTAGATCTTGAGGATGCGGATGAATCCCAATTCTTGTGGTGAGTAGTCATGTTTTCAATCAACTCTCGACACTCCTCCGGTCTCCTTTTCATAAAAGTACCACCGGCGGCGGCATTGATCGTGTCACGATCACGAAAAGTGAGACCATTGTAGAAGGTATCAATGAGAGTGACGTGGAGCACATTGTGATTAGGACAGCGGTCGATCAAATCATTGTATCGTTCCCAAGCATCAAAAAGCGATTCATCATTGTCTTGCATGAATCCACTAATTTGGTTACGAAGGCTCGTGACCATGGATGGTGGGAAGTAGCGCGATAAAAAGCGTTGAGTCATGTCGTCCCAAGTATGAATAGAGTTCTTTGGTAGATGGTCAAACCATTTTTCGGCATGGTGAGAAAGCGAGTGGGGAAAGAGTTGAAGTCGAAGGTCATCCATAGAAACACCGGGGGACTTCATGCTCTGGGTTATGGTAATGAATTTGTCGAGGTGTTTGTTGGCATCATCATCCGGAATTCCGTGAAATGGGTTAGTTTGCACTTGCTGGATCATGTGATGCTTCAACGAAAACTCCTGAGCCGTGATATGCATCGGTGCAATCGGGCCTCCACGTCCGTTCATCGTGGGTTGACATAGCTCCTCCATGGTTCGAAGGTCGGGTAAGGGTGGATTATTCATGTTTTGGTGGGGTGGATGATTATTGTTGTTGTTGTTGTTTGGGAGGGGTGGATTATTATTGTTGTTGTTGTGTACACCGGCCATGTCTAATTGTTCGAGAGTCTCGGGCTCTGAATAAGACGTTGATCGAGTACGCATACACTAAAAAGAAAATGCAAGAGAAAATATTTTTGGTTTTTATAGGTTTTTTTTAATGTTTTTGTATTTTTGAAAATTTTATATTTTTATGGGTTTTTTGAAAATTTTTGTGCTTGAAAATAACGTTCCCGAAAGAACGGATCCCAAAATCCAATTTTTCTCACAAGAAACCGTTGATCCTTACGAAAAGAGCCGGCAGCGGCGCCATTTTAATAACTGACTTTTGGTTGGTTAATAAAAGGTTTTTGCTTGCAAGATCTCTCTTTGCGTTGCTCGTACCCAATTGATATATCTCGATGTTTCGTTCTCGGTATCTTCTCGAATTGATCACGGTCAAAAGTGGAATAGTTGTAATTGGTGACTAAAAAGAGGGAGCATTGGTCTAAATCTACTAAAATGATAAGGGGAAGTAATAATAAAATTAAACTAGAAACAAGAACTGAAAATAAATCCAGAATTTATATGAAACAGTAAGTAAATACCTTTATGAAGAATAAAACTAGAAGTCTCTATTCGGAATATCTGACTTTACTCGGAATAATTGTTATGCAGAATATAGTGCTCTACTCGGAATAATAACCTTACTCGGAAAAAGTACTCCAATGCTGAATAATTTGGCCTATGCGGAATGTTGGTTCTTACTCGGAATAATCAAGACCATGCGGAACTTTGTGCTATGCGGAATGATTATGCGGAATATTTTTGCCAACGCGGAATATAACGACTATGCTGAATAACAAACCTACTCGGAATCTTTGGAGAGATAACCCTATGCAGAATGTTTTGGGAAGATCTCTATGCGGAATAATTGTGAAAGAAACCTTATGCGGAATAATTGTAAAAATAAAGCTATGCGGAATGTATTTTGAAAAGAACCCTATGCGGAATAATATAACATTCCGAGTAATCAACAAAGTCAAAGAACGTTCTATGCGGAATAACTTGAATTTCCGAATTACAAAAGAAATAAATCACTACTCGGAATAAATGGTTATTCCGAATAACCAATGTAATTTTAAACCTACTCGGAATAATTGATATTCCGAGTAACCAAAAAGGGGTATAACCTTGACCCGGAATAATGAGGATTCCGAATCAACAATTAAATCAAAACCCCTATTCGGAATGTTTCTGGACAAACACAGTAACACTTATACGAAGAACAGGGGATAGCAAAAGCTCGAATTTGACACTATAATTTACCAAGTTTTCAATCAAAACTAAAACCAATTTCAACACTAATCATTTACCTAAGGTAATTATCGATCCAAAACAACAAAAACATAAAACCCACTTACTTTTTATAATCAAACCAATAAAATAAAACTTAAGAACTTATGAATCAAAAAGAGATGAAGAACAAGATGATGTAAAGATTAAAAGGAGACTTGTATTAATGATTTAGGATTCAAAAACAAAGTGAAAAGATTAAACTTACAAGATTGAACAAAGATGAAAACCACTCCTTAAGGGAGATGGTTCCTAAGAACTAGGAAAGAAAAATAACTGAAAAAGAACTAGTGGAGTCTTGAATGGGAGGAGTATATATAGGCTTCTCCCTTGGTTGGTGAATGGGCTTTCTTCCTTTCTTTTTGTCTTCTCATCTTTTCAGAAAAGTTGACGTTTTTGATTTCGATTCGGGATTTGTCGACGAATAATTTCAACTCGTCTTTTAATTTCTTCATTTAATAGACTTGAGTTTCTTAGACATAGGTAAATCTTCCGTCTTTGGTCCTTTTCTTCGATAAATCTTCAAATAGCCCCATTGACTTCAAATCTTTTGCACCTCTTGGACTATAGACTTCATCTTTTCGTCTTTTTCCTTGATAAAACCCATGCAATCCCATGATTTCTCCAATATTTATCCGGTCGGCTCTGAAAACACAACAAACACACAAACCACGCATAATTCCAAACAAATGACATTAAATACGCGTTTTGGTCTTGTTTTAGGAAGAAATAAGTGGTAAAAGGATGGGTGTTTTCACACCTATCAGCAGTTACCTTGGCCAGCATGGCTGGAACAGTGTCAAGGGCATGTAGTTTCTGCTAAACCTCATCAGATATGGTCAACTTTTGTTTCTCCAACAACGCCACTCTATCTTTGATTTTTGACACAGAATCACACAAAGTATTAACTTGGCCAGGAACTGGTGTAAATTCTGGTGGAAACTCCATGGAAGCACCGTTGATGGACTCCATAAGAGAGGACATCTCTTGCTTTAAGGAAGTGGTGGTTGCCACATCTTGGACTAACGGCTTCAAAGCAGCAAGGATGACATCCTTGATTTGTTCAGTAGAAGGAGGAATTGGTCTTGCTTTGAGAGTTGAAATTTCAGTGTCAGCAAGCACCTTTTTTTTCCTTCAGTCTGGCCACCTGTAATTGATGAATCAACACTTGATTTGTTAATTATTTTACCTGTTCAGTTCTGGGGGAAGGTGGCTTTTGTGTTGCATCAGCAGTCTTTTCATCACTGTCATCTAGATTGACGGGAATTCTTTCACTGAACCCTAGTTCTTTTTCCAAATCATCCCTAGACATGCTGACAACAAATGTATGCAAGTGTCCCACCTTGGCTCCAGTGGTGAGATTCACTTCCTTGGGAATCTTCTGAGCATCATCTTTAGTGTGTGGATCAGTTTCAACCCCTTCGCCACTAGGGTTGGTTTGACCTGATGGATCCTGAGAAAGAGTCCCTGATAAGTTTAGATCAATGATAATGTTTTTGGTTCCTTCAGTAGAACCCTGTTGTGGGGGAGATACATCATTTGAAACAGATAGGCCAGGGTCAACATCAGCTGTTGGATTTGCTAACACATCATTCCATGATGTAGACTCAGAGTGATAAGTGATAGAAGTTGGTAATGAAGTATGACTTGTATTCAGAATGAAAGTACTTACCAATGCTGACTCCACACTACTGAGCTGAGGGTGAGCTCCATCTTCACCCTTCTCTCCTAAAGAAGTTGAGAGAGGGGTTGCCTTCTGGGCCTCTTTATGCATGTCACCTCCAACAGAGACTAAAGGTGACGGCTGGCTGGGGTTCTTGTCCTTGCCAGGGACTTAGTCTTTTTCAAAGCATGGCCTTGGGAATCATCATCAATCTTCTTTGAGGAAGATTGTGTGAGGGTTTTCCTCTTTCTGGACTCACGTCTAACCTTTTTGATATTAATTGACGTTTGCTTCTAACTAGGTCTAGATGAAGCTCCAGGCTTTTTGCCTTTTAGATCCCCTTCTCCAATTGGAGAAGTGTATTTGGGAGCTTTGTACACTACTGGACCATCTGCTGAGCAGATGTCCAGCATGGGTTGTGTAATAGGAGGATCAATGGTGCTGACTGGAATGTTCTAGCGAGTGAGATCAAAGGTCTTAAAATTTAGATTCTCTCCATTGATTTTTGAAAAGTCATTTCCAAGATGGCCAGCAAAGAGGAGAGATAGAAATCTGGTGTAAACAACATTTTTCTCTCTAGTCTTTTTCTCCAGCTTCCCATGGAGATCTTCAAAAATAAGCCTCCCAAAATCAGCTTTAACATCCTTGACCAGACAGTATAAAATAATAGCATCTTTTTTATTGATCTGGTCAAGGCCTCCAGTTTCCCCCCCAAACATTCAATAAGAATGAACATCAACAATTTCCATCTTGGTGGCAAAGCACATCTTTTTAACCCCCCCTTTTCAGTAATCTCTTCAGTATACCCAAGAAATTTTTGACAACCATAAAATCATCAGGTATAGCTTCATAGTCATTAGGGTTTTCCAAATAATCTAAACCCAAAACCTTTCTAAATAACTTTAACCCAAATCTGCCATGAATCCCAACCATGGTAGAATCAAACCCAATGGACTTCTTGTTGTTAGAAGCCTCTGTTGTGAACCAAAATTCTTTTAGTACATTTTGAAACATCATCCCAGGATCCTCAAATAAAGCATACCTTAAAACACTTTTGGATAGATAAGTCAAAACTTGTTCCCCAGGAACAGACTTAATTGATTTAGGTTTGAGTAAGGTGATGTTGTTGGGTTTGAAAAATCTTTCATCAATAGGATAGTTAACATGAGTGGATGGGTTGAGAGTGACCTTAGCAATCTTTGGAGTGGAAGATGATTCAGCCATTGATGTTTCTGTGCGTGTTTTGAAAGAGAGAGAGTTTGTGTGTGTTTTTTTGATGAAAAGATTTGTAAGCGTGGAATGAAATCTAATTGTTAGGGATTATAAAAACTTTAACTGATTTGTAAAAAGTTTTTAAAACCATTTGAAAAAATTATAAATCTTTTAGGGTTTCTTTTGAACATTTGGCACATACTTTCTCATTAATGTTCTACAAAAAGGTTTGATTTTCTATTGCTTTGAACAGTGAAACGTCCCATGTGTCAGGGAGTTGTTGACTGTGGATGGAGACGTTTGAAATTTCCTTAATTAACAAATGACACCTTTTTGAAAGAATGTTTGTTTTATTCACAAGAAAAATTCAAAGCCATTAACTCTTTTGAATCACATGATTGATTGGTTTTAAATGCTGTTGCTCAGATATGCTGAAGCTGGGCAATACTTGAGAGCTTCAGTGCGTCAGATGAGGCGAAAAAACCCCATATACATGTTCACATAAGTGGACAAGACATATGACATTGCACGCTCCTCTACTCAGGCCTAACTACTCAGTTGTATTAAAATTTTGTTTAGCATTGCTGAAGGAACTTTTTGATGACTGGTGATCATTTGTTCAGCTTTAGTGAATCAGATAAGGAGACAAAACATCATATACACAATCACATAAAGTGAGATAGACACATGACATTGCACACTCCTTTACTCAGACACTGCTACTAAACATTAATCAAAATCTTTTATGAAATGCCGAACCTTCAAGCTTCTTCAGTGAATGCTGAAGGTTTAGTTTTTGTATCATCAATGTTCAGCATACCAAGCTCCATTATCAATCTTTTGAAAGTTGTTTCATCCAGTGGTTTGTTGAAGATATTAGCCAATTGGTATTGAGTAGGGATGAAATGCATTTCAATGTCCCCTTTCACAATGTGATCTCTGATAAAGTGATATCTGATATCAATGTGTTTTGTTCTTGAGTGGAGGACTAGATTGTTGGATATTGCAATAGCACTAGTGTTATCACAAAAGATTGGTACCTTTTCATATTCTATGTCATAATCAGCCAGTTGGCTTTTCATCCAAAGAACATTGGTACAACATCCAGCAGTTGCCACATATTCAGCTTCTGCTAAAGACATGGCAACTGTTTTTTGCTTTTTAGTACTCCAACACACAAGTTTGCCACCTAGCAATTGGCAGGCACCAGAAGTGCTTTTTCTGTCCAAATTGTATCCAGCATAGTCAGAATCTGAATACCCCTTGAGATCAAAACCTAAGGATTTGGGGTACCAAAGACCTAGACTAGGTGTACCTTTTAGGTATCTGAAGATTCTCTTTACAGTACTAAGGTGGGATTCCTTTGGATTTTCTTGGTATCTTGCACAAAGGCATGTAGAGAATTGAATGTCAGGTCTGCTTGTAGTTAAGTACATGAGTGACCCAATTATACCTCTATACTGAGTCTCGTTGACTGATTGTCCATTGAGATCAGGTCCTAAGTTGTTAGGGGGTACCATTGGAGTCTTCACTGAAGCACAATTGATATCATACTTCTTCAGCAGATCCATGACATATTTTTCTTGATTGATGGAGATGTCTTGGTCAGATTGTTTAATCTGAAGACCAAGGAAGTATGTGAGTTCTCCATCATACTCATCTCAAACTTGCTGGTCATAAGCTTGGCAAATTGTTTGCAAAGTTTCAAGCTTGTAGAACCAAAGATTATGTCATCTACATAAATTTGTACCAGAATGGTGTCAGTTTTAGATTTATAGATAAACAAGGTGCTATCTATTTTTCCTCTGACAAGTTTATGTTCAATAAGAAATGTAGAGAGAGTTTCATACCATGCTCTTGGAGCTTGCTTCAGTCCATACAAAGCTTAAAGCTTGTAGACATGATTTGGGTATTTACTACTCTTAAAGCCAGGAGGCTGAGTAACATAAACTTCTTCTTTAAGGTCACCATTTACGAATGCACTTTTGACATCCATTTGGTAGATTATGAAGTTCATGTAAGTGGAATAGGCAAGGAAGATTCTTATGGCTTCCATACGTGCAACTGGAGCAAAGGTTTGATCAAAATCAACACCAGGCTCTTGATTGAATCCTTGGGCCACCAGCCTAGCTTTATTTTTGGTCACTGCGTTGGTTTCATCTCTTTTGAGCTTGTAAACCCATTTGGTGCCAGTGGTTGATTTACAATATACAAAAGAGGGACCAATTTCTAGACTTTGTTTCTTTCAAATTGATTGAGTTCTTCTTGCATGTCATCCACCCATCCAGGGTGTGTGAGTGCTTCAGAAACCTTTGTAGGTTCAATTTCTGAGAGAAAATTTGCATAGAGGCATTCTCCAGATGAAGCAGCACTCAGTTTCTTTGCCATAGATCTAGTGACTCTACCTTCACTAGGATTGCCTATTATGTTCACCAGCTGTATGTGACTATTTTTAGTCCAAGATATTTGTGGAGCTGGAGAATAGGCACTGGTATCATGATTAGAGCTAGAGCTTGGAAGTCCATGACACGGACTTGGACTTGGATTATCTCTAGTGTCTATTGAAGGATATTTAGTGGACAAAGGTTCAATCAATGGAGGGCTTCCTTCTTGGTCAGAAGCAACACAACCATGTCCTAATTCCCTAGAGATGGTAGGAGAGTTTTGAGCAAGGGGCTCAGATTGTTCATCAGCAGCTTCATATGATTGATCATTTTGATCATGTGTGTAAGCATGCTGATTGTTTTGAGACTGACCATTTTGGTCATTTGTGTTGCCTTGCTGATCATTTTGATCATTTTAAGACTGATCATTATTTGATTGACAACCATCAGTATGTGATACTGAAGGATTTACTTTTGTAGGACTTGTCATATCTTCAAATGGATCGATATGAGGGACTGAGTTGCTTGTTTGATATCTTTGAGAAGGCTCATAATGTTGAAATTCATCAGATGGATAATTGTGACATTCATGAATATTAAGTTCATCATCTGATGGATTTGTAAATGTGAGAGCTTCAGAACTTTCATTGAATGTGATGTGATAGGTTTCTTCAATACATTGTCTTCTTGTGTTGAAGACTCTGTATGCTTTAGATACTAGAGAGTATCTAAGGAAGTAACCATCATCAGATTTTTCATCAAACTTCCAAGGTGATCCTTGTGATTATGAAGAATACTGGACACCCAAACACATGTAAGAATGAGATGTTTGGAATTCTCCCCCTGAAGACTTCATAGGGAGTCTTCATGTGTCACTTCACAATAATGGATCTATTTTGAGTGTAGCAAGCAGTGGCTACAACATCAGTCCAAAAGTGCTTAGAGAGAGCAGATCCAGCAAGCATTATTCTTGCTGCTTCAATCAAAGTTCTATTCCTTCTTTCAGCCACACCATTTTGTTCAGGTATGTAAGGAGATGAGAAATTTTGAGAAATTCCTTTGTCATCACAGAATTTGATCAGTGTTTGATTTCTGAATTCAGCGCCATTGTCAGTTCTGAGTTGTTTGACATGAGTGTCATTTTGATTTTCAACTCTTTTGATGAAAGACATAATGGCATCTGGTGCATGGCTTTTCTTTGTCAGAAAATAACCCAGGTGTACCTAGAGTACTCATCAACAATAACAAGTGTATATTTTTCATGACAAATGGCCCTAGGTGATACTGGGCCAAATAAGTCCATGTGAAGCAAATGAAGACTTTCTTTGATTGAGAAAGTTTGCTTTGTTTTGAAACTGGCCCTATGGTGCTTCCCTTTTTCACATGTTGAGCATGGTTTGTCCTTGGAATAGACAAGTGAAGGAAGACCAATAACAAGATTTTGTTTTGCCAGCAGAGTTATTGTTTTGAAATTGATATGTGAGAGCCTCTTATGCCAAAGCCAATTGGTAATATTGGAAGCTTTAGCAAAGAAGCATGTATCCTGAGTAGAGTTCATGTTCATGACATAAACATCTTTGACTCTGGGAGCAATCATCACAATTTCATGATTGGAGGTGAAGATTGTACTTTTTGTCATCAAACAGCACATGATACTTTGCATCACAAAGTTGACTTATACTGATGAGGTTGTGCTTCAATCCGTTGACATATGCTACCATTGAGAAAACTATACCATTGCATTTTACTGAACCAAATCCTTCGGTAGTAGCTGATGAGTTATCACTATAAACAACTTTAGGACCTTGTTCCTCCTTATACTTGTTCATATAACTTATGGTGCCAGTCATATGCCTTGAGCAGCCACTATCTAGGTACCAAATAGGCTTCCTGAGATCACACTACACAAGTTAAGGAAATGGTCAGTTTTGTTTTGAAACCCACCTTTGTTGGGTGGGGGTTTTAGATCTAGAAGGTGCTCTTGATCTGAAGGGTCCTCTAGTAGAGGGTATGTGTGATTGCTCAGAAGAAGAAGAGGTCTGAACAGCTTTTTCTTTCTTAGCCTGGAGGGCTTCACCTCTTTTGAACCACTCTATATGGTTGTGATCAGATGTAGTGTGGACATCGCTTCCACAAGTCTCACAACATTTGGTAATAGAGTTTGGGTTTTTTGGTTCAATACCTCTTCTGAGTGAGATGATTCGATTATGTCCATGAGTGTCATGGTCATAACTTCCACAAATATTACAAACAGGGTAATAGTGGCAGTCATCTGAGTGATGATTGCCCATACCACGATGAATGCATGGTGGGAAAGGCATATTTCTCCTGGATTGAGATGCTTCAGTGTTGTGAGCATCAGCACTAGTTTTGGCCAGCATATACTGAGTATGTTCACAAGAGCGATGATCATTCCTCTCATATTTAGTACAATAAATCACTCTTAAGCAAGTTTGAGTGAGATGGTTGCTTAGACCACATAACTCACAAGCCCTTTTAAATTATGTTTTGTACTTTAAATGAGGAGAGTCTGAAGGTTCATCTCTGAACCGAGTTAGTGTTTGTTTCTGCCTGAGTTACAATTTGAGATCATTGATCTCTTGCATGACAAGAGACATTCTCTTATCTTCCTCAGATCTGGCATTCTTCAGTTTATTTGTTGAAACTGAAGAGGTAGTTAGCATATGTGAACCTTCAGCAGGAGCTGAAGAGTTCTTTGAAGTGTCAATTTTGACATGTTTGGAAGAACTACCTTTGTGTGTGGTGTGTGACTTGATGTTAGACTATATAGTTTTGGGTCCAGAAGAGGGTTCAGCACCAGCCAGCTTCTCCAAAGAAGGAAGTGGGGGTACTTACTTCATTCTCCATATCATCATCTGAGTCATCCGCAGTTACTGAGGACTCAACTGGTGTTGTGTTGGGTCCACTAGATGTGAATCTTGCAACCTGTTAAGGATGGTGAACGACTTCTGTAATCACAAGTCTATTCACAGAGAGACTCCTAATGAAACGCACAATATAAGTGCGAAATACAAATACTATGAACTAGAAGAAACAGAATAACTAAACAACTTGATCCTTACTAAGGATTTCTACTATTAATATGAAATGAATGATGATGATGAAAGGTGTCTCTAACCCTTCTGCCAATGGGTTCCTTTTATACTACAAGGAAACCCTAATACTACATTAAACCAAAATGTGTAACTTCTGATATGCATATCCTTCCCTAACATATCTCATGCATATCCTAACAAACTACTAAGAATAATAATGTTTGACTTTCTACTAGACCAGGAGCACGTATTGCTCCTACTACTACTAGGACCAGGAGGAACTACATACCTCCTAGATTATCTATTACAAATATCTAATCCAGAGGTCCTAATAATCCTCCCCTAAACTTGAATTTGACTAGTTGAGTTCAAGTTTCTTGGTAGATCTTGCAAAACAGCTTGAGGATTGAAACAACAACACATACAACAACAAAAGAACCATCAGCATTGAAAACACAAAGACTGCTACAATGAGTAACACTGAGAAGCTTCTTGAAAGCTTGAAACAGATCTGCACCTTGTTGAATCTTGACAGCAACATGAGCAGATTTGATGAGCCTTTACCAAGTAGCTGCTCGCTCTTGGGCTAACTAGTCTTTGTGGTGGAATAAGCATCACCCTGGGAGACCAGAACCCTGCCCAACTCTTAGAACATAAATCAATGGTGAGTGGGGGTACCCTAATGATTTTGGGAAAATCATCACGGCCGTCAACGGATTTGATATAGATCTTTACCAGAAGCCGTACCCTTCCGGACTAGCCAACTCTTAGCAATAAAGCATCGGTCAGCTGAAAACCATATAGCTTTGAGCAAGCTATTACAGCTATCAACGGATTTGATATGAGTCTTTACCAAGAGTCATACCCTCTTGGAATAGCCACTTTTTAGTCTAGGACCAAGGCAAGTGAAAACCATCCAATTTTGGGTAAACTGGCAACCATCAACGGATTTGATAATCACACCAGAGCCGTACCCTCATGGTGAATCAACTCTTTCTTGTCTGCAAGACATGATGAGTTGAGCACCATTTGTTGTATGGACTAGATCCAACACCAGAAGTACTGCTCATAGCAACCCAAGTGTGAAAATACCAAGTGGAAAACAGTCTCATGATGGAAGAGTTTAAGCAGATATTATATGATTTACAAGTGTTGAAATTCCATCACATGTTAAAAGTATAAGCATATATTATATAAAAGTATGTGTTTTTTTCTTTAACCACTAACTAAAGTAAAATTTCAGTCACCAATCACTGTACACATTGGTGAAAAGAATGTATGTCTATAAAAAAATAGAAGAAACAAACCAATCACATACCAGAAGCAGCAACCTTGTCTGCCTGCAACCGAGCTTGAATCTCCTCAACTAAAGTAGTGGCCATGGCAGACTCGTTACCAGAAGGAGTATTAGACTCCACCAGGTGGCACTCCAACATAGCTTCCATGATAGCAATGGTCAATGGATACTCAACATCAGTAAGCATAAACACAACAACACCAGACTCAAGCTCCAATACATGAACAACACATCCATCATACAACTTCCACCTCCTTATCACCCAACGAGGTTGTTCCTTCCAAACGTCAGCATGAGGAGGATCAGGAGGGGAATCCAACATCAACTTCAAGTCTCCCCAAATTTTCAACCCAGGCGAGGTAGGAAGCTCACTTAGAGACTTAGGAATCTCAACGTCAACCAACCCATATAGCAGCATAAGATCACGACGCTCCATCCATGACAAAATACTTTGCAATCCAGACACATATCGAGCGTAGCCATCACTAGTCGTAATCTTATGAGTAAAGGTACCCACGAGAAATGGGGGATAGTCGAACCTCGCAAGCGACAATCCAGCCTTTGCCAAGGGGTAACTCAGTCTCACTATCAGAAGCGGCATCGATGAGATTAGCAGGATCCCTCTTCTCAAATGGGACAGACTTACCACGACGAGCCTTCTTCTTCCGAATAGAACGACGAGAAGTGGGGACACCAGAAGAGGATTCATCCTTAACCTTGACATTGGCAATAGCAGCAGTAGAAACAAAGTCATCAAAAACCATAGGTTCAGAAGTGGATGCAGCAACTGATGGAGTAGGAAGTGGTTTAGTCACTGGTGTGGGTGTAGGCTCCACAGCAGGAGTAACAGTGATGGGATTAATAGCAGGAGTAGGAGTAGCTTCAACAGTGGTGGTAGTATCAACATTAGAGTGAGTGGGATCAACCTTTGAAGTGGTGGTGGTGGGAACAACAATAGTAGGTGCACTAGAAGATGGAACCCCAGAAGTACCTTCTTGAACAACCGGTGAAGAAGTTGGAGCAGCAGCAGGCATAGAAGTGTGGACAACACGAGGAGGTGGCCGATAGATAGCATATTCAGGCACAGGTGTATCCCTAGGCTTGATCCTCTTGGTGTAAAGATCTTTAAGCTCATCAAAAGATAGCCTCCTCACCTGCTTCCATGTCCACCCAGTCTGATAATAAGCATCCAATTGATTATTCACATACTGTTGCATCAATCGTCTCTCCTCAGCACGTGACAGAGGTCTTTTGTGGTGTTATTCACGAAGCTGGGCAGCTAGGGCTTCCTGTTGTTTTCGCATTAATGCCATTGCTCGTTGAACACAGTTGCCTTGATTCACATCTAAACCCAACAAATCGGTGAACTGAGATTAGTCGTAAGTGAGGATTGTAATCACATTCATCTATTCATGGTTATCCCAATGCATGGCATTGTGCCTCAGCTGCTCACGTCTCTGTTGTTGCAGGGATTCATCCTCAACCACAGCTTGATGATCAAACTCTTCTTGCAATCTCTAAGCAGCCTCTTCCCCCAATCTTTCTTACTCTAATTGTCTGCGAGTTCGCTTTTTGGGAGGAGAGGGTGCATCAGTCATAGGGGCTGCCCTTGGGATCATGAGAAGGACCAGCAGTGGGAGATGAAGGACCAGCAGAGTCATCCATTGGCTTGGGACCAACAACAGCAGTAGGAATACATGAAGAACTAGGAGGAGCAGGCAGGTCATCACTTGGCTTAGCACCAAACATAGCCCTGGCCTAAATAGTCAACCCATCCTCCTCAACATCTTCATCAGAATCAGTGAGCACCACTTTCTTCCTGTGGCGCTTTAGCTACGTCTCCAACGATTTGACCCTGTTCGCCAATAGGAGCACGAAATCCCGCGTGAGTTTGCGGTGTTGGTTGAGCTCATCCTCCAATGAAACAATCTTGGCATAGTACCTGTGCATAAGAGCAAGCAAAGAAGTCAAAGTAACAGGTTCCTCAGCTTCCCCACCAAGAGGACTTGGCTTGGGGGATGCGTCATTGGGACCAGAAGCAACTGATGGGTCATCCATATGGGCATGAGAATGTGGAGCTGGGCTAGGAGGGGGAGAATCAGCAAATGGGGACTCATGTGGGCGAGAAGAAGGGGCAGCCTTCGAGGTAGATGGCACTTCTACCACCACCTCTCTAACTGGCTCCTCAACCTCCACATGAGGCACACCAGTAGCAGGGTTCTCCTCCTCCATAGCTCCCGGTACACGAATAATCAAAACATCATAACTTTTGATCCGTAATGAGTTAGAAGCTCATTAAAGCGGCAAATCGAAGCTAAAAGATTTATCTACAAGCCTATCCTATTAGTTTAATCATTTTCAAACAGTAAGATTTTCGAAAATAGCCTTTTACCCACTGGTCTAAAACACCTCTTTCAAAACCATAACAAATCATCTTTTTGACCCATTTCAATCATTCCTACACCCCTAATAACAACTTGTAATCATTCTAAACAAACCCAAACATTGCTAATCATAAGTATGATCATCCTCCTCCAAAACCCAAATCAAAAGAACACATGTATTTCAAGAAAATAATATTAAAATAATAATAACATCATAAGAGGAACCATACCATAGTTAAATAGATCAATACACCAAGAACACCCAAACCCCTCAAAAATTTCGTGGGTTTTGGGGCTGAAATCACCAAAATAAAACATTTTTCATGCTCCAATATTTCAATAGTGTGTTCCTAAACACAATCAAACACAAACCCAATGATTTAATTAGATCAAATCAATGTTTTTAACAAAATTATCAAAATCAAATCTTAAGAAAAATGTTGTTGCATGTTGGATTTTCTTGATGGAATTTACTTACAATGATGTTTTAAGGATGGGTCATTGCTTAGATTTTCCAAAAATTAAATTTTGATGGTGGTTTGATGGTAGTGGTGTTGAGCCGTGAGCTAGAGAGAAGGAAAAGGGGAGACAAAAATTTTTGGAGTGTTAAAATGAGAGTGTGTGTGAAAAAATAGTTTATATATAGTGGTGGAAGGACTAAATGTGCAATATTGGATATCTTTTGGCCTTGTTTGCCAATTAGTTAGCAAAGAGCGGGAAATGATAACTAGTCGTTTTTTTTGTAAATTTACGAGAGTCGGGTTTCGTCCCGGATTCATAAATATATTAAGTCTCGTTCAATAAAATACTTTTTCAAGGATTTAAACGCACACGAAAAGCAATAGTAAGGTTCCGACTCGACTTAATACGTATTGAAACGAAAATTCCAAAAATCTCCAATATCGAGATTATCGATAATAAAACGTAAAATTTTGGGCATCCGTCGGTATCGCGATCACTAATAGTTCTCGTCATTCGTTAAAACGTAAAACACGAGAAATAAAAATAAATACAATAAAATCATTCATATGATGAATTTGAGAATATAATATCGATACTTAATGTTTTTCTTGTCGGTTTTCATCTAAACGACATTCTTACGTTAAGTTTCAAACTATAACCTTCTCGGTTAGCCGATAACTTAAAATTCTCATTAAAGTGGACACGTAATACGTAATAGTCGAGATTAAAATAACGACCTGAAATTGGCGGATTGTCATAGGTAGGTCCTTAAGCTCAAGAGTAGGAGGATCCTCAATAGATGGTGTAACTAACGATGGATCATCATTAGTCACCTCTTTAGGAGAAGGAGGAGAAAACGGGTCTTCATTGAGAAGTTTCTCAATTGTACGAATGTCTTCATCCCAATCGGTGGGAGAATCATCATACTTAAGATCGAGAGGACCCAAGCTAGCTTTGAAATCATCCAAGTCACTTTATCCAAAAGGAGTCAATGACGGAGCAATTGAGGCAACGGTCTCAACATTGGGTAGAGAAGAAAGAGTACTTTTGCAAGCATCATGAAAGTGTTCTTCACAAGCCTCATCGAGAACATCAATAGCATTAACACTCTCATATGAATAAGGTTGCTAAGAAATCTTACCCATGTTGAAGACAATTTTATCGTCACCAACTCTCATGATTATTTCGCCCGTGGCTACATCAATAAGAGTGCGACCGGTCCTCAAGAAGGGACGTCCAACGATTAATGGAACACGAGGATCCATATCGTAGTCAACAAAATCCGCCGAGAAGGTGAATTTGTCAACGCCAACGAAGACGTCTTCGGCTATCCCTACTGGATAAGCAACCGTACGGTTGGCTAATTTCAAAGTCATTTTGGTGGGGACTAGCTCGGGGAGAGATAATTGCTTCCAAACACTTAAAGGCATTAAGTTTATACTGGAACCTAGATCGGCCACGGCCATGCAATTCTCTACTCCCGGGAAGTTGCAAGGAATTATGAAGCGACCCGGATCACCAAGTTTGGTAGTCAATTTCCTTAAGAGAACGGCGGAGCAATTCTCATTTAGTTGGGTCTGAGCAATGTCAAGAAGCTTCTCCTTGTCACTAAGAAGATCTTTAAACATCTTCGCGTATTTAGGCATGTGAGCGAGAGCCTCGGCAAAGGAGAAGTTAAAATTCAATTGTTTAAACATTTTAAGAAAGTTTGAAACTTGAATATCATCCTTGCTCTTTTGCTTCTCTTTCCTCAACCTTGAAGGATAAGGTATATCAGATGAAGAAGAAGTCTTTAGGGGAGTAGGATCACTCACAACCGCGGGTGGTGGGGGAATGGAGGTAGAAGGCAAAGGAGGTGAGAAAAGTTGCTCTTTTTCCTTGTTCACAATCACGGGTGGAGGTGTACGAAACTCGGGTTCCATATAACCTTTTCCACTATGAGTGGTGATTGCTTTCATCTCCCCTCTTGGATTCGCAACGGTGTTACTCGGAAGAGTACCCGAAGAAGAGGGTTGATTACCTTGGAAGAGTGAACCGATTATATCACGTATGTTATCCGCTTGAGTGCTGAAAGAGTCTCTCATGTGTGCACGAATATCATTGCCTTGTTTCACCATGTTATTCCTTAGCTCGGCTCGTATATCACTCCCTTGTTTCGCCATGTCATTCTTCAAGTTGACGAATTGACTCTGAAGATTCGTCACCATCTCTCTATTAGTTCTCATGAACGTCTCGACGTCTTGATTCAATGCCATCGGTTGATTGAGAGGTGGAGCTTGGTAAGCTTGAGAATTTCCTTGAGGTGGGTATGGGTTTCTTTGGGATTGATATTGATTGTTAGCACGAGGCTTTGTTGTTGGTTTTGGTTTTGATGAGTAAAACCGGGTGGAGCAAGATAGTTGTTTGAACGATAACATAGCAAGTTACGGTCTCCTTGAGGACGAGCTTGATAGCCTCCCGTGGGATAAGTACCGTATGCCGCGTTAACGTTTTCAGAAAAATTGCCTTGAGTAGAACGACAATCATTGTAAGAATGAGGACCACCAGATGTGTCACAAGAAATAGAAACGGCTTTAGCTTGTTGAAAGTGGTTAGTGGACATGGTCATGAAATTCTTGTTCATATCCGCGATTTGTCGGGTAAGTTCGGTTATCTCGGGATTAGAAGTAGTAGAAGAAATATTGACTCTCGGATTAGATCTTGAGGATGCAGATGAATCCCAATTCTTGTGGTGAGTACTCATGTTTTCAATCAACTCTCTACACTCCTCCGGTCTCCTTTTCATAAAAGTACCACCGGCGGCGGCGTTGATCGTGTCACGATCACGAAAAGTGAGACCATTGTATAAAGTATCAATGAGAGTGACGGGGAGCATGTTGTGATTTGGACAACGGTCGATCAAATCATTGTATCGTTCCCAAGCATCAAAGAGCGATTCATCATTGTCTTGCATGAATCCACTAATATGGTTACGAAGGCTCGTAACCATGGATGGTGGGAAGTAGCGCGAAAAAAAGCGTTGAGTCATGTCGTCCCAAGTATGAATAGAATTCTTTGGGAGACGGTCAAACCATTTTTCGGCATGGTGAGAAAGCGAGTGGGGAAATAGTTGAAGGCGAATGTCATCCATAGAAACACCGGGGGACTTCATGCTTTGGGTGATGGTAATTAATTTGTCGAGGTGTTTGTTGGCATCATCATCCGAAATTCCGCGAAATGGGTTAGTTTGCACTTGTTTGATCATGTGATGCTTCAACGAAAACTCCTGAGCCGTGATATGCATAAGCGTAATCGGGCCTCTACGTCCGTTCATCGTAGGTTGGCATAGCTCCTCCATGGTTCGTAGGTCAGGTAAGGGTGGATTATTCATGTTGGGGTGGGGTGGATTATTATTGTTAGGGAGGGGTGGATTATTATTGTTGTTTGATGAGATGGCATTTATACATGATCTCATTGTTCTTTTTGGGCTTTAAATACATAAAAATGTCATAAAATACCATATATTATGCTTGTATTTGTTTACTTGTGTTTTAGGTATGGATATCGTGAAAAAGACAAAAGATCACAAGAAACAAGGAAAAACGGACACGAGAAACGAAGTCGTACAAAGAACCAGGCCCTAATTCATGAAATATTCAACAAATACCCTTGAAGACTTGAAGACATGCAAGATTGATCCTCATTGAATGAAGAAATGACACTTAAAACCCTTGTATATTGATAATTACAAGTTTGGTCCCTTAAGTTTGTCAAAATTACACAAATGGTCCTTCAACTTTGAAGAAATGGCAAGTTTAGTCCCTCAACAATTCCAAATTGCCAATTATGGTCCCTCATGAAGTCAAAGTATATTGAAGACCTTTGAAGATCAGCAATGTCCAAGATCAGCCCTTGAATTATCTCAAAATGGCAAAAACAACCCTTTGAAAGCTTTTTCCAAAAGTTTGTGCCAAAAGTGTCAAGTGGTGGAAGTTATTTACAAAGGGAAAGATTTTTGGTGGCTGAAAGACACGTTTTACCTATTTTCCCAAAACACAAGGACCAAAAGTGAGCATTTGAAACATTTGAAATGAAAATGCGCCAAACACATTTCCACTCCTACAAAAACGGATCAAAATGCTTACTGTTCACCTTTCACCACCAGTTACCATTCCACTTAAAACAAAGGGTAAATCCCAATTACCCACACCCACGTGTGATTCACACATGTAGAATCCCATCCCACACACAAAACCCTCAATCCCATTACCCAAAGGAACCCACACTCAACCTCCTCAACCAATGAAAACGCAACTTACTCTCCAAGTCATCCTATGTGGCAAAATCAACAGCTAAGGATCCTTGCTTCATTCCAAAGCTAAAATGAACAGCCAAGATCAATTTGGACAGCACATTCCATCAAAACGTCTAGAAGACCTCAAGGACAAATGTGGAATTTCACTTCTAGGGTTTATGAATAGTGTAAGCTTGGCATTTGCCTATAAAAGGAGACCTCAACATGTGAGAGTCCCTTTGTTCCAGTTTTAGGCTATTAAATCTTTGTAATTCCATTTTAATTAATAAAATTTGATTTTCTGAATTTTGAAAATTCTCTTTTATATTTGTTAAAAGTTGGTGTTAGAATAGCCTGATTCTGAGTTCCATTTACATGTTTGAAGGTTTTTGAGGCAAGGTTTTAAGTGATAAGGCTTGTGCTTCAAAAATCAGAAAGTTTGGTTTATTTGATCTCACTTTTGTGGTTCTTCTTCTTAGCAGCTTGGAAGTTGGTACTTGTTCTGCTAGTACCTCAGCTCAAACAATCCAGGGCCTGGATGTAGGTCTTGGAGGTTTGCATCTTCTTCCCTTTTCATTTTCTCTCTTATTTTTCTGAATTTTGTGATATTGCCTTGTTTGTGCTTGAATCTGTGATTTGGTGGTTGATTATTGTTCATGTGTTGATGTTTGATGATATTTAAGTGTTTGAGGTTTGATTTGTGGTTTGAATCTGGATGATCCTTTGAAAAGTTGTGATAAGGGTGTTTGGGTTAGCTGCATAGATTGGATTTGTGGTGTTTTGAGTGGTTGTTTGTTGTTGCTATCTGCTTGTATTTGTGTATCTGATATACTTGGTTGCTTTGCTGCACATTTTGTGGTTTGAAACACATAGATTCATAAATTGGGTATAAAATCTTGTTTACTTGGTGAAATTGACTGAAATTTAGGGGACACATAGATCTAATCATAGTCTAGGGTTAACAAGTGTTAAATCTAGGTTAACAACACCAGGGAAGAAGGATTTAAGGCTTGAATTTGGATCTAGTGTCAAATAGATCAGCAAAATAGTTTCTGCATATGTACCTTGTTCATCAGTAACTTTTTATGCTTTGATCTTGTTGTTTACTTTTATTCAGTGTTTTATTTAAGTTTATTTGTGCTTATTCATAGTTTATATAGCTTGTGTATGCATCCTGTTAAGTTTGGTTGGCATATTCATGCTAAAACTGCTTATTAAGTGCATAACTGCTTATTTCCATGTCTATGTATGATCTGGTGACTGTTTGATCATTTGTGGCTTATTGTGTGAACCAAATTTGGATTTTCTTGTTGCTATTGACTCCTTGTGATTCACTGATCACAAGGGTGCCCTTGTTTCCAATTGAATCCAACTAAATCTCTCTAAAAAGCTTGGTCAAAAAGTCAAAGCAGTGGGAACTCCTTTCCCCTGCTAGTGTTAAATTGGTGTCAGCTTATCAATAAGCTATAATAGCTTATTTTAACCAGCAACAACTTGGATTTTGTAATAGGTGCTCATTATTTGACCCATTTGTTCATACTGGAGCATTTGGTGGGTTGACTTTAGGGTTTGACTAGAAAACCAACTTAATTGACTTTTTTCATAAGTGCTTATTGGCTTATTCTTGCTTATTGGTTTTGCTTATTGGAATTTTGTTGATTTTTTTGGCTTATTGAGTCCATTTGTGATCTTTTGCAAGTTGAATCAAGTCCTGAGGTGCCTTATTTCTCAAAAACGACTATTTTGTCTTTTAGTGAAATATTAATTTGCTTATTTCTGGCTTATTGAGTGTGCTTTTTCAAAATTTCTTTTTACAGATCTCATAAGCATCCCAAAAGAAGGTTGTGTGTCAAATTAGAGCTTATGGCATTAGCTTATTGCTTAATGGGCTAAAAAGCCCAATAAGGATAAGCTGTTTGCTTATTAAGCTATGATAAGCTCACATTCAGCTTTTGGGCCTTTAGAGTTTTGTGTTTAGAATCAAATTTTGAGTCAGATAGGGCTTTTCCAAGTCAATTGGGCCAAGTTTGACTTTTTGGGCTAAAAAGCCCATTAGTGTTGACTGTTTTTGGTTTTGGCCCATTTGAGGGCCCAATAGGGGTATTCTGGTCATTTCACTTTAATTTTCGGTTTATTTAGGTTAAAATAAACTAGTTTTCAAGTTTTTAGAATTTTTTATAATTTTTAGATTTTTAATAATATTTTAATATTATTTTATTATTATTATTCAAATTTCACATTTTTCAACTTTTTACATTTTTCTTAGGTTAAATACATTAAAATAGGAATTTAGCAACTTTTAGAATAATTTTATCACCTCTAGATTAATTTTTATAATTATTTTAAGTTTTAATAGTTTTTAAATCATTTTAAATAGTTTTTATTAGTTTAAAAATTTCTAAAAATAGTTTTTAATCTTTTTAGGTCATTTTAGAGGTTTACCAATTGAAAAATCTTTATTTGGGCTTTTTGATAATTTATTTGATTTTTAGGGCTTTAATTAGCATTTAAAAATTGAATATTTAATTATTTAAAAGGTTTGAAAAAGTTTTGATCATTGGTAAACTCTTAGTTTATTTAATTTGATTTTTGGTAAATTTTTGGTAATTTTTAGAATTAATTTTTATTTTTGTAGTTTTTACGGTTTTACGTTTTGTCGTCGTAGTAGTAATTTTCACGTCTTCGTCATTTTCTCTTCTCATCACCTTCCAAACCAATCATTAATCACAAACATTTAATAAGTTTTTCACACACATATACCTCCTTGGGAAACGAACTTTCACACCATAAGGGTCATTAGTGCTTGATTTTCCTAAATCATCACTCGATACTTACCGCTTTTACGCACCTTTTCCTAAAGGTCGTATTTTAACACAATCATTTTGGCGCCGCTGCCGGGGAGGTGTGTCGTGATTAATTTGCATTGTTGTTTTTAATATTAACCATAAATAGTATTTGTATTAGTAGAAATCTACTAATACGTATTATCGGTTTTCTTGGTTTTTCTTGTGAAAATATTATTACTATATTGTATTAAGTATCACAACAAATAAACAATATCTCCAAAAGTGTGAAAACACAACCTTAATTGGGATTTGATCTCCTAATTATTGTATTCGAATCTCAAACAAAAAGAAAAAGGCAAAAATAGATAAATACTTTCGTGAAACTCGATTTTGAAAAATACAAACTATAAGGTGGTATAAGGTGGGTATTATAAAATATACCCTAAGGAAAAAGGCTCTTAAGTGCTTCGCGCCGCCTCGTTTCCCCGCTTGCTTGTGAGTATTTTTAGATTGAAGGTTAATCGAGGGTTTTGCCGCCCAAAGTATTATTACGTATAATATATTTGCTTGGTTTCTTTGTGATTAAAACCTCTTGAACAATTTGGTTTTCACCAAAGTTCTAATATCATTCGAAGGCGTTCACTCCACGTGATCGTTTTCATTCCTTTGAGGCTTCTTTAATCAAGAGTTTGATTCGAGGAGAGATTTTGTAGATTTATGTCTACGAAGATACACCAAAATCCAAAAAAATTAAATACAATAAAAAACACAAAAAAATTGAAAATTCACAAAACACCCAAAAAGAATCTTCTTTGCTCACCTCCCATTCTTCGTGAAGTTTATGATCACTCGTAATCAAGCAAAACGAACTCGTAAACGTCTTCAAAAGCAAGCCAATTAAGAGACGTTGATTGAAGAACAACCTCCAATTGTTGAACCTATTGTAGAACAAGAAGTCGTCATGGCTAATTGTACTATGATGGAGTTGCTACAAGCACCCACCGAGGGTTTTGGAGAGGCCATTGTGATTCCCGCTATCCTTGCGGAGAATTTCGAGATTAAGACGGGTTTAATGTCGATGTTGCAAGCAAATAAGTTTAGAGGTCATGAGAAAGACAACCCGCACTATCACATTAGGAATTTTAATCGTCTCACCGCTACTAGCAAGTTTAAGGATGTTCCACATGACGCCATTAAGATGATGTTGTTTCCATACTCGTTAGATGGACCCGCTAAAATTTGGCTTGAGAAAGAACCGCCAAATTCGATTTTGACATGGGGTGATCTCGTTTCTAAGTTTGTGAACAAGTTTTTTCCACCATCTAAAACAACACATTTGAAAAATGAGACTTCACGATTTGTGCAAAGAAATAATGAAAGTTTTTCAATGGCATGGGAACGCTTTAAAGAAATGTTACATGAATGTCAACACCATGATTTTTTGGAATTGCATCAAATTGATACTTTTTATAATGGGCTTAATGATCATGAACGAGATTATTTGAATGCCGTCGCGGGTGGTAATATTTTGTGCAAGACGACCAATGAGGCTTTGAAAATCATCGAGAATAGATCTAAGGTTTATAGCCCTCGTAACACACCGAGTGTTGCCAATTTGGGTTCGTCATCATCATCATCATCTCATAGCATTAATGCCTTACATGATGAAGCTAATGAGGAAAATCAGTTTTTTGATAGATTTGCTAATCTTATGTCCCATTGGAAAGCTCAAGAAGCTTCAAATTCCGCTTCGGTTAAAGCGGTTGCTAAGAGTTGTTTGTCTTGTGGTGGAGCTCAAGATCTTTCTGAGTGCATTACCACGGATGGTAACACTTCGAGTGCTTATGTAGCAACGAGAACTTACAACCAAAACGGTCAAGGTTCCCGCCCAAATCAAGCTCCACCAAATCAAAATGCGAATAACTATCGAAACAACAACCAAGGTGGTAATTACCAAGGCAATTCACGTAACTACAACAATGGGAATTATCAAAATGGGAATGGATAAGTCACTAATCAAAACCAAAACCGTGATTTTTAAAACACTACACAAGGTTTTCAAAATGCTCACACTAAAAATCTTCAAGTAAATTTTTGGATTATGCTAAAGCAAATGATGCTAAATTTGATAACATGCAACGTGAGATGATTAGCTTAAGATCCGAGTTGAAAAACTAGCTTAAAAATGAACTTGCTAATGAACTTAAAACTCATGCAAATAAAATGGAAGGAAATGTCCAACGTCTTCAACAAAACCAACAAAACATGGAATTAGGACAACATGAGATTAAGCAAGAATTGTTAAAAGCGGATGCTAGGCAATCAAAATTTGAGGACCGAATGGCTAAGATGTTTGAAGCAATCATGTGTAAACCCTCTTCCTCGGGGTGGTCTTCCTAGTGATACCATTGCAAACCCGAAGGGAGAAATGAAGGTTATTACTACACGAAGTGGTAAAACTTTCAAAGAACCAATCTCTCGTCCAAGTACTTCTATGGAGAAGGAAATCGAGAAAGAACCCGAGGTGATGGTCGAAAAGGAGCACATTACAATCCCATGAAGTACCGCTCAAACCACACCTACGGTTGAACCAATACCAATTGTGGAACCCGAGATTCCAAGGCCGTTGCCTAATGTCCAACCCACACCACCTTTACCCTACCCTTCGAGACGAAACAAAGAAAAATTGCAAGAACGTAACAAACAACAAATCGAGATTTTTATAAAAATGTTTCAACAAGTGCATTTTGATGTGAGTTTAGCCGACGCGCTGTTGTATATGCCTCGTTTCGCTTCCACTTTTAAAAGTATGATGAGCGATAAGAAAAAGCTTTCAAAGCTTGCTAATTGTTCTTCGGTTTATCTTAACCGCATACCGGAAAAAGTTGGTGACCCCGGAAAGTTTCTCATTCCTTGTGACATACAAGATATGAAAGAATGCCTCGCCTTGGCCGATCTTGGTGCGAGCATTAATTTGATGCCATTTTCCATTTGGAAATCGCTTTCGCTTCCGGCTCTTATTCTTTCGAACATGTCTATCGAGATGGCCGATCATTCTACGATTTTAGCATGTGGAGTAGCCGAAGATGTTTTCGTGAAAGTGGGGAAGTTCTACTATCCCGTTGATTTTATAGTAGTTGACATCCCCGCGGATCCTCAAGTTCCTCTAATTTTAGGACGTTCATTTTTAGACACTTCGAGATCGCTTATCGATCTTCATGCAAGAACTATCACTTTGAGATTCAACGAAGAGGAACTTGTTATAAACGCTACTCAAAACTCGAAACCTTCTCATGTTTATGCAATCGCTACCATCAATCACATTGACATCGTTGATGTGGTTTGCGATGAGTTTTCACAAAAAGTGTTAGGTTTTTACGATAGCTCGTCAAGTGGCAATCCTACTATTTTGGATCCGATTCTTGCTAATTCCACACCAAATCTCACTCATTCCAAGGAGGCGATCTCACTTCAAATGAAATCGACAATGAAGATGAGGTGTTGATTAGTGATGATACTTCTATTCCACCATTTCTTCCGCCGATGGAAGTTATGAGTGTTGAACCAAAATCTTCAATCGAGGAACCACCTATCCTTGAATTGAAAGATCTTCCTTCTCACCTTTAATACGCATTCTTGGAAGGTGATGACAAGTTGCCGGTTATTATTGCAAAAGGTCTTGCTAATGATGAAAAAACCGAGCTCTTGAAAGTTCTTAAAGCTCATAAAGGGGCAATTGCGTGGAAAATTTCCGACATTAAGGGTATTGACCCAAAATTTTGTACTCACAAGATTTTAATGGAGGAGGACTACAAACCCGCAATTCAAAGTCAAAGAAGGGTGAATCCCAAAATTCACGATGTCATTAAAAAGGAAGTGTTGAAACTCCTAGACGAGGGAATGATTTATCCTATATCCGATAGCCCATGGGTGAGCCCAATCCATTGCGTCCCTAAAAAGGGAGGAATGACCGTTGTGCCTAATGAAAACAACAAGTTGATTCCCACTCGTGTTGTGACCGGTTGGAGGGTGTGTATTGACTACCAAAAGTTAAATGACGCCACTCGTAAAGACCACTTTCCTTTGCCCTTCATGGATCAAATGTTGGAGCGACTCGCGGGAAATGAATTCTATTCCTTATAGATGGTTTTTCCGGTTACTTTCAAATCCCTATAGACCCTCGTGATCAAGAGAAGACTACTTTTACGTGTCCTTATGGAACGTTCTCTTATCGTAGGATGCCTTTCGGACTTTGTAATGCACCGGGTACGTTTCAACGGTGTATGATGGCGATTTTTCACGATATGATCGAGAAGTCGATGGAAGTGTTTATGGATGACTTCTCGGTATTTGGCAATTCATTCACGTCATGTTTATCTAATCTCGAGCAAATGTTAAAACATTTTGAAGAAACCAATCTTGTGCTTAATTGGGAAAAATGTCATTTTATGTGTAAACAAGGAATCGTCTTAGGACATAAGGTGTCGAAAGCGGGGATTGAGGTCGATAAAGCTAAGGTAGACGTCATCGCCAAGTTACCTCATCACAAGACTGTTAAGGGAGTTAAGAGTTTCCTAGGCCACGCGGGCTTTTATCGTCGTTTCATCAAGGACTTTTCGAAAATCTCTCGACCTATGACATACCTTCTCGAGAAGGATGCTCCTAATTGGGAATTACCCTTTGAAATCATGTGCGATGCAAGTGATTATGCTATAGGGGCCGTGTTAGGGCAACATTATGACAAACATTTCCGTCCTATCCACTATGGTAGTAAGACGATGACCGAGGCTCAATTAAAGTACACCACAACAGAAAAGGAATTGCTTGCCATGGTCTATGCTTTTGAGAAATTCCGACCTTATCTCGTCTTGACTAAAAGCATCGTGTATACCGACCATTCGGCTATCAAGTATCTCTTAGCTAAGCAAGATGCTAAGCCGAGATTGCTTTGTTGGATGCTCCTCCTCCAAGAATTTGATGTCATCGTGCTTGAAAAAAAAGGAGCCGAGAATCTAGCGGCCGATCATCTCTCTCGTCTAGAAGATCCTCACAAAGATGTTTTCGAGAATAAGGAAATCACCGAAACATTTCTTCTTGAGACTCTCGGTGTAGTGAATTCTAAAGACACCACCCCATGGTTTGCCGACATTGCAAATTACCATGCGGGCAATTTCATAATCAAGGGTATGACGACACAATAAAAGCGAAAATTCTTTCGTGACGTCAAGTTCTATTTTTGGGACGACCCTTATCTCTTTCGGATTTGTGCGGATCAACTCGTTCGACGTTGTATTTTTGGTGTCGAAGCTTCTAATATCCTTAGAGCTTGTCACGAGGGACCCAAGGGTGGTCACCATGGTGCTAATCTCACGGCTAAGAAAGTGTTCGATGCCGGCTTATTTTGGCCTTCTATCTATCGTGATGCACACGCACTTGTGAAGTCGTGTGATTCGTGCCAACGTCAAGGAAAATCATCTCAACGTGATGAAATGCCGCAAAACATAATTCAAGTGTGTGAGATTTTCGACATATGGGGAATAGACTTTATGGGGCCGTTCACATCGTCTCATGGCAACAAATATATCCTCGTCGCGGTGGACTACCTTTCTAAGTGGGTGGAAGCTAAGGCTTTGCCTACTAATGATGCTCGTGTGGTAGTGAAGTTTTTGAAGCAACTATTCTCTCGTTTCGGAACCCCTCGTGCTATTATAAGCGATCGTGGAACCCATTTTTGTAATGACCAATTCGAAAAGGTTCTAAAGAAATATGGAGTTACTCATCGTCTTTCTACGGCTTATCACCCGCAAACGAGTGGGCAAGTCGAGGTTTCGAACCGAGCTTTGAAGAGGATTTTAGAAAGGGCAATTGGAGAAAACCGTGCTTCATGGTCCGACAAACTCGATGACGCTTTATGGGTCTTTAGGACCGCTTATAAGACACCTATCGGTTGCACTCCTTATAAGTTAGTCTATGAGAAGAATTGTCATTTGCCCATTGAATTGGAGCACAAGGCATATTGGGCCCTTAAGCATGCAAACTTTGACTTGAAGACCGCGGGAGATCACCGGAAAATACAATTGAATGAACTGGATGAATTAAGAGATAATGCTTATGAAAATTCATTAATTTTTAAAGAAAAGACCAAAAAGTTTCATGATTCAAAGATTAAAAAACGGGTTTTTAACATTGGTGATCAAGTGTTACTTTTTAACTCTCGACTTAAGATATTTTCCGGGAAATTGAAATCTCGTTGGTCGGGTCCGTTCACCATTACACAAGTGTTTCTTAATGGGACCATCGAGCTAGCTCAAGATGATGGTCCTAATTTCAAGGTGAATGGACATAGGCTTAAGCACTACTTTGGTGGGTAAATTCCTTCAATGGTTGCCCTCGACCAAGTCACCTTCCCCAATGATAATTAGCATTGAGGGGATCGAGTCGAGCTCATGACTCGGTAATCAAAAACGAGGTGCCTCGTGGGGGAGATCCCATGCTTATCCTTTTATGCTTACTATTAACTAATAAGGGGACTTGTACCCTTTCAACTCGTTGTCTCGTGGTTGTTTGTGATTGTGTTATCTAGATCATCATCATCTACGATTGAAGACTCTCGTGTTCGTTTACGTGAGCCTTCATCGTTTGCTTGAAGAAGTTTTTCACGAATCCATGACATATCCTTTATTGTTCTAACAATTATCTTTTAGCATACTTAATAAACGGCTTTAGATATATTGTTGATCACCCTTTCCATGCTAGATCCTAAGCATTCGATTCTTCGTCTCTAGTATGGGGGTGCTCCACCCTTAGACTCGAAACATTGAGGACAATGTTTACTTTTAGTATGGGGGGGTGAATAGATACTTGCTTTGCTACGCCCTCACGCTTTCCAACTTTCAATGTTTTGTTTTAGTTGCTAATAAGGCTAAAAATGGCCAAATTTTAAAATTTTTCTTAGTTTTCATTAGTGTTTTTAAGACACGAATGTATATTTTCCGATGGGTAGAATAAGAGATAATTTTTGATTTGATGGGCATTTGGAGCCATTTACATTCCTTAACCTGCTCAATTCAAGTTTTACTAGACTTTTATATAGGGAGCTTTAAAATGCGAAAGTCTTAACTCTTACGGGTTAAGAACAAGAACTTTTTGCAAGTTCCTATAATTGATCCTAGAAAGTCACTTATCAAGGGAACTATAAAATGCATTCTCTAAACTTGAAAAAGTCCAAGAAAGTGCAAGATCCTATAGGTGGCTTGAAAACCCAAAACTTTGATTCGATATAGGCTTAATGAAAGCTAATCCAAATTTGGCTTAATTTTGACTTGCATGGCTAAGTATTCACGAGTCTCTTTAATTAGAGGTCTTTATATAGTGAAGAACGAGAGATGATAGAGTTAGACAAGTGATCATGCTAAACGTAGAACATGAAAATGTTCTTTCAAAAACTCATATGTTTTTAATTGTGGCTTTTTCTTCCAATAAGATCAATGCATTAGGAATAAATATAATTGCAATAAGTAAGGTCGTACGATTTGAAAGGTTACTTAGCCTCTAGCGCAAGATCGTTTAAAAGTTGCTCGGGGTTGAATAGAGTTCATAGCCAAGGCATAACTTATTGAAGCGGGACGCGAAGATTGGCGATCATCCAAAAAGGCCCTAACAAGGCATGAGGAGCCCTATTTTGTTGCTAAAGATCCAAGATGATGTATATCAAAATCCAAAGTAAAGATTGAAGAAAAATAATGAAGTCGTGGTCCAAATATGAAGAATCTCTCAAAAACGTCAAGTGAAGAAATTCCAAATATATGAATAGAAGACCATAATTTCAAGAACGTCTTCCAAAGATTTGAAGTATGAAGTACATGCCAAATATCGGTCCGAGAAAGGTCTCAAATCGTGAAACTAGTTATGCCAAGATATGAACTTAAGGAGATACACGAGAAGCCGTTTTAAAAGATTTTGTCCTTCGGCTAACTATCGATCAAATCGTGCTAATTTGCTTTCGGACTAATAACTACTCAAATAAGTCAATATGAATCACTTGTCATCCATGACAAATAGTTAAAAATAGCTAGTAACCCATTTCCTTTTATAATAACTAGGATTGTGGGGAGAAAAAGTATTACACAATTTGGACGTATGAGTAGTGTTAGCATTGTGACTTGTACCAACAATGATCTCGTTTTTGCACTTAGCATGGAATGTATGACAATCAAGGATGACGAAGTTTACTCTAAGGGACATTTGCTTGTTTATATTCTTTGACCCTAAAAGTCACTTTCGTGATGAAAATCATACATTATGTCTTTACACATCTTCGTAGTATGTTGCAAGTCTTTTACTTTTCAATAAAGGTTAACAAAATTGAACTTTGGTGATGCTTAGATCCTTTATTCTAGCATTGCGTGAGGGCACGGCAATGGCTTAGTATGGGGGAGTGATGAGATGGCATTTATACATGATCTCATCGTTATTTTCGGGCTTTAAATATATAAAAATGTCATAAAATACCATATATTATGCTTGTATTTGTTTACTTGTGTTTTAGGTATGGATATCGTGAAAAAAGACAAAAGATCACTGATACGTGCATTTTCATTGGGTTCGGATTCAATTCTCTCGGAATCTCCTCGAATTGATCACGGTTTAAAGTGGAATGATTGTTCTTGGTGACAAATAGAAGGTTTGGTTTGTTATCGATTTTAAACTAATAGCAATTAAATATAAATGTCGATGAGCGAAAAGAGTTTTAAAGATTAGACTAAAATAACGAGATACAAATAAATGTTTGAAAACTTAAAGACAAGATTTAGAAAAATGTTAGAACACTTAATAAAAACTAACACCTGGAAACTTTATAAAAGACAAGAACTAAAGTCATCGGAATATGCTATCGGAAAGAAAGGCTGATCGGAATACTGGACAAAGCATCAAATCGGAATATGCTAAAAATAAGTGATCGAAATAATGGTCGAATGGCCCTGATCGGAATATGCAAACGAGATTCAATCGAAATACTGGAAAACTACACCCGTCGGAATGTCACAAAACTAACCTAATCGGAATCTTCAAAACCCTATTCCAATCTACTGATCGGAATATTGGAAATGCAATCGGAAAGAACCAAAGGAGCTGATCGGAATGTTACCACAATACCCACAATCGGAATACTAATACTAGATTCAAATCGGAATAATCTTAAATAAGCCACAATCGGAATGTTTGAAAAAGTATCCAGATCGGAATGTTATAAACCCAACGCAATCGGAAAATCTAAAACCCTTTTCCGATCTACTGATCGGAATAAGGGGTGTGTGTGCTCGGAATGTACTAATCGGAAAAGGGTTATACCTTTTCCGATTTAAATGGGATTCGGAAGTTAAGCAAAAGCAATAAGCTATTTTGATAAGCTTATCACCAAAACTAAAACGAATCTATAGTGAAATATACCGAATAAGCACAAATAAGAACTTATCCAAACTTAAAATACGCAATTTTTAGATCAAACAATAAAAGATGAACTTTTTATAAGACTTTTAAAAAGTAAACAACCTAAACTTACAAACAAGCCAATAAGCACAAAGATCTTAAAGCTTATTCGTATAGAAACTTAAGGAAACATAAAAAGATTAACTTTTTAAGCACGAAAACATTGATGAAGAACAGGGATCATAAGTAATTCGCACCAAAAGTGAACCAAAATCAAAGAAAGGTAGAAAGAGATTAAAGATTAAAAGCTTGAATTTAAACTTGATTAATGAAAGAAACAATACAAAGGTTTAATCTTGAAAGATTAAAAGAAAGAAAGATGAAACTCAGTGAGAGAAAGTTGAGAACTTTCTCTCTCTAAAACTAGAGAAAAAATGAAAAGCTAAAACTAACTAAAAGACTAACTCCTCCCCAAAATTGTGAAGTGGAATCCTATATATAGGCGTCTCTTGTGGGCTTTGTGAATGGGCTTTGTTTTTGGGCTTCTTTTCTTCTTTCTTCTTTAGTCTTTAAGTTTCTTTAAATAAACGTTTCCGACTTTGGATTTTGATAAGTGTCGGTGAATAATTCCAACTCGTCTTATAGTCTTTTGTTTAATAGACTCGAGTTCTTCGACATATATGAATCTTTCATCTTTGGCCCTTTTCTTCGATAAATCTTCAAATAGGCACAATGACTTCGAATCTTTTGCATCTCTTGGACAATAGACTTCGTTTTGATTCTTTTTCTTTGATAAAACCCGTGCAATACCATGTTTTCTTCAATATTCATCCGGTTGACTCTGAAAACACAATAAACACAAAAACCACGGATAATTCCAAACAAATGATATTAAATACGTGTTTTGGTGTTGTTTTAGCCAGAAATAAGTGGTAAAAGGATGGGTGTTTTCACACCTATCAAATCCCCTACACTTAACCATTGCCATGCCCTCATGCAATGCTTAGTGACAAAGCAAATTTACACTTTTCTCATAATCAATCAACCTTGGCCTTATTAACGTACTAAACAAAAATTAAAGTACTACGAGAGATTAAAACTTTAAAGTAAACAAAAGGATAGAAAATAGCTACGTGGAAATAACTTGCAAAGAGATCTAAGACTTACATTAGGGCTTCGGTGTTGCGACGATTCATCACCCTCAAGTTTCACGTTCCCCAAACTAAGCTTAAAAACGAGATCATTGTTATTATAAGTTAGCAGATCAAACACTTACACACATGGCTTAATTATATGCTTAAACTCCCTTATTCCTAGGTGTATCTCTTATATTTTATTTTTGTCTTAGAATGATCATGAAGATGCATTTTTGGACTTATTTCGATAGTTTATTTAGGCTGAAAGCAAAGTAGGACGATTTGATCAATAGTTAGCTAAAGGAAAAAATCTCTTAAAACTGCTTCTCGGGATATCAAAAAGTTCATATCTTGGCATAACTCGGTTCACGATTTGAGAACTTTCTCGGGCCGATGTTTGGCATGTACTTCATACTTCATATCTTGAGAGACGTTCTTGAGATAATGGTCTTCTCTTCGTAATAGAGTTTCTTCACTTGGAGACTTTTGAGGGGTACTCCAACTTTGTTGACCACGACTTCATGATTATTTCTTCAATCTCTAATTGGGATTTTGAGATACAACGATCCGCCTCCTTTTCAGACATGGATCTATTTATCCTCATACCTTGTTAGGGTCTTTTCGGATAGACTTCTCCATGATCTTTATGGGAGTTGATTGCTTTTCGTCGTGAGTCTTGATCCTTCATATTGATTTCGGGAATAATGCTTTTCACATCACTTTGGATCTTCAGCAATAAAATGGAATCCTCATGCCTTGTTAGGGCCTTTTCGGACTCGCCAATCTTCGCGCCCTACTTCATAAGTTATGCCTTGGCTATGAACTCTTATCATTACTGAGCAACTTTTAAACGATCTTGGGCTAGAAGCTAAGTAACCTTTCAAATCGTACGACCTTACTTATTGCAGATAAATTATTAGCAGGTGATGGGAGAATAGGCAAATAATTACACCAAGTGAGCTTGTGCAAGAATACCGACTTATAATTGACTCTATCATTTCTCGTTCTCCACAATTTAAAATCTCAAGTAATGAGACTCGTGGATGCTTAGCCTAATAAACCAATTAAGGTCTACCTGGTTAAGGATACTAGCTAGAATAAACTCGTATAAGTCTATTCGGGTTGAGTCAAAATAATCGCAACGGGCCTAATATGTTAAAGATTTCAAAACTACGACTAAATGCGGGATATATACATATGAAAGCAACAATAAGAATTTAAAAATTACGACTAAATGGCCAAAGTTAATAAAAAATTTGAAAAATGTTGAAAAAGATGATTTTCCGGTTAAATGAAGGCATTTTCATGGAAAAGTCCACTTAAAACTTCGATAGAAGTCCCCCCTACACTTAAGATAAACATTGTCCTCAATGTTTAAGCATGTGGGAAAAGTCTCCCCTACACTTATGGCATTGTGAACGTTGGTTAAATCAAGCTAAGGAAGAGACGACTAACGTGATCAATTTCAAATGTGAGTATGAAGAAAATTGAATCACGATAGTTGAGAGATAGAACCGGATTTCGGATAACACGGGAGCACGGTTCTTCAAAGGTTCCAAAAGTGCATTCATCCCTGTAATCACAGCACCACACAAAGACAAACACCTATATAGGTCCCCCTACACTTAGGAGGTTAAAACGGAAAAGGATAGATACTCGGGCTGCCTCCCGAGGAGCGCTTGTTTTTTATAACCTAGTCACGAGCCTGACTCGACCCAAAGTTAGTTCATGGGAAACGTGGTGAGGGATGGAATCATCTCCTGAGAGATGTCCTCACCAAAGTACAACTTCACTCGTTGGCCATTCACCTTAAAATTAGGTCCATTAGGTTGAGCGAGCTCGAGAGTACCATATGGAAAAATATGGGCAATGGTGAATGGGACGGACCAACGAGATTTCAGCTTGCCCGAAAAGATTTTCAACCGAGAGTTAAAGAGTAAAACTTTGTCTCCAACTTGGAACTCTCGGTTTTTAATCTTGGAGTCGTGAATGAGCTTAGTCTTCTCCTTATAGATCAAAGAATTTTCATAAGACTCATTAGGGAGTTCATTGAGCTCATTGAGTTGGATCTTGCGTAGGTCACCGACTTTGTTGATATCAAAATTAGCCCACTTCAAGGCCCAGTAAGCCTTGTGCTCCAACTCAATGGGGAGGTGGCATGCTTTCCCGTACACGAGACGATATGGTGTAAAACCAATCGGAGTTTTGTATGCGGTACGGAAAGCCCACAGAGCATCATCAAGTTTATCGGCCCATGAGGCACGATGCTCTCCCACGGTTCTTTCAAGAATTCGCTTTAATCCTCGGTTGGATATTTTAGCCTGGCCATTAGTTTAACACCCCCAAATTTACACGCAGCGGAATACATCTTTGGGTGCTAAACAATGATACAACAACACATAATTTATAAAGAACGACTCGAAAAGAGATATTTTAGATTTATCGTTCCTAAAACATTTGTCAGAGTAGCGTAGTCCCAAGTAATCGTTGCCAAAAGATAAGTTAAAAAAACATATTAGTTTGTTTTAAAAATGGAACGATAAATAAATCAAAGAGTTTGAACAACAAAGGCAGTTCACAACTTCATTCCCGTAACCTCCAAGCTTCCACTTCTTGATTACCCGAAATACATGTGAGTAAAACAATCAGCAAAAATGCCGAGTGAATCTATAGGTTTATGAAATCAATTTGAACACAAGCAAAGATTATAAGTTTGTGGCATGTTTATAAGCATCAAATAATAATTTGCATCAACAATGATAATTGTATATAGCATAAATTGCAATAAGCTCATGGAACCGAAACCTTAGACACTCCCATATTAGTCTAATAAGACGAGAGATTTATTAATTGTCGGTTACCTCCAGATTATTGGTACATTGCCATATACCTGACTTCTCAATACAATATGCTCAAACAGTGTGGAGGTCGGGCCTAAGCTTCTATGACAAGTCCACAAAAACTGAACCGGGGCGGCTTCCCCCATAGATCTATTAATTGTACTAGCGGTTAATCCATCATAGGTTAATTAACGGTCCAGAATTGAGGTTTTAACAAAGGCAATCACTTAATGCAATTTAAAGGCAACCACGGGTCCATTCATAGAGGGACAAAGCATACCATAAAAATCTTGTGTTCTAAGTTTATAAAACATGTATTCCCCTCGCGGGTTTAAAATCATTTAATAACTAGTATAAAGCGAGGCTATTGACTCACCTTAGTACTTATAGTAGTTGAAGACGATCGCCGACGATAGTAGATGCCCGAAAAACACGACAACCGCAACCTAGCAAATAAGGTGCGTACATTAATAATAGACTCGAGAAATAAATGATACTTAATAAATCAAACTCAAGAATAAAATCACGACAACTCGAGAGAAAATGATGCAAGTGGTTCTATTATACTCTCCTATGTATTCATTTTATTGTTCTATGCCTTTAATAAAAATCTGCCGGAACATACCGAATGTCCAAGCCGTTTTACCATACTTAAACATTTCAAATTTTTATGATACTACTCAGAGAACTTACTTACTATATATAGGAAGTCCTCTCCAAAGCCCATTAAAAGATTTTACTTCTAAAGTTCCCTGCCCGACTCATCTTTGAATCACAAAATCCGGACAGTTTAGCGACCTTGACTTACGAAACCATTTTGACCATTCTAAACAACTCCATTTGTAAAACCACCACTTGATTCTAAAAATAGACTCAAAATGCTAAACTTGGAGCCTGAGAACAGCCCTTGAATCATTTTGAAACTTATTTTATAGTCCCCGAGATTCGATCCAAATATCGACAACAATTTTCGGATTGTGTCGACACTCGTCTCCCGGTACACGAAAATCAAACTAGTGTAACTTCGCGCTCGTTTTGAGCTAGAAGCTCTACCTTATATCAAATCGAAGCTAAGGAAATTATCTACAACCCTAGACTATAAGTTAAGTCATTTTCAAAACATAAAATTTCGGATTTTTCAGTTTACCTACTGCTATAAAATGGGTACCAAAATCTTGTACAAAATCAACTTTTTGTCCAATACCAACCATAGAAATGGTCATTCCTATACTCTAATATCATCATACACCATTCCTAACACTTGTATCATCATCAAAATCAAAAAACCAAAAATTAAAAATCAACTTTTTAACAAAAACATTTCAATAACATCATTTGATCATCACTAGTAACATATGCATGATCAAAATCCCCACCTAACAACAATAAAAAAAATAAAACTTGATGCATGTAAGTAAAAATGGTATCATTAGAATCACCTTTCAAAAATAGGAATGGGACTTGTTTTGTTTTTGGATGGATCAAAGTTGATCATCAAAAATTTTGATGATTGGTGTTGATGGGGTGTATGGCAAAGAAAGAAAAATGGAGGAGGAAGGAAGAAATTTTGGTTAAATGAATTTTAAAATGAAAATGAGATAGTGGAATTATTATATATAGTGTAAGGTTAGGGTAATTTTTGCCAATTTGTGATAGTTTTGGTCTAAGATGGAATAAAATAGTTTAAGAGGGTAGAAAATATAAATTGTAAATTTTAAAATATTTACGAGACTCGGGTTTCGTAAAAATACTTAAAAGTTTAAACACACACGAAAAATAATAATATAACGACTCGATACGTAATTAAAACGATATCGTCGAAAATATTAAATATCGATACGATCGATAGTAAAATATAAAATTTTTGGCATCCGTCGGTATCGCGATCACTAGTAGTCCTCGTTGCTCGTCAAAATATTAAAATATAATATTTAATATCGGTTTCAACTTAAACCGTTAAACATAATAATATTTAACGTTATAAAATACTTCAAAATAATTGAAAATAGAATTAAATTATGACCTTATTTTTACGGGTTTTACATCCTCACCACCTTAAGGGAGCGACGTCCCGGCGCTCAACTCGCCTCATACACGAGTTGTTCACTACCCGGAAGGATGACGACATTCCTTATAAAGAAGTCTTCACGTTCCTACGTGAATCTCGATCCACGATCTCCACCGGTTCTTTTACCAAACGCAACTTGTCGTCAAGTTGTATCTCACCATAAAGGAATAAATAAATCCTTATCCACCAGTCACCCGTCAAGCTCGACACATGAAAATTTTATGAATCACACGAAGCTCATTCGGCGACAAGAATAGGTGACAGGATTTTCGGGTAAGTCCAGTTAAAAGAATGTTACAATTTAAATGATATCCATCGGCCGGATAGTCATGGACACACATCAAAAAGAACTAACAAAAAAAAAACATTTTCGTCATCGGAGGGTGCTCACACGCGGGTCCCTACTCAAAAGATAATACAAAGACACCATCTTACTTTCGCCAACGCGCATTCAAAGACTCAATGAACATCGTCGTTGAAAGTCAAAAAGATATTACATAATATGTGTTCTACATGATCGGACGTCATCGGATGATGCCGTCTCAAGTTCTCACAACTTACGATCATTTGACTAGATCAAACACCATATAAGTACATAAAAGAAAAGGTCGAACATTGATAGGTGTGTAAACACCCATCCTTTTACCACTTAATTCGGGCTAAAACGAGACCAAAACACGTATTTAATATCATTTGTTTGGAATTATGCGTGGTTTTTGTGTTTATTGTATTTTCAGAGCCAACCGGATGAATACTGAAGAAAACATGGGATTGCACGGGTTATACTGAAGAAAAAGACTCAAGATAAAGTCTATTGTCCAAGAGATGCAAAAGATTTGAAGTCACTGGGCCTATTCGAAGATTTATCGAAGAAAAGGACCAAAGATGGAAGATTTATATAAGTCGAAGAAACTCAAGTCTATTAAACGAAGAAATTAAAAGACGAGTTGAATTTAATCGACAACAAATCCCGAATCAGAATCGAAAACGGAAACTTTTCTGAAAAGACGAAAATGCAAGAAGAACGGGAGAAAGCCCATTCACCAACCAAAGGACAAGCCTATAAATAGGCCACCCCTCACACTTTTTAAGGGGCTAGCTTTTCTTTTTCCCCACTCTTTCTTCTTCCTGTTTCGTAGAATCACCATCACCACTAGGGTGATTGGTGATTTTTATCTTTGTCTTTCCAATCTTGTTGTTTTAATTCTTGTTTTGATCTTGTTTAAACATTAATCATTCAATACAAAGTCTTGTTTAATCTTTCTATTTAATCTTGTTCATCTTCATCTTTATCTTCAAGTTCTTAAGTTTTTATTTTTCTTGATTTGAGCTTCAAAAGTTGTTGGGATTTGCGTTTTTATTGATGGGATTAGTAGTTTATGATTAGTAAATGCTTTGTGATTGATTTATTTTAGTTTTTGGTGAAAAACTTGGTCAATTTTGGATTAAAAATAGTCTCCGTGTTCTTCGTTGTCTGTTACTGTATCTGGGTTTCCAGAAGTTCCGAGTCAAGCAAAACTTCCGAATCAAGCAAAACTTCCGAATCAAGCATAACTTCCGAATCTAACACCTTCATTCGGAAAGTTCCGAACCAACCCTTAAGTTCCGAATCAGTGAACAGTGACTTCCGAATCATTAAGTTCCGAATCAAGGACTTCATTCGGAAGTCCAAAACTTCCGAATCAGCAAGTTCCGGATGAGTGTAAAAGTTCCGAATCACAAACTTCCGAATGAAGGATAAGTTCCGGATGAATCATTAAGTTCCGGACCAAGCACAAGTTCCGAATGAAGAATGAACAGTAACTTCCGAATCAGTTATCTTTGGGTATTTTAAACTTTTACTGTTTCTTAACTATTTCTTTACTGTTTCCTTGATTTAATTTTAATTTTCTTTTAAGCTTAATTCTAATTTTCAAGTTTAAATTCTAGTTTTTATTACTCATCATTAAATTAATTATCTTTGATTTAAATTTTCATTTCCATTTTTAATTAGATTAGAAAACCAAACCCTTTTATTTAGTAACCAAGGACAATCATTCCACTTAAGACCTAGATCAATTCGAGAGGATATCGAGAGTAAAATTAGAACCCATTGCAAAATGCAAGTATCAAATGGCGCCGCTGCCGGCTCTTCTCGTTAAGATCAAAAGTTTTTTGTGAGAACTTGGATTTTGGGATCCGTTCCACGTGAACGTTACTTTTTCAAGAAAATTTTCAAAAAACACAAAAAAATATAAAATTTTCAAAAATCCTAAAAAGTAAAAAACATAAAAACCAAAAATATTTTTGCTTTATTTTTCTTTGTTCGTTCTTTTGCAGGTGTATGCGCACTCGATCCACGTCTTATCAAGAGCCCGAGCCTCTCGATAACTTAGACATGGCTGGTGTACAAAACAACAATAACATACCACCTCCGAACAACAATAATAACAACAACAACCCGCCTTTCAACAACATGAACAATAACAACAACAATGAGCACCTTCCGGATAATCGCCCAATGATTGAATTGCTGCAAGCTCATGTCGATGGCAATACGGATCCAATTGTTATACCACCAATTGCCGCCAACAATTTCGAGCTAAAGTCAGGTTTTATCCAGATGGTCTCTGCTCAACCATTCTTGGGACGAACCATTGATGATCCACATGACCATATCAAGAGATTTCTACAACTCACCAACACGGTCAAGTTTAATGGCGTTCCACAGGAGGTTATAAGGTTACAACTTTTTCCCTTTTCTTTAGAGGGACAAACCCGGCATTGGCTTGCTAAAGAACCGCCACAGAGTATTCTCTCGTGGACGGATTTGGAAACAAAGTTTATCAACCATTTTATTCCACCCTCTCGTACTACCGCGTTGCGGAATGAGATCATAAATTTTGAACAAAAGTACGATGAGTCATTCAGTGAATCTTGGGATCGCTTTAAAGATCTTTTAAGAAAATGCCCACAACATGGTAATAAGTGTAAAAACACTTATCCTTTTACCACTTATTTCCAATAATAACAAGACCAAAACGTGTGATTTATGTCGTAAAAGTCGGAATTATGCGTGGTTTGTGTTTTTATTGTGTTTTAGGAACAAAATGTGAAAAAGGAAGAAAACACGGGCTTTCACGGTCTTTCACGGGTTTTTATTGAAGAAAACGAGAAAAGTCGAAGTCAAAAGATCAAGAGTGCAAAAAGAACGGAAGTCCAAGGCCTATTCTGAAGATTTATCGAAGAAAAAGTCAAAAGACGGAAGTTTAACGAAGTCGAAGAACTTAAGTCTAATAGAAGAAGAAAATTAAAAGACAAGTTCAAATCCCGAGACGACAAAGACGAAGAATTAAAGTCGAGTCGAGAAAACGTGAAGAAAGCAAGAAAGAAGATGCAACACATGCACTCCTTCCACCTTCCCTATAAATACCCTCCTAATAGTCATTAGGAGGGTGTTTTAGAGTTTTTAGTTAATTTTTCACTTTTTAGTTTTTAGAGAGAGAAAGTCTTAAACTTTCTCTCACTAGTTCATCTTTTTCTTTTAATCTTTCAAGATTAACTCTTTGTATTGCTTATTTTTATTAATCAAGTTCCATTTTAAGCTTTTATCTCTTAATCTCATTCTACTTTTCTTTGATTTAAGATTGATTTTGGTGTGATTATCATGTGATCCGTGTTGTTCTAATTGATTTCATGCTAAAAAGTTAATCTTTTGATCATTTTATAAGTTTTCATTTGATTAAGCTTTAAGACTTTTGTGCTTATTGGCTTACTTTTATGATTAGCTTATTTTTATCATTAAAAAGTTTTATTAAAAAGTTTATGTTTTTATTGTTTGATTTAAAAAGTTGCTTGATTTCGAGTTAGATAAGTTGATTAGAGTGCTTATTTGATTCCATTTAGTTGATTCGATTTAGTTTTGGGAATAAGCTCGATCTAATAGCTTATTTCCTAGCTTTTTGCTTGAATTCCATTATTTTCGGAAGGGAATTATATCCCTTTTCCGATTGTTGCCTTGTTCCGACCGGGTACACCCCCTTAACCGATTTCCACCATTTTAGGGAAGGGTTGTTATTCCCCTTTCCGATTGGCCCTTATTCCGACGGCACCATTCTTCACTTTCCGATCGACCCAATCGGATTAGGGTTTATCCTTTCCGATTGGTCCATTGTTTGCACGTATTCCGATTGATAACTAGCTACATATTCCGATTGAGCCTCAAGTTTCATTTTCCGATTGGGGTTTGCCCCATATTCCGATTGGTACCCCCTTTAACAGTCATTCCGATTGACCTCTTTTATACACATTCCGATTGTGTGCTCTTCCACCATATTCAGATCATTACTATATTCCGATCTACTGATCGGAAAACATTCCGATCAGGGCCTTTTTGGCTTGTTTTGGTTTCTTTTGATATCACTTTCTTATAGTACTTTTTTATTTTTTGAAAATTTTCCAAGTGTTCGATTTATTTAGTGAGTTAGTTTCTTTCCCATTTCACCTTTAAGTTTATATGCATTTATTTTTACTCGTCATTCAAATTAACCTTTTAACTTCCATTTTGCTCAACGACACTTTATTTACTTGCTAGTAGTTTAAAACAAATATAACCAAACCGTTCTCTCGATTCACCAAAAGACAATTGAGTCGCACTTAAGACCGGTTTTCAATTCAAAAAGATTCGGAACTATAACGAAATTATTTTATACCAGGGTAAAACCGAGTATTAAATGGCGCCGCTGCCGGCTCTTTTCGTTAAGATAAATGGTTTCTAGTGAGAGACGCATTGAATTTTGGGATCCGTTCTTTGAACGTTATTTTCATTACTATAAAAATTTCCAAAAAATCCATAAAAAAATATAAAACTTTTCAAAAATACAAAAACATTAAAAAACCTATAAAAACCAAAAAGATTATATAGATATTCTCTTTGTGTATATTTTTCTTCTGCAGGTGCATGCGTACTAGATCTACGAACTATTCTGAGCCCGAGAATCGTGAAGATTTAGATATGGCTGGTGTTAATAACAACAATAATCACCCACCTCAAAACAATTTGAATAACAACAACAACAACAACAACAATGTCCTTCTACCTGATTTACGAACCATGGAGGAATTGTGCCAACCCACCATGAACGGACGCGGAGGCCCGATTGTGCCAATGCACGTCACGGCTCAGGAGTTTTCGTTGAAGCATCATATGATACAACAAGTGCAAACGAACCCGTTTCGTGGAATTCCGGATGATGATGCCAACAAACACCTCGACAAATTCATTACCATTACCCAAAGCATGAAGTGCCCCGGTGTTTCTATGGATGACCTTCGCCTCCAACTTTTTCCACACTCGCTTTCCCACCATGCCGAAAAATGGTTTGACCGTCTTCCTAAGAATTCTATTCACACGTGGAACGACATGACTCAACGATTTTTATCGCGCTACTTTCCCCCATCCATGGTCACTAGCCTTCGTAACCAAATTAGTGGATTTATGCAAGAGAATGATGAATCGCTTTTCGATGCTTGGGAACGTTACAATGATTTGATCGACCGCTGTCCTAATCACAATATGCTCCCCGTCACTCTCATTGACACCTTTTACAATGGTCTCACTTTTCGTGATCGTGACACGATCAATGCCGCCGCCGGTGGTACTTTTATGAAAAGGAGACCGGAGGAGTGTCGAGAGTTGATTGAAAACATGACTACTCACCACAAGAATTGGGATTCTTCTGCATCCTCAAGATCTAATCAGAGAGTCAATGTTTCATCTACTTCTTCCACCACCATCCCGTCTGTTTTGGAACGTGCTATTCTTGATATTAACAAAAGTCTCCAAATTTTGACTTCTAACCAAACTCAACAAGCTAAAGCCGTTGTTATCTCTTGTGACACATGTGGTGGTCCTCATTCCTACAATGAGTGTCCTTCTACTCACGGCAATTATTCTGAAGACGTTAACGCAGCATATGGTACTTATCCTACGGGCGGTTATCAAGCTCGCCCTCAAGGAGACCGTAACTTGCTAAGTTATCGCTCCAACAATTATCTTGCTCCCCCCGGTTTCCCTCCTGCAAACCAAAACCAACAAAAAAGCTACAATCAATCCCAACCTCGTGCAAACAATCAGTATCAATCCCAAAGAAACCCATACCCAACTCAAGGAAATTCTCAAGCTTACCAGGCTCCACCTCTCAATCAACCGATGGCAGTGAATCCAGAAGTCGAGACATTCATGAAGACTAATCGGGAGTTGGTGACGAATCTTCAGAGTCAAGTCCGCAACTTGAAGGGAGAAATGGCAAAGCAAGGGAACGATATTCGAGCCGAGCTAAGGAATGATATGGCCAAACACAATGATACAATGAATGCAAACATGCAAAACTCTTTTAACAATCAAGCTCTTCACCTTCGTGATATGATTAGTTCGCTCATCCAAGGTAATCAACCCTCTTCTTCGGGTACTCTTCCGAGTAATATCGTTGCTAATCCAAGAGGGGAGATGAAAGCAATCACCACTCGTAGTGGAAAAGGTTATTTGGAACCCGAGCTTCCTACACCTCCACCGGTGATTGTGAACAAGGAAAAAGAGCAACTTTCCCCACCTCCTTCACCCTCTATCCCCATTTCCCCACCACCCGTGGTTGTGAGTGATCCTATTCCCTTAAAGCCTTCTTCTTCATCCAATATACCTTATCCCTCAAGGTTGAGGAAAGAGAAGCAAAAGAGCAAGGACGATATTCAGGTTTCAAACTTCCTAAAAATGTTTAAACAATTGAATTTTAACATCTCCTTTGCCGAGGCTCTCGCTCACATGCCCAAATACGCTAAGATGTTTAAAGATCTTTTAAGTGATAAAGAAAAGCTTCTTGACATTGCTCAGACCCAACTTAATGAGAACTGCTCCGCAGTGCTCTTAAGGAAATTGCCCACCAAACTTGGTGATCCGGGTCGCTTCTTGATTCCTTGCAACTTCCCGGGAGTAGAGAATTGCATGGCCCTAGCCGATCTAGGTGCCAGTATAAACTTAATGCCTTTAAGCGTTTGGAAGCAATTGTCTCTCCCCGAGCTTGTCCCCACCAAAATGACTTTGGAATTAGCCAACCGTACGGTTGCTTATCCAGTGGGGATAGCCGAAGATGTCTTTGTTGGCGTCGATAAATTCACTTTCCCGACGGATTTTGTCGTCGTTGACTACGAGATGGATCCCCGTGTTCCATTAATTGTTGGACGTCCATTTCTGAGGACCGGTCGCACTCTCATTGATGTAGCCGCAGGCGAAATAATCATGAGAGTTGGTGATGATAAAATTGTCTTCAACATGGGTAAGATTTCTAAGCAACCTTATTCATATGAGAGTGTTAATGCTATTGATGTTCTCGATGAGGCTTGTGAAGAACATTTTCATGATGCTTGCAAAAGTACTCCTTCTCTACCCAATGTTGAGACCGTTGCCTCTATTGCTCCAGCATTGACTCCTTTTGGAGAAAGTGACTTGGATGATTTCGAAGCTAGCTTGGGTCCTCTCGATATTAAGTATGATAATTTGTCCACAAATTGGGATGAAGACATTAGTACTATTGAGAGACTTCTCAATGAGGACCCGTTCTCTCCTCCTGCTCCTAAAGAGGTGACTAATGATGATCCATCGTTAGTTTCACCATCTACTGAGGATCCTCCTACTCTCGAGCTTAAGGACCTACCGCCTCATCTTGAGTACGTTTTCCTAGAAGACGACGAGAAGCTACCGGTCATCATCGCAAAGGATCTGAAAGAAGACGAAAAAGCCCGACTTGTCGCTGTGTTGAAGAAGCATAAACGCGCTATCGCTTGGAAAATCTCGGACATCCGTGGAATTGATCCTCATTTCTGCACACATAAAATTCTCATGGAGGACGACTTTAAGCCCACCATTCAAAGCCAACGAAGGGTGAATCCTAAAATACATGAAGTCATCAAAAAAGAGGTTATCAAACTTCTTGATGCGGGTATGATTTACCCTATTTCGGATTCACCGTGGGTTAGTCCAGTCCATTGTGTGCCTAAGAAAGGTGGTATCACCGTTGTGCCCAATGCAAACAACGAGTTGATTCCTACCCGTCTCGTTACTGGGTGGAGAGTTTGTATAGACTACCGCAAACTCAATGATGACACGAGAAAGGATCATTTCCCTCTACCTTTTATGGACCAAATGCTTGAACGTCTAGCGGGTAAAGAATATTACTGCTTTCTGGATGGTTTCTCGGGTTATTTTCAAATACCCATCGATCCCCAAGATCAAGAGAAGACAACATTCACTTGTCCCTACGGCACATTTGCTTATAAACGAATGCCTTTTGGCTTATGCAATGCCTTCGGGACTTTCCAAAGGTGCATGTTGGCTATCTTTCATGATATGGTTGAGCAAACCATGGAAGTCTTCATGGATGATTTCTCGGTCTTCGGGGATTCATTCTCTGCTTGCCTTGCCAATTTGGAACGTATGCTTAAGCGGTGCGAAGACATTCGCCTTGTTCTAAATTGGGAAAAATGCCATTTTATGGTAAAAGAAGGCATTGTGCTAGGACACAAAATCTCTAAAGCCGGTCTTGAAGTCGACCGTGCTAAAGTAGATGTCATAGCCAAATTACCTCCACCTTCCATCGTGAAGGGTGTGAGAAGCTTTCTGGGTCATGCGGGCTTCTATCGTCGATTCATTCAAGATTTCTCTAAAATCGCTCGCCCGATGACCCACCTCTTGGAAAAAGATACTCCTTTTATCTTTTCTAAAGAGTGTCTCGAAGCCTTCAATCTTCTTAAGGATAAGCTAACTAAGGCACCGGTCTTGGTCACCCCTAACTGGGAGCTGCCTTTTGAATTGATGTGCGATGCTAGCGACTTTGCTATTGGTGCGGTTCTGGGCCAAAGAGTGAATAAACACTTCCAACCAATCCACTATGCTAGCAAAACAATGACGGGGGCTCAATTGCATTATACGACAACCGAAAAAGAGCTTTTAGCTGTTGTCTATGCTTTTGAAAAATTCCGCCCCTATCTTGTTTTATCCACCACCATCGTATACACGGACCATTCCGCGTTGAAGTACTTGATGACTAAGAACGATTCTAAGCCAAGACTTCTTCGCTGGGTTTTGCTCCTTCAAGAATTCAACATTGAAATTCGTGACAAGAAGGGAGCCGAAAACCTGGCCGCGGATCATCTGAGCAGACTTGAGGATCCATATCAGGGGGATCATCCAAATAAAGAGATCAATGACTCTTTCCCCCTGGAGACTCTAATGTCTATAAATCTCAACCTTGATGGCACCCCGTGGTTTGCGGACATTGCAAACTACTTAGCGGGTGGTATTCTCATCCAAGGGTTAACATCCCAACAAAAGAAGAAGTTCTTGAACGATGTTAAGACTTACTTTTGGGATGACCCTTATCTATTCAAACAGTGTGCTGATCTGATTATTCGTCGATGTGTTGACGGACCGGCAGCTTTTGACATCCTCCAAGCTTGCCACAAAGGACCCACCGGTGGTCACTTTGGTCCCAACTACACCGCTAAGAAAGTGTTTGATTCTGGATTCTACTGGCCCACCATTTATCGTGACGCTCACGAAATGGTTAAGCATTGTGATGCTTGCCAACGTCAAGGCAAGATCACACATAAGGATGAGATGCCTCAACATTTCATACAGGAATGTGAAATCTTTGATGTATGGGTCATCGACTTTATGGGGCCATTTCCATCATCCAAAGGGAACAAGTACATCCTCGTCGCCGTCGACTACGTCTCTAAATGGGTTGAAGCTAAGGCTCTTCCTACGAATGATGCGAGGGTGGTTGTGAACTTTTTGAAGCAGCTTTTCGCCCGATTTGGCGTTCCTCGTGCTATCATCAGTGACCACGGGACTCATTTTTGCAACGATCAATTTGCAAGAGTCATGGCAAAGTATGGTGTCACTCACCGTCTTTCCACCGCCTATCATCCCCAAACCAATGGGCAAGCCGAAATTTCCAATCGTGGCTTGAAGAGAATTTTGGAGCGTACTGTGGGAGAGCATCGTGCCGCGTGGGCCGATAAGTTAGATGATGCTCTGTGGGCTTTCCGTACTGCTTACAAGACCCCGATCGGTTGTACACCTTATCGTCTTGTGTACGGGAAAGCCTGCCACCTACCTATCGAGCTGAAACATAAGGCGCACTGGGCCTTGAAGTGGGCTAACTTCGACATCATCAAAGCCGGTGATCATCGCAAGGTTCAACTCAACGAGCTAAATGAACTAAGGAATGAAGCTTATGAGAACTCGCTGATCTACAAGGAGAAGACAAAGATTATCCACGATGCTAAAATCAAGAACCGAGAGTTCCACGTTGGTGATCAAGTTCTACTCTTTCACTCTCGGTTGAAGATCTTCTCTGGCAAGTTGAAGAGCCGCTGGACTGGTCCATTCACCGTCGCCAAAGTCTTTCCTTATGGGACCATTGAGCTTTCTCAACCGAATGGGCCCAATTTCAAGGTGAATGGCCAGCGTTTGAAGCTGTACTTTGGTGAGGACATCTCTCAAGAGATGATTCCATCCCTCACCACGTTCCCCATGAACTAAAATTGGGTCGAGTTAGGCTCATGACTCGGTGTACAAAAACAAGCGCTTCTCGGGAGGCAACCCGTGTTCTATCCTTTACTGCTTTCATAATAAGTGTAGGGGGAGCCCCGCATATGTTTGTTGTCTTGTTTCTTGTGCTGTGCAGGGATTAAAGCTTCAGAAAGCATCTTGATGACTTTTGACAAACCATGATACCGTGTTTCCCATCTTCCCGGTTCTATCCTAAACTCTTGTGATTCAATATTTCATATTCTATATGTTCACATTGAATTCACTTTAGTTCTCCTTTCCTTAGCAAGATTTAAACAAAGTGCACAATGTCCTAAGTGTAGGGGAGTTTACTCCCACATACTTAAACATTGAGGACAATGTTTATCTCAAGTGTAGGGGGACTTCTATCGAAGTAAGTGGTCTTTTCCATGAATTTGCCCTCATTTTAACCGGAAAATTTGATTTTTCGACATTTTTCAAAATTTTTAATCTATTTTGGCCTAGTTGTATAGTTGTATTTGCCTTTGTTATGTTTCCTTTGCTAGAATAAATTTTTAATAAAGTGGTTTTAGATTTTTCTTAGTCGTGAACATTTTGACTCAACCCGAGTTTACTTGCCTAAGTTTACTCTAGCTAGTATCCTTAACATGTTTAAGTCAAGTTTTGCTAGGCTTTTATTTAGGGAGCTATAAAACGCGAAAGTCTTAACTCTCACGGGTTAAGAACAAGAACTTTTCGCAAGTTCCTATAATTGATCCTAGAGAGTCGTTTATCAAGGGAACTTTAAAACGCGAATTCTAAACTTGAAAAAGTCTAAGAAGTTGCAAGATCCTATAGGCGACTCGAAAATCCAAAACTTTGATTTAATAGGCTAAGCATCCACTAGTCTCATTCCTTGAGATTTTAAACTGTGGAGAACGAGAGATGATAGAGTCAATTATAAGTTCGGTATTCTTTCGTGAATTTATGTGAGTTAATTATGAGCCTATTCTCCCTCCGCTTGTTAATAAATTAATCTGCTAATAAATAAGGTTGTACGATTTAAAAGGTTACTTAGCTTCTAGCCCCAGATCGTTTAAAAGTTGCTCGGTAATGACGAGAGTTCTTAGCCAAGGCATAACTTATGAAGCGGGGCGCGAAGATTGGCGAGTCCGAAAAGGCCCTAACAAGGCATGAGGGCTACATTTTGTTGCTAAAGATCCAAAAGTGATGTGAAGAATCATTTATCAAAAATCAATATGAAGGATCGAGACACACGACGAAAAGCAAGAACTCCCCAAAAGTCATGGAGAAGTCTATCCGAAAAGACCCTAACAAGGTATGAGGATAAATAGATCCAAGTCCTAAAAGGAGGCGGATCGTTGTATATCAAAGTCCAAAATAAAGATTGGAGAAAAATGAAGAAGTCGTGGTCCAAAGATGAAGAATCTCTCAAACAGTTCAAGTGAAGAAATTCCTATTATGAAGAGAAGACCATAAATTCAAGAACGTCTCTCGAAGATTCGAAGTATGAAGTCACTGCCAAATATCGGCCCGAGAAAGGTCTCAAATCGCGAACCAAGTTATGCCAAGATATGAACTTTCTGATATCCCGAGAAGCAGTTTTAAAATATTTGGTCCTTTAGCAATTGATTAAATCGTTCACCTTATTTTCGGACTAAATAACTATCGAAATAAGTCAAACAATGCATCCTCGAGATCATTCAAGACAAAAATAAAATATAAGAGATACACCTAGGAATAAGGGAGTCTAAGTGAATAATTGGCCCACATGAGTTCGTGATAGTTTGCTAACTTATAATAACAATGATCTCGTTTTTAAGCTTGGTATGGGGAACGTGAAACTTGAGGATGATAAATGTTCATGGCCGCCAAAACCCAATGTAAGTTTTTAATTTCTTTACTTATTTCTATCTTTTATGTTTAGAATTTAATAAAGGCCAGGGTGGGTTATTTATGATGGAAAATGTAAACCGTGCTTTAAATCTAATGCATTGCATGAGGGCATTGCAATGGTCAAGTGTAGGGGATTTAATAAGTGTGAAAACACTTATCCTTTTACCACTTATTTCCAATAATAACAAGACCAAAACGTGTGATTTATGTCGTAAAAGTCGGAATTATGCGTGGTTTGTGTTTTTATTGTGTATGTGAAAAAGGAAGAAAACACGGGCTTTCACGGTCTTTCACGGGTTTTTATTGAAGAAAACGGGAAAAGACGAAGTCAAAAGATCAAGAGTGCAAAAAGAACGGAAGTCCAAGGCCTATTCTGAAGATTTATCGAAGAAAAAGTCAAAAGACGGAAGTTTAACGAAGTCGAAGAACTTAAGTCTAATAGAAGAAGAAAATTAAAAGACAAGTTCAAATCCCGAGACGACAAAGACGAAGAATTAAAGTCGAGTCGAGAAAACGTGAAGAAAGCAAGAAAGAAGATGCAACACATGCACTCCTTCCACCTTCCCTATAAATACCCTCCTAATAGTCATTAGGAGGGTGTTTTAGAGTTTTTAGTTAATTTTTCACTTTTTAGTTTTTAGAGAGAGAAAGTCTTAAACTTTCTCTCACTAGTTCATCTTTTTCTTTTAATCTTTCAAGATTAACTCTTTGTATTGCTTATTTTTATTAATCAAGTTCCATTTTAAGCTTTTATCTCTTAATCTCATTCTACTTTTCTTTGATTTAAGATTGATTTTGGTGTGATTATCATGTGATCCGTGTTGTTCTAATTGATTTCATGCTAAAAAGTTAATCTTTTGATCATTTTATAAGTTTTCATTTGATTAAGCTTTAAGACTTTTGTGCTTATTGGCTTACTTTTATGATTAGCTTATTTTTATCATTAAAAAGTTTTATTAAAAAGTTTATGTTTTTATTGTTTGATCTAAAAAGTTGCTTGATTTCGAGTTAGATAAGTTGATTAGAGTGCTTATTTGATTCCATTTAGTTGATTCGATTTAGTTTTGGGAATAAGCTCGATCTAATAGCTTATTTCCTAGCTTTTTGCTCGAATTCCATTATTTTCGGAAGGGAATTATATCCCTTTTCCGATTGTTGCCTTGTTCCGACCGGGTACACCCCCTTAACCGATTTCCACCATTTTAGGGAAGGGTTGTTATTCCCCTTTCCGATTGGCCCTTATTCCGACGGCACCATTCTTCACTTTCCGATCGACCCAATCGGATTAGGGTTTATCCTTTCCGATTGGTCCATTGTTTGCACGTATTCCGATTGATAACTAGCTACATATTCCGATTGAGCCTCAAGTTTCATTTTCCGATTGGGGTTTGCCCCATATTCCGATTGGTACCCCCCTTTAACAGTCATTCCGATTGACCTCTTTTATACACATTCCGATTGTGTGCTCTTCCACCATATTCCGATCATTACTATATTTTGATCTACTGATCGGAAAACATTCCGATCAGGGCCTTTTTGGCTTGTTTTGGTTTCTTTCGATATCACTTTCTTATAGTACTTTTTTATTTTCTGAAAATTTTCCAAGTGTTCGATTTATTTAGTGAGTTAGTTTCTTTCCCATTTCACCTTTAAGTTTATATGCATTTATTTTTACTCGTCATTCAAATTAACCTTTTAACTTCCATTTTGCTCAACGACACTTTATTTACTTGCTAGTAGTTTAAAACAAATATAACCAAACCATTCTCACGATTAACCAAAAGACAATTGAGTCGCACTTAAGACCGGTTTTCAATTCGAAAAGATTCGGAACTATAACGAAATTATTTTATACAAGGGTAAAACCGAGTATTACATGGTTTTACCAAAGTACATCAAATCAATACTTTTTACAATGGTTTAAGCATGAGTGACCAAGATTCACTGAACAGTGCCTCGGGGGGTAATTTATTGGCTAAAACTTCCAATGCTGCTTGGGACATCATTGAGAACAAGTCTCGTGTGCAAACCAAGAGTGTTAGGACTAATGTCGCTAGTGCTAGCACTAATGACAGCGACAAGCGATTAGACAAAATCACCACGCTTCTTGAATCGCTTGTCACCCACACCGTCAGCAACAACAACAGCAACAACGCCAAAAACGCTCAAGTGAACGCTGTCAGCCAACCTTGTGAGATATGCGGTGGTCCCCACTCTTACACAACTTGTACGGCCACCCAAGATTACCCTGCTGAGAATGTGAATGCAGCATATGGCACCTACCAACAACCTGCTTATCAAGCTAGACCTCAAGGTGACCGTAACTTGCTTAGCTATTGATCAAACAACTATCTTTCACCACCTGGCTTCCCTCCTACCAACCCAAACCAACAACAAAACCTTAACCACCCTCCTCAACAACAACAACAACCTCGACAACCATACATCCCACCTCACAAGCAGCAACAACCACCTCAACGTAACAATCAAGTCTACCAACAACCTGCTTACCAACCACCTGCATACAATGCTTCTCCTACCCAAACCAACACTGCATTACACCAAGAGGTTGCAACCTATATGAGGACCAATGATGTGATAGTGGGAAATCTCCAAGAGGAAGTGCGCAATTTGAAAGCAGACTTGGTCAAGCAAGGAAATGATTTGAGAGCCGATATGAGAACTACGTTGGATAGCCAAACCAATGATCTGAGGAACATGATGGCTAGTTTCTTCCAAGGTAATCAACCCTCTTCTTCGGGTACTCTTCTGAGTAATACCGTTGCGAACCCAAGAGGGGAGATGAAAGCAATCACTACTCGAAGTGGTAAAGGTACCAAGGAACCCGAGCTTCCTATACCTCCACCGGTGGTTGTGACTAAGGAGAACGAGTCACCTGCTCCTGTTCCTCACCCTTCTCCTTCCCCAATTTCTCCACCTCTTCTTTCTACCCCTCCTCCACCCGTGGTTGTGAGTGATCCTATTCCCCTAAAGCCTTCCTCTTCTTCCAATATACCTTATCCTTCAAGGTTGAGGAAAGAGAAGCAAAAGAGCAAGGATGATATTCAGGTTTCGAATTTCCTTAAAATGTTCAAACAACTGAATTTTAATATCTCCTTCGCTGAGGCTCTCGCTCAAATGCCCAAATATGCCAAAATGTTTAAAGATCTTCTGAGCGACAAGGAAAAGCTCCTCGATCTCGCCAACACCCAACTTAATGAGAACTGCTCTGCAGTGCTTTTAAGGAAATTGCCAATCAAGCTTGGTGATCCGGGTCGTTTTCTTATCCCTTGCAATTTCCCGGGAGTAGAGAATTGCATGGCCCTAGCCGATCTAGGTGCCAGTATTAATCTCATGCCTCTAAGTGTTTGGAAGCAATTATCTCTCCCCGAGCTAGTCCCCACCAAAATGACTTTGGAATTAGCTAACCGTACGGTTGCTTATCCAGTGGGGATAGCCGAAGACGTCATTGTAGGAGTCGACAAATTCACCTTCCCTGCCGATTTTGTTGTCGTCGACTACGAGATGGACCCACGTGTGCCACTCATTGTTGGTCGTCCATTCTTGAGGACCGGTCGCACTCTCATTGATGTTGAAGCCGGTGAGCTTATCATGAGAGTGGGTGACGATAAAGTAGTCTTCAACATGGGAAAGTTATCTAAACAGCCTTCTTCTTACGAGAATGTTAATTGTATTGAAGTTCTTGATGAGGCTTGTGAAGAACACTTCAAGGATGCTTGTAAAAACATTCCTACCTCTCTTCCCAATGTTGAGACCGTTTCCTCTATCGACTCATCACTATCTCTATTTGGAGAAAGTGATTTCCTTTGGAAAGATTTGGAAGCCACCTTGGAAGATGTGAAGCAAGACAATTACGATTCTACTGCCACTTGGGATGACGATCTCAGTTTCATTGCAAACCTCCTCAGAGAAGACAATCCTTCCCCTCCATCTCCCACTGTTATTGCTATCGAGACTTCGACTTCGAATACGCCTCCCGTCAACAATCCTCCGAATTTGGAACTTAAGGAGTTGCCACCCCATCTTGAGTATGTATTCCTCGAAGAAGAGAAGAAGTCGCCAGTCATCATTGCTAAGGATTTGAAGGATGAAGAGAAAGCCCGACTTGTCGCTGTATTGAAAGATCATAAGAAGGCTATTGCTTGGAAGATTTCAGATATTCGTGGAATTGATCCTCACTTCTGCACACACAAAATTCTCATGGAGGACGACTTCAAGCCCACTATTCAAAGCCAACGAAAGGTGAATCCAAAAATACATGAAGTCATCAAAACAGAGGTTATCAAACTTCTTGATGCGGGTATGATTTACCCTATTTCGGATTCACCATGGGTTAGTCCAATCCATTGTGTGCCCAAGAAGGGCGGAATAACCGTTGTTCCCAATGAACACAATGAGTTGATTCCCACTCGTCTCGTTACTGGGTGGAGAGTTTGTATAGACTACCGCAAACTCAATGATGCCACGAGAAAGGATCATTTCCCTCTACCTTTTATGGACCAAATGCTTGAACGCTTAGCAGGTAATGAATATTACTGCTTTCTTGATGGTTTCTCGGGTTATTTTCAAATACCCATCGATCCCCAAGATCAAGAGAAGACTACATTCACTTGTCCCTATGTCACTTTCGCTTACAAAAGAATGCCTTTTGGCTTATGTAATGCGCCCGGGACTTTTCAAAGGTGCATGTTAGCTATCTTCCATGACATGGTTGAACAAACCATGGAAGTCTTCATGGATGATTTCTCGGTCTTCGGGGATTCCTTCTCTGCTTGGCTTGCCAATTTAGAACGTATGCTAAAGCGGTGCGAAGACACTCGCCTTGTTCTGAATTGGGAAAAATGCCATTTTATGGTAAAAGAAGGTGTCGTGCTTGGACATAAGATCTCGAAAGCCGGTCTTGAAGTAGACCGTGCTAAAGTCGATGTTATCGCAAAGTTGCCTCCACCTTCAACCGTGAAGGGTGTGAGAAGTTTCTTGGGTCATGCGGGCTTCTACCGTCGATTCATCAAAGATTTTTCGCACATCGCTCGCCCGATGACCCACCTCTTAGAGAAAGATACTCCTTTTATCTTCTCCAAAGAGTGTCTTGAAGCCTTCAACTCGCTTAAGGATAAGCTAACTAAGGCACCCGTCTTGGTTACCCCTAATTGGGAGCTGCCCTTTGAGTTGATGTGCGATGCTAGTGATTTTGCTATTGGAGCGGTTCTTGGACAAAGGGTGAACAAACACTTCCAACCGATCCATTACGCTAGCAAGACAATGACTGGGGCACAATTGCATTATACGACAACCGAAAAAGAGCTTTTAGCTGTTGTCTATGCTTTTGAAAAATTCCGCCCCTATCTTGTCCTTTCTACCACCATTGTGTACACCGATCATTCCGCGCTGAAGTACTTGTTGACAAAGCAAGATTCCAAACCAAGACTTCTTCGCTGGGTTTTGCTGCTTCAGGAATTTAAAATCGAAATCCGCGATAAAAAAGGAGCAGAAAACCTAGCCGCGGACCATCTTAGCAGACTTGAGGATCCATACCAAGGGGATCATCTGAACAAAGAAATCAATGATTCTTTTCCCTTGGAGACCTTAATGTCTATAAACTCGAAGCCGAATGAAATCCCGTGGTTTGCGGACTTTGCAAACTACTTGGCGGGTGGAATTCTCAAGGAAGGGTTGACGTCCCAACAAAAGAAGAAGTTCTTCACCGACATCAAGACTTACTTTTGGGATGACCCTTACCTATTCAAACAATGTGCTGACCTGATTATTCGCCGATGTGTTGATGGACCGGCAGCGTCTGAAATCCTTAATGCTTGCCACAAAGGACCCACCGGTGGTCACTTTGGTCCCAACTACACCGCTAAAAAAGTGTTTGATTCCGGATTTTATTGGCCCTCCATATACCGTGACGCTCACGATATGGTCAAACGATGTGATGTTTGCCAAAAGCAAGGCAAAATCACACATAAAGACGAGATGCCTCAAAATTTTATTCAAGAGTGTGAAATTTTTGATGTTTGGGGTATCGACTTTATGGGGCCATTCCCTTCTTCTAAAGGAAACAAATACATCCTTGTAGCCGTTGACTACATTTCAAAGTGGGTTGAAGCCAAAGCTTTGCCTACTAATGACGCAAAGGTGGTTTGTAACTTTTTGAAGGCTCTATTCGCTAGATTCGGTGTGCCTCGCGCCATTATTAGTGATCGTGGGACTCATTTCTGCAATGACCAATTTGCTCGAGTCATGGCTAAGTATGGTGTAAATCATCGACTTTCCACAGCCTACCACCCACAAACTAATGGCCAGGCTGAAATATCCAACCGAGGACTTAAGCGAATTCTTGAAAGGACCGTGGGAGAGCATCGTGCCTCATGGGCTGATAAACTTGATGATGCTTTGTGGGCTTTCCGTACTGCTTACAAGACCCCAATCGGCTGTACGCCTTATCGTCTTGTGTACGGGAAAGCGTGCCACCTCCCCATTGAGTTGGAGCACAAGGCTTATTGGGCCTTGAAGTGGGCTAATTTTGATATAAACAAAGCCGGTGACCTACGCAAGATCCAACTCAATGAGCTGAATGAACTCCGTAATGAGGCTTATGAAAATTCTTTGATCTATAAGGAAAGGACTAAGCTCATTCACGATTCTAAGATTAAAAACCGAGAGTTCCATGTTGGAGACAAAGTCTTACTTTTTAACTCTCGGTTGAAAATCTTCTCGGGAAAGCTCAAATCTCGTTGGTCCGGCCCATTCACCATTGCCCAAATTTTTCCATATGGTACTCTCGAGCTCGCTCAACCTAATGGACCAAATTTTAAGGTGAATGGCCAACGAGTGAAGTTGTACTTTGGTGAGGACACCTCTCAGGAGGTGATTCCATCCCTCACCACGTTCCCCATGAACTAATTTTGGGTCGAGTCAGGCTCGTGACTCGGTTATCAAAAACAAGCGCTCCTCGGGAGGCAGCCCGAGTATCTATCCTTTTATATTTTAATCCCCTAAGTGTAGGGGGGGACTTCTATATGTGTTTGCCTTTGTGTGATGATGTGATTACAGGGATAAGTGCACTCTTGGAATCTTTAAAGAACCGTGCTCCCGTGTTATCCAAAATCCGGTTCTATCTCTCAACTATCGTGATTCAATTTTCTTCATACTCACATTTGAAATTGATCACTTTAGTCGTCTCTTCCTTAGCAAGATTTAAACAACGTGCACAATGTCATAAGTGTAGGGGAGATTTTTCCCACATGCTTAAACATTGAGAACAATGTTTATCTTAAGTGTAGGGGGGACTTCTATCGAACTTTTAAGTGGACTTTTCCATGAAAATGCCTTCAATTAACCGGAAAATCCTATTTTTCAACATTTTTCAAATTTTTTATTAACTTTGGCCATTTAGTTGTAATTTTTAAATTTTTACCGTTTCTTTCATATGTATATATTCCGCAATAAAGTCAAAAATATTAATAAAGTGGTGTAGCTAGTTTAGAAATCTTTGACATATTAGGCCCGTTGCGTTTATTTTGACTCAACCCGAATAGACTTATCCAAGTTTATTCTAGCTATTATCCTTAACCATGTAGACCTTAATTGGTTTATTAGGCTAAGTATCCACGAGTCTCATTACTTGAGATTTTAAATTGTGGAGGACGAGAAATGATAGAGTCAATTATAAGTCGGTATTCTTGCGCAAGCTCACTTGGTGTAATTATTTGCCTATTCTCCCATCACTTGCTAATAATTTATCTGCAATAAGTAAGGTCGTACGATTTGAAAAGTTACTTAGCTTCTAGCCCAAGATCGTTTAAAAGTTGCTCGGTAATGATAAGAGTTCATAGCCAAGGCATAACTTATGAAGCGGGGCGCGAAGATTGGCGAGTCCGAAAAGGCCCTAACAAGGCATGAGGATTCAATTTTATTGCTGAAGATCCAAAGTGATGTGAAAAGCATTATTCCTAAAGTCAATATGAAGGATCAAGACTCACGACGAAAAGCAATCAACTCCCATAAAGATCATGGAGAAGTCTATCCGAAAAGACCCTAACAAGGTATGAGGATAAATAGATCCAAGTCCGAAAAGGAGGCGGATCGTTGTATCTCAAAATCCCAATTAGAGATTGAAGAAATAATCATGAAGTCGTGGTCAACAAAGTTGGAGTACCCCTTAAAAGTCTCCAAGTGAAGAAACTCTATTATGATGAGAAGACCATTATCTCAAGAACGTCTCTCGAAGATATGAAGTATGAAGTGCATGCCAAATATCGGCCCGAGAAAGGTCTCAAATCGTGAACCAAGTTATGCCAAGATATGAACTTTTTGATATCCCGAGAAGCAGTTTTAAGAGATTTTGTCCTTTAGCTAACTATTGATCAAATCGTCCTACTTTGCTTTCGGCCCTAATAAACTATCGAAATAAGTCCAAAAATGCATCTTCATGATCATTCTAAGACAAAAATAAAATATAAGAGATACACCTAGGAATAAGGGAGTTTAAGCATTTAATTAAGCCATGTGTGTAAGTGTTTGAATTGCTGACTTATAATAACAATGATCTCGTTTTTAAGCTTAGTTTGGGGAACGTGAAACTTGAGGGTGATAAATCTTCGCAGCACCAAAGCCCTAATGTAAGTCATCGATTTCTTTGCAAGTTATTTCCATATAGCTATTTTCAAGTGAAAATGGTTTTCTATACTTTTGTTTCCTTCAAAGTCTTAATTCCTTTTAGTACTTTGATTTTTGTTTAGTAGTATTTTAAATAAGGCCAAGGTTGATTAATTATGAGAAAAGTGTAAACTTGCTTTATCACTAAGCATTGCATGAGGGCATGGCAATGGTTAAGTGTAGGGGATTTGATAGGTGTGTAAACACCCATCCTTTTACCACTTAATTCGGGCTAAAACGAGACCAAAACACGTATTTAATATCATTTGTTTGGAATTATGCGTGGTTTTTGTGTTTATTGTATATTCAGAGCCAACCGGATGAATACTGAAGAAAACATGGGATTGCACGGGTTATACTGAAGAAAAAGACTCAAGATAAAGTCTATTGTCCAAGAGATGCAAAAGATTTGAAGTCACTGGGCCTATTCGAAGATTTATCGAAGAAAAGGACCAAAGATGGAAGATTTATATAAGTCGAAGAAACTCAAGTCTATTAAACGAAGAAATTAAAAGACGAGTTGAATTTAATCGACAACAAATCCCGAATCAGAATCGAAAACGGAAACTTTTCTGAAAAGACGAAAATGCAAGAAGAACGGGAGAAAGCCCACTCACCAACCAAAGGACAAGCCTATAAATAGGCCACCCCTCACACTTTTTAAGGGGCTAGCTTTTCTTTTTCCCCACTCTTTCTTCTTCCTGTTTCGTAGCATCACCATCACCACTAGGGTGATTGGTGATTTTTATCTTTGTCTTTCCAATCTTGTTGTTTTAATTCTTGTTTTGATCTTGTTTAAACATTAATCATTCAATACAAAGTCTTGTTTAATCTTTCTATTTAATCTTGTTCATCTTCATCTTTATCTTCAAGTTCTTAAGTTTTTATTTTTCTTGATTTGAGCTTCAAAAGTTGTTGGGATTTGCGTTTTTATTGATAGGATTAGTAGTTTATGATTAGTAAATGCTTTGTGATTGATTTATTTTACTTTTTGGTGAAAAACTTGGTCAATTTTAGATTAAAAATAGTCTCCGTGTTCTTCGTTGTCTGTTACTGTATCTGGGTTTCCAGAAGTTCCGAGTCAAGCAAAACTTCCGAATCAAGCAAAACATCCGAATCAAGCATAACTTCCGAATCTAACACCTTCATTCGGAAAGTTCCGAACCAACCCTTAAGTTCTGCATCAGTGAACAGTGACTTCCGAATCATTAAGTTCCGAATCAAGGACTTCATTCGGAAGTCCAAAACTTCCGAATCAGCAAGTTCCGGATGAGTGTAAAAGTTCCGAATCACAAACTTCCGAATGAAGGATAAGTTCCGGATGAATCATTAAGTTCCGGACCAAGCACAAGTTCCGAATGAAGAATGAACAGTAACTTCCGAATCAGTTATCTTTGGGTATTTTAAAGTTTTACTGTTTCTTAACTATTTCTTTACTGTTTCCTTGATTTAATTTTAATTTTCTTTTAAGCTTAATTCTAATTTTCAAGTTTAAATTCTAGTTTTTATTACTCATCATTAAATTAATTATCTTTGATTTAAATTTTCATTTCCATTTTTAATTAGATTAGAAAACCAAACCCTTTTATTTAGTAACCAAGGACAATCATTCCACTTAAGACCTAGATCAATTCGAGAGGATATCGAGAGTAAAATTAGAACCCATTGCAAAATGCAAGTATCAAACATAAACATTGAGTATAGATCTCCACCGTTAATCATCGAGAAAACATTCAACGAACCCTTGATAATAACTACTTGATCTCCAGAGTCTTTCCACTTGCGGTGTCGGCTTCAACATACTCCTTGAGGTTGTAACAAATTTATTAACTCTATTCATTAAGAGATTCGGTCCTCAATCATTCCACAAGTACACGCATAAATCCTGGTGACACTTATCGTTTCTTCTTATACACTGCTTCCCGAGATTCATTTTAAACTCAGAATAAAATAGTGATCTTCAATAAGAGGAACAGAACGAGATAAAAATGAATTCAATAAACGCATAAATGGACAAGATGTGGTAAAATGATTTAAGGTTGACGATCGACGAGGGATCTCGACTCACGTAACCGTAAAACATAATAATTTGCAATACTAGAAAAATAAGAGCGGAGAATAAATTAAATATTAACATTAAAATAATGTTTGTCACAATTATCCGTCCCGGTTTTGTGTTACCTTAAAACTCAATTGAGGTACTTTCTTGATAAGGATGATATATCAAAATAGAGGTTAAATAGCTTCATAATTTATTTTGGTTGTCTTAAGAAACTTTGAAAGAATGACATGAATTTACTAATTAAATTCATATTGATGGTTACGATTTAGAAAATATAATTTCCAAATTAAATCATTATTAGGAATATAAATTAAACCGGTAATTTCATTACATTAAAAGTAATGTATGATAAGTTAATTAGTTCAAAAATTATAGCATAATTTCATTTTAAACATTAGTTTTAATTATACAAAATATGGTGAATAAATTTGACCTTTTACTTGTGATGGTTATTTCGATAATTGAAAATCATTGGAAAAATGTATAAAAGTTCCATGAAAAGTTTATAATACGTTGTAGAAATACATAAAGGTGTTTATTATTTCAAAATAAATATGGGATATATTCGGGTTTCAAAATGTGACAAAATAACAAACGAATACGAATGAAATAATAGTCAACAACTAGCACGAAATCAGCGGTACAAAAGAGAACGAAGCAAATGTCATATGAATTCTTAAAGAGAATAATAAAATAAAGGTGTTGATGGTAAGACGACAAGAAATAACAGATTAAACAAGTTGTCGATTTTGTTAGTGCGGTCGGTGGTTCACCAATATCAGTTTGTTAACTTAGCGGTGGTCGATACATGATCAGAAATAAGATCCATACAAAAATTTTAATCAAAGAAAATTCCTAATAATCACTTGTAATTAAAACAAATCAAATGAACGATGTTAGTGTTTAAAGAGAGAAGTCAAAGTACGGTTCACAAGAGTGGATTTCGAGACAAACGAGAGTGACGGACGTCATCCCGGATATACGGAAATCAATCTAGTGATACGTCATTATTCACGTGTAGAGACATTCCAAAGATCTACCCGGTCGCATAAAGAAGATTGTACGAGAAGGAAGGATAAAACATTGAGACTTTCAAGTCATTTATTAACAGTCCATAATTAGACGAACGGTCAAAAGAAATCAGTTACAAGACAAAATGAAGTAACAAGTGAAAAAGCAATTGTCGAGTAAAAACGTATTCGTAAGCGCGTAATTCGTTCAAGAAAAGGTAAGAAAACATATGTGGATGCATAGAAATTGTGCTACTTGCATGAAATATAAAGGTTTTTAAAACTACATTTCATTTTATTTCATTTTATTTATCTTTATCATAAATACAAGTAAAAAGTTCTTTATTATCAAGATTTTTAAGTTGACTACTATTCAGCCTAGCATGGCTCCTTCCAAATTAGACATAGGTGATCAGGCCATGTATAATTTAGGGCTAGCAATGCAGTGCTTCATTTCGTCGAAAAGTATTACGTTTCTTATGTTTATATAAACCATGCCATTTGTAAAATGGAATTTAAAAATAGTTTATAAATTTATAGGATACAAGTAATTTGTGAGATACTCAATAAGCAACTTTTAATCTTACGAAAAGTATTAAGACCAAAGTAAAAACAATTGGTGAAAATAATCGTAAAACAATATCAGATTTATTTATAAGGTGACATTATGACAACGTATAAAGTAGTCAAAGTTTTGCAAAAAGTGGCAAATAGTAGCTCATAAAACAATCAATGAAATGGTTACAAGTCGTTAAGGTTTCAAAAGGTTATAAGGTTTAGACGAAAACGCCATGAGACACGCGATAAAATATCGACGAAGAATGTGAAGACACAACTTCAAAACTCAACCCAAGTCAGTGGATGGTTAAAAGAAAAATAAAAATAATATCGAATGACAAAAGAGTCATATATATGAAAAGAATAAAACAATCCACATGTGTATTCTATGTAAGATACTCGACACAACATGCTTTTAAGAAAGTATATTATTCGTTTTCAAATTACCCCATTATTCCGGTAATTGCTAATCCTGTACTGTTTCTATTTTTAAACATTTTCACATGCAACTAGTATTCGTTAGTTGTAAAATAATATTTGTTAAAATTTTACGATCTCAAATGAAATCAAAACAGCTTAGAAACATTTAAAACGCATGTTCTGAATTTTCTATCAGATTTAACTTATAAATATGAGCCGATTAATTGACCCGATAAACGACATCTCCAAGACTCAGAGTCTAAAGCATTTTGATGCAAAACGACGTCTCAGACGACTTTCTAGTTTTACCCGAGACCTGAAAACCAATGTAAAATGACCAAAATACCCCTGCAAGTTCTGTGCAGGTTTGACTATTTTATTTTAAAACACAGGTTTTACTTTTAAGTTTTGACCTGTTTGTACTGCCCCTATAGTTTCTGCATAAAGTGTATTTTTCGACACTTCTTAACGACTCAAACTATATACATATACACACATGTCTTGTGGATTTCACAACAACGAAAAATAAATCTCGTATTGAGCATCAAATAAAATATAGCATGATGAATGACAGAAAATGCTTCAAGGTATTCAACACGAAAGTTAGGAAGCAAGACGGTGAAAGACGTTCGTAATTTAGATTCCAAAATGCAAGGTAGGCAAATTTCCTTGGTGCCACGATTGTCAAAAACACAAAACTTAACAAGAAAAGAATGGAACATTAACATGCTACACTCCGGGAGCGAGAAGGTTAATGAAAAACAAATGATACAATTTTATATAAGTAAAATCGTATTCCAATTCTAGCGCCATAATCTAGACGATGATTTATAAAATGACGATGACGTTACCGAGATATAAGTGAACAATACACTTCGGAGTCGATACATATAAATGTCAACGAATTAAATCTTCGCATGTCGTGTAAAACGATGATAAAAATCAACAAAATATTATGAAAAACCATGGTATTATTCAACACTATTTTAAGAAATGTTTCAAAATGTATGACTCACACGATAGCAGTTAGTCTATTCCAAGGACACATTGAGTTACACAATGGTCTGGAGATTACGTTAAAAGACGTCCAAGCACAAATAGCCGGAAGACGATTTGAATATCTATATAGATATCACAAAGGGTTAAACAATGAAAGTAACGCGCGTAGATGAAGTTATGTAAGGTCATAATATAAAATTTTGCAATAAAAGCAATTTAAATAGTTCAAAAATAAATACAAAAAGATCTTGAAAATTCATTGTATTTATTTAAGTTAATCATTAATAAATGATAAACTTTTATCGAAAAGTTTAACGACATAAATATATATCGATAAAGGATTATAGTATTTATTTAGAAATACTTAGCAATAAGGCATACATAATAATGTATACTAAAGTTGTAATCCCAGAAGTAGCTTGAACCTGAAGTCACGCGAAATCATGTGCACCGACTCTTTGAAAAATAAAACCGACAGTTATAGTTTAGGTTATTAGAAAAAGACCTAGTTCTCTATAACTCATGGCTCTGGTACCAATCTTTAACACCCCCAAATTTACACGCAGCGGAATACATCTTTGGGTGCTAAACAATGATACAACAATACATAATTTATAAAGAACGACTCGAAAAGAGACATTTTAGATTTATCGTTCCTAAAACATTTGTCAGAGTAGCGTAGTCCCAAGTAATCGTTACCAAAAGATAAGTTAAAACAACATATTAGTTTGTTTTAAAAATGGAACGATAAATAAATCAAAGAGTTTGAACAACAAAGGCAGTGCACAACTTCATTCCCGTAACCTCCAAGCTTCCACTTCTTGATTACCTGAAATACATGTGAGTAAAACAATCAACAAATATGCCGAGTGAATCTATAGGTTTATGAAATCAATTTGAACACAAGCAAAGATTATAAGTTTGTGGCATGCTTATAAGCATCAAATAATAATTTGCATCAACACTGATAATTGTATATAGCATAAATTTCAATAAGCTCATGGAACCGAGCCCTTAGACACTCCCATATCAGTCTAATAAGACGAGATATTTATTAATTGTCGGTTACCTCCAGATTATTGGTACATTGCCGTATACCTGACTTCTCAATACAATATGCTCAAACAGTGTGGAGGTCGGGCCTAAGCTTCTATGACAAGTCCATAAAAACTGAGCCGGGGCGGCTTCCCCCATAGATCTATTAATTGTACTAGCGGTTAACCCATCATAGGTTAATTAACGGTCCATAATTGAGGTTTTAACAAAGGCAATCACTTAATGCAATTTAAAGGCAACCACGGGTCCATTCATAGAGGGACAAAGCATACCATAAAAATCTTGTGTTCTAAGTTTATAAAACATGTATTCCCCCTCGCGGGTTTAAAATCATTTAATAACTAGTATAAAGCGAGGCTATAGATTAACCTTAGTACTTATAGTAGTTGAAGACGATCACCGACGATAGTAGATGCCCGAAAAACACGACAACCGCAACCTAGCAAATAAGGTGCGTACATTAATAATAGACTCGAGAAATAAATGATACTTAATAAAATCAAACTCAAGTATAAAATCACGACAACTCGAGAGAAAACGATGCAAGTGGTTCTATTATACTCTCATATGTATTCATTTTATTGTTCTATGCCTTTAATAAAAATCTGCCGGAACATACCGAATGTCCAAGCCGTTTTCCCATACTTAAACATTTCAAATTTTTATGATACTACTCAGAGAACTTACTTACTATATATAGAAAGTCCTCTCCAAAGCCCATTAAAATATTTTACTTCTAAAGTTCCCTGCCCGACTCATCTTTGAATCACAAAATCCGGACAGTTTAGCGACCTTGACTTACGAAACCATTTTGACCATTCTAAACAACTCCATTTGTAAAACCGCCACTTGATTCTAAAAATAGACTCAAAATGATAAACTTGGAGCCTGAGAACAGCCCTTGAATAATTTTGAAACTCATTTTATAGTCCCCGAGATTCGATCCAAATATCGACAACAATTTTCGGATTGTGTCGACACTCGTCTCCCGGTACACGAAAATCAAACTAGTGTAACTTCGCGCTCGTTTTGAGCTAGAAGCTCTACCTTATATCAAATCGAAGCTAAGGAAATTATCTACAATCCTAGGCTATAAGTTAAGTCATTTTCAAAACATAAAATTTCGGATTTTTCAGTTTACCTACTGCTATAAAATGGGTACCAAAATCTTGTACAAAATCAACTTTTTGACCAAAACCAACCATAGAAATGGTCATTCCTATACTCTAATATCATCATACACCATTCCTAACACTTGTATCATCATCAAAATCAAAAACCCAAAAATTAAAAATCAACTTTTTAACAAAAACATTGCAATAACATCATTTGATCATCACTAGTAACATATGCATGATCAAAATCTCCACCTAACAACAATAAAAAAAATAAAACTTGATGCATGTAAGTAAAAATGGTATCATTAGAATCACCTTTCAAAAATAGGAATGGGACTTGTTTTGTTTTTGGATGGATCAAAGTTGATCATCAAAAATTTTGATGATTGGTGTTGATGGGGTGTATGGCAAAGAAAGAAAAATGGAGGAGGAAGGAAGAAATTTTGGTTAAATGAATTTTGAAATGAAAATGAGATAGTGGAATTATTATATATAGTGTAAGGTTAGGGTAATTTTTGCCAATTTGTGATAGTTTTGGTCTAAGATGGAATAAAATAGTTTAAGAGGGTAGAAAATATAAATTGTAAATTTTAAAATATTTACGAGACTCGGGTTTCGTAAAAATACTTAAAAGTTTAAACGCACACGAAAAATAATAATATAACGACTCGATACGTAATTAAAACGATATCGTCGAAAATATTAAATATCGATACGATCGATAGTAAAATATAAAAATTTTGGCATCCGTCGGTATCGCGATCACTAGTAGTCCTCGTTGCTCGTCAAAATATTAAAATATAATATTTAATATCGGTTTCAACTTAAACCGTTAAACATAATAATATTTAACGTTATAAAATACTTCAAAATAATTGAAAATAGAATTAAATTATGACCTTATTTTTACGGGTTTTACAATTAGTTTGTGGGTGGTATGCGGTGGAAAGATGATGATTTACACCATACTTAGCCATGACTCTTGCAAATTGGTCATTGCAAAAATGAGTCCCGTGATCACTAATAATGGCACGAGGCAAGCGATTTCAAAAAGTTACACACCACCCTTGCGTCATTAGTAGGTAAAGCTTTGGCTTCAACCCACTTTGAAACGTAGTCAACAGCTACAAGGATGTATTTGTTTCCTTTAGATGAAGGGAATGGCCCCATAAAGTCGATACCCCAAACATAAAAGATTTCACATTCTTGAATGAAATTCTGAGGCATCTCATCTTTATGTGTGATCTTGCCTTGTTTTTGGCAAGCATCACAACGTTTAACCATCTCGTGAGCGTCACGATAGATCGTGGGCCAATAAAATCCCGAGTCAAACACTTTTTTGGCGGTGTAGTTGGGACCAAAGTGACCACCGGTGGGTCCCTTGTGGCAAGCGTCAAGGATTTCTAAAGCTGTCGGTCCATCAACACATCGGCGAATAATCAAATCAGTACATTGTTTGAATAGATACGGGTCATCCCAAAAGTAAGTCTTAATGTCTTTGAAGAACTTTTTCTTTTGCTGGGATGTTAACCCGTCAACGAGAATTCCACCCGCCAAGTAGTTTGCAATGTCCGCAAACCACGGGGTTTCATCAGAAGTCGAGTTGATAGACATTAAGGTCTCCAGGGGAAAAGAGTCATTGATCTCTTTTTTCGGATGTTCCCCTTGGTAAGGATCCTCAAGTCTACTGAGATGATCCGCGGCTAGGTTTTCAGCTCCTTTTTTATCGCGAATTTCGATTTTAAATTCTTGGAGTAGCAAAACCCAACGAAGAAGTCTTGGTTTGGAATCTTGTTTAGTCAACAAGTACTTCAACGCGGAATGATCAGTATACACGATGGTGGTAGAAAGGACAAGATAGGGGCGGAACTTTTCAAAGGCATAGACAACAGCTAAAAGCTCTTTTTCGGTTGTCGTGTAATGCAATTGGGCCCCCGTCATTGTCTTGCTAGCGTAATGGATCGTTTGGAAGTGTTTGTTCACTCTTTGTCCCAGAACCGCTCCAATAGCATAGTCACTAGCATCGCACATCAACTCGAAAGGAAGCTCCCAATTAGGGGTAACCAAGACGGGTGCCTTGGTTAGCTTATCCTTAAGCAAGTTGAAGGCTTCGATACACTCGTTGGAAAAGATAAAAGGAGTATCTTTTTCCAAGAGGTGGGTCATCGGGCGAGCGATTTTAGAAAACCTTTGATAAAGCGACGGTAGAAGCCCGCATGACCCAGGAAACTTCTCACACCCTTCACGGTTGAAGGTGGAGGCAACTTAGAAATAACATCGACTTTAGCACGGTCTACTTCAAGACCGGCTTTGGAGATCTTGTGTCCTAGCACGATGCCCTCTTTTACCATGAAATGGCCTTTTTCCCAATTAAGAACAAGGCGAGTGTCTTCACACTGCTTAAGCATACGTTTTAAATTGGCAAGGCAAGTAGAGAAAGAATCGCCATAAACCGAGAAATCATCCATGAATACTTCCATAGTGTCTTCCAGCATGTCATGGAAGATAGCCATCATACACCTTTGGAACGTCCCAGGAGCAATACATAAACCAAATGGCATGCGTTTGTAAGCAAATGTTCCGTAGGGACAAGTGAATGTGGTCTTTTCTTGGTCCTTGGGATCGATGGGAATTTGAAAATACCCGGAGAAACCGTCTAAAAAGCAGTAATAGTTATTACTAGCAAGACGCTCGAGCATTTGATCCATGAAAGGAAGAGGAAAGTGATCTTTTCTCGTGGCATCATTGAGCTTGTGATAGTCAATACAAACTCTCCACCCAGTAACGAGACGAGTGGGAATCAACTCGTTGCGTTCATTGGAACAACGGTTATTCCGCCCTTCTTGGGCACACAATGGACGGGACTTACCCATGGCGAATCCGAAATAGGGTAACTCAAGCCGGCATCTAGAAGTTTGATAACCTCTTGTTTGATGACGTCATGAATGCAAGGATTAACCCTTCTTTGGCTCTGGATTGCGGGTTTAAAGTCATCTTCCATGAGAATCTTGTGAGTACAAAAGTTCGGATCAATTCCGCGGATATCGGAAATTTTCCAAGCAATTGCCTTCTTATGATCTTTAAGCACGGCGATGAGGCGAGATTTCTCTTCTTCTTTCAAGTCCTTCACGATGATGACGGGCGACTTCTTCTTATCTTCAAGGAACACATACTCGTGATGGGGCGGCAACATCTTAAGTTCTAAATCCGGAAGATTTTCGATGGGAGGCGTATTCAAAGTCGGAGCATCGATAGCAATAACCGTGGGAGATGGTGGAGAAATATTGTCTTCTTTAAGAATGTTCTCAATGAGGCGAAGATCTTCATCCCAATCGGTGGGAGAATCGTCATGTTCTAAGTTCACATCTCCCATGGTGGCTTCCAAATCTTTCCAAAGGAAATCACTTTCTCCAAATAGAGATAGTGATGAATCAATAGAGGAAACGGTCTCAACATTGGGAAGAGAGGTAGGAATACTTTTACAAGCATCTTTGAAGTGTTCTTCACAAGCCTCATCAAGAACGTCAATACAATTAACACTCTCGTATGCATAAGGCTGCTTAGACAACTTTCCCATGTTGAAGACAATTTTATCGTCACCCACTCTCATGATAAGCTCACCGGCTTCAACATCGATGAGAGTGCGACCGGTCCTCAGGAATGGACGACCAACAATTAATGGCACACGAGGGTCCATATCGTAGTCAACGACAACGAAATCAGCAAGAAAAGTGAATTTGTCGACTCCTACAAAGACGTCTTCGGCTATCCCCACTGGATAAGCAACCGTACGGTTAGCTAATTCCAAAGTCATTTTGGTGGGGACTAGCTCAGGGAGAGATAATTGCTTCCAAACGCTTAGAGGCATTAAGTTAATACTGGCACCGAGATCGGCTAGGGCCATGCAATTCTCTAAACCCAGGAAGTTGCAAGGGATTAAGAAACGAACCGGATCACCAAGCTTGGTTGGCAATTTCCTTAAGAGCACTGCAGGGCAATTCTCATTAAGTTGGGTGTTAGCAATATCAAGAAGCTTCTCCTTGTCGCTAAGAAGATCTTTGAAAATCTTCGCATACTTGGGCATGTGAGCGAGAGCCTCAGCGAAGGAAATGTTGAAATTCAACTGTTTAAACATTTTGAGAAAGTTTGAAACCTGAATATCGTCCTTGCTTTTGAGCTTCTCTTTCCTCAACCTTGATGGATAAGGTATATCGGAAGAAGAGGAAGGCTGTGGGAGAATAGGATCACTCACATCCTTGGGTGGAGGAGGGGTAGAAGTAAGAGGTGGAGAAATTGGGGAAGGAGAAGGATGAGGAATAGGAGCAGGTGACTCGTTTTCCTTAGTCACAATCACCGGTGGAGGTATAGGAAGCTCGGGTTCCTTGGTACCTTTGCCACTGCGAGTGGTGATTGCTTTCATCTCCCCTCTTGGATTCGCTACGGTGTTATTCGGAAGAGTACCCGAAGAAGAGGGTTGATTACCTTGGAAGAAACTAGCCATCATGTTCCTTAAGTCATTCGTTTGACTAGCCAAAGTGTTTCTCATATCAGCTCGCAGATCGTTTCCTTGTTTCACCATGTCTGCTTTCAAGTTGAGCACTTCCCGCTGGAGATTGTCCACGATCACATCATTAGTCCTCATGTAGGTTCCAATATCGTGGTGTAATGTGGTGGGTTGGTTGGGAGGAGCATTGTAGGCGGGTGGTTGATAAGCAGGTTGTTGGTAAACTTGGTTGTTTCTTTGAGGTGGATATGGTTGTTTGTGAGGTTGTATGTATGGTGCACGAGGTTGTTGTTGTTGTTGAGGAGGGCGATTGAGGTGTTGTTGTTGGTTTGGGTTGTTAGGAGGAAAACCGGGTGGGGAAAGAAAGTTGTTGGAATGGTAGCTAAGCAAGTTGCGGTCACCTTAAGGACGAGCTTGATAAGCGGCCGAAGGATAGGTACCGTATGCTGCATTAACATTCTCAGATGGATAGTCTTGGGTGGCGGTACAAGTGGTGTAAGAGTGAGTACCCCCGCATATCTGACATGGTTGGCTAACAGCATTGACTTGAGCGTCGTGAGCGTTTTTAGCGTTGATGCTGTTGGTGTTGTTAGCGGTGTGGGTAACAAGCGATTCAAGAAGCGTAGTAATTTTTTCAAGTCGCTTGTCGCTGTCACTAGTACTAGCACTGGCGACATTGGTCCGAACACTTTTGGTTTGCACACGAGACTTATTTTCAATAATATCCCAAGCGGCATTAGAAGTCTTAACCAAAATATTACCCCCCGAGGCACTGTTTAGTGAATCTTGGTCATTCATGCTTAAACCATTATAAAAAGTGTTAATTTGGTGCACTTTGGTAAAACCATGTTGTGGGCATTTTCTTAAAAGATCTTTGAAACGGTACCAAGATTCACTAAAAGACTCATCGTAATTTTGTTCAAAATTGATAATTTCATTCCGCAAAGCAGTAGTACGAGAGGGTGGGAAAAAGTAGTTGATAAACTTGGTCTCCAAATCCGTCCACGTAAGAATACTTTGTGGCGGTTCCTTAGCAAGCCAATGCCGGGCTTGTCCCTCTAAAGAAAAGGGAAAAAGTTGCAAACGGATTACCTCTTGTGGAACACCATTGAATTTGACCGTATTCGTGAGTTGCAAGAATCTCTTGATGTGGTCATGTGGATCATCAATGGTACGCTCCAAGAATGGTTGAGCAGAGACCATCTGGATAAAACCGGATTTGAGCTCAAAATTGTAGGCTGCAATCGCGGGTATGACAACTGGATCATTGTTGCCCTCCACATGTGCTTGCAGAAGTTCAATCATCGGGCGATTATCTGGTAGAGGTTCATTTTTGTTGTTATTATTGTTGTTGAGAGGTGGGTTATTGTTGTTGTTATTATTGTTTATGAGAGGTGGGTTATTGTTGTTGTTTTGTACACCGGCCATGTCTAAGTCTTCGAGAGGCTCGGGCTCTTGATAAGACGTTGATCGTGTACACATGCACCTGCAAAAGAACTAACAAAGCAAACAAGAAATATTTTTGGTTTTTATGGTTTTTTAATTTTTTGGATTTTTGAAAATTTTATATATATATATTTTTTTTATTTTATTTTTTTTATTTTTTTGGGGTTTTTGAAATTTTTTATGAAAAAGTAACGTTCACGGTGAACGGATCCCAAAATCCAAGTTCTCACAAAAAACTGTTAATCTTAACGAGAAGAGTCGGCAGCGGCGCCATTTGATACATGCATTTTCATTGGGTTCAGATTCAATTCTCTCGGAATCTCCTCGAATTGATCACGTTTCAAAGTGGAATGATTGTTCTTGGTGACAAATAGAAGGTTTGGTTTTTATTTATTTTAAACTAATAGCAATTAAATGTAAATGTCGATGAGCGAAAAGAGTTTTAAAGATTAGACTAAAATAACGAGATAAAAATAAATGTTTGAAAACTTAAAGACAAGATTTAGAAAAATGTTAGAACACTTAATAAAAACTAACACATGGAAACTTTATAAAAGACAAGAACTAAAGCCACCGGAATATGCTATCGGAAAGAAAGGCTGATCGGAATACTGGACAAAGCATCTAATCGGAATATGCTAAAAATAAGTGATCGGAATAATGGTTGAATGGCCCTGATGGGAATCTTCAATCGAAATAATGGAAAACTACACCCGTCTGAATGTCACAAAACTAACCTAATCGGAATCTTCAAAACCCTATTTCGATCTACTGATCGGAATATTGGAAATGCAATCGGAAAGAACCAAAGGAGCTGATCGGAATGTTACCACAATACCCACAATCGGAATACTAATACTAGATTCAAATCGGAATAATCTTAAATAAGCCACAATCGGAATGTTTGAAAAAGTATCCAGATCGGAATGTTATAAAACCAACGCAATCGGAAAATCTAAAACCCTTTTCCGATCTACTGATCGGAATAAGGGGGGTGTGTGCTCGGAATGTACTAATCGGAATAGGGTTATACCTTTTCCGATTTAAATGGGATTCGGAAGTTAAGCAAAAGCAATAAGCTATTTTGATAAGCTTATCACCAAAACTAAAACGAATCTATTGTGAAATATACCGAATAAGCACAAATAAGAACTTATCCAAACTTAAAATAAGCAATTTTTAGATCAAACAATAAAAAGATGAACTTTTTATAAAACTTTTAAAAAGTAAACAAGCTAAACTTACAAACAAGCCAATAAGCACAAAGATCTTAAAGCTTATTCGTATAGAAACTTAAGGAAACATAAAAAGATTAACTTTTTAAGCACGAAAACATTGATGAACAACACGGATCATAAGTAATTCGCACCAAAAATAAACCAAAATCAAAGAAAGGTAGAAAGAGATTAAAGATTAAAAGCTTGAATTTAAACTTGATTAATGAAAGAAACAATACAAAGGTTTAATCTTGAAAGATTAAAAGAAAGAAAGATGAAAACTTAGTGAGTGAAAGTTGAGAACTTTCTCTCTCTAAAACTAGAGAAAAAATATAAAGCTAAAACTAACTAAAAGACTAACTCCTCCCCAAAATTGTGAAGTGGAATCCTATATATAGGCGTCTCTTGTGGGCTTTGTGAATGGGCTTTGTTTTTGGGCTTCTTTTCTTCTTTCTTCTTTAGTCTTTACGTTTCTTTAAATAAACATTTCCGACTTTGGATTTTGAGAAGTGTCGGTGAAAAATTCCAACTCGTCTTATAATCTTTTGTTTAATAGACTCGAGTTCTTCGACATATATGAATCTTCCAACTTTGGCCCTTTTCTTCGATAAATCTTCAAATAGGCACGATGACTTCGAATCTTTTGCATCTCTTGGACAATATACTTCGTTTTGATTCTTTTTCTTCGATAAAACCCGTGCAATCCCAGGTTTTCTTCAATATTCATCCGGTTGACTCTGAAAACACAATAAACACAAAAACCACACATAATTCCAAACAAATGATATTAAATACGTGTTTGGTCTTGTTTTAGCCAGAAATAAGTGGTAAAAGGATGGGTGTTTTCACACCTATCAATCACAAGAAACAAGGAAAAACGGACACGAGAAACGAAGCCGTACAAAGAACCGGGCCCTAATTCATGATATATTCAACAAATACCCTTGAAGACTTGAAGACATGCAAGATTAATCCTCATTGAATGAAGAAATTACACTTAAAACCCTTGTATATTGATAATTACAAGTTTGGTCCCTTAAGTTTGTCAAAATTACACAAATGGTCCTTCAACTTTGAAGAAATGGCAAGTTTAGTCCCTCAACAATTCCAAATTGCCCATTATGGTCCCTCATGAAGTCAAAGTTATATTGAAGACCTTTGAAGATCAACAATGTCCAAGATCAGCCCTTGAATTATCTCAAAATGGCAAAAACAACCCTTTGAAACCTTTTTCCAAAAGTTTGTGCCAAAAGTGTCAAGTGGTGGAAGTTATTTACAAAGGGAAAGAGTTTTGGTGGCTGAAAGACACGTTTTACCTATTTTCCCAAAACACAAGGACCAAAAGTGAGCATTTGAAACATTTGAAATGAAAATGCGCCAAACACATTTCCACTCTTAGAAAAACGGATCAAAATGCTTACTGTTCACCTTTCACCACCAGTCACCATTCCACTTAAAACAAAGGGTAAATCCCAATTACCCACACCCACGTGTGATTCACACATGCAGTATCCCATCCAACACACAAAACCCTCAATCCCATTACCCAAAGGACCCCACACTCAACCTCCTCAACCAATGAAAACGCAACTTACTCTCCAAGTCATCCTATGTGGCAAAATCAACAGCTAAGGATCCTTGCTTCATTCGAAAGCTAAAATGAACAGCCAAGATCAATTTGGATAGCACATTCCATCAAAACGTCTAGAAGACCTCAAGGACAAATGTGGAATTTCACTTCTAGGGTTTATGAATAGTGTAAGCTTGGCATTTGCCTATAAAAGAAGACCTCAACATGTGAGAGTCCCTTTGTTCCAGTTTTAGGCTATTAAATCTTTGTAATTCCTTTTTAATTAATAAAATTTGATTTTCTGAATTTTGAAAAATCTCTTTTATATTTTGTTAAAAGTTGGTGTTAGAATAGCCTGATTCTGAGTTCCAATTACATGTTTGAAGGTTTTTGAGGCAAGGTTTTAAGTGATAAGGCTTGTGCTTCAAAAACAGAAAGTTTGGTTTATTTGATCTCACTTTTGTGGTTTGTTCTTCTTAGCAGCTTGGAAGCTGGTAGTTGTTCTGCTAGTACCTCAGCTCAAACAATCCAGGGCCTGGATGTAGGTCTTGGAGGTTTGCATCTTCTTCCCTTTTCATTGTCTCTCTTATTTTTCTGAATTTTGTGATATTGGCTTGTTTGTGCTTGAATCTGTGATTTGGTGGTTGATTATTGTTCATGTGTTGATGTTTGATGATATTTAAGTGTTTGAGGTTTGATTTGTGGTTTGAATCTGCATGATCCTTTGAAAAGTTGTGAAAACAGGTTTTTAAGGGGTGTTTGGGTTAGCTGTATAGATTGGATTTGTGGTGTTTTGAGTGGTTGTTTGTTGTTGCTATCTGCTTGTATTTGTGTATCTGATATACTTGGTTGCTTTGCTGCACATTTTGTGGTTTGAAACACATAGATTCATAAATTAGGTATTAAATCTTGTTTACTTGGTGAAATTGACTGAAATTTAGGGGACACCTAGATCTAATCATAGATTAGGGTTAACAAGTATTAAATCTAGGTTAACTACACCAGGGAAGAAGGATTTGAGGCTTGAATTTGGATCTAGTGTCAAATAGATCAACAAAATAGTTTCTGCATATGCACCTTGTTCATCAGTAACTTTTTATGCTTTGATCTTGTTGTTTACTTTGATTCAGTGTTTGATTTAAGTTTATTTGTGCTTATTCAAAGTTTATATAGCTTGTGTATGCATCATGTTAAGTTTCGTTGGCTTATTCATGCTAAAACTGCTTATTAAGTGCATAACTGCTTATTTCCATGTCCGTGTATGATCTGGTGACTGTTTGATCATTTGTGGCTTATTGTGTGAACCAAATTTGGATTTTCTTGTTGCTATTGACTCCTTGTGATTCACTTATCACAAGGGTGCCCTTGTTTCCAATTGGATCCAACTAAATCTCTCTAAAAAGCTTGGTCAAAAAGTCAAAGCAGTGGGATCTCCTTTCCCCTGCTAGTTACCACTACTAGTGTTAAATTGGTGTAAGCTTATCAATAAGCTATAATAGCTTATTTTAACCAGCAACAACTTGGATTTTGTAATAGGTGCTCATTATTTGACCCATTTGTTCATACTGGAGCATTTGGTGGGTTGACTTTAGGGTTTGACTAGAAAACCAACTTAATTGACTTTTTCATAAGTACTTATTGGCTTATTCTGGCTTATTGGTTTTGCTTATTGGAATTTTGTTGATTGTTTTGGCTTATTGAGTCCATTTGTGATCTTTTGCAAGTTGAATCAAGTCCTGAGGTGCCTTATTTCTCAAAAACGACTATTTTGTCTTTTAGTGAAATATTTGCTTATTTCTGGCTTATTGAGTGTGCTTTTTCAAAATTTCTTTTTACAGATCTCATAAGCATCCCAAAAGAAGGTTGTGTGTCAAATTAGAGCTTATGGCATTAGCTTATTCCTTAATGGGCTAAAAAGCCCAATAAGGATAAGCTGTTTGCTTATTAAGATATGATAAGCTCACATTCAGCTTTTGGGCCTTTAGAGTTTTGTGTTTAGAATCAAATTTTAAGTCAGATAGGGCTTTTCCAAGTCAATTAGGCCAAGTTTGACTTTTTGGGCTAAAAAGGCCATTAGTGTTGACTGTTTTTGGCTTTGGCCCATTTGAGGGCCTATAGGGGTATTCTGGTCATTTCACTTTGATTTTCTGTTTTTTAGGTTAAAATAAACTAGTTTGCAAGTTTTTAGAATTTTTTATAATTTTTAGATTTTTAATAATATTTTAATATTATTTTTCAATTTTTTACATTTTTCTTAGCTTAAATACATTAAAATAGGAATTTAGCAACTTTTAGAATAATTTTATCACCTCTAGATTAATTTTTATAATTATTTTAAGTTTTAATAGTTTTTAATTTATTTTAAATAGTTTTTATTAGTCTAAAATTTTCTAAAAATAGTTTTTAATCTTTTTAGGTCATTTTAGAGGTTTACCAATTGAAAAATCTTTATTTGGGCTTTTTGATAATTTATTTGATTTTTAGGGCTTTAATTAGCATTTAAAAATTGAATATTTAATTATTTAAAAGGTTTGAAAAAGTTTTGATCATTGGTAAACTCTTAGTTTATTTAATTTGATTTTTGGTAAATTTTTGGTATTTTTTAGAATTAATTTTTATTTTTGCAGTTTTTACGGTTTTACGTTTTGTCGTCGTAGTAGTAATTTTCACGTCTTCGTCATTTTCTCTTCTGATCACCTTCCAAACCAATCATTAATCACAAACATTTAACAAGTTTTTCACACACATATACCTCCTTGGGAAACGAACTTTCACACCATAAGGGTCATTAGTGCTTGATTTTCCTAAATCATCACTCGATACTTACCGCTTTTACGCACCTTTTCCTAAAGGTCGTATTTTAACACAATCATTGTTGTTGTGTACACCGGCCATGTCTAAATCTTCGAGAGTCTCGGGCTCTGAATAAGACGTTGATCGAGTACGCATACACTAAAAAGAAAATACAAGAGAAAATATTTTTGATTTTTATAGGTTTTTTTATGTTTTTGTATTTTTTAAAATTTTATATTTTTATGGGTTTTTTGAAAATTTTTGTGCTTGATAATAACGTTCCCGAAAGAACGGATCCTAAAATCCAATTTTTCTCACAAGAAACCATTGATCCTTACGAAAAGAGCCGGCAGCGGCGCCATTTTAATAACTGATATTTTAGTTGATTAAAAATGTTGCTTGCAAGATCTTTGTTTGTGTTGCTCGTACCCAATGATATATGTCGTTGTTTCGTTCTCGGTATCTTCTCGAATCGATCACGGTTCAAAGTGGAATAGTTGTAATTGGTGACTAAAAAGGGGGAGCTTTTGATCTATATCTACTAAAACGATAAGTGCGAGAAGTAATAAAATTAAACTAAAAGCAATTACTGAAAATAAAACTAAAATGAAAATCAAAAAGTAAAGTACCTAAACTTGGAAAAACAGTTGATGCGGAATGTTTGCTTGATCCGGAATATTTGGAATATTTGGCTCATGCGGAATAAATCAACTCATGCGGACTAACCTAAAAAATTGCTTCATTCGGAATGTATGTGTTGATCCGGAATGTTTGCTTCATGCGGAATGTTTTCTTCATGCGGAATATGGCCTTCATGGGGAATAACTTTTGATCCGGAATAATGTGCTTACTCGGAATAACTTAAACAATGACCTTCATTCGGAATATAAACTGATTCGGAATATTTTAAAAGAAACCTTTATTCGGAATATAAATACTCATCCGGAATATTAATTATTCCGGATGAACACTTGATTCGGAATGACTGAAAGAGATGAGCTGATCCGGAATAAAATAGCTAATCCGGAATATTAGATATTCCGAACCAAAGGACTTGATCCGGAATATAATAGTTGATCCGTAATATTAGATATTCCGAACCAAATAGCTTGATCCGGAATAAAATCTCAAAACCCTTGATCTGGAATCTTATGTTGATTCGGAATCTGGGCAAGTCTGGAAACGCGGAGAACAGGGGAATGTTTAATACATGAATTTAACCAAAAATCCACCAAGTTTTTAATCAAAACTTAAACCAATTTAACCACTAATCATTTACCTATGATAAATATCAATCCAAAACAACAAAAACATAAAACCCACTTACTTTTTAAGATCAAACCAATAAAATAAAAACTTAGAACTTTGAATCAACAAGAGAAGAAAGAAAGATTAAATGGAAACTTGTATTAATGAATAAGATTCAAACAAACAAAATGGAAAGACTAAACTTACAAGATTGTGGAGGAATCAAAGAAAATGAAAAACCACCAATCTCCATAAGGGAGATGGTTCCTACGAAACAGGGAAAAAATAACAGAAAGAAAAGCTACTCAAAAATGTGAATGGGATGAGTATTTATAGGCTTTCTCTTTGGTTGGTGAGTGGGCTTTCTCCCTTTTCTTTTGTCTTCTCGTCTTTTCAGAAAAGTTGACGTTTTCGATTTCGATTCGGGATTTGTCGACGAATAAATTCAACTCGTCTTTTAATTTCTTCATTTAATAGACTTGAGTTCTTCGACATATGTAAATCTTCCATCTTTGGTCCTTTTCTTCGATAAATTTTCAAATAGGCCCATCAACTTCAAATCTTTTGCATCTCTTGGATTATAGACTTCGTCTTTTCGTCTTTTTCTTCAATAAAACCCGTGCAATCCCATGTTTTCTTCAATATTTATCCGGTTGGCTCTGAAAACACAACAAACACACAAACCACGCATAATTCCAAACAAATGACATTAAATACGCGTTTTGGTCTTGTTTTAGCAAGAAATAAGTGGTAAAAGGATGGGTGTTTTCACACCTATCAGCACTCCTAACAGACCTCATGACCACATTAGTTCGTCTACGAACTTTTAACTCTTTCATCCCCACTAAGGGCATTTCGACCATTCTATCAGGGCCACCTACGTAATTGTGTAGGCGCGACCAAGTCTTTCATATGTCTACCTCAACGCTCCTAATCAATACGAACCCAAAACTACATCCTGAATCCACTAGATACGATCAACGAATCAAACCCACGGATAACTAACGACATTTCACGTGCACGAGTTAAAACAGACCAAAACCACGAAAACTCAAAAGGAAAACTCAAACACGTACCAATTCAAATGACTCATGACAACGAAAAATGATCCAAGAAACACTTAATGGCAACCAAAACATCTTAAGCCCCGTGACATATTATTTAAACCGTGCACAAGATCGAATTTTCTAAAAGAATATTTTTTTTCTTTCCTCACCACATCTATGTGACTCAAACAATCTACAAACAACCTTCTAGACGATCTCAAAACTCAACTCAAAGACTAGGTATCCCGTGCATCCCAAATCATAAAAAAAACTACTATTCAAAACTCAACCTTGAACCCGTCACTTGTACCAAAATTTCGATCAAGCTACTGACACCCCATGGCTATACATACCAAATATTTGAAAAGTACATTCCGAGTACATAATTTTAGGTTTTTGAATCTCCCAAAAAGCTTTAAAAACGAACAAGTTATGACCAAAACAGTTTTATACTAATTGTTTTTAAAAAAAACTAAAGAATCCTCTTAGTAATTAACGTAATCCTTTTTAAATGAAAAGAAATAAATGCATGTGATATTTTCATGAACTTTGTTTAGTCTTGCATAAATAATTATAAATGACGTATATTGATTAAGCTGACTTATATAAACTATTTAAGTAGAAAGAAATTTTATTTCGCTTTATTTTAAAGAAAGTCATTTAGAATTTGAAATAAATAAGTGTTGATTAAAAAAAATATTATGTTACATCTTGTTTCAAACACGACTCCAACACCTTACCCTTATTTTACCGAATACAACCAACTATCTAACTCTATAGTAGATTTCCAAGTCCCTTTTTTTCAATATATACCGACCAAAAGAAATGTAAGACCCAACACAAAAGATTTCATTATCTCAAAATAAATCCCAAGTTATTTCAATAGACTTAAAACCAAGAACACCATTTTAAAACGTACACGTGAAATACGAAACTCAAAGAATACGCTACAGCGGAGGTTTAATATCAAAAAAAAGCGAGCTAGCCACCCTCTTAAGGATAGAATCGATAATTGTAGGGGATCATACATATATAGGCATATCGGGATACATATACTTAAATCCGTCTAACATCTACTATACAAGCATGTACTAACCCTCTTTCATGCAATCATACTTAGGAATCCACTGAAGTTGTGGTACTTGTATAACTATGTTGGCCACCATACTTATACAATTACCCTTCCCCAATGCACTCCTTCCTATGATGACACTTACAAGAATTAATACAACACATAACACATATATCCATCTACTCACATAAGCTCATAACCACATAACAAAAAAAATTCCAAAACTCCATCCATTAAAATAACATAGTCAAACTCTTGAAATACATAAATCCATAGTCTAGCTAAAACAACATAAATTAAATCCAAAACGAAAACATAATCAGTTATAAGTCATGTCGCCCATAAGAGTGGAAACAACTTAAAATCCTTCATATCCACCTACTCCTAATAACTCGAACCACCACATGATTCTTAGGGAACATGACTTAAACATCAAAAGAAAAATGCTATACCTCAAGTACATAAAATAACCCAACAAAAGATAGAAACTACCATGTACCAAATTATGTAATATAATGTACAATTTAAGCAAAATACGACAATGACTTGCGTGAATGATTATGGTTCAACCAGCACTAGTCACACCCCGAAAAGAAAATAACATGTGGCTAAGTATGAACTACTATGGTTCAAGCCATACTAGTCAAAACATAACAAATATCGCAAGTAAAAACCAATAACATCCAGAAAACTTTAAATAATATATAATGCACACATACTCCTATGACGCCTATATGCAGGGACCCTTAAGCTATTGACTAGGTTACTAGACTAGGCAACATAATTCTCTATAACCATTGGCTCTTGATACCATTCTGTCACACCCCACCATGGCGGAATATGGGACGCGACACACGGATATCATCACAACAATAGCGTGTCCATAGAGAGAACTATATGAATTAGAAATGTCATAAAAGGTGACACAAATTTCATGACAATATCTCATCAATGCAGGAGTCTAGGTAAGTAGGTAACAGTCCTACCTCTTACCCAAGACAAACAAATAACACAAACAAATCAACATATAGGTTCATAGTATAACTTATTGAAACAAACAGAAAAATAAACTAACAAGGAACGAGGATCTCCTTCTAAATGCATTCCTACGCGACTCCAATCCTAGCCACATATGTTCTCACGCTTAACCACTTTATCACCTGAAAGAGACACTAAAACACATCAACATAATGTTGGTGAGAGTCATAGGTTTAAACTACAACCGAAAATAGATTATAATAAGCTGTGAACAACCATAAACCACTAAACATATGGACAGTGTGCTACAAGTATACATTAACAACTAATATACAAGATTTAACAAAACAACCCAAATCCAAGGCTCATAGCCTTACCAAACACCATGGTACCATAGGCGCCCATACACCTATGTACCAATCCCAAGGCCCCGCCTTGTCATTATTCATTGGTCCCATAGATGCTCACACATCTATGTACCTCCCCAAGGCCCCACCTTGTCAACATCCCCTTGGTACCAAGTTAAACCACAATAACTGAGACGGTACGTGTCCCCCGATCTAAATCATAAACATAATCAAGAATCACATAGCAGTTAATCACATAAGTGCACACACAAGTCCATCACAAACCATAAAAACATTCACAACATTAGTTACAAAACCATACAGTGTCTCTTCCATCCCATCTGGAAGTGAAAATCATTAAAAGATACGGGACTATGAAACTCACCTGATTGAGCTTCTCCAAAAATCCGCGCACTAGCAAAAAGCTAACAAACAAAAGCACACAATCAAAACATGAACCAAACACTAAGATGGCTCATCAACCCATTACGGACATCTAACCTTCTCCCATATATATACCTCATTTATATGCTCTAATAATCTCATTACACCCTTCTATAAAGCCCTTAACTTAGTTTACTTCATAACCCGTCTCGTTAACATTTAACCCAAAACAGTCCCGGTTTTTAGGTCTTCAAACTATAAGCCAAACGCCCATCTAACCATACCCATGATCTCTGTAAAGGAAACCCTATGCCCTTACATATGTCAGCTAGCTCCTCCCTTTTGCCCCAACCTTAAAGCTACTGTTAAGGCCCCGATATATATATATATATATATATATATATATATATATATATATATATATATATATATATATATATATATATATATATATATATATATATATATATATATATATATATATATATATATATACTTCTGCCTATTCGCATATTACCGATTTTGAACATACAAAAAGTTTGTTATGATTAGGGGGTCTTACCCTAACCCATATGCTTAGCCACCCTTCAGGTCTCTTATTTAATATATAAACCAACTACCATGCTCATTAAAGGGCTCAAGTGTACTCCTAAGTACCCCAATCACCTTAAAACATTAAATTAAACCCGACTGATTTCAAAACTGTTTTGACCTCCGACTGTTGTAACCTGAATTAGACCCACCTCCCGACCTCCAATTTAGTTCTCGTTTCTTTCATTTGAAAGCCACTTCAAATACCTATTCACGGATGCTTGGATCGCAAAATAAGGGTTTGTAGAACTCTAGATATGATCAAAAGAAATGACATAAAATTTTGCCCAGTTTTTAAAAACGAATTTAACACAATTAGCTTAATTAATTACCATCACCATGTATAATTGTTATTTCTAATTAATCTAATCATGTTTATACCATTATAATACAGAATTCATAAATAACTTAACCCTAGATCCATCGTGTATTGATTGTAAGAGAATTAAAAATAATTTAATTAAAAAGTGTATTGAAGATTTTACCTTAGAATTTTTGAAAGAAGAAAAATTAATGAAGAACCCTATATAGACTCCATTGATTTCGAATTAAGCTTGATCTCCAGGGGATTATGACGTGTTTTTAGTTAATAAAAAGTCTTTATATAATTTCCTAACAAGTCCTTGGCCCATTACAAAAGCCCGGTTCCCTTTTTTCCTTTTTCCCTTTTCTTTCTTTTTAATCGGCCTAAACCGAATTTAACATATATTTTTTTTATTTTTTTTATTTTTATAACTTATTATAATGTTATTAATAATACCTTAATTTACCTTAATTTATTTCAGCTCCTAAAGCCTCCGAAACCTTAAAACCGTAAAACTAGTCAATTTTACGCGTATACAAAAAAACATAAAATATACAGTTCTAAAAAAAATCTTAAATTTTGAAATAAACTTTATAACTAAGTCCTAAATGACTTAAAACCATCCCGAAAAATACTCACAAGACGAAACACGTTACCCGAGACCTCTAAATGCTAAACCCTAAATCGTAAAAAAAAATACGATTTACTATAATACTTATACGTACGTAAAACACCAAAATAACACCATTTCATTTCATAGTCACTAATTTGTGAGCTCATGAACATGAAATAACCTTCCTCGATTTAACTATGAGTACTTTATACCCATAAACGATATCCACACCAACCTCGTTCACGCAAAATAACATGTAAACACGCAAATCACATAGTCACACATAAATTAACCTTAAAATAAGACCAAGTGACGAATCTCAAAACCACGGTTGTCACATGTTTCCTTTTGAAAAACTTTCAGTTATTCTTGGACTGGTTTCATAGTTGTTCTTGGAGTTTTAACTGCTATTCTCAGCTTTGTCTCTAGTGCATTCTCTTGCAAAGTGTCCATTCCTTCCATAATTATAGCATTCAACTTTGGACTTGTCATATCCTAATGGCTCATTAGGATCAACAGTCATCTTTCTTCCAGTCTTCTTGAAGAACCTGTTAGATCTTACTGACACCATAGCAGCTTACCATTTAAGATCCATCTCTTCAACATCAGCATCATCCATTTGAAACAAGTCATTGAGTGTTAATCTTGGCCTGTTGTCTTGTCCAACAAAGAATGATAAGGCATCATTGTCACTAAACAATGGTGGAGATCTTCCATGTAGATTTTGAGAGACTATGGGGCTGCCTTTAGTACTTTGTGGGTAAGTACCGCTTGTAAGTCCCCCTGCGGTATTTGTGAAGTATGTACCGCTACTTGATCCACTAGCGGTATTATGAAAATAAGTACCGCTGTTTCCTTCTAACACAAAAGCCAAGTTAGACTTTGTTGTAGATGTTGCCTTGGTCACCTCAATGCCTTTCACATCCATCTCGTATGCTCTAAGATTGTTGTAGAGATGATCAAAGGAATTTTTTTCCAGATCATCTCTTGTGATGAAGTGCATAGCCATTGTTTTCCACTCTTATGGAACACTCCTTAAGAATTTTAGATTAGCTTCTTCATTAGGAATTACTTGTCCATAAAGTGCCAATTGAATAAGCAGCTTATTGAATCTTCCATAGCCACCATGTATTCGCTCTATACTGGAAATTGAGAAGTTATCAAATTCTTGCTTAAGAACAATCTTCTTCATCTTCTTAGATTTGTCAATACCAACAAATCTAAGTTTTATGGCATACCACATAGACTTGGCATCCTTATAATGATGAAAGTTGGTTAAGATGTCTTCTGAAAGAGCCATAGCCAAAGTAGTTCTGGATTTTCTCTCTCTGATCTCTACTTCTACCTCCTCAGCAGTCACAGCAGGTAGAGCATAGCATGTACCATCAGGCAACCAGTGTAGCTTCTTAGGTGTATTCCTATTCTTAATAACTTTCCACACAGTGTGATCTGTATGATTCAAGTAGTGTTCCATCTGCATAGCCCATGTCTCATAATTGTCACCTTTGAGCATTGGGAGTTTGACAACAGAAAGAGTATGAGAAGGTGTTGTAGATGTAGAGGTAGCTACAGCAATCACGGCTTGAACACCTGGTGCATGATGCACAACTTGTGGTTGTCCCTGTGGTATTGGATCAGGATTTTGTACATCATCCAAGTGAGCGTCATCACCATGTTGAGACATTGAGTTTTTTGTGTGAGTGGAGTGTATTGGGGTTGTGTTCTTCTTTTTCAGAGTTTCTCAACAAGCTTTGATACAACTTGTTGATCCCTTTGATTGGATCTATATTCTGTTAAGAACTAGTATAGTAGTTTGTAATCAAACTAAAACACTTTGAGAACTCTTACTCAAACTAAATAAGTTATGCATAATCTAACTTATAAAGCATAGAAGAACAGAATTACTCTTAACTATTCGATTCTCTTATTAATCGACTTGAATGAGGTACATGAATGACATTGTACCTATGTTCCTTTTATAGAGTAAGGAACCCTAGAAACCTTAGAATATTATATAAAGATAACTATATCACAGACGATATATTATCAATATTCTAACTATTTAAGTATATCACATAAGATATACTCTAACTATAACTATGACATATCTTATACAAAGATATATTCGTCCTAATCAATATAACAGTACTTACTTTATAAGTAGCAGTACTTACTATGTACCGCGTTAACACTAACGGTAGTTGAAGGATAACTATCAGTACTTGAATAACACTAACAGTACTTGACACTTAACAAATAATTCCCAACAAGAGGGGCAATGGTTTCACTTTTATCATGCCGTCCTTTTGGCGGATGATTGGTCATAACGGGTCGGTGTCATAAGCTTAAACACAAGTGTATAGCTTATGCTATAAGATGAAATGCCTGATCAATAGATTGTGACGACAATTATATTAAATGATTATGATTGATTTTTCCCTTGTGTTAAAATGATGATTTGATAAACCTATAGACTTGCTCAACCGTTGTGTTGATGATTTTAAGCATGTATTTCAGGTTTGAAGTTGACTGATGATGGAGCTTGCTGGAGAAGGCTGCGGGTTGCTTTTGTGGTAGTTAAGTCTAAAACTGATTTCTTTCCATGTTTTTCATAAAAATAATTATGAATGGTCATGTACTTTGGTAAAAATATTTGTTGTTTGGTTGAGATCTTTGGGGGACCGAAACGCCACTTTGATTGTTAAACTTTGGTTTTAATTGGGATCGACGGTTTTAGACAAATGGTTAAATTAATTTCTCTTATATTTGAAATGTCTCATTTTAAAATCCTTTAAAGTGTTTTGTGTAATGAAGTTTGAGTTTAGCACCCAAATGAGTACTTCCGCTACGCAATGTAATTTGGGGGTGTTAAAGATTGGTAATCAGAGCTTTTTAGTTATAGCGAATTAGGTCGATTTTGAAAAATGTCCTAAACTATAACTTTGGTGTCGAAAATATTTGACAAAAGCACGCAACTTCTCAGCAAGGCTCCGGTAAGAATATTTTAGTTTTGTTGTTGTATTATAGATGTATCCCTTAAAACTGTAATGATTTTTACAGTATTTATTCAGTAAATACTATGATGATAGATTGATGTTGTTGAAAGTACATTGAGTACTTGTATCGTTATTTTCTTTATGCAATGCATATGTATATAATTTTAAATAATGACCTTATATACCGCCGAGGGTCTAGGACAGTAGACCAGATGATGAACGATTTTACTACTGATTTCTTGCGACTTGTATCGGGTATGAGGAAGTTTGATTGATTGATGTATGATAGATATGTGGTTGAAACTTGTGTGATTAGGAGGTTTTATGTGAATGAAAAAATGTTCCAAAAGTTGTGTCTAGTAAGTGGAGACTGTAGTTTGTTAGGACTTAGAAGATGGACGAGATTGCTAGTCTTAGGTAGATGGTGATAAATTTGAGTGCTTGAATTGAAAGGTTTAAAGAGGAGTAGGTAAGGTTTGAGAGGTTTAGTGAATAGGAGTCTTATGTAAGACCAATATTGGAAGTGTAGGAATGATGAAAGCCGTACTGAGACTTGCCTTGTGATTAATCTGTCGTGTAAGAGTGAGTAATTGAACTTTGGGAGTGAGCTGCCATCATGTTATGGATTTGACCTTGAGATGCGAAAGGGAAATTGACGAGGGTGATAAAGCTGACAGCAACCTTAAGGATAATGAGGAGCCGGTGTCTAAGAAACTAATCGTGTGATGGATTTCTTTGTATTTATTTTCTTGCTATGATCGAACTTATTTAGACTTTGTTTCGTAGCATTGTGATGAAAATTATTATCTTTTGAGTTTGTTCGGTAGATGATTGTAGTGACAGACATTGCCACTATCCTGTTGAATCCTCAATTCAATCTGAATTACCCTCATGATCTATGATGTGTCTTTATTAACTCTTTTGTGATTTGATTGATGAATCATTGTAGTTTGTGTTGTTCGTGCATGTAGTATTCATGATATGTCCTGATAAAGAAATCTTTATTTTATCTTGATATGTATACTTATCATGTTTCTTTCTTCTGTGATGATAGAAGAAGGAGTAGGGGAATCATATTTTTGTCATTAGCCGATCGCTACGTGACTAAGTTTCTTGAAATATGCCGCCAAAGCTAACAACTGCTACTGTGAACACTATGATTGAACGGGCTGTGGAGTCCATTGATCGTTAGACTCAATGGTTATGAACCATTATATCTAGGTTGATCATCATTCATATGATAACACAGCGGAATAAGAACAATGATCATAACAAGGTGTTTGGACACAAAGAACACGAATTAAAACAAATGGATTGCTAATTATATTAATAATCAACAATCACTAGGTGTGTGTACATTGAATCCCACACCTAGTCACACACGCTTTAGGTTTACATTGTATGAATTGAATTGTGAATAAAACCTAAGACTCTTGTTCCTTTTATAGTGGAAGGAACAGAATCTACAAGAGATAATATCAAATAAACATCTAAATCTTCTATTTAGATAAACTATATATTGTGTATATCATAAATAATATACTCAATATATTCCCTAAATAGAATTCTCCATCAAATCTTCAACATCCATCAGCGTTTGACTTTGTTGACTGCGTTTGACTTTTGTTGACTTCTGTCAACGCCCAATTTGCTCTTGTCAACGCTGGAATTACTCTTGTCAACGCTTGAACAAATGTCTTGATATTTTCTTCGATTTTGAGTTTCTGCCACATCAACTTTTTGACCCAACAATCTTCCCCTAGTTGATAGTGGCAAAACTCTATGTGTATCTCCTGTAAGTTGTACATGATCTTCAAATTGCTTCCCCTCAAGTGTAGCATGCGTATCTTCCCCTTTTTGTCACATCAACAGGGAAGTAAAGAATGTATGCAATCTTGAAGATTCTCCAAATGTAGACTCTGTGTAATGATCTTGAAGAATAATTAATATAATATTTTTGATGTAGAAGTAGAGTAACCCAAACCTATGTTCCATATCTTGTACGATGATGTGATGAAGTATGTGGCTGATACAAAAATCCTCATCCTTTGTGAGACACTGAGCACGATAATGTAACTCCTTCAAGTGATAGCAAATATGTGCATAGAGAACCATAAGAAAAATCACATATTCCTAGACCTTGTATCACTTCATCAGTAACCATGTAAGTATAAACAAGTTACCTTTAAAGTCTATGACTGGAAGTGCACGACTTTAAGATATGATAGAACACAAACTCGCGAAAATCTTCTTCAATCATCAAACTTACCATAAGAATTCTTCCCCTTAAGCTAACACTTCTTCATGACAGTTCTTAATCTTCATATCATATGTAAAAGCCATAAGATGGATAACTCTTTTACAAGGCTACCCCGATTACATAATCAAATCCAATAAATTACCTCACGAATTGTTGCTAACTCGCATTAAAATCATTTACTCCATGTAAAAATATCCGAGCCATAAATATCATAATGATATTCTAAATAAAAACGGAGATTCCATGTACCTTCGTGTGTATAATCCTCCTTTTTGTGTGCTTAAAACGTCCAATTTTCTCAAACAGCAGCCTTCCTTGTGTTGTCCAATATCCTTCACTGTCCAAGATATCAACACTGTGTGTTGTCCAATATCAGACAACACTTGTCAGCGTTTAAAAATGTATATATCGGACAACACTGTCAACCTATCAGCGTTGACTTATTCTGTCAGCGTAAAATTTAAGCCTGTCAGCGCCTAAATTAAGCCTGTCAGCGCCTAAATAACAAACATCAGCGCCAACTTTAAACCTTGTCAGCGTCTTGTCCCAAACACTGACGTCATCAGCGTCTCATCCATGCCTTGTCAGCGTCACACCAACATCTATCAGCGTCACACCAACATGTATCAGCATCTAAATAACTCCCATCAGCGGCTAATTGATCTAGGGTTTTATAAACCCTAAATCATTATTTCATGTGAAAATCCATAAACTGCAGTGAACTTCAACAGCGAATAACTTCTTCATAAATGCTCAGATCGAAGATCCCTTCAGTCAGATCCTATACATAAGTGTCAAGAACCTACAGATCAAATTTCACGACGATCCAACGGTTAACGAAGGAGAAATCGCGTTTTTACTATTACTGTTCACAGAAAACAGCATATGACCCCTGCTGAATTTGACGCTTAATAACTTTTTCTTGGGGATAGATCTCGACAATCCCTCTGGTGGATATCTAGATATATGTATGTAGAACACACATATAAAATTTCGTGGCGATCCAACGGTTCAATAAAAAGTTATGCCCTTCTGAATGCTGCTGCGCACACAAAAACGTCCAGAAAAACCCTAGACGGATTTTTCTTTTCTTCTCGAAACATGAACACCTCGTCGGACCTAGATATCAAGAGCCTTAGGCTCTGATACCAATTGTGGAGTCCATTGATCGTTAGACTCAATGGTTATGAACCATTATATCTAGGTTGATCATCATTCATATGATAACATAGCGGAATAAGAACAATGATCATAACAAGGTGTTTGGACACAAAGAACACGAATTAAAACAAATGGATTGCTAATTATATTAATAATCAACAATCACTAGGTGTGTGTACATTGAATCCCACACCTAGTCGACACACGCTTTAGGTTTACATTGTATGAATTGAATTGTGAATAAAACCTAAGACTCTTGTTCCTTTTATAGTGGAAGGAACATAATCTACAAGAGATAATATCAAATAAACATCTAAATCTTCTATTTAGATAAACTATATATTGTGTATATCATAAATAATATACTCAATATATTCCCTAAATAGAATTCTCCATCAAATCTTCAACATCCATCAGCGTTTGACTTTGTTGACTGCGTTTGACTTTTGTTGACTTCTGTCAACGCCCAATTTGCTCTTGTCAACGCTGGAATTACTCTTGTCAACGCTTGAACAAATGTCTTGATATTTTCTTCGATTTTGAGTTTCTGCCACATCAACTTTTTGACCCAACACGGGCTATTGCTAGAGAACTTGAAGCTGATCGTGCTGCAAGGAATGAAGGTGTTGAACCTGTTGCTACTGAGAATAATGATGATGCTGCTGAGAATAATGATGATGCTGTTGAGAATAATGATGATGTTGCTGATCCAGTTGGAAGTGTTGCTGCTGTTCTACAGGTTCCAAGAGAATGTACGTATGTTAGTTTTATGAAGTGTGAGCCTACTTAGTTTCGTGGTACTAGTGGTGCTTTGGAATTGCGCAGATGGATTGAGAATATAGAGAGTACATTTGAGATTAGTGGGTGTTCTGAAGTCAATAAGGTGAAATTTGCTACTGCTACATTTCAGGATGATGCACTGAGTTGGTGGAATAGTCAAGTGGCTACTGTAGGATTAGTTGTGGCTAATGGTAGGACATGGACCGTGACTAAAGAATTATTGATTGCTAAGTTTTGTTCCAAGGAGGAACTAGGACGGTTGGAGGACGAATTGAGACACTTAGTGTTAAGAAATGATAATATTACTGCTTATAATAGGAGGTTTTCTTAGCTGTGTTTGTTGTGTCCTGATGCTTTTCCGAATGATCGTAAGAAGATGAAGTAGTACATTAAAGGATTGTGTAGTAACATCAAGGGTGAGACTACTTCTTCAAGACCTAGATCTTTCGATGAAGTTGTTCAGATGGTGCATGCTTTTATGGACGTGAAATTACAAGATAAGAAAGATAGCATTGCTGAAAGCAATAAGACAAAGTGGGAATCTGCTAAGTCCATCCAGAATCAAGGTCAGAATCATGGGAATTACCGTAATAACAATAACCAAAGAAATAACCGAAATCAGTATTTAAAGTATGGAAGGAATGATGGGATTCGTGCTGCCACTATGTCTAGAAATAACAAGATAAATCCCAAGTGTGTTTGTTGTACCTTATACCATGTAGGTAATTGTCCTCCTGCTTGCCGTAAGTGTGGACAACCTGGTCATAAAGCTGCTAAGTGTAGGACAAGAGGATTAGTTACTGGAATTAGTACCCCTAGAGTAGTGATTTGTTTTCGATGTGGTGAGAAAGGACACAAGCAAGGAAATTGTCCAAGGAGAGGAAATCGACAAGATGGGAATGCTACCGCTCCAACTTATGTTTTGGGTGATGCTGACAAACCTTAAGGTCTGAACTTTGTAAATGGTATGTTCTTATTTGATGTTATTTATGTTACTATGTTGGTTAATTTCAGATCAGATAGAAACTATGGAAATGTAAAGATTCAGTTGTTTTATCAATGGAGAATTAGTAAGATTGACAATTAACTATGATGTGGAGTTAACCGATGGAAAGGTTGTTAGTGTCAGTTCTATACTAAGAGTCTTTTCTTGAATTTAGGAAAGTAGGTGTTTAGTATCGATTTGATGCTTAAAGAGTTGGGATCTTTAGATGTAGATTATTGGTATGAATTGGTTAGTTGTGCGTGGAGCTGATGTTTTTGAGATTGAACCAATCCCTACTATAAGTTGATAAATACTCGTTTAGATTATGCTGAAAAGCTGAGTGTTGACTGTGAAAGATGATGAGTGAACTTTTCTGGTTGAGAAGTGTCTTGTTTGGAGATAAGGAAGTATGTGGAAGAGGGATATGATGTATTTTTAGCTTAGGTAACTAGTGATAGTGAAATTGAGAAGAAGTTAGGAAATGTGTTAATGATTCGAGAGTATTCTGAAGTTTTCCTAAAGTTTTGCCAGGTTTACTGTCGTTTCGTGAAGTGGAGTTCGTGTCGATTGAGTGTTGTAAGTGATAGGTGTAGTTCTCCTGCGTTTCATTGTTTAGTGCTTCTACGTTTCGTTGAGTAGTATTTGTATGCCTTATCATTTGGCACCGTTAGAGTGGAAAGAGTTACTTGATCAATTGCGGGAGTTGATGAATAAGAAATGTATTAGGTTAAGTTTTGTTCCCACAATGATCGCCTGTATTATTTGTCAAGAAGGATGGATTGTTTCATATGTGTACCGACTATCGAAAGTTTAACAAATTGACAGTCAAGAATCGGTATCCATTACCGAGGATTGATAATTTGTTTGATCCTTGCAACTGGTCTGGATCCAGTGTGTACTTAAAGATCACTTTGAGGTCTGCTTATTGATGGTTGAGTTTCTGCACACCTTTAGGAAAAGGAGGCAATTAGGGCAAGTGTTAACGAGTAGTTTAGGAAAACCACAAGTTATGACCCTAAAGTGAGTTCGTTCTCGAGGAGGCAAGTGCGTTGTGTTAAGAGATGATTATCTTTGTGATTTTATTATTATGAGAAAAGAAAATAGAAAGGGGATAAGAAGATAATGACGGTTACGATGTCGTATTAAACTAAGACGAAAAGGTCGTACACGTAAAACCGTAAAAGCACCAAAATTAAAATTTTATCCTAAAAATTCCTAAAAATTGCAAACAAATCCTAAATAATGTATAAAGAGTTTACAAAAAATCAAAAATCACCCAAACCTTTTAATTAATTAAATAATGATTTTTTAATGCTATTTAAAGCCCTAAAAATCAATTTAATTACTAAAAAGCCCAAAATGAGTTATATCACTTTGTAAACCTCTAAAACAACCTAACTTAACTTAAAACTACTTTTGAAAATTTTAAAATTAATAAAAACTATTTTAAAACAATTAAAAACAATTAAAACTTAAGATAATTATAAAAATAATTCTAAGGACAATGAAAATATTCTAAAAGTTGCAAAACTCCTAACTTTAGATATTAGAACTAGAAAAATGAAAAAAGTAGAAAAAACTAACTTTCAATTTTTAATAAAAAATAATAATAAAATATTCAAAAAAATTCAAAGTTTATACAAAAATTCTAAAAAATACCAAAAATCTAGAAAAATGTAACTAAGCCAGAAATGCAATCAAAAGTTTCCAAAACCTTTTTAATAATTTTATATTAATTTCTAAAGTTGGTTAAAAACCCTAAAAGCATATAAAATCAAAATTAAGTTAATCTAAAAACTTTAATTGCTGTAAACCTCAAAAATACAGTTAAAAACTTAAAAACTATTTTTCCAGATTTTTAAAACACTTTTTCCTATTTTTTATTTACTTTCTAAAATTAAAACTTAAAAAAATCCTAATAAATAAACTATTCACGTGAAAAATAAACTTTTTAAGCTAAAAAGTCCGAAACCTAAGAAAGAACAAGGGAAAAATACAAACTAGTAAAAAGCTAATAAGAATAAGCTGGAATCAGCTTATTACAAAGCTGATTGCTTTAATAAGCTAAAAACACACACCCCTTAAGTATTTAATTATGCAAAAGGTTACCAGTCAAAGACCCTAGGGCAGATGGTAAACGCGTTCGTGTGTGAGAGGAGTGGCGCAGGTTCGAGTCCTAGCCACGTCCTTTTTGTTAAATTTTTTTTTTCTTTTTTAAATTTATGAAACTCAAATACAGTAACTTATATTACTTTAAATCACAATCTTATATCAAAATAAGCTAGAATAAATTCAATGGGAATAAAAAACGTGCCCAGCTAAGAACTTGATACAATATCTGATGAACACAAAAGCATGTATCTTCACTTGTGAAGAATTGAACAAGAGGGCTTGTTCTTGGTGATTTCTTGGTTTTTGATGTATAATCGGGGCACCGCTACACTCAGTTGAGTGTAGGGAGTCAATTAAAGCAAGAAAAACACAAGCAAGCTCACAAGAATCACATAAGATGGCCAAATCAAGTAATTGTTATGCAGAAAAAGGTTTAGGGCTAGTTTAGCTGATGCAGTTGGCACTTGAATGAGGTTCTACACCCACAAACTAGCAGAAAACCAACCCAATGCACACACAAACTAAACACAGACCTAACTTACCCTAAAACTTATCAAAGAACAAAGATCAAAAGCAAGATTTAGCTAAGAATCCAGGCAGTCAAGGGCATACTCATATTTTACCAAATTTAACCAAGAATAAGACATGCAATTCCTATAAAACTTGACCAAACTCAGAACCAATGAGAACAATGAGCTAATACTGATAAAACAAGTTGGTTTAGGCAGTTTCCTTCTAGTTTAAAGTCAACTTAAACCAATAAGACCCTTAACCCAAACACCCTTTTAACTTACTGATTTCAAATTTTAACAAACAAATTGTCTACAAAACTTAACCAAATTTAATCTAAACTATCTAGGCATGCATAAACACCCTAAATAAGCATAATCAAACAGAAAACTTCATCAAATAAACACAATCATGCATATTCATATAGCACACAGATTTTAGAAAATTTAAGAAAGTAAAAAGAGAAATGAAGGAAGATGAGCACCTCCCTCACTTTGCATCCTAGTGAGGGTCAGCTATGCTCCCCTGAACTTTAACCAACAACTAGGTAAGCCATGGGTCCTTGGAAGAAATATGGGATGAATGAGGTTGCTGATTGAGTAGAAATACTCCAACCTTTTGATGATATATGGTACTTCCCTGCACAATCACCACAAAACTAACAGAAAAACTTCAAATATCAAATGCTACAAGCTTAAAGCTTGTAGCTTTTGATATAGTGAGTGTTAAAACCAATGGGTCAAAACAAGCAAAAAGGTTTTCACCTAAATATGCTTTTTACCCAAGCTCTATACCCACTGAATCTTGATATCCACAAGATATCAAGGTTCAATGGTCATATAGGAGCCCATATAAAACAGCTTATGTGGACTTTGAACCAATTTTCTAACCTAGAAAACAGATTTTTAAAACTTAAAATGCTTTTTGAAAACTCTTTGAACAAAGTACTTCAACAATCAATTTGGAACTCAGCTAGCTTTTCTTACACACACCAACTTTTAAAACAATAAAAAGGAATTATATTTGCTCACAAAATACCAAATTTCATTAATTCTTAAAAAGGAATTACAAAATGTAGAAAAGCTAAAACTGGAACAAAGGGCAGCTCACATGTTGAGTGCTCCTTTTATAGTGCTAATGAATAAGCTAAAACCCTAAATGAAGAAAATCCGAAAATGCCCTTGGTCTTGTGAGTTTGAACTTGGTCAACTGGATACATGTGATCTTCTTGCTGTTTTACAGCTTGATGAAGTGATCTTGGACGTTGAGAAGTACTTTGGGAGCAAGGAAAGAGATCCCATCCTTAATCTTGTCTCCTCATGGGGTTTGGGGGAAAGTGACATGAGCAGGGGAGTGGGGTATGGGCACATGGGATGGTTGGGGTCGAATCTTGGGGTGCTAATATGTTTAGGTTAAGTTAAATTAAGGATCTGGAAAAGATTGGACAAAAACCTCTTAAGTTGGGGGTAATTAATCCTGGGAAAATTAGGGTTCTTGGGGGATTAGGAGAAGTTTAATCTGTTTTGGGTAAAGTGAGTTTTTAAATGGGTGTTTATTGGAGGGAAGGATTAATAACTGATTAAATCAGTTATTTAAATGGTGGAGGTATGACGTGGAGGGTAGGAGAAACGTGATTGGTGGAATGGTTTGAGTGGGGTGATGTGCCGGCTGATGAGTGGTGGATGGGGTTTCAGTGTCTGGGCAACTTTAGTCCCTTAACTCCCAAAGCTTCTTCACTTGGTAATAAATAGCCAAAACTCATTTTTCCTTTGTTTATAACTTTGGGCAGATTGTCATTTATGGCACAAGCTTTTTGCAAATAAATATCAAGGATCATAAATGTATTTTGACCAATTTTAAAGGGCATAACTTGTAATATCTTGATAATTTAGGGACCCAAATGCAAATAGTGAGTTTTGCAAGGGTATAAATTGTAAATTCTTCAAAAGATGAAGGACCAAACTTGCCAATCTTCAATTCTTCAAGGGTATATTTGGAAATTCCATTCTTGGGCCCGGTTCTTTGTGCGACTTCATTTCCCATGTTCGTTTTTGATTGATTCTTGTGATCTTTTTGTTATTTCCTCAATATCCATACCTAAAATACACAAGCAACAAACACGAGCATATATTTGGCATTTTTAATGATATTTAATGAATTTTAAGCCCATTTTAGACGATGAGACTATGTATAAAATCAGTCTCATCACTTCCCCATACTAAACCATTGCCGTGCCCTCATGCAATGCTAGAATAAAGTATCGTAGCACCTCCAAAAATCATTTATTCACTTTATTGAATGATAAACTAGCTACACTACTACTATTACTACTACTTGCGTTTTAGACATAATGTATGATTTTCATCACAAAATGGGACGTTTAGGTTCATAGAATAAGAACACGTGAATGCTTCGTTAGAAATAATTTTATCGTCCTCGATTTTCACCCCAATTCCATGCCAAGCGTGCAATGAGATCACTGTCATTATAAGTTAGTAATGCTAACACTACTCATATGCCCTAATCACGTACTTATCCTCCCATTATTCCTAAGTTGTATCTCTTATATTTTATTTTGTCTTGAATGTTTCACGAGGATATATTGTTTGACTTATGCGGTAATAGAGATTTAGGTCTAAAAATAGAGTCCTAACGGTGTAACTAAGACCATCAAATCAATAACCCCTCCTAATAGACAACGATGTCAAAAAATTAAGTCAACAAGAAGGATTGATAAACACGGTTTTATAACGGTTTTGAACATGAGACTTATTACCAAGACTTTTATATGCCCCCTAACGGAAGGGCCTTATTATCTTTGGTTTACCTCCATCTTTTATTCAACTTCGCCATGAAGCTTTTATTATGACTTCGGTCTTGCCTTGCCTTTTATTATCCGCCTCATCGGTGGTTTTATTAGCCAAAGACGTATATCCTCACGCTAAGGCGAATTTTGGATCTTTAAAGCTTCGAAGATTAAGGCTTGATTCACTTTCAATTTTGCATAGATTTTTCGGCCTTGTGGGGCTTCAAATTGCTTGATTTAGGTGAGCACTTGAAATCTTATTATTGGGTGAAGCTTTCGATTATTCGGGTGCCAATACTTCAAAACCGTGACGCTGGCGATACCTTAATGTCTTCCCAGTTTAATTACACGAAAGCTACTAGAAAAGTCTAGAAACCCAACAATCCCAACTAAACCACTAAGTCAATATTTATTAAGCAAAAAATATTTACATGTGAAGGGATAATAAGCAAACAACAAGAACACATGAGTTTTTGAAAGAATACGAGTACTCTACGTTTAGCATAGTAACTTATAATTAACCCTATCATTTCTCGTCCTCATTTAAGAGACTTAGCCTAATGTGTAGTTAAGGAATCAAAGCTAAGTGCTCAACACGCACGGTCGAGTAAAAAATTACTCTTATTCTCGCCATCGGAAAACCTACATTCGTGTCTTCAAACACTTATAAAACATGAGAAAATTTTTAAAATTTGGCCATTTTTAGCCTTATTTTGCAACAAAACGATAAACAAAAAGATAAACTTTGGAAAGCGTGAAGGTTTGGCAAGGTAAGTATCTATTCACCCCCCCCATACTAAAGCTAAACATTGTCCTCAATGTTTCGAGTCTAGGGGTGCAAACACCCCCATACTAGAGACGTAGTCGAATGCCTAATCTAGCATGGAAAGGGTGTAACCGTTAAATTTAAAGCCTTTTATGAAGTGTGCTAAAAACCTAAGGTTAAAACATCAAAGGATATATCATGGATATTGAGTAAGTCTTCAAAGCAAACGATTGAGTGCTCCCATGAAACGAACACGAGAGGCTCCAATCGTGAAGATTATGATCTAAAAACCACAATTCACAAACAACCACGGAACAAAGGTTGGAAGGGCACAAATCCCCTCACATTAAACTAAGTAGAAAGCAATAATATGTACATGGATAAGCATGGGTTTCCCCCACGAGGAACCTTATTTTTGATAACCGAGTCAAAAGCTCGACTCGAATCCCCCATAAATATGATCATTTAGGGATAATCATGGTATGGTCAATTTTTGGTGGGGCTTACATGATAAACAAGGCCCAAAAACAACCGGTATTAAGGACTAAGTCCTTTGATGGTGCAAAATACCGGGATCGAAGATGGCGTTCTCGTTTTCATTGGAAAAACAAATCAACGCCAATTCATCATGTGTCAACACAAACCCAAAGGGTTTAAAGAAAATAGATGAGAAGAAATAGAAGGGTGGGACAATGGGTAAGTCACAAAAACCATGAGCTACACGAGGTAGACTGGCACCAATCAAATAGAAAGATTTTCCAATTATTGCATCGGTGGAAGACCGAGATTTCCCTTTATAAGCAATTCCGGGATCAAATATCTCGTCCTCGGTGGAGAAAGGGGAGGGAACATAAGGGGCTTCCCCCACACTAAGTCCACACAAATCATCGTCAAAAGGAGAAGACGAGCTTGTAGCACTCAAAACACGAGGTGATGACGGAGTTAGCATTGCAAAAAAATCTTTTAAATCCAATTTAAAATCTTTCCCTTTTTCATCTTTTAAACTCTCCTTATGAAAACCCGACTTGATTATGTCAAAAATATTTGGTGTTTCTAAAACAATGTTAGTCACACTAAAAGTTCTCACATTTGAAAACCGTTTTGGTTTTGGTGGTGGTAAGTTCTCAAAACGTTTGTCAACAAAGAAAACTTCCTCATCGGGGTCAACATATTCATCATCCGAAGAATCATTCGTGATTGGAAACGTAGGCTTAACACTCTTAACCTCCACCGGTGGAGGGGACGAAAAATCGTTTTAACTCCTAAAACTCTTTTTGAAATCCTTTTGCAAATGTTTTTGATGGGATTAACATTGTTCAAAGACGTGATAGAATACACATGAGAAAGTGTGGAGTTTTGAGTTGCATTTATGACTAGTTCTTCCTCATTGAAACGAAGAGTGATTTTCCTAGCATGCACATCGATAAGTGCTCTCGAGGTATCCAAAACTGATCGACCTATAATTATAGGAACTTTAGGATCGGTGGGAATGTCAACCACGATAAAGTCCACGGGATAGTAGAACTTTCCAACTTTCACGAAGACGTCCTCGGCTACTCCACAAGCTAGAATCGTAGAATGATCGGCCATCTCGATTGACATTCTTGAAGGACTGAGATTGGGAAGATTGAGCGACTTAAAAATCTCAAGAGGCATCAAATTAATACTAGCACCAAGATCGGCCAAGGCGTAGCATTCCTCCATATCTTGTATTGCACATGGGATTAAAAATTTACCGGGATCACCGACTTTTTGAGGTATGCGGCTAAGAAAAACCGAAGAACAAAACCACTCAAGGGTGGCCTAGTGGCAAAAAGATTTGTGGCTATCACTCCAAAGTGTGTGAGGTCTCAAGTTCAATTCCCACTAGGTGCAAACAACCTTGAAGTGGCCACGCCAACCTCATGAAAAGTGAGGGCTTTACCTGGTTTGAGTCTGTGTGGCGGTGGGCTCAAACCCCGTGGATTAGTCGGCCAATGAGTCGGAAATCACGGTTACCAAAAAAAAACCGAAGAACAACTAGACGACTTTTGCAATTTCTCTTTGTTATTCAACATACTTTTAAAGTTCGCGGCAAATCGAGGCATCATGACCTAGGCGTCGGCAAAACTTATATTAAAATGCAAGTCACGAAACATTTTCATAAAAAGTTCAAATTGATAATTATTTCGTTCTTGTGCCTTTTCCTTGTTTCGTCTTGAAGGGTAAGGTAAGGGTGGTGTGGGTTGGGGTATAGGAAACGACCTTGGAATCTCGGGTTCCACTATTGGTATTGATTCAACCGTAGGTGTGGTTTGAGCGGTACTTCGTGTGCTTGAAATTTGCTCCTTTTCTACCACCACCTCGGGTTCTTTCTCTTTTTCCTTCTCCGTAGAAGTACTTGGACGAGAAATGGGTTCTTTGAAAGTTTTACCACTACGAGTAGTAATAATCTTCAATTCTCCTTTCGGGTTTACTATGGTATCACTAGGAAGACCACCCGAAGAAGAAGGTTTACACATGATAGCTTCAAACATTTTTCCCATTCGGTCTTCAAACTTAGATTGCCTAGCATCCGCTTTTAACAATTCTTGCTTAATCTCATGTTGACCTTGCTCCATTTTTTGTTGATTTTGTTGGAGACGTTGAACATTTCCCTCCATTTTATTAGCATGAGTCTTAAGTTCATTAGAAAGTTCGTTTTTAAGCTCGTTTTTCAACTCGGATCTTAAGCTAACCATTTCACGTTGCATATTATCAAAATTAGCATCGTTTGCTTTAGCATAATTCAAAAATTCTCCTTGAAGATTTTTGGTGTGATCATTTTGAAAACCTTGTGTGGTAGTTTGAAAATCACGGTTTTGGTTTTGGTTTGAAATTTGCCCATTTCCACTTTGATAATTACCCTTGTTGTTGTTACGTTGATTTCCTTGATAAGCACCACTTTGATTGTTGTTTCGATATTTGTTAGCATTTTGATTTTGTGGAGCTTGATTTTGGCGGGAACCTTGACCGTTTTGGTTATAAGTTCCCGTGGATACATAAGCATTCGAAGTGTTACCATCCGCGGTAATGCACTCGGAAAAATCATGAGCTCCACCACACGAAATACAACTCTTGGCAACCGCCTTAACCGATGCGGAATTTAAAGCATCTTGCGCTTTCCAGTGAGTCATAAGAGTCGAAAACCTATCGAAAAACCGATTCTCCTCATTTGCTTCATCTTGCAAGGCATTAATGCTACAAGACGATGACGAACCCAAATTCGCAACACTCGGTGTGTTACGAGGCTATAAACCTTGGACCTATTCTCAATGATTTTCAAAGCCTCATCGATCGTTTTACACAAAAAATTACCACCCGCGGCGGCATTTAGGTAATCTCGTTCATGATCATTAAGCCCATTATACAAAGTATCAATTTGATGCAATTCGGAAAAAATCATGGTGTGGACATTCATGTAACATTTCTTTAAACCTTTCCCAAGCCATTGAAAAACTTTCATTTGATCTTTGTGTAAATCGTGAAATCTCGTTTTTCAAATGCGTTGTTTTAGATGGTGGAAAAAATTGATTCACAAATTTAGAAACGAGATCACCCCACGTCAAAATCGAATTTAGGGGTTCTTTCTCGAGCCATATCTTGGCGGGTCCATCTAACGAGTATGGAAACAACATCATCTTAATAGCATCGTGTGGTACATCCTTAAACTTGCTTGTCGCGGTGAGACGATTAAATTGCCTAATGTGATAATGTGGGTTGTCTTTTTCGTGTCCGCGAAACTTGTTGGCTTGAAGAATAGACATTAAACCCGTCTTGATCTCGAAGTTCTCCGCAAGGATGGCGGGAATCACAATTGCCTCTCCAAAACCCTCGGTGGGTGCTTGAAGCAACTCCTTCATAGTACGATTAGCCATGATAGCTTCTTGTTCTACAATAGGTTCCTCACTTGGAGTCTCTTCACTAGAAAGATTAGGAGTAGGTGTTGACTCCTTTTTGTTTTTTCGTTTACGTGCACGTCTTGCGTGATTACGAGTAAGCATAAACGTCATGTACAACGTGGGGATGAGCAAAGAAGATTCTTTTTGGTGTTTTTAACTTTTTCAATTTTTTTGGATTTTTGATTGTTTTTACTTTTTTTGGATTTTGGAATTGTATTAAGTAGACAAAAATCTACAAATCTCCTCCTTAATCAAATCTCTTGTTTAAAGAAGCCTCAAGGAATGAAAATGATCACGTGAAGTGAACGCCTTCGATGACTTTAGAACGTTGGTGGAACACCAAAACGTTCAAGAGGGTTTAATCAATGAAACCAAGAAAATATATATGATACTTAATAATACTTTGGGTGGCAAAACCCTCGATTAGCTCTCAAAATCAAATACTCACAAGCAAGCGGGGAAACGAGGCGGCGCGAAGCACTTAAGAGCCTTTTTCCTTAGGATATATTTTATAATATCCGCCTTATACCTACCTTATAGTTTATATTTTTCAAAATCGAGCTTCTCGAAAGTATTTATCTATTTTTGCCTTTTTTTCTTTGGTTTGAGATTCGAATACAATGATTGGGTAATGACCTCCCAAGTCAAGGTTGTGATTTCTCACGTATTTGGAGTACTTGTGAATTTATTGTTCTACGTATACAATATAGTAATAGTATTCACAAAAATCGAAAAACCGATAATACGTATTAGTAGAGTGCTACTAATACAATTAGTTATTATGGCTATATAAAAACAACAATTGTTCAAATCAAAACACAACACGCCTCCCAGGCAGCGGCGCCAAAAATGATGGTTGAGTTTTTTGCACACCTTTAGGAAAAGGATGCAATTATGGCAAGTGTTAACGAGTAGTTTAGGAAAACCACAAGTTATGACCCTAAAGTGAGTTCGTTCTCGAGGAGGCAAGTGCGTTGTGTTAAGAGATGATTATCTTTGTGATTTTATTGTTATGAGAAAAGAAAATAGAAAGGGGATAAGAAGAGAATGACGGTTACGATGTCGTATTAAACTAAGACGAAAAGGTCGTACACGTAAAACCGTAAAAGCACCAAATTTAAAATTTTATCCTAAAAATTCCTAAAAATTGCAAACAAATCCTAAATAATGTATAAAGAGTTTACAAAAAATAAAAAATCACCCAAGCCTTTTAATTAATTAAATAATGATTTTTAATGCTAATTAAAGCCCTAAAAATCAATTTAATTACTAAAAAGCCCAAAATGAGTTTTATCACTTTTTAAACCTCTAAAACAACCTAACTTAATTTAAAAATATTTTTGAAAATTTTAAAATTAATAAAAACTATTTTAAAACAATTAAAAACTATTAAAACTTAAAATAATTATAAAAATAATTCTAAGGACAATGAAAATATTCTAAAAGTTGAAAAACTCCTAACTTTAGATATTAGAACTAGAAAAAATGAAAAAAGTAGAAAAAACTAACTTTCAATTTTTAATAATAAAATAATAATAAAATATTCAAAAAAAATCAACGTTTATAAAAAAATTCTAAAAAATTACCAAAAATCTATAAAAATGTAACTAAGACAGAAATACAATCAAAAGTTTCCAAAAACTTTTTAATAATTTTATATTAATTTCTAAAGTTGGTTAAAAACCCTAAAATCATATAAATCAAAATTAAGTTAATCTAAAAACTTTAATTGCTGTAAACCTAAAAAATACAGTTAAAAACTTAAAAACTATTTTTCCAGATTTTTAAAACACTTTTTCCTATTTTTTATTTACTTTCTAAAATTAAAACTTAAAATAATCCTAATAAATAAACTATTCACGTGAAAAATAAACTTTTTAAGCTAAAAAGTCCTAAACCTAAGAAAGAACAAGGGAAAAATACAAACTATTAAAAAGCTAATAAGAATAAGCTGGAAACAGCTTATTACAAAGTTGATTGCTTTAATAAGCTAAAAACACACACCCCTTAAGTATTTAATTATGCAAAAGGTTACCAGTCAAAGACCCTAGGGCAGATGGTAAACGCGTTTGTGTGTGAGAGGAGTGGCGCAGGTTCGAGTCCTGGCCACGTCCTTTTTGTTAAAAACTTTTTTTTTTCTTTTTTAAATTTATGAAACTCAAATACAGTAACTTATATTACTCTAAATCACAATATTATATCAAAATAAGCTAGAATCAATTCAATGGGAATCAAAAACGTGCCCAGCTAATAACTTGATACAATATCTGATGAACACAAAAGCATGTATCTTCACTTGTGAAGAATTGAACAAGAGGGCTTGTTCTTGGTGATTTCTTAGTTTTTGATGGATAATGGGGGCACCCCTACACTCAGTTGAGTGTAGGAAGTCAATTAAAGCAAGAAAAACACAAGCAAGCTCACAAGAATCACATAAGATGGCCAAATCAAGTAAATGTTATGTAGAAAAAGGTTTAGGGCTAGTTTAGCTGATGCAGTTGGCACTTGAATGAGGTTCTACACCCACAAACTAGCAAAAAACCAACCCAATGCACACATAAACTAAACACAGACCTAACTTACCCTAAAACTTATCAAAGAACAAAGATCAAAAGCAAGATTTAGCTAAGAATCCAGGCAGTCAAGGGCATACTCATATTTTACCAAATTTAACCAAGAATAAGACATGCATCTCCTATAAAACTTGACCAAACTCAGAACCAATGAGAACAATGAGCTAATACTGATAAAAACAAGTTGGTTTAGGCAGTTTCCTTCTAGTTTAAAGTCAACTTAAACCAATAAGACCCTTAACCCAAACACCCTTTTAACTTACTGATTTCAAATTTTAACAAACAAATTGTCTACAAAACTTAACCAAATTTAATCTAAACTATCTAGGCATGCATAAACACCCTAAATAAGCATAATCAAACAGAAAACTTCATCAAATAAACACAATCATGCATATTCATATAGCACACAGATTTCAGAAAAATTAAGAAAGTAAAAAGAGAAATGAAGGAAGATGAGCACCTCCCTCACTTTGCATCCCAGTGAGGGTCAACTATGCTCCCCTGAACTTTAACCAACAACTAGGTAAGCCAGGGGTCCTTGGAAGAAATATGGGATGAATGAGGTTGCTGATTGAGTAGAAATACTCCAACCTTTTGATGATATATGGTACTTCCCTGCACAATCACCACAAAACCAACATAAAAACTTCAAATATCAAATGCTACAAGCTTAAAGCTTGTAGCTTTTGATATAGTAAGTGTTAAAACCAATGGGTCAAAACAAGCAAAAAGGTTTTCACCTCAATATGCTTTTTACCCAAGCTCTATATCCACTGAATCTTGATATCCACAAGATATCAAGGTTCAATGGTCATATAGGAGCCCAAATAAAACAGCTTATGTGGACTTTGAACCAATTTGCTAACCTAGAAAACGGATTTTTAAAACTTAAAATGCTTTTTGAAAACTCTTTCAACAAAGTACTTCAACAAACAATTTGGAACTCAGCTAGCTTTTCTTACACACACCAACTTTTAAAACAATAAAAAGAAATTATATTTGCACACAAAATACCAACTTTCATTAATTCTTAAAAAGGAATTACAAAATGTAGAAAAGCTAAAACTGGAACAAAGGGCAGCTCACATGTTGAGTGCTCCTTTTATAGGCTAACTAGGAAGCTTCTAGTGCTAATGAATAAGCTAAAACCCTAAATGAAGAAAATCCGAAAATGCCCTTGGTCTTGTGAGTTTGAACTTGGTCAACTGGATACATGTGATCTTCTTGTTGTTGTACAGCTTGATGAAGTGACCTTGGACGTTGAGAAGTACTTTGGGAGCAAGGAAAGAGATCCCACCCTTAATCTTGTCTCCTCATGGGGTTTGGGAGAAAGTGACATGAGCAGGGGAGTGGGGTGTGGGCACATGGGATGGTTGGGGTCAAATCTTGGGGTGCTAATATGTTTAGGTTAAGTTAAATTAAGGATCTGGAAAAGATTGGACAAAAACCCCTTGATTTGGGGGTAATTAATCCTAGGAAAATTAGGGTTCTTGGGGGATTAGGAGAAGTTTAATCTATTTTGGGTAAAGTGAGTTTTTAAATGGGTGTTTATTGGAGGGAAGGATTAATAACTGATTAAATCAATTATTTAAATGGTGGAGGTATGACGTGGAGGGTAGGAGAAACGTGATTGGTGGAATGGTTTGAGTGGGGTGATGTGTCGGCTGATGAGTGGTGGATGGGGTTTCAATGTCTGGGCAACTTTAGTCCCTTAACTCCCAAAGCTTCTTCACTTGGTAATAAATATCCAAAACTGCTTTTTCCTTTGTTAATAACTTTGGGCAGATTGTCATTTATGGCACAAGCTTTTTGCAAATAAATATCAAGGATCATAAATGTATTTTGACCAATTTTGAAGGGCATAACTTGTAATATCTTGATAATTTAGGGACCCAAATGAAAATAGTGAGTTTTGCAAGGGTATAAATTGCCAAGTCTTCAAAAGATGAAGGACCAAACTTACCAATCTTCAATTCTTCAAGGGTATATTTGGAAATTCCATTCTTGGGCCTGGTTCTTTGTGCGACTTCATTTCCCGTGTTCGTTTTTGATTGATTCTTGTGATCTTTTTGTCATTTCCTCAATATCCATACCTAAAATACACAAGCAACAAACACGAGCATATATTTGACATTTTTAATGATATTTAATGAATTTTAAGCCCATTTTGGACGATGAGACTATGTATAAAAGCAGTCTCATCAGTTATCATTAACTGAGAGTTAGGGAAGAAAATATTCCTATAATTGTTTTTCGTATTTGATAAAGGTACTTTAAGTTTCAAGTGATGTTTTTGGAATTGACAAATACGTCTGCCGTATTCATAGATTTAGTGAATCGTGTGTGTAAGTCATATTTGGATGAGTTATTCATTGTAACTATTGGCGAAATTTTGTTTTATTCCAAGAATAAAGAAGGATCATAAATAGCAAACAAGGATAATTTTAGGATGGTTGAAGAAAGAAAAGTTGTATGTAAAGTTCTTTAAGTGTGAGTGTTGGTTGTAAGTAGTGCATTTTCTAGAGCATGTGATTGACAACAAAGGTATTCGTGAAGATCTTTCCAAGATTGAAAAGATTAAGGATTGGTCGGTACCAACGACGCTGACAGAAATCTGTTAATTCCTTGGTCTAAGCTGGGAATAATCGGAGGTTTATCGAAGGGTTTTCACTGACTATTGAACCATTGATTAATCTGACTAAGAAGAATTGGATGTGTGAGTCCCACTTATACATCTGAATTTGTAAGTTTCGAGATCTGATCCTTATCAGATGAGGAAGCTACATCCTGAACACTGAAGGGTAAGTCTTGTTCTACATTGATGTAGTCATTTTTGGAAAGATCAGAAGGATTTATAGTTGGTTGTGATGTGTTTCATAAGGGTTATGAAGTTTTGGTAATGGCTTTGATATTTTGGAAATATTACTTGTATGGAATCAAGTGTGTAGCAATTAAGGATCATAAGAGTTGTCTCATATTCAATTTTATTTGGAAGGCAAAGGAGATGAATAGAAAATCATCAGTTATAAATTTCGAGTACTTGAGTATGTTGGTGGTTATGACTGTGAGTGATTATGACTACGAGATTCGCTACCATCCGGGAAGAGCGAATGTGGTAGCTAATGAACTTATCAGGAAAAAGCTTATAAGGTTTGAGTTTTGGTGATGACAAGAACTGTGGACTTGATAGAAAGGATATTGAAATTTTAAGTTAGTGGTCTGATAGGGAAGGATGTCAAAGTAAGTGGTTTCAACATTTTGTCGAACTTATGAAAAGGATTTTGTTGTAAAGTCAAGTGAGACATGGTATATTGAGCACTCCTAAGATACCTGAGTTGAGAGTGTGAGACTTAGTGATGAAGGAATCTCACAACCAAGTTTTCGATATATTCTGGGTTGGATAAAAGTGAAAGTTGAGTTGAGTACTGCGTGTTATACATAGACTGATAGACAGAGTGAAAGGAAGATTTGAACATTGGACGATATACTTGTGTGTGTGTGTGATTGACTTAGGAAATTGTTGGGAATTCTTATACAAGAATGGTTACCATGCTAGTAATGAGGTTGTACTGTTTGAAGATCCATAAAGAACTTCAAATTGCGAAGATTAAAGACCGTGAGTTATGGATGTAAGTTAGGTTTCTGTGTATTGAAGTAATGTAGGATGAATTAAATGATTGAACTAGGAATGATATTTGTGATTAGTGATACGATTGTAAGATTAAGGATCGTTTGATAGCTACGAGGAATCGTTAGAAGAGTTATGTTGGCAATCGAAGGAAATCGACGGAATTTGAAAATGGAAACATGATTATGTTTAAGGTGTCGTTATGAAGGGTGAAACTTTTTTTGAGAAACAAGGAAGGAATTCAACTTGAAGACAAGTTGCATTTCATAGAGAGAGCTGTGAAGAGTTCTTAAGAGGTTGAAGAATAGTAAGCTTTATATTGTGATGATACAAGAAATTTAGGAGTGGACCCGAGTTTGCGAAGGAAGCATGAGAAATTCTTTAAGGAAATGAATTATCCTTTGTTCTAGAAGTATGGAATGTGAGTATAAGAGGGGTCGAGCGCCGGGGACGTCGCTCTCTTTTAGGAGGGTAGGATGTGATAACCCGAACCCGAGGTCATTATTTAATATTATTTTACGAATAATTTTGAAGTCTTATTTTTACCTTTTTACTAATAGCAATGATTATTAGTGATGACGCTATCGACGGATGCCCAAAATTTTACGTTTTATTATTTGTTGTTTCGATATTTATATTTTTGACGTTTTTATTTTTAATTGCGTATTAAGTCGTACCGGGACTATATTATTATTATATTTTGAGTGCGTTTTAATTTTTTTGAAAAGTATTTTTACGAAACCCGAGCCTCGTAAATATTTTCAAAATTGACAATTTACCTTTTCTACCCTTTAAACTATTTAATTGCATTTTGGTCCAAAACTATGCAAAATTGACAATTTCTACCCTACACCACCACTATATAATGATTTTCCACTATCCTAAAACACATTCAAATCATTTTTTTAAATCCACCCACCCCATCCCTTTTCTTCATCCATGCCGTGAGACACAACAAACAAAAACACGAAATCACTTTGATTTCTAGTTTGATTCGTGATGATCTAATCAAATACCCATTCTACAAAATCAACAAGGATCATTTTGGTGTAAATTTCTTTAACATGCATTCACTTTTTATACTTTTTAATTTTTGATGAAGAACAAGGTTGTTTGATCTAATTCTATGCTGGTATGTGGTGTTAACATTATTATAGTAAAAAATTTTAGTGCTTGCATGTATGAATTTTAATGGTGATTTACAAGAGAATGATCATCAAGGGTGTTAAGGGTTTGATTATTTGTTTATGTTTATTGTGGTGTAATATTAGGGGTATGAGATTGATTAAAATGGGTTGAAAAATTGAGTTAGTGTGCTTTTTAGAAAGGTGTTTTACATCAGTGAGTTGTAAGGAAATTTTGGAAATCTTACTGTTTGAAAATGGGTAAAATAATAGCATAGGGTTGTAGAGTTTTTCCTTAGCTTTGTTTTGATATAAAGTAGAGCTTCTAGCTCCAAACGAGCGAGAAGTTATGATAGTTTGATTATTCGTGTACCGGGAGACGAGTATCGACACAATCCGAAGTTGTAGTCGATATTTGGATCGAATCTCAGGGACTATATAATGAGTTGTGAAAATGGTTAAGGTCTGATGTTAGGTTCTAAACATAGGGCGGTGAGTCTATTTTCAAACTCATGTGTCGGATTTGTAAACGGGATTGTATAGAATGGTCAAAATGGTTGTATGAGTCGGTGACGTAAAACTGTCCGGTTTTTGTATTTCAAAGATGAGTCGAGCAGGGAACTTTAAAAGTAAAATCTATTGATGGGATTTTAAGAGTACTTTCTATAGATAGTAAGTGAGGTCTCTGGTTAGTACCATGAGTATTTGACGTCTTTAAATGGGGTAAATGGGCTTGTACATTTGGTATGTACCGGCAGATTTTTATCGAGAGTATTGTCTAATAAAGTAAACATATAGAAGGAAGTAATAGGTCACTTGTATTGTTTTTATTTTGATTTTGTTATTATTTTGTTATTTTGAGTTTGATATTATTAAGTATGGATTTTACACGAATTTATTATTAATGAACACGCCTTATTTGATAGGTTGCGGTTTTCGTGTTTAACAGGCATCAACTATCGTCGGAGATTGTCTTGCTACTTCTATTATTCAAGGTTAGTCTATAGCCTCGCTTTTGTAATTGTTTTGAATGATTTTTAAAACCCACGAGGGGGATACATGCTAGTTGAAAATAAATGGAACATAAGTCATGAATAATTGTTTCGACCCATATGTTGCCTTTGGACCCAAATGTTGCCTAAATTGTGTTAAGTACCTAGTTGTAGAAGGCCCTAAATTCATGAACCGTTAACTATTCTCTTGCCCTTTTGTGGGTTAGAAATAGCCGCTAAAACAATTGATAGTACTATCGGGGTTGACACCCCTATCCAAGGCGAGAGTTAGTACGCTTAGTGCGCTGCTCGGACGGATAACTTGAATAAGAGACAAGGTAAAATTTACAACGATTACCTTAAGAGGGGTAATGGTTTCACTTTTATCATGCCGGCCTTTTGGCGGATGATTGGTCATACCGGGTCGGTGTCATGAGCTTAAACACAATTGTATAGCTTATGCTATAAGAAGAAATGACTGATCAATAGATTGTGACGACAATTCTATTAAATAATTATGATTGATTTTTACCTTGTGTTCAAATGATGATTTGATAAACCTATAGACTTGCTCAACCGTTGTGTTTATGATTTTAAGCATGTATTTCAGGTTTGAAGTTGACTGATGATGGAGCTTGCTGGAGAAGGCTGCGGGTTGCTTTTGTGGTAGTTGAGTCTAAAACTGATTTCTTTCCTTGTTTGTCATAAAAATAATTATGAATGGTCATGTACTTTGGTAAAATATTTGTTGTTTGGTTGAGATCTTTGGGGGACCGAAACGCTACTCTGATTGATAAACTTTGGTTTTAATTAGGATCGACGGTTTAAGACAAATGGTTAAATTAATTTCTCTTATATTTGAAATGTCTCATTTTAAAATCCTTTAAAGTGTTTTGTGTAATGAAGTTTGAGTTTAGCACCCAAATGAGTAATTCCGCTGTACAATGTAACTTGGGGGTGTCCGTACGACTATTTCAGCTCGTTAGTTATGTCTCACGTTATCGTTCACGACCTTGTTCACGTTTATATCTCTTTTCCATCTTTATGTTTGGTTTTCCATTTCCACGTTTATGACATCATTCACGTTCATGATCATATCCTATCTTACGAGTTACGTTTCACTTTTCGTTCTGGAAAGATTGTAGAAAGCTTGGGAGACCAGACCCATGTTTAGTATAACTTTCCACCTTGAGATAGCCGTTCCTCGTCACATTTCACGTCTCAGCTCGTATCGTTTGACGTTACCTTCTCAGTTATTGTACGTTCACGATATGTTCCCCATATCATGTTCACCCTACGTTCTTGTAGCTCGTGTGAGACCCCCAAAATCTTACATGGAACAACTAGGCAACGAGGGGGTAACACGCCATAGTAAAAGAAACAATGAATTACAGTTCATAGAAAGCTGACGAAATAAAAACATGTACATTACATCATACAAGGTCAGAGTTTTTAAACATATGTCCCAGAGTTTTAGAAGCGGAAAATTATATTATCTCGTCTCGATTTATAACATAAAGTTGCCTAAAAGATAGAATAAACTCCTGACAGTTTTTACTAAAAACAGTCTTATAAAAGCATCACATAAATCTCCAAGCTGCGATAATATCCTGCGGGCTCCCATCCAAGCAAAGCTAAGTAATAATACCTGAGATTAAACATGTAAAATCGTCAACACAAAGTTGAGTGATATTCATAGGTTTATAAATAAGGATGTGGAACACAAGCATTCATTTGCAAAACAAGTAGTATGGAGTATGGTTATATATGTCAACCATAGTCCGAAAACCATTATTATTGCTGTTCAGTTCATGAACCGAAGCTTACCTCAATGTAAGTTCCTCTAGGGAGTATTCAGCCTAAATACTCAAGTGTTCAAGGTAATCGGGACGGGGATAGTCAATCCCAATGGATCCACCCAAAATATTCGCACTTCGCGCAATGTACCAGGACAATTAACGGTTCATGATCAGGAGAGGAAACTCAAGGCTAGACTAAAAAGCAATGATAATATTGAAAACCTGAAAATCATACATGTTCGGGATAGCATACAAGTTCTGGATAGCATACAAGTTCTGGATAGAATACAGTTTTTAAATGGTTGTGTTCCACCATGTAAAATCTCACCTCGTGTTTAGAAACCATGTATAATTAAAAAGGGGCTATGAACTCACCTTAGTCATGAGGTGAGCCAATCACGGTACTTAGCAACTGAGTAGAAACAATGGTAGTGAGACGATCACTGACGATATGGATGCCCAGGGAAACATGAAAACCGCAACCTATCAAAATAAGGCGCGCGTTAAGACTCGAACTAAAATATCGATATATACCAAATATATTATGACTCAAATGTTTTTAGAGTATTCATATTTCAAAACCATTGACACGAAACAAATGAATCTATTTATCCAACGTTACTCGTTTAAACACTTGTACACTTGAAGTCGACATGTCATAAGACGCCAAGTCAACGCAAGTCAAACTTTCCTTTTACATCGCTCGGACCAGTAGCTCAGTCATTTATATAATGACTAAGCACTTGAGTAACTCACCATGTCCGATGGTGAATACTCAAACTCACGCAACACAAGCATTGAACTATGTGTCCAACACAAATCAGCAAGTCACTTCGAATGTACACACCGATCTACCCTATCTAGACTTGTCCGTTTTAGATGAAAATTGGTGTCAAGTTCACTTATAAACTGTATAAGACCTCACCAAAATTTGAGCCAAAGTTCACACTTTAAAACGCATCAGCTCGACACTTTACTCGACTCCAAATTTGGGACAGTTGTATACTGTTCTATAAAACCGTTCATACTGCTTTAAAAGTACTAACTCGACAATCCGTCCTTTGAAACCACTACTAGACTCATCAAACTATGTTTTTAAACTTTGAAAACCTGTAGTTTCATTTATCTGACGAAGCCTAAAGTTCCCGAGAGTCGACCCAAAATCAGCCACAATTTCGGATTGTGCCGACTTGCGTCTTCCGGTACACAAATACTAAAACTAGCATAACTTTTGACTCGTAAAAAGTTATAAGATCTATCTTATACCAAAACGAGCGTCTCGGAAAACTCTACAATAAAATCAAACAATCTCAGCCTTTCTCAGACCTTAAACCCACGAAACAATCTGTTTTAAGATGCTGTCCCAAATACCCTTTTTAGAAATCAAGACAAATCAATTTTTCAACCAAAACCAATCATTCCCATACCTAGAGAATGACTCAAATAACATACCCATATACCAAACACTCCTAAAACAATTGTATGTAAAAATTTAACAAAATCAACGATCAAAATCCAAACTTTTGTGATCAAAATAAGATGATCTTACCACAAATAACACATGCATGATGATTAAAACATCATACAACCATGAAATCATTAAGTTTTTGAAATCTTGATGCATGTTTATGATTTTGGTACCAAAAGATGCACCATAAAAATCTAGGAAGTGGTCTTGAATTTGTTTTGAATTGATCAAGTTGTTTGATGAAGAAAATGGGGTGTTTTGGTGTTGGGTCTCACAGCAAAATAAGAAGGAGGAGGAGGGTGGTGATTTTTTTTATAAAAGTGTTATGTGTGTGTGAGTTGGTGGCAAAAAAGACGTATTTATATGGTATTAGGTGGAGGGGCTTAAGTTGCCAATTTTCAAACTTTAGGGCCTAAAAGAAATTAATAGTTTTAAAGGGTATAAAACGGTTATTGGTAAATATTGAAAATATTTACGGGGCTCGGGTTTTGTAAATATACATTTCAAAAGTTACAATACATCATAAAAATGATAAAATGATTTCTCGACACGACTTAATACGTAATTAAAACGAAATCGTCGAAAATATTAATTATCGGAACAATCGATAATAAAATGTAAATTGGGCATCCGTCGGTATCACGATCACTAGGAAACCTCGTTGTACTTTGATTTTGAATAAACTCGTTGTAAAACGCACGCGGGTGATTTTAAATCAAAAACTTTGGATTAAATTGAATATGGAAAATAAAATAAGAATTTTATAATTCCTGATAAAGTATTTATCAATGATCAGAAAATACTTGAAAAGTATAATTATTGAAGTTATCATGATCTCAGGATTTACATATAAAATACAAGAAAACAAAATACGTTGGAAAATTCAGAAACACGAATAAAAGAATAAAATAATGCTCAGAAAGTACGGGTTCTCACAGTCTGTCCCCAGAGTTCTCCTGAAAATAGTAGAAGATGCAAACAAGAGGAGGTACAAAGTGTGGAACAATTTTATTGCTTCCTAGGTAACTTGTGTACCACGACAAATCTTAACGGTTGGAATTCACTATGCTTCAGTACGGAGAAATATTCAAAAGATAGAATGAACACAAGAATCACTTAAACGGACGAAGTGCGATAAGACGAACCAAGATTGTAAATCAACAAGGGGTCGCAAATCGTGCAACTGTAAAACGTGACAATCTTAAAATGTAAGAATCTAGTCACAAGCGAAATAGAAGGGAAAAATGAATAACATATGATCATTTAAAATACATGTTGTCACAATTAGTTGCTAGGATTTTGGTATTACTTTAAAACTCAGTTTAAATATTTTCTTCATTAAAAGAAAATTTTACAAGGTGTAGTGATTTAAAATCAAACTATCTGTATTTAGTGAGTATGATGTTGCTATATCTTCTTCTTGACCAGGATTTTCAAAGCAAAAGAAGAACAGTTCAAAACAGTTATCCTGATCGGCTTAAGAACATTTGGGTGACTACATGAAATTATCGTTAAAACTCAGGTTTATCGTTACCATTAGAGAAATTCAGATTTTCCAAGTTATTTAGAAACATTGTTTAGAAATTATAATTTAATTTAATAATTTCATTAGGTTGATAGTAAAGTACGATATAATCAAATACTTTAAAAGATACAACTTGATATCCTTTTTAAATACTAGTTATAAATTTACCAAAGAGGATGTATAGATCCGGTACTTAACTTGAAAGAGTTATTTTGGTAATCTAAACATTTGATAAAATGTACAAAACGTTCTTAAAAATTAATAATAATTTTTAGAAATTAAAGAAAGTCTTTAAGGTATCAAAAGATAAACAGGTAACATTTTCAGGTTTTCAAAATGTGACAAGACAACAACGAATATGAATCATATAAAGGTCGACAATCTGTATGCGAGCAATAACACAAGGGAATAAAACAAAAATCGTATCAATTCGTAACAATCATGATGGAATAGACGTGATATGAGCAAAAACTCATATCAATTAATCAACAAATCACCCTAAAACACAAGAATAATACCTAAACTTTGTGCTATAAAGCGGAATTATGTTGTATGTTTTGTGTTTGTATACAAATAGGTAAGAAGGATACATTTTCAAGCAAACAAGAAGAAAATCAAGCTACTTTGGATGAAAAGACAAAGAAGGATCAAAAGTGACAAGCCATTTGAAGACAAAGGACCCTATCTTGACAATATTCAAAAGATGAAGGACTTAAGTGCAATTTTGGAAAAGTCAAGATCAAATTTAAATCTGGTCAATTATCAAGTCAACCAAGTCAAAGGGCTCAAATGTTCAAGAATGCAAGTTGAAGGACTGATTTTGCCATAAGAATGAAGATTAAAGCTCAAAAGGACAAACTGCCAAAGTTGAGGGGTTTAAAACTACCATTTTTTGGAAGAAATATATGCTCAATCCATGTGAAGGAGTTCTTAGCCAATGAGAAGTCAAGAAGATATGGTTTTGGATCACCAGCTCACTCAAACAGGTGGCCACTCTACAACTTGGAACTTGGCATTTAATACCAAATCTCAACAGTAACTTCCACTCACTAATTCTCAACCAATGAGATTTCGCCACTCAATAGTACTTTTATCTGAAATGGATAGTGATCTATGTGCTCTTTATTGCCCAACCAAAACAAGACACGTGTCATCTTCATCATAGCAACGAGCCCATAATCAAGTAATCGAAGGAGTGCATTTTAGAAGAAGATGTAAACATTAAAAGTGTTTAAAATCAAGAGACGAATTCAACCCACTTATCCAACTAAGATGAAATCCATTTAATCAAAAAGGCCCAAATGTGTTCTTCATCAGCAAATTGCAATTAACATAATGAAGCCACGTGGAAGCTGGGGATTGGATGAAACACATCAGTCACCCTCACCAACTCTCACCTGCACTCTATAAATACCCCTAGATAGCTCTCATTTGATGTAATGTAGAAAAGTGTTAAAACACACACACTTTACTTTTTCTCTCATTTCAGTTAGAATTAGCTTAACAGCTCAAGAGATTAACAACCTCTTGAGTCTGTTAGTAGTTGTAACTACCTTACTAGCATTGTAACCACTTTCAAACTCAATCAATAAAATTTCATCTTTTCATCTCCTAAATCTACTATTCATTCCTTCATCTTGTTACTCTATTGATGTTGTTAGCTTATTATGATCACAATTGATCATGATTCGCTAAGAGTGAAGATTCTGTAGCTGTTTTGCTTGTCCTGTTCATCCAGTCCAGTTTTAGTAGATTTTGAAGATTTCAAGTTCATTAATGGTGATTAAGATGATGGTAGTTGTTGATTAGTTGATTTCAGTGCTAAGGTGGTGTTTTAGCACTGGTTAGAAAGCACAACGCTTCTCTACTCCATCAGAGGAGGCCTATGCTTAAAGGTTTCATATTCTGCATTTTTGTTCCTCTAAAGTGTTGCCTGCATGCTCAATTCCTAGCTAAATACTTGTTTGATTGCATGATAAAGTGTGTTTAGTCTGTAATTAGATTGATGTTGATGTTTGAATAGCTTAATTGTAGTATAGCATTTGATCACTAGCTTAATTTTCTATTCTGTTAGCATAATATCAGTCATACTAGCTTGTTAGTATACATTGAGTTTTAGCTTGTTACTTAGCTTGAGTTTAGTTCCTTTACAATTCATTTTAGTCATTGAACTTGGCTTGGTACCTGTTTTGAATCAGTTTAGCCTTTAACTCAAATTTCTTTCACAAAAGTTTGATAAAAACCAGTTAACTAGTGTTTGGGATTAAGTCTTAATCTGTATTCAAGAGTTGTTACTTGGTAGAATTCTGCTCATTCTTGGTCATTTAGTCATAGTAAACAAGTTCACAAGGTTTTCAGTTACTTTCCAGTCAAGTTTTTAGTCAAACAGGCAAATTGCATCAAAAATTGTTTGGGTTAGTTCTTGTTAAGCAAGTTTTCAGAAAGTTCATGATTTCAATCACTTAGCATTTCTTTAATACTAGATTAAATTTATTCAAATCACTTTCTAATCATCACTCAATATCTGTAGTTTTAGTGTGTTAAAGGAAATTCTATAGTATCCAGTTTTGAAATAGGAATAAGCATTTGAATAAGCACTTTAGCATATGTCAGTTTCTAAGATAAAAATCCAAATTGATTTCTTCTTCTAGCATTTCTACTTCATAAACTTGTTAATTTTCTTTCACAAACCTTGTTAGAAAGTGTTCCTGGATTGGTTTTGAAGTTTTCAGCTTATTGAAAAATCTGGTCAACGAAAGTCAAATAAGCTTGATTTTAGCTTATTTCAATTTTCTGAATTCATTACTGGACCAATTTTGATTTCAAAAGACATTCCTTGCTCCTTATAAGCTGATTAACAGGTTTTGACAAGAAAATTTGATTGTGCATGTCCAGCTTTTTAGTTAGATTAATTGTGGCTTATTAAGAATAGCTTATTAGAGATTTACTTGATTTCAGCCTAATTCCTTTTGCAAGCCTAGATGTTTTTGGATTTTTAAGCATTTTGCAGTTTACTAGAGCTTATTTGGTGCAGAATTAAGTTCTAGCCAGCTTATAGAAGTTGATAGCCCGTTTTTGTGTAAAAATTTCTAGTTTTTGCACTTAGGTCCCCCTGTTTTGAGTCAGTTGCATTTTTAGCTAATATTTCCTAATTTCTAGGGTTTGTTAAGTTTAGTCCCTTAATTTTGAGTTAAAAATTGGTTAATCAGTTTTAGTACTTTGTAATAGTTAGTTAATAGTTAGTTACATTTACATAGTTAGTCCTTATAGTTAACTGTTTTTACATTTCAAGTCCTTTGGATTCTAGAATTTACATTTTTAGCATTTAAATTTCATAGATTTACATTTTTGTCTTTACTTGAATAACAAATTTGGTAATTGACAAATTTTTTTACGGTTACGTAGTTAATATTTTCCATTTTTACTTGATTGTTCAATTAGACATAGCAAAGCCAAATAACCCTACCAACCAAAAACGATTATAAACCCGATCTTGTTAGGACTTTCAATTTGTTAAGAACTGACAAAACGTCTTCAATTATACTCAATTTCAAATGGCACCGCTGCCGGTTCTTTGACTTTACGAGAGACTATCGATTGACGGTTTTCATTGGCTTTTGGGATCCGTTCACCTAGTGAACGTTATTTTTACGTATCATAAATCAAAAACAATAAAAAAATCAAAAATATAAAAATACAATAAAACTAAAAAATTAACAAAAACAATTCTTTTCCTAAAGAATTGACCAAACAAATTAAAAAATCCAAAAAAGCAATCTTTTTCCTAAGAGATTGCACCCAAAAATATATATTATTGGATTCTCTTGGTTTTTATGTACATATAGTATTTTCTCTTAAAAACTCATAAATACAAAAATATTTTCCATATATTATTATAAGTAAATACGTATACGTATAAGAACAACCAACACACATATTCTCCATAAGTATTGCCAAGGCAATACACCTGTTGAGGGGCGTTCCGGTCCTTGACACGTGTATCGATCAAACAAAATAAAGCAAGAATACATAAATACTTCTAATAAGCAACAATTCGAAGAATACAAACAATTAAGTGAATAGAAAGGCGATGTGTATAAAATGCCATCTAATGGTCAATAGGTACTTAAGTGCTTCGCGCCACCTAACCCCCCGTTCACTTGTGAGTATTATAAGAAGGAAGGCTTCATTGGGGGTCTTGCACCCAAGTAGTACATACGTATATTATTATTTTCTTGTGGATATTTCGTATTGAAACTCGAAGGGGATAATCCTTTTCTCTTCAAAGTCACACAAGAGCTTCTCTCTCATTCCTCGTATTGAGTTGCATGCTCACTCACGGGCGTGCACAAATACCGATTGGTGTACAACCCCTTCCTCGAAAAGGAAGAAAAAGAGAAAGAGTAGGAACACCACCGTCCATCAAGCCGATCACGAGAATCGTGCTTTGATTCATCCACAACAGGAAGCCATGGCCGGAGTTGATACTCGATCTTTGATGGAGCAACTGCAATCCAATGTGCAAGGATATGTCGATGCTATCAAGATACCCGATATTCCCGCAAACATATTTGAGCTAAAAACATCCATGATTAACTTGGTTTCGAAATCACCTTTTGTGGGAACAAGAATGATAATCCACATGATCACCTTAAGAAGTTTCTTGCTCTTTGCAACACCATTAAGTACAATGGAGTTCCCCATGATGCCATTAAGTTGATATTGGTGCAATTTTCACTAGAGGGTTCGGCTAAGCATTGGTTAGATACACATCCAACCGAGAGCATTACCACATGGGATGGTTTCACTAAGAAGTTTTTGAACAAGTTCTTTCCCCCATCTAAGACCACGACTTTGAGGAACTTAATTATAGGATTTCAACAAAAACCTAATTAAACATTTAGTGATGCTTGGGAGCAGTATAGAGAGTTATTGAGGAGATGCCCTAACCATGGATTGGATGAAGTTCACCAAATCAATACTTTCTACAATAGCCTTAAACCTCATCACCAAGACTCACTCAATGCTTCTGCGGGAGGAAATATTCTTCTTAAATCCATTCAAGAGGCTTGGGATATTATTGAGACCAAAGCAATGGTGCAAATCAACACACAATTTGATGAAAGAGTACATGTCATTCAAGAAGGAGGTTCTAAACCATTGGATACTCAACTCATCTCATGCATTCAAGCATTGACTCAAGCTCAAAAGGAAAATCAAACAATCATGCAAAACACTCAAAAGATGCAAGAAAAAATGATGAATGACTTTATGAAGCTTTCTATAGGCAATCATTCCACAAATGATGTGCATGCCATTACTCTTTCATGTGAGACTTGTGGAGGTCCACATTCCTATCAACAATGTGATAAGGTGCAAAGTTATCAAGGGGAGTGTTATTCTTATCAAGAGGAACATCGTGAACATTTCAAGCCAAACATCAATCCCAACAACCTTTCTTATAAGTCTCAAAATTACCTTACTCCACCGGGATTCCCACCCCAACCACCCACCCAACCTCAACAAAATCCTCCTCAATTGTTACAACGAAATCAAGGTCCAAGACAACATTACCAAGGGAATAATTACAAGGCACCTAACAATTTTCAACATCAAGGAAATAACTTTTATCCACCACATCAAGGATTTAATCAACAACTTCCACCCTTCCCAAATCAAGTATATTCTCAAATTCCCAATCAAGGTTACCCTCAATTTCAAAATCAAGGATATGGGCTACAAGAGACTCATGAGTATGTTGAGAAGAGAATTCATGAAAGTGAAAAGAGAATGAATGACCAAATTAAACTTACAATGGAGGCACAAACCAATAGGCTTTTAATGGCATTCAACCAAAGACCACAAGGAGCTTTACCATCTAACACACAAGCAAACCCAAGGGCAAATGTCAATGCTATTACAACAAGAAGTGGAAAGTCAACAAAGGATCATTCACCTCCTACACCTCCTATTGTTAAACCCACTTTTGTTCCTACATATGACAAGCCTTCTACATCTATTTCACCACCTCAAAATACTCCTATTCAATCAAAAACACCTTCTCAACCTATTCCCACTTATCCTTTACCTTCCACAACTCCCAATGAAGAAGCTCACAAAGACAAATCTTCCACTACAACACCTACACCTAAACCAAATCTTCCTTATCCTTCAAGATTGAAAAAGGACAAGTTAAAGAACAAGGATGATATCCAAGTCTCAGATTTCTTAAGGATGTTCAAGCAACTCAACATAAACATCTCCTTTGCGGAAGCTCTTACTTACATGCCAAAATTTGCTAAGATGTTCAAGGATTTACTCTCCAACAAGGAAAAATTGGTTGATTTGCCCAACACAGCCCTTAATAAAAATTGTTCCACCGTGTTACTTAAAACCTTACCAACAAAACTTGGAGATCCCGGTGTGGAAAATTGCATGGCTTTGGCGGATCTAGGGGCAAGCATTAACCTCATGCCTTTATCGGTTTGGAAAAAACTCTCTCTTCCCGAGCTCACTCCCACTAGGATGAAACTTGAGTTAGCCAACCGTACCATAGCTTACCCCGTAGGTATCGTGGAGGATGTGTTTGTAGGTGTGGATAAGTTCACATTTCCGGCCGCCTTTATAGTGGTTGATTATGACATGGATCCTAGAGTTCCTTTGATTGTGGGTAGACCGTTTTTTAGAACGGGTCGTACTTTGATAGATGTGGCGGAGGGAGAAATAATTATGAGAGTAGAGGATGAGAAAGTGGTGTTTAAGTTAGGGAAATTTTGTGATAAGAAAGAGGTTAAGGAGTCTAAACTTTGTGAGACTATTAGCATAGTTGATTTGCTAGATGAGGTGTATGATGGGCATTTTCATGACGCTTGCAAGAGTAATAGTGAGGATATGCCCCATGTTGAAACCGTGGCCTTAATTTCTCCCTCCTTAACACCTTTTGGAGAGAGTGATTTCCTCTTGGAGGAATTTGAGTCCAACTTTCTTGGTGAGATGATTCTCTCATCAATTGGGAAGAAGATATTCTTACCATCCAAAAGTTGCTCAATGAGGACCCTATTCCTTCCCCTATTCCACAAGAAGTTACCAATGATGATCCTTCCATAGTAAAACCTTCCATAGAGAGTCCACCTCTAACTGAACTTAAGGACCTTCCATCCCACTTAGAGTATGCTTTCTTAGAGGGCAAAGACCAATTACCCGTGATCATTGCTAAAGAGTTGAAAGAGGATGAGAAAGAGAAACTCATTGAAGTCCTTAAGAAACCTAAGAAAGCCTTAGCATGGAAAATATCCGACATAAGGGGAATTAATCCACATTTTTGTACACACAAAATCCTTATGGAGGATGATTACAAACCCGCCATTCAAAGTCAACGAAGGGTTAACCCGAAAATCCATGAGGTCATTAAAAAGGAAGTTATCAAACTCCTTGATGCGGGCATGATTTACCCCATTTCCGACTCTCCATGGGTTAGCCCGGTACATTGTGTTCCAAAAAAGGGTGGAATCACCGTAGTACCTAATGATAACAATGAGCTTATTCCTACGAGACTTGTTACCGGTTGGAGAGTTTGTATTGACTATAGGAAGCTCAATGAGGCTACTAGGAAAGACCACTTTCCATTACCTTTTATGGACCAAATGCTTGAACGCTTAGCGGGAATGAGTACTACTGCTTTCTTGATGGCTTTTCGGGTTATTTCCAAATACCCATTGACCCTAAGGATCAAGAAAAGACCACATTCACTTGTCCCTACGGTACATTTGCTTACAAGAGAATGCCTTTTGGCTTATGTAATGCACCGGGGACATTTCAAAGGTGCATGATGGCAATTTTCCTTGATATGATAGAGAAAACAATGGAGGTTTTCATGGATGACTTTTCCGTCTTTGGAGATTCATTTACCTCATGTCTCACAAATTTAGAACGAATGCTTAAGCGTTGTGAGGAAACACGTTTAGTTCTTAATTGGGAGAAATGTCACTTTATGGTGAAAGAGGGAATTGTTTTGGGACACAAAATATCCAATAAGGGATTAGAAGTGGATCGAGCTAAAATTGATGTGATTGCTAAGCTTCCCCCACCCACTACGGTTAAAGGTGTAAGGAGTTTCTTAGGTCATGCGGGGTTTTATAGGCGCTTCATACAAGATTTTTCTAAGATAGCTAGACCGATGACTCACCTCTTGGAAAAAGAGGCTCCTTTCATTTTCAACCAAGAGTGTTTGGATTCTTTTGAGTTTATTAAGGAGAAATTGACAAAGGCTCCCGTTTTGGTTTCTCCAAATTGGCAATTACCTTTTGAGCTTATATGTGACGCTAGTGATTATGCGGTGGGGGCCGTCTTAGGACAAAGAGTGAATAAGCATTTTCAACCTATACACTATGCTAGTAAAACCATGACCGGTGCACAACTTCATTATACTACCACGGAAAAAGAGTTGCTTGCTATAGTCTATGCTTTTGAGAAATTTAGACCATACCTGGTGCTACCCAAAACCATAGTGTATACGGATCATTCCGCTCTCAAGTATCTCATGACAAAGCAAGATGCTAAGCCTAGGCTTTTGAGATGGGTTTTATTGCTTCAAGAGTTTAAGATAGAGATTCGAGATAAGAAAGGAGCCGAGAATTTAGTAGCGGATCACTTGAGTAGACTTGAACATCCTTTTCAAGGAGAGTTTCCTAATAAAGAAATCAATTAATCCTTTCCATTAGAGGAGCTCATGTCTATCTCTTCTCAAGAGGATGCCACTCCTTGGTTTGCGGATATAGCAAACTATCTTGTGGGTAATGTGCTTATAGAGGGTCTTACATCCCAACAAAAGAAGAAGTTTCTTAAGGAAGTTAAGTACTACTTTTGGGATGATCCTTATCTTTTTAGGAAATGTGCGGACCAAATCATTAGACGGTGTGTAGATGGGCCCGAGGCATTTAAAATTTTAGAAGCTTGTCATGAAGGACCTACGGGTGGACATTTTGGGCCCAACTATACCGCCAAGAAAGTCTTTGATTCGGGTTACTATTGGCCTTCCATTTACAAAGATGCCCAAGAGATGGTGAAATTTAGTGATGTATGTCAAAGACAAGGAATAATTACGTAACGTGATGAGATGCCAAAAAATTTTATTCAAGAGTGTGAGATTTTTGATGTATGGGGCATAGATTTTATGGGACCTTTTCCATCTTCCAAGGGAAACAAGTATATACTTGTAGCGGTGGATTATGTGTCCAAATGGGTTGAGGCTAAAGCCTTACCTACCAATGATGTTAGAGTTGTTGTGAAGTTCTTGAAGCAATTGTTTGCTAGATTTGGTGTACCTCGGGCCATCATAAGTGATCGTGGTACGCACTTTTGTAATGATCAATTCACGAGAGTTATGAAGAAATATGGAGTTAATCATAGACTTTCTACCACGTATCACCCTCAAACCAATGGTGAAACCGAGGTCACAAATCGTGGTTTAAAGAGAATTTTAGAAAGAACGGTGGGAGAGCATCGAGCTTCTTGGTCGGATAAGCTTGATGATGCTTTGTGGGCTTTTAGGACGGCTTTTAAGAAACCAATTGGTTGTACCCCTTATAGGCTTGTCTATGGAAAAGCATGCCACCTCCCATTCGAGTTAGAACACAAGGTATCTTGGGCTCTCAAGTGGGCTAACTTGGATTTAAACCAAGCCGGTTCACATAGAAAGGATCAACTTAATGCGATGGATGAATTGAGAGCCAATGCCTATGAGAATTCTTTGCTTTACAATAAAAAGACTAAGAAATTGCATGATGCTAAGATCAAGAACCGTGAGTTTAAAGTTGGAGAGCCGGTTCTCCTCTTTAACTAAAGGTTGAAACTTTTTGCGGGCAAGCTTAAGTCAAGATGGTCGGGTCCATTCACTATCGCTCAAGTGTTTCCATATGGAAATTTTGAGTTGTCACAACCCGATGGTCCAAATTTAAAGTGAATGGTCACCGTGTGAAACATTATTTTGGGGAGGACATTTTCGTTGAAATGGTCCAAGAGATCCTCATTTTCCCCATGAATTAATTCATTGTGGGAAGAGTCGAGCTAGAGACTCCTTAACTCAAGCATTGTATAACTAGGTTTAGCGTGTTGTAGGTTAGAAATAAGGTTATAGAGAGTTGAGGTTAAGTGTAGGGAGACCTTCTTTTGTCTTCATGATGTTTGTAGGGTTGCTCACTCATTTCATGCCTTGGAGCTTATGGAGGAGGCCCTTGTATCTGGTTCACTTCGTGACTATTATGATCTTTCATAGACACCTTGTGCTTTATAAACGAATTCACTATAGTTGATCTTTCCTTAACTTTGGTTAAGCAAAGTCTATTCATTGTCATAAGTGTAGGGGAAGTTTTTATACTTCCATGTTCTTAAACATTGAGGACAATGTTTAGCTTAAGTGTAGGGGGTCTTCTATCGAAGTGACCTTATCTAGAACTTGTCATTGACCTTCATGATAACATGGAAAATTTATTTTTCAAACATTTTTCAAATTTTTGATCTACTTTGGCCACCAAAAATATGCATTCATAATTTTTGCATTAATCATTTCTCATTTGCATAATACATTTGCATTGTATATATTTCTTCTTTTGTTCTTTATAAAAAGATATAAAAAGTAAAAATATAATAAAAACATGGTTCAAGAAGTTTAGACTTATTTGACATATTAGGCCCGCCATGAATATTTTGACTCAACCCGAGTTTGCTTATCTAAGCATTCTCTAGCTAGTATCTTTAACCATGTAGTCCTTCATTGGTCTATTAGTCTAAGCATCCACCAATCTCATTTTTTGAGATTTTAAATTTGTGGAGAATGGGAAATGATAGAGTTGAAGCAAGTATAAAAGGGCTAGATAAACTTCATGATAATTACTTGTGGCTAAACCCTTCTCTTCTTTACCTCTAGTTTCTTCGCATGTATATATGTTAATAAATAATCAAGAACGGTTTTAATCGGTTTGTAGTCTCTTATGCATTTTTGTCTAATCATTCATGGTGGGTATAAGTACGTCTTAAGATTCTAAGTTAGAACGTTTTATGTGTACTAGACTTATGTCATGCTTAATACTTAGCGGGTGTTTTTCCTTTAATCTTTTCAACTTTCTTTGTGAGGAATAAAGAAACATAAGAGCGGCTTATGAAAAAAATGAGTGGCTAGAAAAAAAAAGAAAAAATAAAAGAAAAAAAATGATTATACAAGACTCCCAAGAGGGGCAGTGAAGTGTTAATTATAGTAACTATTAGATTCCAATATTACCTTGACGGGTTGCGGGGATTTAATAGTTGCTCCAATCCAATATTACCTTGACGGGGTGCGGGATTGAAGATCCAAAGTCTCAAAAAGGCGAAGGATGTAAATTATTGCGTGGGTTTTATTTTTCTTTCCTTAGCGAGTGTGTAGCTACTTATTAATGCATGACATAAGGATCTTACACATAAGGCGAATGACTTATTATTCTTGAAACGAACTTATATTAATTGTGAGCGGTTTTTCAAGTAATGGATGAGAGGATTACTTAGGATTAAAATCGTGCTTCCTTATTTTTGGATTTTTCATTTCTTATAATTCACGCTTGAAATAATGACATATTTGCCCAAAAGCAATTTGCTCAATTAATAACCGGTTCCACATTTAATTGTCATGAATAAGTTGATGCACTTTTTACTTGTGAATACAATGATCCCATTTTTAAGCTTGGTATGGGGAAAGTGAAACTTGAGGGTGATAAGTGTCCATGGTACCCAAGCCCTAATCAAAGTCATTGGTTTCTTTATGAGTTATTTCCATCAAAACCATTTCAAGAAAACCCAAAAAGATATAAATAGAATAGTTTCTTTTGCATTGCATTGTTAAAAATCAAAATCATGCATTATATAGTATAGAGTAGTGTAGATGCATTCCATATTGGCCAAGGTGGATTAATTATGAGGAGAATGTAAATTTGTGCTTTAAAATATATCATTGCATGAGGTCATGGCAATGTTCAAGTGTAGGGGATTTGATATGAGCAAAAACTCATATCAATTAATCAACAAATCACCCTAAAACACAAGAATAATACCTAAACTTTGTGCTATAAAGCGGAATTATGTGGTATGTTTTGTGTTTGTATACAAATAGATAAGAAGGATACATTTTCAAGAAAACAAGAAGAAAATCAAGCTAATTTGGATGAAAAGACAAAGAAGGGTGAAAAGTGACAAGCCATTTGAAGACAAAGGACCTATCTTGATAATATTCAAAAGATGAAGGACTTAAGTGCAATTTTGGAAAAGTCAAGATCAAAGTCAAATCTGGTCAATTATCAAGTCAACCAAGTCAAAGGGCTCATATGTTCAAGAATGCAAGTTGAAGGACTGATTTTGCCAAAATAATGAAGATTAAAGCTCAAAAGAACAAACTGCCAAAGTTGAGGGGTTAAAACTGCCATTTTTGGAAGAAATATATGCTCAATCCGTGTGAAGGAGTTCTTAGCCAATGAGAAGTTAAGAAAATATGGTTTTGGATCACCAGCTCACTCAAACAGCTGGCCACTCACAACTTGGCATTTAATACCAAATCTCAACAGTAACTTCCACTTACTAATTCTCAACCAATGAGATTTCGCCACTCAATAATACTTTTATCTGAAATGCATAGTGATCCGTGTGATCTTTATTTGCCCAACCAAAACAAGACACGTGTCATCTTTATCATAGCAATGAGCCCAGAATCAAGTAATCGAAGGAGTGCATTTCAGAAGAAGATGTAAACATGAAAAGTGTTTAAAATCAAGAGACGAATTCAGCCCACTTATCCAATTAAGATGAAATCCATTTAATCAAAAAGGCCCAAATGTGTTCTTCATCAACAAATTGCAATTAACAGAATGAAGCCACGTGGAAGCTTGGGATTGGATGAAACACGTCACTCACCCTCACCAACTCTCACATGCACTCTATAAATACCCCTAGATAGCTCTCATTTGATGTAATGTAGAAAAGTGTTAAAACACACACAATTTACTTTTTCTCTCAATTCAGTTATAATTAGCTTAACAGCTCAAGAGATTGACAACCTCTTGAGTCTGTTAGTAGTTGTAACTACCTTACTAGCATTGTAATCACTTTCAAACTCAATCAATAAAATTTCATCTTTTCATCTCCTAAATCTACTATTCATTCCTGCAAATCTTGTTACTCTGTTGATGTTGTTTGCTTATTATGATCACAACTGATCATGATTCGCTAAGAGTGAAGATTCTGTAGCTGTTTTGCTTGTCCTGTTCATCCAGTCCAGTTTTAGTAGATTTTGAAGATTTCACATTCATTAATGGTGATTAAGTGATGGTAGTTGTTGATTAGTTGATTTCAGTGCTAAGGTGGTGGTTTAGCACTGGTTAGAAAGCACATCGCTTCTCTACTCCATCAGAGGAGGCCTATGCTTAAAGGTTTCATATTCTGCATTTTTGTTCCTCTAAAGTGTTGCCTGCATGCTCAATTACTAGCTAAATACTTTTTTGATTGCATGATAAAGTGTGTTTAGTTTATAGTTGGATTGATGTTGATGTTTGAATAGTTTAATTGTAGTATAGCTTTTGATCACTAGCTTAGTTTTCTATTCTGTTAGCATAATATCAATCATACTAGCTTGTTAGTATACATTGAGTTTAAGCTTGTTACTTAGATTGAGTTTAGTTCCTTTACAATTCATTTTAGTCATTGAACTTGGCTTGGTACCTATTTTGAATCAGTTTAGCCTTTAACTCAAATTTCTTTCACAAAAGTTTGATAAAAACCAGTTAACTAGTGTTTGGGATTAAGTCTTAATCTGTGTTCAAGAGTTGTTACTTGGTAGAATTCTGCTCATTCTTGGTCATTTAGTCATAGTAAACAAGTTCATAAGGTTTTCAGTTACTTTCCAGTCAAGTTTTTAGTCAAACAGGCAAATTGCATCAAAAATAGTTTGGGTTAGTTCTCGTTAAGCAAGTTTTCAGAAAGTTCATGATTTCAATCACTTAGCATTTCTTTAATACTAGATTAAATTTATTCAAATCACTTTCTAATCATCACTCAATATCTGTAGTTTTAGTGTGTTAAAGGAAATTCTACAGTATCCAGTTTTGAAATAGGAATAAGCATTTGAATAAGCACTTTAGCATATGTCAGTTTCTAAGATAAAAATCCAAACTGATTTCTTCTTCTAGCATTTCTACTTCATAAACTTGTTACTTTTCTTTCACAAACCTTGTTAGAAAGTGTTCCTGGATAGGTTTTGAAGTTTTCAGCTTATTGAAAAATCTGGTCAACGAAAGTCAAATAAGCTTGATTTTAGCTTATTTCAATTTTCTGAATTCATTACTGGACCAATTTTGATTTCAAAAGACATTCCCTGCTCCTTATAAGTTGATTAACAGGTTTTGACAAGAAAATTTGATTGTGCATGTCCAGCTTTTTAGTTAGCTTAATTGTGGCTTATTAAGAATAGCTTATTAGAGATTTACTTGATTTCAGCCTAATTCCTTTTGCAAGCCTAGATGTTTTTGGATTTTAAGCATTTTGTAGTTTACTAGAGCTTATTTGGTGCAGAATTAAGTTCTAGCCAGCTTATAGAAGTTGATAGCCCGTTTTTGTGTAAAAATTTCTAGTTTTTGCACTTAGGTCCCCCTGTTTTGAGTCAGTTGCATTTTTAGCTAATATTTCCTAATTTCTAGGGTTTGTTAAATTTAGTCCCTTAATTTTCAGTTTAGTTAAAAATTGGTTAATCAGTTTTAGTAGTTTGTAATAGTTAGTTAATAGTTAGTTACATTTACATAGTTAGTCCTTATAGTTAACTGTTTTTACATTTCAAGTCCTTTGGATTCTAGAATTTACATTTTCAGCATTTAAATTTCATAGATTTACATTTTTGTCTTTACTTGAATAACAAATTTGGTAATTGACAAATTGTTTTACGGTTACGTAGTTAATATTTTCCATTTTTACTTGATTGTTCAATTAGACATAGCAAAGCCAAATAACCCTACCAACCAAAAACGATTATAAACCCGATCTTGTTAGGACTTTCAATTTGTTAAGAACTGAGAAAACGAACTTCAATTATACTCAATTTCAAATGGCGTCGATAATAATAAAATAATGAGAAACAAAGGATTATAGCAATGATTAATTCAAGAGTGTGGTTGACATCACCACAACGCCTAATTAAATTCTCGGTGGTCGATACACGATCGAAAGAGAAAAGTCACACAATAAATTTTCGAATCACAAAAGATTCTTAAGAAGTTACTTGAGAGTAATTCCAGTAAAATGAACAGCATTAGCAATGAAAGGCGAAATCAACACATGATTCACACGAATGAATTTCAAGACGGTAAAGTCTAATAAACATCATGGCAAATACACGTAATCATCGTTCACGTCCAATCGTAAATCATTATATGCATCCAGAGGCGTTTCGAAGGTCTACTTAAAATAGATCGGGAAGGTTGATCGATGTAGAAGCATAACAACGTTGAAACTTTCAAGTCGGGTATCAATGGTAAGAAATTAGACAAGTGGTAACAAGAATCATATCATGAGGATGATGAGGTAACAAGTAAAGCAAAGATCGTTGAGTAAAGAAATATGTGCTGAATACATGTACTTTGTTCATGAAAAGATAAGGGTTCATATGTGTAAGTCTCGAACTGTTGATACTCGCATAAGAAGTAAAATTTTTCTAAACTTTATTTTATCAAACTTTTTAAGTAACATAATTAAAAAGTTTATTCTTGGTCAAAATCTAAGACGACTACTATTCGGCCTTACATGGCTCCTTCTAAATTAAGCATAGGTGATCAGGCCCTGCATAATTTAGGAGTAGCAATGCGATGCTCAGCTTCATCAAATCAGTATTGCATATCATATGATTTAAAAGATGTATATAATAGCATTTGTAAAAACAGTAATCAAAATAACATATGAAACTTTTCGCCTATAAGTTACTGGCTAACTGTTTAAATCAACAATTTGTATAGTTACGTGGGTTCTTTATAAGACTGTATTAGAACAATTTGTGCAAAATACATTGTAAAATTATATAAATGAATTTTATAAGATAGCATTCAATTATTTAAGAAAGCCCACATGAAACCTTTTGTAAAATGATTCGCAAACAAGACCAGTTTGAGTTTATATGGTAACATGACAATAGTTTATAAAGTAGCGAGTGGGTTACAAGAGAGAAATAAGGAGTAGTTCAAGACAGTCAACGAAATGGTTACAAGGTGATAAGGTTTCAAGGGATTTAGTAGGAATCCTCAGGAGACACGTGCCATAATGATAAAGAACGATATGAAAACAAGATCTTCAACCTCGGCCCGGATCAGTGGTACGATAGAAGCAAAGAACGACAATATAGAATGACAAATAAGTCATATATAAAAGAAAGGATAAAGGAATCCATAGGTGTGTACATCCTAATTTATTTGACAAAAATACACTTTTAAGAAAGTAGAACATCAGTTTGTCAAATCACTTGGTTCCTAAAAGTTCAAGATTTATGTACGACCGAGCTCAAGTTACTATTTGTAAACGTTTTCAAACACAATCAATGTTTCATGGTTGTAAAATATTATTAGTTACAATTTTACGAGCTCACACGAACTTAAAATGTTTCAAACCATGTTTTTAACTTCTATCAGTTTTGACCTTTTTAGTCAACTTTGACTTTTGGGTTTGACTAGACCAATAGATTTACTAAATGACATTTTAAGACCCGAAGTCTAGAGTAATTTGGTATAAAACGATGTTTTGAACAACTTTCTACTTTTACTCGAGACTTGAAACGGATAAAAAATGGACGAAAATGCCCTTGCATTAAATCTGTCAGCAAAATGATATTTTAGAACTACGCAAAAATAAGTTCTTAAATTTCACAATCTCAAATGAGCGTAACCTGCTCGATTTTAATGTTTATTGGCCAAATTTTATGTTGTAAACGGACGTCTCAACAAGTAGAAATATGTTTTTTATGTCTAATGTTATAAAAATATTTTCTCGACACAGCTTGAAATTAAATCTAAATTTCATAATAACTCAGAATTAATGTACACACAAAACTAGTGGATTTCATAAAGACGAAAGAGAATAAATTGTAAAATTAATCATGTAAAGAAAACACAGTATAGAAATGGTTCAAGAATACCAACGAAAGTATAAGAAATAAAAAACTACGCATGACATCCGTGTCTTCGGTTGCAAGATGCAATACATGATGGTCTTTTGGCGGTATGATTTTTCAAAATCACAAGATATATCGAGAAAGAAATAAAACATTAACAAGTTGCACTCCTGGGCGAGGAGGTTTAATGAAAGGGAGGGTACAAGTTTATGGAAATAGGATTGCATTCCAAACATTCGCTACACAATAAAGGATGAATCTCAAGATGACAATGATGGTTATAAGGTACAAACGGACGTTGTAATTCGGAGTCAAAACGTAGAATGGCCAATGAAGGAAGATGAGATCCATGTACATGTGTCGTGTAAAACGGTGACGTAAAGGTAAATCAAGATTATGAAACCCCACAATATTATTCAGGTACTGATCCAACGAATGCTTCGAGATGTGTGACTCACATTGTGTCCTTTAGTCTTTTCCGGAGACACATTGAGCTACACAATGGTCTATAGAATAGACATTCAATTACGAATGGTCGGAAAGAAAATCTTCGTATCTAAATAGGTATTTTAAAGGAAATAAACAATGAAAGCAACATGCACGGTAGTAAAATGAAAATCAGGAGTTTTATCGAAAACAACACTTCTTAATTCCGAACAATGGTATCTAGAGATTATGCACAACATGTAACAGCGAGTCGATAAAAATAGACGGTTCAAAACGAACGAGCATATGAAGTCAGTCGTATCACGCATAAAGGAATAGCAATAGTACTCAGAAAAATGAGCATAAAAATTCGACAGCATACGCGCTCTGAATACAAGTAAGTAAAGTCATGACAATAACAAATCATTGCAATAAGATCAATTCACAAGAACAAGAATTCAAGAAATACAGTAAGAGCATATGTAATCACGGTAATATTCAATGATAATTCATGAAGCACATAGGCTTTGAAAAGACATAGTAATTATCGTCATTAAAGTGAAGTAATATTTCAACATGTAATCAGGAGATGAAATACTATAATGATAATTAAAAGTAAATAATAAGGATTAGAGAGTTACCCGCGCAGATATCGAACAACATTGGCAGATTCTATGGTTGACACTTAAAACATGAAATATTTGAACTTTCGGTTATACACTAAGTTTTTGAAAAACGAATTAGTTCCCTATAACCAGGCTCTGATACCAATCTGTGAGACCCCCAAAATCTGACATGGAACAACTAGGCAACGAGAGGGTAACACGTCATAGTACAAGAAACAATGAATTACAATTCATACCAAGCTGACGAAATAAAAACATGTACATTACATCATACAAGGTCAGAGTTTTTAAACATAGGTCCCAGAGTATTAGAAGCGGAAAATTATATTATTTCGTCTCGATTTATAACATAAAGTTTCCTAAAAGAAGGAATAAACTCCTGACAGTTTTTACTAAAAACAGTCTTATAAAAGCATCACATAAATCTCCAAGCTGTGATAATATCCTGCGGGCTCCCATCCAAGCAAAGCTAAGTAATAATACATGAGATTAAACATGTAAAATCGTCAACACAAAGTTGAGTGATATTCATAGGTTTAGAAATAAGGATGTCGAACACAAGCATTCATTTGTAAAACAAGTAGTATGGAGTATGGTTATATACGTCAACCATTGTCCAAAAACCATTATTATTGCTGTTTAGTTTATGAACCGAAGCTTAACTCAATGTAAGTTCCTCTAGGGAGTATTCAGCCTAAATACTCAAGTGTAAATAAATATTAGTGCGTCAAGGTAATCGGGACGGGGATAGTCAATCCCGATGGATCCACCCACAATATTCGTGCTTCGCGCAATGCACCAAGACAATTAACGGTTCATGATCAGGAGAGGAAACTCAAGCCTAGACTAAAAAGCAATAATAATATTGAAAACCTGAAAATCATACATGTTCTGGATAGCATACAAGTTCTAGATAGCATACAAGTTCTGGATAGCATACAGTTTTTAAATGGTTGTGTTCTACCATGTAAAATCTCACCCCGTGTTTAGAAACCATGTATAAGTAAAAAGGGGCTATGAACTCACCTTAGCCATGAGGTAAGCCAATCACGGTACTCAGCAACTGAGTAGAAACAATGGTAGTGAGACGATCACCGACGATATGGATGCCCAAGGAAACACGAAAACCACAACCTATCAAAATAAGGCGCGCGTTAAGACTCGAACTCAAATATCGATATATACCAAATATAATATGACTCAAATATTTCAAAGTATTCATATTTCAAAACCATTGACACGAAACAAATGAATCCATTTATCCAACGTTACTCGTTTAAACACTTGTACACTTGAATTCGACCCGTCATAAGACGCCAAGTCAACTCAAGTCAAACTATCCTTTTACATCACTCGGACCAGTAGCTAAGTCATTTATATAATGCTTGAGTAAGTCACCATGTCCGATGGTGAATACTCAAACTCACGCAACACAAGCATTGAACTATGTATCCAACACAAATCAGCAAGTACACATAGATGTACCCTATCTAGACTTGTCCGTTTTAGATGAAAATTGGTTTCAAGGTCACTTATAACCTGTATAAGACCTCACCAAAATTTGAGCCAATGTTCACACTTTAAAACCCATCAGCTTGACACTTTACTCGACTCCAAATTTGGGACATATTGTAAACTTGTTTTATAAAACCGTTCACACTGCTTTAAAAGTACTAACACGACAATCCGTCTTTTGAAACCACTACTAAACTCATCAAACTAAGTTTGTAAACTTTGAAAACCTGTACTTACATTTGTCTAACCAAGCCTAAAGTCCCCGAGAGTCGACCCAAAATCAGCCACAATTTCGGATTGTGTCGACTTGCGTCTCCCGGTACACGAATACTAAAACTAGCATAATTTTTTATTCGTAAAGAGTTATAAGCTCTATCTTATACCAAAACAAGCGTCTCGGAAAATTATACAATAAAATCAAATAATGTCAGCATTTCTCAGACCTTAAACCCACAAAACAATTTGTTTAAGCTGCTGTCCCAAATACCCTTTTTAGAAATCAAGACAAATCAATTTTTCAACCAAAACCAATCATTCCCATACCTATAGAATGACTCAAATAACATACCAATCTGCCAAACACTCCTAAAACACTTGCATGTAAAAATTAACAAAACCAATGATCAAAATCCAAACTTATTGTGATCAAAATAAGATGATCTTACCAAAAATAACACATGAATGATGATTAAAACATCATAAAACCATGAAATCATTAAGTTTTTGAAATCTTGATGCATGTTTATGATTTTGGTACCTAAAGATGCACCATAAAAATCTAGGAAGTGGTCTTGAATTTTTTTTGAATTGATCAAGTTGTTTGATGAAGAAAATGGGGTGTTTTGGTGTTGGGTCTCACGACAAAACGACAAGGAGGAGGAGGGTGGTGATTTTTTTATAAAAGTGTTATGTGTGTGTGATTTGGTGGAAGAAAAAGATGTATTTATATGGTATTAGGTGGAGGGGCCTAAGTTGCCAATTTGCAAACTTTAGGACCTAAAAGAAATTAGCACTTTTAAAGGGTAGAAAATGGTTATTGGTAGATATTGAAAATATTTACGGGGCTCGGGTTTCGTAAAAATACTTTTTAAAAGTTACAATGCATCATAAAAATGATTAAATGATTTCTCGACACGACTTAATACATAATTAAGACGAAATCGTCGAAAATATTAATTATTGGAACAATCGATAATAAAATGTAAAGTTTTGGGCATCCGTCGGTAATGCGATCACTAGGAATTCTCGTTGTACATTGATTTTGAATAAACTCATTGTAAAACACACGCGGGTGATTTTAAATCAAAAACTTTGATTTAAATTAAATATGGAAAAATAAAATCAATATTTTATAATTCCCGATAAAGTATTTATCAGTGATCAGAAAATACTTGAAAAGTATAATTTATTGAATTTATCATGATCTCAGGATTTACATATAAAATACAAGAAACCGAAATACGTTGAAAAATTCAGAAACACGAATAAAAGAATAAAATAATGCTCAGAAAGTACCGGTTCTCACAGCTCGTTCACGATGTGTAATACACATTTTTCGTTCGCCTTATGCTCTCATATTTCATGCACCATATCTCCACGTATCACGTTCACAATTGTTCACGTATCACGTTCACAATTGTTCACGTACTACGTCTCAATACGTCTCGTGCATCAATGCTCTAAGTGTGCTTATGCCAGTAAGCATGACACCTCATATCATATTGTTTCATGTATCTTTACATGTTATTTCTTATCCACTTGGTCAGATCCAAAAGTACCTATCTTATGTTGATAAACCAGAAACTTTGTTCTACCGAGAAGACAAGGTCATGGGGACCAAGAGTATTTATCCTCGTCAAGACCATTGAAGGAACCATTCCGAGAGGGAAGCCACTTGGAAGCGGAGGAATCCATCTGGACTTCTTATCCTCTTTTCCTTCCATAATTCAGACATGTTCTTTTCCGTCACTTCATGTTCCATGTTTCCTTCAGACACGTCATGTTCCATGTTCCCTACAGTTATGCCATGTCCAAGTCTTTCCAGTTTATCGTATCTCTAATTTGAGGACGAATTATTATTTTTAGAGAGGAAGAGTTGTAAAACCCGCTTTAAAATCCCCATTTATTTCATGAAATTACGTGTAAATTAAAACTTTTTTATTTATTAATATACGACACGCGACACGAACATTTAATATGAATTACGTATATTAATTAAATCCGACGAGTGTTACGTATATTAATATATTTACGTATAGTGCTTAAAAGTGGCAAGAATATATACGACATTTCTAAACGAGCATGCGTATGTATTATTTAGACACGAAAGTAAAATTAAAAATAAGTGTGTAGTGTTACGGCTGGCAGCTTAGGATGGAATCAAGAAGAATGGGCTCAAGGCCCAAATTCAAAAGCCTAGACCGACTTATAATAATAAAAGACGGGGGGAGATGTTTATTTTTGGGAAAAAGTAAAAGAAACCCTAACACCAAACAAGCAGCGATCGTCTTTTTTTCTCTTTATTGTTGCTGTTGCTTTTCATCCCAAAGAACCAGGAAGATCACGTGGATTAATTCAAGCATCAAGATTCATGATCGTGTTTTATAATCTAAACCCTAATACGTACTAGGTAACCCTAAATCTTTTGTTTTTTTGTTTCATACGTTTAGTGATCAAGTACACACAAAAAGGAATTAGGAACATGTTATTAATGTTAGGAATAAACAAGCATAAGATTGTGTCGTGGCTATTTTCTGTTTTGCACTCAAACAGAGACCATATAAGGTCTCGGTGGTGAATTGATCACACCAGCCGCAAGGAAGGTGTGATTTATGTTCTGCTAGTAGGAACCCCAAACAACCCCACGCGGGGGTTTTGGGTATAACAGTAGTAACCAAGACACCTTTGTGTCTTTAACACCCCCAAATTTACTAGCAGCGGAAACCAACCATTTGGGTGTTAAGAAATAGCACAATCACAAAAGACTATAATTAACAACTCTAAAAGAGATATTTTTATATAAAGGGTTCCATTCATAAAGATCAGAGTACTGGTCCCACAAACCGTTACCAACATTTCTTACATAAAACTTTTAAAGTACATAAACATTTAAAAGTAAAAAGATAATTGAATGGAACGAAAACATGCTTTCCAAAACTTTGGCGCTTGCCTCCTCGTCCATTCCAAACCTTCAACATCCATCTTTAATTACCTGAGATAAACATGCTAAAAAGTCAACTAAAAAGTCGAGTGAATTTATAGAGTTTATAAGAATAATAAGTGAACACAAGAATTTTTAATCATCTTAAACTTATCACACGGACAAGTCATATATACAGATAAATGCATTAAGCTCACGCCACTGAACGTTAACCAACATATCAAACCAAGTCACTTACGTTGCCCCTACTAACAGGTAATATTGTGATATACCAACGACCTCTTATACATAATATCCCTTTCAGGTGCTCACAAGGATACATACCCTAGGATAAGGCTGTCAAACCAAATAGATCTATCATATGTATTAGCGTTTACCCCTTCGAGTAATTAACAGTGCATGAAATTCAGGGACTTCATTAGACAATGGTACTTATGAGTTTATCATCTCATTCGGGTCCAGCATACCGAAAACAACTTGTGTTTATTTTATATAACAACATGTATCCCCCTCGCGGGTTTAATAAAACATTTAAAGTTTAAAGGCGGGGCTATAAACTCACCTTTAGGCGAACGGAACGGATGACGGATGAATAATGGAACCGGGCTGTAGAAGAGTAGATAGTAGCACTCCAAGGCTATTCGTGACCTAAAAAAGTGATCACGCCCCTTAAGTACGCGTTTTATATGCTTATAAAATAATTATACGAAAATAATTCGATAAAAATGTATTAGGGGTAAAAATTTGCACCAACACCTAAGTCAAAGTGAACCAAGGCTAAACATAGTTTATAACCTGTAGTAATTATGTATTATACATTCTCTAAGTGTTAAAGCAATTATTCAATACGGTTTGCACACAAAACGCCTCAAGTTTACATAACAAAAGACGTAAAAGTCAAAATTATTCGGCAGGACTGTTTTGAGAATAGTATATATCCCAAACTGTATATCCAATGATCTTGGGATTTAAATCCCTGGAACACACTTGAAATCTAGTTTTCAAAATGTCCAACCATTGGATCTAAGAGTTTATGGAACTTTCTAAATGTCCAAAACACTAACAGCCCTACCGTAAGAACTTAATGGTCAAACTGCACTAGTCAAACTGTGGACAAAATAACCCGTTAACCTATAAGGTTTAAGGAACTGAGATTTCCACCATTGAAAGCCTCATGATTCTAATTTCGGCCCATACCAACCACGAGTAAATAGCTTCTACCAATTAGCGGGAAAGTTACATTCATTGAAAGGTTACAAAATCAGAATTTGGTTTTCAAACTCGGGTTTACCGTTTTAGTCATAAAAACCATTTGGTGATAGCTATTAACATGAGGTCAGTGGGAGGACTTCACATATGATCCCTACTACTGTATCAAACCTTAAAATGCACAAATGGGGGTCAATAACCTGTAGCCACAAGCTATGCACACCTACTGTCCCGAAATTGACTTTCTAACTTAAATTGACCATAACTTCCTCATCCGGAGGAGTTGTGTGCCTATCCAACTCACTACTAACATGTAAAAGGCCTAAGGAACCCATTTAAGCTGTAAAAAGTGCAGGTTACAGTAGAAAATATGTGAGTTTTAGGCTCACATACCTGCTGTCCGAATTTTGGCATCATAATAACTTAACCAAAAAACCTCTAATTCATTCCCAACCATCAAGAACACATCTTATATTAACCTAGGTGGATCAAAATACTATAAATCAGAATCATGGATGGTCAAAATCAAAACCCATCTAAAATTCATGTTCAATCAATGATGCTAGTCACACTAATCAAACACCAAAAATCAACAACATGATCCATATGGGATCATGTTTTGGCCGTGACACCATTAACCCACCATGGGTGATCATGGTCAAAATTCTTAACAATTATGTATGCCTAGCCTTAATAAACACATTGCATATTAATCCCATTGATCAAACATGCTAAATCATCACTTCTAAATTTTTATGATTTCTTGAAAATCAATGCATATGAAAAAAATAAACATGGGTTTGTTTTTAGGACTTACCAAGGATGATTGTAATATGATTTAATTGCGAGATTGATGAAGAAAACTTGAAGGTTGGGCTGTTTTGATGGTGGTTCGTGGCACAAGAGAAAGAATAGGAGGAGAGTTTGATTTAATTTTGGAAATAAAAATACGACTGTTGTGTTTGTTTGGTGTGTGTGGGCGACATCCAGAAAAAGGGAGGTGAAGATGTGGGCTTAGCCCACTAATAAGTCTCCTATTATAACAACTAAAGCCCAAGTAAAAATGCATCAAATTTTAGCCCGACTCGATTCCTAAAATTCGCTAAAAAATCCTATTCGGTGCAAATTTATTTACGTAAATACAAAATTTGTAAAAATAATATTTTTTACTAAATAAAGTCGAAATATATCGCCTTTGGTTCTCGTTCCATCGATCCGTCACGTTTTTATAAAATTTATGCGAGAGAGCTTATAAATCAATTTTCATGACTTAAATAAATTCGGAAAAATAATTAAAAATTTCTATAATTCCGAATAAATCATTTTCAATAAGTATATAAAAATAATAAAAATTATATTTAATTTAAAATTGAGAAAAGAATTATGACCTTATTTTTACGGGTTTTACATCCTCACCACCTTAGGGAAGCACCGTCCCGGGGCTTACTTCTCCTTATGTCCGCCTACGAATAAATGGGGATACTTGCTCTTGAAGTAGTCCTCTCGTTCCCAAGTGTACTCGGGTCTACGTCGGGGATTCCACCGCACTTTAACTATCAGAATTCGACTTTGCTTAAGCCGTTTCACCTCTCGATCCATGTTCTCCACCGGTTCTTCAATGAAATGCAGCTTATCGTCCAATTGAACTTCCTCAAGTGGAATTATTAAATTCTCGTCCGCTAAACACCTCTTAAGATTGGAAACGTGAAAAGTGTTGTGAATAGCACTTAACTTGTCCGGCAATTCCAATTTATACGCCACGGGGCCAACTCGATCGATAATCTTGAACGGACCAATATAGCGTGGACTAAGCTTTCCTCGTTTGCCAAATCGGATTGCTCCTTTCCAAGGTGATACTTTCAACATAACCATATCGCCAATATCAAACTCCAATGGTTTTCGCCTCTTATCCGCATAGCTCTTCTGCCTACTACGGGCAGTCAATAAACGATTCTCGATTTGCACGATCTTCTCGGTCGTCTCTGTAATCAATTCAGGACCCGTCAATTGACTTTCACCAACCTCACACCAACCAACTGGTGATCTACACTTTCGCCCGTAAAGTGCTTCGAAAGGCGCTGCCTTAATACTCGCGTGATAACTATTGTTGTATGAGAACTCCACCAATGGTAAGTGTCGATCCCAACTACCTCCAAAGTCTATTACACATGCTCGTAACATATCTTCCAAAGTCTGAATAGTCCTTTCACTTTGACCGTCCGTTTCTGGATGATACGCAGTGCTCATGTCCAACTGAGTCCCCAAAGCTCGCTGAAGCGATTTCCAAAACTCAGATGTGAACTGGCTATCTCGATCTGAAATAATCGACAAAGGAACTCCATGTCTATAAACAACTTCCTTCAAATACAACCGTGTAAGTTTGTCTAAATCATCGGTTTTTTTATCGGTAAGAAATGAGCCGACTTAGTCAACCGATCAACAATCACCAAAATCGTATCATGACCACTAGAAGTTCTCGGAAGTCCCGAAACAAAGTCCATAGTGATCTTCTCCCATTTCCATTCCAGAATTTCAGGTTGTTGTAGTAAACCAGAAGGTCTCTTATGCTCAAACTTCACCTTAGCACACATCAAGCATGTACTAACATAAGTGGCTATGTCAGCCTTCATATTCGGCCACCAGTAACATTTCTTCAAGTCTTGGTACATTTTATCCGATCCTGGGTGAATCGAATATTTAGACTTATGAGATTCGTGCATAATTAAATCTCTCAGTCCTCCATACACCGGTAACCATACACGATTCTCAAAATACCGAATTCCATCATCACGAACCTCGAATACGGGTGTCATCCTTCTACCCAAATCTTCATCTCTCACATTCTCCTCTTTCATTGCTTTTGTTTGAGCTTTAAGTATTCGATTAGATAAATCAGAATAAGTTGTCATGGCTAAATCTCTAACCCTTTTCGTCATTTCTCTTTCTTTCCTACTAAGAGCATCGGCAACTACATTCGCCTTTCTGGGATGATAACGAATTTCACAGTCGTAGTCACTCAAGAGTTCAACCCAGCGACGTTGTCTCATATTAAGCTCTTTTTTGTCCAGGATATGTTGTAGGCTCTTATGATCCGTATATACTACACATTTTGTACCATACAGATAATGTCTCCAGAGTCGAAGTGCAAAGACAACAACACCAAGTTCTAAGTCATGTGTCGTGTAATTCTCTTCATGCTTCCTCAGTTGCCTTGAAGCATAAGCGATGACTTTCTCCCGCTGCATCAGTACAGCTCCATAACCTTTATGTGAGGCGTCACAATATACCACAAAGTCTTCAGATCCCTCTGGCAATGCCAAAAGAGGGGCGGAACACAACTTTTGTTTTAGCATTTTAAACGCTTCCTCTTCTTCCTTTCCCCATTCATACGTCTTGCTCTTTTGGGTCAGTTTGGTAAGTGGTTTGGAAATCAAAGAGAATCCCTCTATGAATGTTCGGTAATACCCAACTAAACCCAGAAATTGCCTTACTTCGGTCGGTGTTGTTGGGGCAGGCCAATCTCGAATAACCTCAATCTTTGCTGGATCAGCCTGGACACCATTACTATCGATTACATGACCAAGAAACTGTACAGATTCTAGCCAGAAAGCGCATTTCGAAAATTTGACGTACAATTGTTCTTTCTTAAGCAATTCTAAGATAATCTTCAGATGCTCTCCATGCTCTTCCTTCTTCTTGGAGTAGATAAGTATATCATCAATAAATACAATCACGAACTTATAAAGGTATGGCTTGCACACTCGATGCATTAAGTCCATAAAAATTGCGGGTGCATTAGTTAGACCAAAGGGCATTACTTGAAACTTGAAATGACCATACCAAGTCCTAAATGGATTAATTGGTATATCTTCCTCCCTAATGCGAAGTTGATGATAACCCGATCGCAGATCGATCTTTGAGTACACACTCGAACCTTGAAGTTGATCAAATAGATCGTCAATCCTCGGAAGCGGATAACGGTTCTTGACCGTCAACTTGTTCAGCTCGCGGTAATCAATACACATACGGAATGATCCGTCCTTCTTCTTCACAAACAATACCGGAGCTCCCCAAGGCGGTGAACTCGGACGAATAAATCCCTTCTCTGATAATTCTTTTAATTGATCAGCCAACTCCTTCATTTCAGACGGCGCTAGACGATAAGGTGCACGTGCGACAGGTGCAGCTCCAGGCACAAGTTCAATTTTAAATTCGACTTGTCGAGGTGGTGGAAGTCCTGGAAAGTCGTCAAGAAACACCTCTGGATAGTCACAAATCACCGGCACATCTTCTAAATGCTTCTCCCTATGTTCTTCCTCACTCACATGGGCTAAGAACAATTGGCATCCTCTTTCTATGTATTTCCTCACCTTTATAAAAGAGATAACCTTCAAGTGAGATGTACCATTATCTCCTTTTACTACCAACCTCTTACCCTTAACATGTACATGCACTACTTTCTTCCCACAAACAATGATAGCGTCCTGCTTAACTAGCCAATCCATCCCAATAATCACGTCAAAAGTACCGAGCTGAATAGGCATAAGATCAATTTTAAATAAGTGATCACTATGTTCAAAGTACAATCCCTTAGAATAGAACTCGTACTAGTTATCCCACCATCAGCCAATTCAACCTCATACTTTGTATCTAATTCATCCGGTTTAGTATCGAACAAAAGACTAAAGCTTAGGTTGATAAATCTCTTATCCGATCCAGAATCAAATAGTACTCTAGCATATCGTTTATTGAGTAAAAACGTACCCGTCACGACATTGGGTCCATCGTTCTGCTCAGCACCTCCAACAGCATACACTTTTCCTGCAACATTTTCTCCTTGATTGTTCTTCTTTGGGTAGTTCCCTCTTACATGGCCTTTCTTTCCACAATCATAACAAGTTATAACACGTTGATTGTTTGCACCAGTGGCGACAGCCTGACTCCAGCAATCTTTAGCCTTGTGGCCAGGCTTTCCACACTTGTGGCACTTTGGTGGACAGTTCCCAAAATGTCGATTCCCACAATTGTTACAATTAGGAGCATTCCCACCTTGATCACCTCTTGTATTCTGTGTGTTGGTCGTTGCTCTTGCATTCCCTTGCCTCTGATTATTGTATTGATTATGGCGGTTGTTACCTTGGTTATTTCCCATGTTGTTGTTTCTATAGTTACCACTACTACCACCTTGGTTATTGTTCTCCCATTTTCTCTTATTTCCTTCTGCAATTCTTTCAGCCTTAGCAGTCAACTTTTGCTCCATCAAAGTATGTGCCATTCGAACAGCTTCATTCAATACAGTAGGCCTTGAGGATGTGGTTTCCCCTTTTATGTTCTCAAGAAAACCCTTCAGATATGCATCAATTTTCGTTTTCTCAGTCGGAACACTTTCAGGACACAACAGAATCAACTCATTAAACCTTTGAGTATAAGCAGTAATGTTATAGTCTTTCACTTTCAAGTTCCATAGCTCCACTTCCATTTTCTGAATTTCCTCAGCAGGGCAAAACTCCTCAGTCATCATAGTTCCCAATTCTGTCCATGACCTCCCATGTGCCACTTTTAGTCCTAAGGTAGCAACTTGACCATTCCACCATGTTAAAGTCGGACCTTAAAGTGTAGCAGTAGCAAACTTCACCTTGTTCCTCTCCACACAGTCACTGATACTAAACACAGAGCCAATCCCACTTCTCCTTCAGTACCATCGAAATTAATCGGCCCACATTTCTTAAAACTAGAGAAAGTACACTCTCTAATAGGTGGTACACCAACTGGACCAACATTTCCTCCTGCTCCAACAGCTCCATCTGCTTGGTTCCTTGCAGCATGGTCTTCAGCAAGAGCTGCAGCAACAATTCTGTTCACCTCAGCCTGACTAATCCTACGCGGTGGCATGATTCTGTCACAACACAAAGAAAAACTCATGAGTGTTCCTACAATGATATGTTCATAACATGTACAAATTTTGGATCACAACATGAATAAATCATCAAGCCATACAAAAATCACCACACAAAAGTAATTACTATTACTATGGGTCACGTGGGGATCCACATGGCTCATATGAATGTTAATCACTAGCATCATCATCTTCATCATTAATAGCCGTGAGAAAGTAGATTTCTCAATTTGCATATCATAGCAAATTCCGTAAAATAAAACTTATAAGGTCATTATATAATTTCAGAAATTATGAAAAATACAAATGGATGCATTTACATCAAAATATCGTTCAGAGTCGATATATATAAATTATATCTCAAATATATCTTAAAATATATCTCAAAAATCTCGAATATCTCAAAGTATCTCAAAGTATTTATTATAAAAATACTTAACAATAATGCTTCTCAAATATGCATTAATAATACCATAAAAGTTACCTGAAGACTTGGACTAGAAACACGAGAAGACTTACCGCACAAAACACGGTTATAGTTTAGGTTTTTGAAAAATGAAAGACCTAATTCCCTATAACGTTAAGCTCTTGATACCAATTTTTAACACCCCCAAATTTACTAGCAGCGGAAACCAACCATTTGGGTGTTAAGAATTAGCAAAATCACAAAAGACTATAATTAACAACTCTAAAAGAGACATTTTTAGATAAAGGGTTCCATTCATAAAGATCAGAGTACTAGTCCCACAAACCGTTACCAAAATTCTTACATAAAACTTTTAAAGTGCATAAACATTTAAAAGTAAAAAGATAATTGAATGGAACGAAAACATGTTTTCCAAAACTTTAGCTCTTGCCTCCTCGTCCGTTCCAAACCTTCAACATCCATCTTTAATTACCTGATATAAACATGCTAAAAATTCAACTAAAATGTCGAGTGAATTTATAGAATTTATAAGAGTAATAAGTGAACACAAGAATTTTTAATCATCTGAAACTTATCACACAGACAAGTCATATATATAGATAAATGCATTAAGCTCACGCCACTGAATGTTAACCAACATATCAAACCGAGTCACTTATTGTGCCCCTACTAACAGGTAATATTGTCATATACCAACGACCTCTTATACATAATATCCCTTTCAGGTGCTCACAAGGATACATACCCTAGGATAAGGCTGTCAAACCAAATAGATCTATCATATGTATTAGAGTTTACCCCTTCGAGTAATTAACAGTGCATGAAATTCAGGGACTTCATTAGACAATGGTACTTATGAATTTATCATCTCTTCGGGTCCAACATACCGAAACAAACTTGTGTTTATTTTACAAAACAACATGTATCCCCCTCGCGGGTTTAATAAAACATTTAAAGTTTAAAGGCGAGGATATAAACTCACCTTTAGGCGAACGGAACGGATGACGGATGAATAATGGAACCGGGCTGTAGAAGAGTAGATAGTATCACTCCAAGGCTATTCGTGACCTACAAAAGTAATCACGTCCCTTAAGTACGCGTTTTATATGCTTATAAAACAATTATACGAAAATAATTCGATAAAAATGTATTAGGGGTAAATATTTGCACCAACACCTAAGTCAAAGTGAACCAAGGCTAAACAAAGTTTATAACCTGTAGGAATTATGTATTATACATGATCTAAGTGTTAAACCAACTAATCAATACGGTTTGCACACAAAACGCCTCAAGTTTACATAACAAAAGACGTAAAAGTCAAAATTATTCGGTGGGACTGTTTTGAGAATAGTATATATCCCAAACTGTAAATCCAATGATTTTGGGATTTAAATCCCTGAAACACACTTGAAATCTAGTTTTAAAAATGTCCAACCATTCGATCTAAGAGTTTATGGAACTTTCTAAATGTCCAAAACACTAACATCCCTACCGTAAGAACTTAATGGTCAAACTGCACTAGTCAAACTTGGGACAAAATAACCCGTTAACCTATACGGTTTAAGGAAGTGAGATTTCCACCATTGGAAAGCCTCATGATTCTAATTTCGGCCCATACCAACCACGAGTAAATAGCTTGTACCAATTAGCGAGAAAGTTACATTCTTTGAAAGGTTACCAAATCAGAATTTGGTTTTCAAACTCGGGTTTACCGTTTTAGTCATAAAAACCATTTGGTGATAGCTATTAACATTAGGTCAGTGGGAGGACTTCACATACGATCCCTACTACTGCATAAAACCTTAAAATGCACAAATGGGGATCAATAACCTGTAGCCACAAGCTATGCAACCTGCTGTCTCGAAATTGACTTTCTAACTTAAATTGACCATAACTTCCTCATCCGAAGGAGTTGTGTGCCTATCCAACTCAACACTAACATTTAAAAGGCCTAAGGAACCCATTTAATCTGTAAAAAGTGTAGGTTACAGTAGAAAATATGTGATTTTTAGGCTCACATATCTGTTGTCCGAATTTGGGCATCATAATAAATTAACCAAACAACCTCTAATTCATTCCCAACCATCAAGAACACATCTTATATTAACATAGGTGGATCAAAATACTATCAAATCAGAATCATGGATGGTCAAAATCAAAACCCATCTAAAATTCATGTTCAATCAATGATGCTAGTCACACTAATCAAACACCAAAAATCAACAACATGATCCCTATGGGATCATGTTTTGGCCGTGACACCATTAACCCACCATGGGTGATCATGGTCAAAATTATTAACAATTATGTATGCCTAGACCTTAATAAACACATTGCATATTAATCCCATTGATCAAACATGTAAAATCATCACTTCTAAATTTTTATAATTTCTTGAAAATCAATGCATATGAAAAAAATAAACATGGGTTTATTTTTAGGACTTACCAAGGATGATTGTGATATGATTTAATTGCGAGATTGATGAAGAAAACTTGAAGGTTGGGCTGTTTTGATGGTGGTTCGTCACACAAGAGAAAGAACAGGAGGAGAGTTTGATTTAGTTATGGAAATAAAAATATGACTGTTGTGTTTGTTTGTTGTGTGTGGGTCGACATCCTTAAAAAGGGAGGGGAAGATGTGGGCTTAGCCCACTAATAAGTCTCCTATTATAACAACTAAAGCCCAAGTAAAAATGCAATAAATTTTAGCCCGACTCGATTCCTAAAATTCGCTAAAAAATCATATTCGGTGCAAATTTATTTACGTAAATACAAAATTTGTAAAAATAATATTTTTTACTAAATAAAGTCGAAATATACCGCCTTCGGTTCCCGTTCCATCGATCCGTCACGTTTTTATAAAATTTATGCGAGAGAGCTTATAAATCAATTTTCATGACTTAAATAAATTCGAAAAAATAATTAAAAATTTCTACAAATCCGAATAAATCATTTTCAATAAGTATATAAAAATAATAAAAATAATATTTAATTAAAATTTAAGAAAAGAATTATGACCTTATTTTTATGGGTTTTACAGTGTCTCGGTGGTTAAGCATTATAAAACAGAGGGTACATGTCAACTGGCAACAAGAATTAGTAAAAACAGTAGGTAGTATAAAACAAACAGCAATCTTTGCTCTTTTGGGTCAGTTTGGTAAGTGGTTTGGAAATCAAAGAGAATCCCTCTATGAATGTTCGGTAATACCCAACTAAACCCAGAAATTGCCTTACTTCGGTCGGTGTTGTTGGGGCAGGCCAATCTCGAATAACCTCAATCTTTGCTGGATCAGCCTGGACACCATTACTATCGATTACATGACCAAGAAACTGTACAGATTCTAGCCAGAAAGCGCATTTCGAAAATTTGGCGTACAATTGTTCTTTCTTAAGCAATTCTAAGATAATCTTCAGATGCTCTCCATGCTCTTCCTTCTTCTTGGAGTAGATAAGTATATCATCAATAAATACAATCACGAACTTATAAAGGTATGGCTTGCACACTCGATGCATTAAGTCCATAAAAATTGCGGGTGCATTAGTTAGACCAAAGGGCATTACTTGAAACTTGAAATGACCATACCAAGTCCTAAATGGAGTAATTGGTATATCTTCCTCCCTAATGCGAAGTTGATGATAACCCGATCGCAGATCGATCTTTGAGTACACACTCGAACCTTGAAGTTGATCAAATAGATCGTCAATCCTCGGAAGCGGATAACGGTTCTTGACCGTCAACTTGTTCAGCTCGCGGTAATCAATACACATACGGAATGATCCGTCCTTCTTCTTCACAAACAATACCGGAGCTCCCCAAGGCGGTGAACTCGGACGAATAAATCCCTTCTCTGATAATTCTTTTAATTGATCAGCCAACTCCTTCATTTCAGACGGCGCTAGACGATAAGGTGCACGTGCGACAGGTGCAGCTCCAGGCACAAGTTCAATTTTAAATTCGACTTGTCGAGGTGGTGGAAGTCCTGGAAAGTCGTCAAGAAACACCTATGGATAGTCACAAATCACCGGCACATCTTCTAAATGCTTCTCCCTATGTTCTTCCTCACTCACATGGGCTAAGAACAATTGGCATCCTCTTTCTATGTATTTCCTCACCTTTATAAAAGAGATAACCTTCAAGTGAGATGTACCATTATCTCCTTTTACTACCAACCTCTTACCCTTAACATGTACATGCACTACTTTCTTCCCACAAACAATGATAGCGTCCTGCTTAACTAGCCAATCCATCCCAATAATCACGTCAAAAGTACCGAGCTGAATAGGCATAAGATCAATTTTAAATAAGTGATCACTATGTTCAAAGTACAATCCCTTAGAATAGAACTCGTACTAGTTATCCCACCATCAGCCAATTCAACCTCATACTTTGTATCTAATTCATCCGGTTTAGTATCGAACAAAAGACTAAAGCTTAGGTTGATAAATCTCTTATCCGATCCAGAATCAAATAGTACTCTAGCATATCGTTTATTGAGTAAAAACGTACCCGTCACGACATTGGGTCCATCGTTCTGCTCAGCACCTCCAACAGCATACACTTTTCCTGCAACATTTTCTCCTTGATTGTTCTTCTTTGGGTAGTTCCCTCTTACATGGCCTTTCTTTCCACAATCATAACAAGTTATAACACGTTGATTGTTTGCACCAGTGGCGACAGCCTGACTCCAGCAATCTTTAGCCTTGTGGCCAGGCTTTCCACACTTGTGGCACTTTGGTGGACAGTTCCCAAAATGTCGATTCCTACAATTGTTACAATTAGGAGCATTCCCACCTTGATCACCTCTTGTATTCTGTGTGTTGGTCGTTGCTCTTGCATTCCCTTGCCTCTGATTATTGTATTGATTATGGCGGTTGTTACCTTGGTTATTTCCCATGTTGTTGTTTCTATAGTTACCACTACTACCACCTTGGTTATTGTTCTCCCATTTTCTCTTATTTCCTTCTGCAATTCTTTCAGCCTTAGCAGTCAACTTTTGCTCCATCAAAGTATGTGCCATTCGAACAGCTTCATTCAATACAGTAGGCCTTGAGGATGTGGTTTCCCCTTTTATGTTCTCAAGAAAACCCTTCAGATATGCATCAATTTTCGTTTTCTCAGTCGGAACACTTTCAGGACACAACAGAATCAACTCATTAAACCTTTGAGTATAAGCAGTAATGTTATAGTCTTTCACTTTCAAGTTCCATAGCTCCACTTCCATTTTCTGAATTTCCTCAGCAGGGCAAAACTCCTCAGTCATCATAGTTCCCAATTCTGTCCATGACCTCCCATGTGCCACTTTTAGTCCTAAGGTAGCAACTTGACCATTCCACCATGTTAAAGTCGGACCTTAAAGTGTAGCAGTAGCAAACTTCACCTTGTTCCTCTCCACACAGTCACTGATACTAAACACAGAGCCAATCCCACTTCTCCTTCAGTACCATCGAAATTAATCGGCCCACATTTCTTAAAACTAGAGAAAGTACACTCTCTAATAGGTGGTACACCAACTGGACCAACATTTCCTCCTGCTCCAACAGCTCCATCTGCTTGGTTCCTTGCAGCATGGTCTTCAGCAAGAGCTGCAGCAACAATTCTGTTCACCTCAGCCTGACTAATCCTACGCGGTGGCATGATTCTGTCACAACACAAAGAAAAACTCATGAGTGTTCCTACAATGATATGTTCATAACATGTACAAATTTTGGATCACAACATGAATAAATCATCAAGCCATACAAAAATCACCACACAAAAGTAATTACTATTACTATGGGTCACGTGGGGATCCACATGGCTCATATGAATGTTAATCACTAGCATCATCATCTTCATCATTAATAGCCGTGAGAAAGTAGATTTCTCAATTTGCATATCATAGCAAATTCCGTAAAATAAAACTTATAAGGTCATTATATAATTTCAGAAATTATGAAAAATACAAATGGATGCATTTACATCAAAATATCGTTCAGAGTCGATATATATAAATTATATCTCAAATATATCTTAAAATATATCTCAAAAATCTCGAATATCTCAAAGTATCTCAAAGTATTTATTATAAAAATACTTAACAATAATGCTTCTCAAATATGCATTAATAATACCATAAAAGTTACCTGAAGACTTGGACTAGAAACACGAGAAGACTTACCGCACAAAACACGGTTATAGTTTAGGTTTTTGAAAAATGAAAGACCTAATTCCCTATAACGTTAAGCTCTTGATACCAATTTTTAACACCCCCAAATTTACTAGCAGCGGAAACCAACCATTTGGGTGTTAAGAATTAGCAAAATCACAAAAGACTATAATTAACAACTCTAAAAGAGACATTTTTAGATAAAGGGTTCCATTCATAAAGATCAGAGTACTAGTCCCACAAACCGTTACCAAAATTCTTACATAAAACTTTTAAAGTGCATAAACATTTAAAAGTAAAAAGATAATTGAATGGAACGAAAACATGTTTTCCAAAACTTTAGCTCTTGCCTCCTCGTCCGTTCCAAACCTTCAACATCCATCTTTAATTACCTGATATAAACATGCTAAAAATTCAACTAAAATGTCGAGTGAATTTATAGAATTTATAAGAGTAATAAGTGAACACAAGAATTTTTAATCATCTGAAACTTATCACACAGACAAGTCATATATATAGATAAATGCATTAAGCTCACGCCACTGAACGTTAACCAACATATCAAACCGAGTCACTTATTGTGCCCCTACTAACAGGTAATATTGTCATATACCAACGACCTCTTATACATAATATCCCTTTCAGGTGCTCACAAGGATACATACCCTAGGATAAGGCTGTCAAACCAAATAGATCTATCATATGTATTAGAGTTTACCCCTTCGAGTAATTAACAGTGCATGAAATTCAGGGACTTCATTAGACAATGGTACTTATGAATTTATCATCTCTTCGGGTCCAACATACCGAAACAAACTTGTGTTTATTTTACAAAACAACATGTATCCCCCTCGCGGGTTTAATAAAACATTTAAAGTTTAAAGGCGAGGATATAAACTCACCTTTAGGCGAACGGAACGGATGACGGATGAATAATGGAACCGGGCTGTAGAAGAGTAGATAGTATCACTCCAAGGCTATTCGTGACCTACAAAAGTAATCACGTCCCTTAAGTACGCGTTTTATATGCTTATAAAACAATTATACGAAAATAATTCGATAAAAATGTATTAGGGGTAAATATTTGCACCAACACCTAAGTCAAAGTGAACCAAGGCTAAACAAAGTTTATAACCTGTAGGAATTATGTATTATACATGATCTAAGTGTTAAACCAACTAATCAATACGGTTTGCACACAAAACGCCTCAAGTTTACATAACAAAAGACGTAAAAGTCAAAATTATTCGGCGGGACTGTTTTGAGAATAGTATATATCCCAAACTGTAAATCCAATGATTTTGGGATTTAAATCCCTGAAACACACTTGAAATCTAGTTTTAAAAATGTCCAACCATTCGATCTAAGAGTTTATGGAACTTTCTAAATGTCCAAAACACTAACATCCCTACCGTAAGAACTTAATGGTCAAACTGCACTAGTCAAACTTGGGACAAAATAACCCGTTAACCTATACGGTTTAAGGAAGTGAGATTTCCACCATTGGAAAGCCTCATGATTCTAATTTCGGCCCATACCAACCACGAGTAAATAGCTTGTACCAATTAGCGAGAAAGTTACATTCTTTGAAAGGTTACCAAATCAGAATTTGGTTTTCAAACTCGGGTTTACCGTTTTAGTCATAAAAACCATTTGGTGATAGCTATTAACATTAGGTCAGTGGGAGGACTTCACATACGATCCCTACTACTGCATAAAACCTTAAAATGCACAAATGGGGATCAATAACCTGTAGCCACAAGCTATGCAACCTGCTGTCTCGAAATTGACTTTCTAACTTAAATTGACCATAACTTCCTCATCCGAAGGAGTTGTGTGCCTATCCAACTCAACACTAACATTTAAAAGGCCTAAGGAACCCATTTAATCTGTAAAAAGTGTAGGTTACAGTAGAAAATATGTGATTTTTAGGCTCACATATCTGTTGTCCGAATTTGGGCATCATAATAAATTAACCAAACAACCTCTAATTCATTCCCAACCATCAAGAACACATCTTATATTAACATAGGTGGATCAAAATACTATCAAATCAGAATCATGGATGGTCAAAATCAAAACCCATCTAAAATTCATGTTCAATCAATGATGCTAGTCACACTAATCAAACACCAAAAATCAACAACATGATCCCTATGGGATCATGTTTTGGCCGTGACACCATTAACCCACCATGGGTGATCATGGTCAAAATTATTAACAATTATGTATGCCTAGACCTTAATAAACACATTGCATATTAATCCCATTGATCAAACATGTAAAATCATCACTTCTAAATTTTTATAATTTCTTGAAAATCAATGCATATGAAAAAAATAAACATGGGTTTATTTTTAGGACTTACCAAGGATGATTGTGATATGATTTAATTGCGAGATTGATGAAGAAAACTTGAAGGTTGGGCTGTTTTGATGGTGGTTCGTCACACAAGAGAAAGAACAGGAGGAGAGTTTGATTTAGTTATGGAAATAAAAATATGACTGTTGTGTTTGTTTGTTGTGTGTGGGTCGACATCCTTAAAAAGGGAGGGGAAGATGTGGGCTTAGCCCACTAATAAGTCTCCTATTATAACAACTAAAGCCCAAGTAAAAATGCAATAAATTTTAGCCCGACTCGATTCCTAAAATTCGCTAAAAAATCATATTCGGTGCAAATTTATTTACGTAAATACAAAATTTGTAAAAATAATATTTTTGACTAAATAAAGTCGAAATATACCGCCTTCGGTTCCCGTTCCATCGATCCGTCACGTTTTTATAAAATTTATGCGAGAGAGCTTATAAATCAATTTTCATGACTTAAATAAATTCGAAAAAATAATTAAAAATTTCTACAAATCCGAATAAATCATTTTCAATAAGTATATAAAAATAATAAAAATAATATTTAATTAAAATTTAAGAAAAGAATTATGACCTTATTTTTATGGGTTTTACAGTGTCTCGGTGGTTAAGCATTATAAAACAGAGGGTACATGTCAACTGGCAACAAGAATTAGTAAAAACAGTAGGTAGTATAAAACAAACAGCATGTACTTAATTAAAACAGTGGATAGTAATAACTGGCCGTAGGAATATACACACAAGCAGTGGGTAGATTATGGGAAGCAACAGGAACTAGGATGTTGGGTATGTGGGTATCATGGACGACACTATAGTTTTAGATATCAGACAACACTAGTAAATGGATGTTGGAAAGAACATGATCATAGATATTGGACAGAACTATGGATATATATTGGACGACATTGTATTAGGTTGTTTTGCTAGTTGTTTTGTTTAAGTGCGACCGAGACATGGGTGTCTCGGTAGGCTCGAGTACACACGAACATGAATGATTAAGTTGTTAATTTAATTATTTGATGCAAGATATAATTAAACTAATCATGTGACTTGGGTTATATTTAGTTAACGGAATTAGCCTAAGTATTTAATTGCGTAAACAAATTAATAACTAGGCTTAATTTAGTTATGTAATTATCAAGTTTAAGTAAAGTTTTATTAACTTAAGCTTACTTTAATATTAATTAATAATCCTGATAAAACCATGTATTTTATTATTAGTTAATAATTATTATTTCTAGCTTACTGTTTATTTAATAAACTTTACTATATAATCATGTAGTATATATTTTATGCTTATTGAACACTATGGTTTATATTCTATATTATTAATCAAGTTTATTTCTAAAATTTGGAAACCTTCTATTTTTAGAAACTTACTATTTTAGGAAACCTGCTATTTTTAAAAAGTTACGCATTATGATGCAAAAAGTACTTTAACACATAGAAACATGAATTACATTAATCAGAACTCATGGAACATTAAGGAGACACAGGATTAAACATGAATCAGTAAAACAAGTCCAGAACACTGAAAACAAGACAGGAACAAGTAAACAAGTAATAACACGTCAAGTAAACTAATAATCAGTTAAGTATAAGGTAATCAGACAACTCATTCACGTCCCTTTTTATTATGTAGCACTTGTGGAGTCAGAAAAGGATTTTTCGTGTCTTATTCGTTATCATTACTGGACACAAGGTACATATATTCCGTCCTTCAGTATGGACAATTCCCTTTGCATGTTTGATTAGATTTTCCCGTTTGCTATGCCATCTGTTTTCCCTGTAGTCATGTGTCTTAAACACGTCAGGAAATGTCATGTTTATTTTAATTTGCCTGAGCTATATACATGCATGCAAGTTTCACCTAGTTATGGGGGTTCCATAACTATAGCACTGGAGGCACCAGTGTTATGACTCTCATGCGGTAAGAGTGATTGCTCACATCGTCCGTTTACAGTATTTTGGCCTATGTTACTATTGTCATGTGGGGCGAATGGGTGCATCCTAGTTACATGTTTCCAGACAAAATTTTCATGGTGAATGTGGTGTGTGCCTTGCATCCTTCACGAGGAGTTGATCCCTCCTACCCAGACTATTATAATTAGAGGCAACCTCTCTAATTGCATGACAAGGTCACCCCTCTATGTATTCATGCACGTTGTTATATTCATGACCTATATGGGCTCTTAGGCATTTAAAGTATAGTTTTATTGTGACAAATCTAACATTTTCAGGTAGTTAAATATTTTCTCGTATAATATTTTGAAACTTATTTTTGTGTTGGTTGACGAACTCACAATTTACGGATTTAAATTTGGGCTTACGTGCATAATTTGGCGTCTTTTACGACTAAACCGGAAACCTTAGGATTACGTATTTACGTTTTTGAACTCCGTTTTTTATGAGACAATTTTTATTAGATTCGTTTTTGTGACGGTGATTCATAATTTATAAAAACGTTTTTCGTAAAACGACCCGAGGGCACGCAAATCGAGAAAACTAGAATCGAGAAATACCCGTAAACTAGTGAGATGGGACAAAACACTTTGCCCCATCCCACTAGCTTACATGGGACGGCAAGAACACATCACCACACATAGGTGGCACAAGACTTAACTTGTTTATACAAGTGTAAGCTCATGCTTACACTTTAAGCTAAACTTCCACCAACTTAACAAAACCAACAAATGGTTTTCATTTCACCATTTCACCCATGCAATTCACTCTCAAAACTCTCTCAACCTTCCACTTTGTGCCGTCCCACATCAAGCCACAAACACCATCTTTGATCTCTTCTAACTACAAACCACATGTTTACTAGTCCTATTAAGGTGTTTCCTTGAAACCTTGATCATTTGGTGGCCATATAACCAACTTTGGAGGTGATTTGCTTGTGTCCTAGGGCTGATTTTCCAACATATGATCTTGCTATTTGATGGTCTTGGAGATACTTGTTGTGTTCATCAAGTTCTTGCCTTCCTAAAACAAGAAATCCACTTGGATTGGTAAAGAAGATCATCCTCTACATTTTTCTCTTATTATTTTGTAAAGAACAAATGTATTTTCTTTCATTTTGTATATGTATATGATGTATATATGATGATAAAAATGTTGTGTGGGGATCAAGTGTTGATAAACATGCTTAAAAATGATGATAACCATAAGAAATGAAGCTAAAATCATGTCTAATTAGTTGGCTGTATAAAAAAAGTAGATAACTAAATGAAGAACTGATAAAAATGCATGGTTTGATCTATTTACAGTAAAGTAGATGATGTTATACACATGTGAGAGTTGGCCATGCAATGGAATCAAAATAATGAGTGAGATATGATAAAAACAAGTTAGGTGGTACAATCTGAATAAGCAGTTTTGTAGGGACTGTTAAGACAACTTAGACTCAAAATGGGCAGTAGCTATAGCTAAGTTATATTTAGCACATATTATGAAGAAGTTGTCATCCAAAAATGAGCTTGTAAGTCATTGTAGAACTCTAGATATGATAAAAATGGTGAATGTGAAGTTAAAAATCAGATTTTGGAAATAATGTTTATTATTATTATATAAGCACTCACTTTATAATTTATAAAATGTAAAGTATAAACCCACTAACTTATAAAACTTATTTATATAAATGTATAAAAGGTTAATTAAATGGGTAAAATATATAAATGGTGGTAAAAATAATATTTATAAGTAATAAAAACTATAAACTTGATTTTTACGACTTTTTCGGCTATCGCCGTGAAATTAACGTTTTTCATCAAATAAAACTTAGACGACCAAACCCGTCTAATGTAAAGTTTATAAAAGATATATACTGATGTATAAGTAACTAAGACAAGTAAAAACCGATAAAACCCGAACTATAAGAATTACGGACAATTACGAGCTAACTAAACCTATTAGATTAATAATTGGACTTAATAAGATAAATACTTGTAAAAAGAATTATTTGGGCTTAACCCATTTGGGCCCAACATGAAAAGTATATATACTGATAATATAGGTATAAAATGGGTAAAAACAAGTTAAAGAACTTATACAAGGCTTAATGGACTTAAAATAGGTAAAATCGGTAAAACTAGCAAACTAGTAAGACGTTACCAAAACGTAAACACTAAATTGAGTAAACAAGGATGTATAAACCCACTTGATCATCATCATATGTACAAAATCATCATATGTATATTGTTATTTTGATAAAAGTCATTGGACCGAGTCTAAGACCAATTATTATTTATATAGGTTTCTGTGACCGAAGCACGCCCGTAGCCGATAATCCGCCTTTCATTAACAACGTGAGTTCATAGCCTCGCACTCTTTTAAATGTTTTATAAAATGATTTGTAAACCCGCGAGGGAGATAACATGCTAGATTTTTATAAATAGAACACAAGTAGTCCCGATTGTATGCTTAATGAGATGGACCCGAATGATGCTATGACCCTATATTCAAGACTAAAAGGATTATTAGTAGTTAGGTTATGTCACTTAAAGTCCCATTAGCATGAATTGTGAACTACCGGGATTTGGTAGACGCTTATGCATTTGATAGTACTATTTGGGGACGATCACCCCAGTTCGCGCCTTGACGGTTGATCCCCGTCGTACCACATTGATTGGTAAGCGAATTTATGTATGAGAAGATTCCATAGCGTGATTTTTGTGACGACACGCTAACTTAGATGGGCAAATTGTTTGTCGGGTTCGCGGCCCGCTGTTTTCACAGTAAGGTAACAATGTCATGCGGCTAATAATAATCCTACAACCTATAATACAATATAAGACATATATAATAAACGATAACGACGCTATTACGATGAATATATTACCTATCATGGTAATATAGAGACTACGGTCTCATGGACGGTTTCAGATGTATGCTTGATTTATATATTGCCTGACTAGCAATATGTGGACTTACTTCCGATATTATACTTGTGTTCTGATTTTAAATGATTGTAAATGATTGTTTTATATAACGGTTTTCATTAAACTCTATGAATTCACTCGGCATTCGCTGATATGATTTTTGCATGTTTTCTATCTCAGGTGCTTGAAGGTAATCCGGATGGAGATCGACTCTGATGGCCCACACTTAATATTAAAAATGTTCATTCGATCTGTGTTTTGTAAACTTAATGACCTGTATAATTTGGGACATGTTGTACACTTTTAAACCTTTTTATCGAATGAATGTTTGTTAAACCTTGTACAACCATTTTTATGTGTTGTCTATGATTGGAGTTATTGTGCTATCCCGTAACACTCTGAAAGACCCTTCCGCTGTACCGATACGAAAAATGAGAGTGTTACAGTTTGGTACCAGAGCTCTCGTTGTAGAGAACAAAAGATTTTAAAAACCAAGGTTTTGAACAAAACTTTTCAAAATCTTTTGACAATGAACATTTGAGAACATATTTGAAAAATCTTTTGACTATAACGGTGCCAGAGATCTCCGACGTTACCAACAAGCCCTATTGAGAAGATATATATTTTGATATATATAATATAATTTATATATATTTATATATCGTGATTTCATTATGTAATTGTTTAACTAGTATGTTATCCTAATACGAGATAAATATATATAAATGCAGATTGTCATGGCTGACCCTAATATTCCTGTAGAAAACCATGCTATTCCCGAACCTAATATAGAAGATGATCCTTATTTAGACTTAGTAGATTTTGATATTGATGACGAGGAGGAACCATTTGAGGATCCCGAGCCCGAGTTAGGACTAGGAGATCAGATTGCCCCTCAGGTTGACTTAGTAGAGAATGAGATTGAGAATGTGGGTAATGAGAATGTGGGTAATGAGAAGGTGGATATTGAGAATGTGGGTAATGAGAATGTGGATATTGAGAATGTGGGTAATGAGGACGTGGATATTGAGAATGCTGATATTGAGAATGAGGATGAGATTGGGTTAGATGAGTTAGATGATGAGATTGACGACGAGGATGTCGAGGAAGATGTAGGTATAGATGTTGAGGTTGATGACGATGAGGAAGCTGAGATTATATATCCGTATGATGTTCCAGAGGGCGAGCCTTTGCCCCCACCAGTTTGTTTGTCTGATTCCGAGGATGAGTTACCTAGGGATGAAATGTCTGAATCGTCTGAATCTGATTCTGAATCAGAGGAGGATGAGGATGACGATGCACCTGATGGTACCGACGGTATTGCTACTCGTAGACGTGAGATAGGAGAGTCGTCTAGTGCTCGAGAGGCTACTCATATTGATGGTCTTGCACCATGGGCCTTGAGACGTGATCTAGATGCTTCCCGTGTTAAGAGTTGTGTGACAGAGGTTGGATTAGGTGTTGTTCAGACTCAGGTTGCTTATTTGGAGTCGAAGACTAAGATTGGAGAGAAAGAGCGAGAATTGCTTAGTTTGGATTTGAGTGATGTAGAACGTGGTTTGAATGAGGCTTTTAGGAGATTATCGGTATTGGAAAGTCGTGAGTTTGCTGAGATGAAGAAAAAGGTGAATTCTATGGAAATTCAGTTGAGTGTGGCTCGTGCGATGCGTGAGAAAGCTGAAAAGGAGTTGAATGTATCCGTGGGTTGGAACAGTAGATTTTATGCCGACATGGTTGAAAGAGGAGTAATCCGTAAGCGCCCAGCTGAAGATGTGTCTAGTGATCGTCCGGCGAAGATCCAGAAGACGATGGATGATGGACCATCTGGCGGTTCTCAGTAGACCAGTCTGTATTTAGTAGTGACCTTTATATCTTTTGTGTTTATAGCTTTGACTGAACCGACTTGTTAGTAATAGACTTGGCACGAATTTTGAGTGTTTATAGTGTTAGAACTTTGATATGGATGTACTAAGACAATACTTTTGTTTCAGATCGAATGAAATATGTATCTTGTCTTGAATTCCATATTGTGCCTTATTTGTATCTTGATTATGAATTCGATCCATATTATATGAATCCTTTGTTGGATGAATGCTTAATACTTTGAAATTGTGGAATTATAGAACTATGCCGCCCAAGAAGGATGTGACTGAGGATGATGTACGTAGGATTATTACGGAGCAAGTTACCGCATCTATGACTGAATTTATGGCAAATGCTAGAAATGAAGCTGGCGGTAGTGGAGCTGGCGGTAGTGGAGCTGGCGGTAGTGGAGCTGGCGGTAGTGGAGCTGGCGGTAGTGGAGCTGGCGGTAGTGGAGCTGGCGGTAGTGGAGCTGGCGGTAGTGGAATTGGCGGTACTAATGTGAGTGTAAATGCTAATAATGTGAATGCTAATGCTGGAGGAAACGTAGGAGGACTTGGAACTAATGCACCTGAAGTTGGTGGCTGTACTTATGTGACGTTCATGAAGTGTGAACCTCTACCTTTTAATGGAACTGAAGGTGCTGTAGGACTAAGCCAGTGGATCGAGAAGATTGAATCGGTGTTTAGGATTAGTAAGTGTAAGGAGGAAGATAAGGTGACTTTTGCTATGGCTACTCTTAAAGGTCGTGCGTTGACTTGGTGGAACGGGAGAATTGCTTTCATGGGTCTTGATGCTGCTAATGCTACTCCTTGGGCTGAAATCAAGAAGTGGATGACTTTGGAGTTTTGTCCTCGTAGTGTGATCATTAGGTTAGAACAGGAGTTGATTCATCTGAGAATGAAAGGTGTGGACATTGATAGTTACACGAATCGATTCCATGAGTTGGCCTTGCTATGTCCTCGATTGGTTGAACCCGAAGAGATCCGAATTGAGCAATATGTGAAAGGGTTGACCAGGAATATCCGGGGGGACGTGACATCATCGAAACCACTTACCATTGATGATGCTGTTCAATGGCTTACCAACTCATTGGACAGATAATTCAGGATAAGGAAGATGAAGCCCGTGTAGGTGAGAAAAGAAAGGGAGACGGTGATCGTGTAGATAGAGGTGATTATAGGAAGAATTTCAATCGCCGTCAGAACCAGAGAAAGGGGAATGCAAATGCTATTACCAACAATGCACCGCGCAACGATGATAGATGTCCTAAGTGTGGCAACAAGAGGCATCCTGGCGACTGCTGGAAGTGCCGAAATTGCGGAAAGCTTGGACACAAGGTTGAAAGGTGTAAGAAGGGAACGATTTGCTTCAACTGTAATGAAGAAGGTCATAGGAAATCGGAATGCCCCAAGTTGAAAGCGATTGTACCTGGAAGAAACCCCTAGGGTGGTATCTACCAACTTGGAACAATTGAGGTGAAGAAAGAGGATCCGAATGTCGTTACCGGTACGTTTTTACTCAACAATCATTATGCTGTTGCTTTATTCGATTCGGGTGCCGATAGGAGCTTTGTATCCACTAAATTTAGTACCCTTATTGATATTGAACCTGTTGAGATAAGTACCAGTTACTAGGTGGAATTGGCTGATGGTAAATTAGTGAAAACTAATAAGCTATTAGAAGGATGCTCTCTAAATCTCTTAAACCATTCCTTTCCGATTGATTTGATGTTGATAGAATTAGGTAGTTTTGATATTATTATTGGTATGGATTGGTTGTCGTTGAATAATGCTACTATTTTATGTGGAGAGAAGAAGGTTAAGATTCCTCTTAGGAATAGAACGTTAGTAATTGATGGTAGTCGAGGTGAATCCCGTCTGAAAATCGTTTCATGTATTAAAGTCCAAAAGTACATCAGGAACGGTTGTGAGTTATTCTTAGCTCAAGTGACCGGGAATGAGTCTAGGGAGAAACGATTGGAAGATGTACCTATTATTTGTGAATTTCCTGAGGTATTTCCTAAAGATTTACCAGGACTTCCACCGATAAGGCAAGTAGAGTTTCGAATCGATTTAATTCCTGGTGCTGCACCGGTGGCACGTGCGCCTTACCGATTAGCCCCTTCTGAATTAAAGGAGTTATCTGAGCAACTTAAGGAGTTGTCTGATAAAGGTTTTATTCGACCGAGCTCGTCGCCTTGGGGAGCTCCAGTCTTGTTCGTTAAGAAGAAGGATGGATCTTTTCGTATGTGCATTGATTATAGGGAACTGAATAAGTTGACAATTAAGAATCGATATCCTTTACCTAGGATTGATGATTTGTTTGATCAACTGCAAGGATCTAGTGTGTATTCTAAGATAGATTTGCGGTCAGGATATCACCAACTTCGCGTCCGTGAAGAAGATATTCCTATAACTGCATTTAGAACTCGTTATGGACACTATGAATTTCAAGTAATGCCATTTGGGTTAACTAACGCACCTATGGTTTTCATGGATTTAATGAATCGAGTGTGCAAGCCCTACTTGGATAAATTTGTGATTGTGTTTATTGACGATATTCTAATCTATTCTAAGAATGAAGATGAGCATAGAGAACATTTGAGGATTGTTTTGAAGTTGCTGAAGGATGAAAAGTTGTATGCTAAGTTTTCGAAGTGTGATTTCTGGTTAGATTCTGTGCAATTTCTTGGTCATGTGATTAACAGAGATGGAATTCATGTTGATCCTGCAAAGGTTGAAGCTATTAAGAATTGGTCTGCACCGACAACGCCAACGGAAGTGCGACAGTTCTTAGGATTAGCTGGCTATTATAGGCGATTTATTAAAGAATTTTCTTTAATAGCTAAACCCTTGACTAAGCTTACTCAGAAGAATAAACCTTTCGTTTGGGGAAGTGATGAAGATGGAGCATTTCAGACATTGAAGCAAAAATTATGTAGTGCGCCAATCTTATCATTACCCGAAGGGAGTGAAGATTTTGTAGTGTATTGTGATGCATCTCTTAGAGGTTATGGAGCTGTTTTGATGGAGAGAGAAAGTGATAGCTTATGCTTCTAGGCAATTAAGGAAGAATGAGGAGAATTATACTACTCATGATCTTGAGTTAGGAGCTGTGGTCTTTGCTCTTAGGTTATGGAGACATTATCTGTATGGCACCAAGTGTACGGTATTCACCGATCACAAAAGCCTACAGTATATTCTCGACCAGAAGGAATTGAATATGAGGCAACGAAGATGGATAGAGTTGTTAAGTGATTATGATTGTGATATAAAGTATCACCCAGGAAAAGCCAATGTTGTTGCTGATGCGTTGAGTAGGAAAGATAGAGAGCCTATCAGGGTGCGTTCTCTAGTTTTGACCGTGCACAATAATTTGCCTGAGCAAATTAGAAATGCGCAAATAGAAGCTTGTAAGAAGGAGAATATTGTTAATGAAGGGTTCCGAGGAGAAGGAGATCCTTTAGAGGTTAGAGCTGATGGAGTGAAATGTTTAAGAGGTCGTATGTGGATACCTAAGTTTGGAGGCTTAAGAGATTTGATTATGTTAGAATCCCATAAATCTAAGTATTCCATTCATCCAGGATCTGATAAGATGTACCATGATTTGAAGAAGTTGTACTGGTGGCCGAATATGAAAGCTGACATAGCTATGTATGTTCTTCAATGCTTGACTTGTGCTAGAGTCAAAGCTGAACATCAAAAGCCATCAGGACTACTTCAACAACCAAAGATTCCTGAATGGAAGTGGGAGCGAATTACGATGGACTTTATCACCAAGCTTCCTAGAACATCATCTGGAAACAATTCGATTTGGGTTATTGTCGATAGACTGACCAAATCAGCACACTTCATTCCGGTTAAGGAGCAGTTCTCACTGGAGAAGCTGACTCGAATATACCTGGATAATGTCGTATGCAAGCATGGAGTGCCTGTATCGATCATTTCAGATCGAGATCCTAGATTCGCATCAAATTTTTGGAAATCTCTCCAAGGATCTTTGGGAACGAATCTCGACATGAGCACTGCTTATCACCCCCAGACTGATGGGCAGAGTGAAAGGACGATACAAACACTGGAAGATATGTTGAGAGCTTGTGTGTTAGACTTTGGTAAGAATTGGGATAAACATTTGTCGTTAGCAGAGTTTTCATATAACAATAGTTACCATTCTAGTATTAAGGCTGCACCGTTTGAAGCTTTGTATGGTAGGAAGTGTAGATCTCCTGTATGTTGGAGTGAAGTTGGGGATACCCAGCTCACGGGACCGGAATTGATCCGGGAGACTACGGATATGATAGTTCAGATTAAGAAGAGGTTGTTGACTGCCCGTAGTAGACAGAAAAGTTACGCGGATGTGCGGCGGAAGCCAATGGAGTTTGAAGTGGGTGACCGAGTAATGTTGAAAGTATCGCCATGGAAAGGCGTTATAAGATTTGGAAAACGAGGAAAATTGAATCCCCGTTATATTGGACCCTTTAAGATTCTATCTAGAGTAGGTCCGGTGGCTTACAAACTAGAGTTACCCCCAGAACTTCATGGTGTTCACAACACATTCCATGTATCTAATCTGAAGAAATGTCTAGCAGTGAGTGATGAGAAAATTCCGTTAGGTAAGGTTCGAATAGATGGGAAGTTGCATTTTATCGAAGAGCCCGTAGAAGTTATGGACCGTGAGGTAAAGCAACTGAAACAAAGTCGGATACCTATTGTTAAGATCCGATGGAATTCAAAGCATGGACCGGAGTATACTTGGGAACGAGAGGATGAAATGTGGAAGAAATATCCGCACCTCTTCGATTTCAATAAGAAACGGACATCCAAATGAAATGGATCACGAGGACGTTGATCCCTTTTAGGAGGAAAAGCTGTGACAAATCTAACATTTTCAGGTAGTTAAATATTTTCTCGTATAATATTTTGAAACTTATTTTTGTGTTGGTTGACGAACTCACAATTTACGGATTTAAATTTGGGCTTACGTGCATAATTTGGCGTCTTTTACGACTAAACCGGAAACCTTAGGATTACGTATTTACGTTTTTGAACTCCGTTTTTGATGAGACAATTTTTATTGGATTCATTTTGTGACGGTGATTCATAATTTATAAAAACGTTTTTCGTAAAACGACCCGAGGGCACGCAAATCGAGAAAACTAGAATCGAGAAATACCCGTAAACTAGTGAGATGGGACAAAACACTTTGCCCCATCCCACTAGCTTACATGGGACGGCAAGAACACATCACCACACATAGGTAGCACAAGACTTAACTTGTTTATACAAGTGTAAGCTCATGCTTACACTTTAAGCTAAACTTCCACCAACTTAACAAAACCAACAAATGGTTTTCATTTCACCATTTCACCCATGCAATTCACTCTCAAAACTCTCTCAACCTTCCACTTTGTGCCGTCCCACATCAAGCCACAAACACCATCTTTGATCTCTTCTAACTACAAACCACATGTTTACTAGTCCTATTAAGGTGTTTCCTTGAAACCTTGATCATTTGGTGGCCATATAACCAACTTTGGAGGTGATTTGCTTGTGTCCTAGGGCTGATTTTCCAACATATGATCTTGCTATTTGATGGTCTTGGAGATACTTGTTGTGTTCATCAAGTTCTTGCCTTCCTAAAACAAGAAATCCACTTGGATTGGTAAAGAAGATCATCCTCTACATTTTTCTCTTATTATTTTGTAAAGAACAAATGTATTTTCTTTCATTTTGTATATGTATATGATGTATATATGATGATAAAAATGTTGTGTGGGGATCAAGTGTTGATAAACATGCTTAAAAATGATGATAACCATAAGAAATGAAGCTAAAATCATGTCTAATTAGTTGGCTGTATAAAAACAGCAGATAACTAAATGAAGAACTGATAAAAAAGCATGGTTTGATCTATTTACAGTAAAGTAGATGATGTTATACACATGTGAGAGTTGGCCATGCAATGGAATCAAAATAATGAGTGAGATATGATAAAAACAAGTTAGGTGGTACAATCTGAATAAGCAGTTTTGTAGGGATTGTTAAGACAACTTAGACTCAAAATGGGCAGTAGCTATAACTAAGTTATATTTAGCACATATTATGAAGAAGTTGTCATCCAAAAATGAGCTTCTAAGTCATTGTAGAACTCTAGATATGATAAAAATGGTGAATGTGAAGTTAAAAATCAGATTTTGGAAATAATGTTTATTATTATTATATAAGCACTCACTTTATAATTTATAAAATGTAAAGTATAAACCCACTAACTTATAAAACTTATTTATATAAATGTATAAAAGGTTAATTAAATGGGTAAAATATATAAATGGTGGTAAAAATAATATTTATAAGTAATAAAAACTATAAACTTGATTTTTACGACTTTTTCGGCTATCGCCGTGAAATTAACGTTTTTCATCAAATAAAACTTAGACGACCAAACCCGTCTAATGTAAAGTTTATAAAAGATATATACTGATGTATAAGTAACTAAGACAAGTAAAAACCGATAAAACCCGAACTATAAGAATTACGGACAATTACGAGCTAACTAAACCTATTAGATTAATAATTGGACTTAATAAGATAAATACTTGTAAAAAGAATTATTTGGGCTTAACCCATTTGGGCCCAACATGAAAAGTATATATACTGATAATATAGGTATAAAATGGGTAAAAACAAGTTAAAGAACTTATACAAGGCTTAATGGACTTAAAATAGGTAAAATCGGTAAAACTAGCGAACTAGTAAGACGTTACCAAAACGTAAACACTAAATTGAGTAAACAAGGATGTATAAACCCACTTGATCATCATCATATGTACAAAATCATCATATGTATATTGTTATTTTGATAAAAGTCATTGGACCGAGTCTAAGACCAATTATTATTTATATAGGTTTCCGTGACCGAAGCATGCCCGTAGCCGATAATCCGCCTTTCATTAACAACGTGAGTTCATAGCCTCGCACTCTTTTAAATGTTTTATAAAATGATTTGTAAACCCGCGAGGGAGATAACATGCTAGATTTTTATAAATAGAACACAAGTAGTCCCGATTGTATGCTTAATGAGATGGACCCGAATGATGCTATGACCCTATATTCGAGACTAAAAGGATTATTAGTAGTTAGGTTATGTCACTTAAAGTCCCATTAGCATGAATTGTGAACTACCGGGATTTGGTAGACGCTTATGCATTTGATAGTACTATTTGGGGACGATCACCCCAGTTCGCGCCTTGACGGTTGATCCCCGTCGTACCACATTGATTGGTAAGCGAATTTATGTATGAGAAGATTCCATAGCGTGATTTTTGTGACGACACGCTAACTTAGATGGGCAAATTGTTTGTCGGGTTCGCGGCCCGCTGTTTTCACAGTAAGGTAACAATGTCATGCGGCTAATAATAATCCTACAACCTATAATACAATATAAGACATATATAATAAACGATAACGACGCTATTACGATGAATATATTACCTATCATGGTAATATAGAGACTACGGTCTCATGGACGGTTTCAGATGTATGCTTGATTTATATATTGCCTGACTAGCAATATGTGGACTTACTTCCGATATTATACTTGTGTTCTGATTTTAAATGATTGTAAATGATTGTTTTATATAACGGTTTTCATTAAACTCTATGAATTCACTCGGCATTCGCTGATATGATTTTTGCATGTTTTCTATCTCAGGTGCTTGAAGGTAATCCGGATGGAGATCGACTCTGATGGCCCACACTTAATATTAAAAATGTTCATTCGATCTGTGTTTTGTAAACTTAATGACCTGTATAATTTGGGACCTGTTGTACACTTTTAAACCTTTTTATCGAATGAATGTTTGTTAAACCTTGTACAACCATTTTTATGTGTTGTCTATGATTGGAGTTATTGTGCTATCCCGTAACACTCTGAAAGACCCTTCCGCTGTACCGATACGAAAAATGAGAGTGTTACATTTATGATATAAAAACCTAATCTTTTCAGAATAAACCAATTTATTACATGTCACCAGGTCTCCAGGACTTACATTATTCCGCTGCACTTTCATTGTCATGTTTTCATTTCAGTCTTTACTTATGTTTATGCTATTCCATATTATGTCATATATCCGCACACTAAGCGTATCGCTCAACCATTTTCTCTTTTCATGTCCCCAAACGGCAGGTACCCAAGGTCAGACAGGAGCATGGAGAGGTTGTGCATATGATGAGAGCTATTTTATGTTTATGTTCCTTTTGCATTACATTTACTTTATGATTTGTTTCTGAGTTTATGTTTGGAGCCGATGTTTGATTCCGGTTATCCCTTATGGTCATGTATTGTTTTAGGAAATTTACCTTGTATTCTTTGATGTCACGCCATAATTATCATGTGATGTTCCATTTATCCAAATGGGGTGTTACAGCCTCGCTTGTCAGCTCCATGAGGGTCACTATTCTCACCGTGATTCCTGTAACTAAACTGTTGAGTGACCGGATGGTATCGGTCCCCACTCTTATGCCTGAAATATATAGTTGACTGGTGCATTATATTTAAGTAAGAAAGTAAAGACATGAAATTAGATGGAAATGTCTGATGGATGAAGTATACCTCTTGCCTGGTCGCTCCGATCCATCGTACTCATCTCTGTTCTGTAGGATCTCCAAGTTGCGAGCAACACCAGCAACTTGAGCAACATCGGTAAATGGAATACACATGAGATGATCGAGAGTCGACTTACGAAGACCCCAACAAAATTTCTTCGCCTGCTCCTTTGCAATACAAGCAGCCTGCCCAAGAAATCCACCTAATCGAAGAAAACGCTGCATGAACTTGGTACTATTCTCATTCGCCTTCTGGCGGATGGAATGGCACTCCCTCTTCAGGCGCTCCTCCTCGGATCGAGGGCGAAAACTGAAGAAAGAACAGCTCCTTAAATTATGTCCAAGTCATAGTGATGAGCCACGTCTCTCCTCCTTTGGCCTTCTTATAGGCCTTCCACCAAGCTAATGCATCACCCTCAAACTTATACACTGTGAACCTTGTCTTGAAACCATCATCACATCCCATAGCATCAAACATCTTTTCCATATGGGAGATCCAGTTCTCCGCGTCTGCGGGAACTGTCGCCTTTTTTAACGAACAGGGCTTTTGCTTATTAAAGAGTTCAAGCCAAGTATTAATAGTGACTGGTGGAGGATTTCCATCTGAACCACCAGAACTGTTGCGGAACTCTTCACGGATCTCATTGCGAATCTGTGGAAGTAAGGTCTGCAAAGCTATCTGAACGGCCGCAAAAATCTCAACAACGGTACGCGTGTTAACCATATGACATTACAAAGGAAAGTAAACGATTAAGTGGTTAGAAGATCAATACACAGAAGGGAACAACATAATAGCCTAGCTAAACTAGCATAGACATAACTCCAATTGCATAAAGAAGCATGAAAACATAATCCAACAATGATTGTGTGGACAACTATGGTTCAACCCGCACTAGTTAAAAGTTTCAAAAGGAAATAAACTTGTGACTAAGTATGGACGACTATGGTTCAATCCATACCAGTCTAATATTCGAACGGGGGAAACATGTGACTAAGTATGGACGATTATGGTTCAATCCATACTACTAAAAAATTTAAGAGAAAATGTAACACCCCCACAATTGCTATGCGCAGCGGAACTACAACAATGGGTGCTACACAGTATTCATTGCACACAAGATATATCAAACGGCGCTAAAAAGACGTCAACTTAAAACTTGAAATTTAAAATTGTTAGATGATACATGTCCACAGTTTTTCCAACCCCAATTTGGTACAACAGAGTTTAGCGTTTTCGGTCCCCATGAATCTCAACCCAAATCATTCAGTTTCACAACAACATAACATTAAACTTAAAAATTGTTTAAGTAGAAAAGGAGGGAAAAACAAGCGGACTCCAAGCCATACACACAACATCCATCCCATGCATGCTCCATCCTACACCTCAGCGGTTACCTGAAACACATGCCAAAATTTGGTCAACGAAAACGTTGAGTGGAATTCATAGGTTTTTCAATCCATTTGAACGTATATATAATAAAAACCATTCGTGATCATTTATAGTCTTGTCGATCAAACAAACTATAATCAGGATACTGACAATTGTGTTTAAGCTCATGACACTAATCCGTTAACTCAATCACCCGCGTAATAAATACCGGCGTGATTCAGATGAAACCAGTGCCCCTTCTAAAGGCATCAGTTGCAATTATACCTTATTTCTCATACAAAATAATCTACCGCAGAACTTACTAAAAGTACAGCTTCTCGGCTAGCATTGGGTCGTTAACCCCGTAGTACTACAAATTGCATAAGCGGCTATTTCACCCTACTCGAGGGCAGGACAATAGTTAATAGTTCATGATTTTAGGGACTTTTGCAACTTTGGTACTCAACACAATTTCTAAGGCAACTTTCGGGTCTAACAATCATTCATGATATACGTTCCTTTTAAAAACTAGCATGCATTTCCCTCGCGGGTAAAACAATTTGAAATAAATATAAGCGAGGCTATAAATTCACACCTTATATCTTAAGTAGTCGGTAGTTCGAGGAATGATCACTGACGATGTTACGGATGCCCGGGTAAATCAACACCTATCACAAATAACGCGCAATGAGTAATCTCATTTTAAATACTTACGGTACTGTATAAAATACATATATACTAGTCACTTAGGACAAGTATAACTCACGCCAAAAACAAAATAACAAGTATCACTCATTTTATACCATTCGTTCTCATTACCTACGTTGTCCATTTTTACTCGTTCTCGCCGGTACTTGACTAAAGTACGGGCTGTTTTACCATGTTTAACCATACTTATAAAATTTGACAAAATTCTCAAAAATCCTATAAGACCTGTAGATGACATGTTTTTAAGCCCAATAAAAGTTTTTACTTTTACGACCCGTTACTCGACTCTTTTCCACGACTACATTTTACGGGCTGAAATTGCACTTCGACCAATTTTGACCTCTTTGACCTATATGAAAAGTACCTTTGACTTCTTTGACACCTAAGTCAACATATAGACTCATTTGTACAGGTTAGGGACCAAATTTTGACCCTTGACCATTTACCAATTCATACTTGTGACCCTCGGGATTTGTCTAAAACTTTGCACAAATTCGGATTATGAAAGTCCTCGTCTCCCGGTACCCGATCTTTAAAATGTCATAACTTTTAGCTCGTTTTGAGTCACGGGCTCTACCTTATACCAAATTAAAGCTAAGAAGACCCTCTATCACTACATTTAGTTTTCAAGACCTGGAAAAAAAATAATTTTTATGAAATGGACCTAAAGTTTCTGCCTAAAAATGACCATACCAAAAACACACTTAGACTCGATTCCAAACCTTCTAACCACCACTAAACATCATCCTAAGCCTTCCCAATATCCTAACACCAAATTCCAGTCCTACCCCTATTGATCAACCAAACTCAAAATCAAAAATCAAAGAAATTAAACATGCAACCCATTAAACCTATGTAAATCATCACTAAACACATAACCAAACACTAGGATAAGCTCAAATTTCAACAACCACCATGGCTCCCCAAACACCCCTTGTGCCGTGGGGTTTGGGTGCCTCAATCACCACAACCAAATTGATTTTGGTGGGTTTTCTTGGTGTTTATACTTCCATAACTCATAAAATTAACATGCATTACAACATTTAGCCATAAAAACGAATTTGGATCATCATAAAAATTTTTGGAAAATTTTTGTTAGTGCATGTGGGATTTGAGCACATGAAAATGTAGGGAATGACCAAATTAGATGTGGTCTAACCTTGGTTTTTATGAAAATCAAGTGAAAAAATTTTTTTGGTGGATTTCTTGGTGGTTTGGGGTTAGCCGTCGGCTATGGAGACAAGAGAGGGAGAGAGAGTTTAATTTTTGAGTGATGTGTTCTATGTGTTTGTGTGTGTGCCCATTTTTGGCCTTTTTGGTGGATTGGGAGGGACCTAATTGCAATATTTGATTTCTTTTGGCCTTAAGTAAAAACGCCACTATAACTTTGCGGTTTCGACTCATTTGTCAATTTTGAAAATTTTACGGGAGTCGGAAATCTTCCCGAACGCTCCAAAATATTTTTGGGATACTTTAAATGTACTCGGAAGGCTATAAAACTCACCCGACTCAACTTAACACAAACCGTAAGTAAAAATCTCGAAAAATTACATTATCGATAAATCGTCAATAATTATATAAAATTGGGCATCCCTCGGGATCGTAATCGTCATCGTCCTTCTTAAAACGTCAATCGTAAAAATTATAACCTCGAACATCGGCTTTAACCAAAATACTTATAAATATAGAAATTAAAATTTATTAAAAATTTCAGAAATTAGCGTAATTTAGGGTAACGTTAATGACCTCGATTCTAGGGTGTCACATCCACCCCTCCTTAAAGAGAGCGACGTCCCGGCGCTCGCCTCTTCTTGTACTCACATTTCGTTCTACTGGAACAGATGAGGATACCTTTCCTTGAAAAAGTCCTCACGTTCCCAGGTGTATTCCGGTCCACGCTTAGAATTCCATCGGACCTTCACAATAGGAATCCTACTACGCTTCAACCGCTTGACCTCCCGGTCCATAATTTCCACGGGTTCTTCCTCAAAGTGGATTTTGTCGTCCAGTCGAATCTCGTCCAAAGGAATCACCAATTCCTTATCCGCCAAACTCTTCTTCAGGTTCGATACGTGAAACGTGTCATGAATAGCACTAAGTTCGGTCGGCAATTCTAACTTGTACGCTACCGGTCCAATTCGTTCAACGATCTTAAACGGTCCAATATACCTCGGACTCAACTTTCCTTTCTTTCCAAAACGAATTACACCCTTCCACGGCGATACCTTGAGCATGACCATATCTCCAACTTCAAACTCCAACGGTTTCCTTCGGTTATCGGCATAACTCTTCTGTCGGCTTCTCGCAGCAAGTAGTCGGTTCTTGATCTGCACGATCTTCTCTGTCGTTTCTAATACCATTTCGGGTCCAGTCAATTGACTTTCCCCTACTTCACTCCAACACACAGGCGATCTACACTTCCTTCCATACAATGCTTCGAACGGTGCTGCTTTGATACTCGCATGATAACTATTATTGTACGAAAATTCCACCAGAGGCAAGTGGCGTTCCCAACTTCCTCCAAAATCAATCACGCATGCTCGGAGCATGTCCTCCATCGTTTGAATCGTTCGTTCACTCTGGCCGTCAGTTTCCGGGTGATAAGCCGTGCTTAAACTCAATTCAGTGCCCATCGCACGTTGAAGCGATTTCCAAAATTCCGACGTAAACCTACTATCGCGATCCGAAATGATCGATAACGGCACTCCATGTCTACAGACGATCTCCTTCACGTACACGCTGGCGAGTTTTTCCATACTGTCCGTCTTCTTCATAGGTAAGAAATGAGCAGATTTCGTTAACCTGTCCACAATTACCCATATCATATCACATCCACTTGGAGTCCTAGGTAAACCCGTCACGAAATCCATGGCGATTTTCTCCCATTCCCATTCTGGGATCTCCGGTTGTACCAAAAATCCAGATGGTTACTTATGTTCTGCTTGAACCTTCGCGCACGTCAAACACTTACTAACGTAACGAGCAATATCTGCCTTCATATTCGGCCACCAATAAACTTTCTTCAGGTCGTGGTACATTTTATCCGATCCAGGATGTATTGAATACTTCGACTTATGCGACTCATTCATAACCAATTCTCGAACTCCAGGCTTTCCTTCCTCAGATGAACACAATGGTAACCAAATCCGATTCTCAAAATATCTCAGTCCGTCAGCCCTGATCACGAAAAGAGGTTTCAACATTCGTCCCAAATTCTCGGCTTCAACATTCCCTTTCATTAGTCCTCCCTCCTGAGCCTTCAGTATGGTTTCGGTTAAGTCAACGCTCTCAGTCATCACTAAAGCTCTAACCCTCAAAGGTTTCTCCCGTTCCTTTCTACTCAGTGCATCCGCTACAACATTCGCCTTCCCAGGGTGGTAGCGAATTTCGCAGTCATAATCACTCAGTAGTTCAACCCATCGTCTTTGTCGCATATTCAACTCCTTTTGATCTAAAATGTGCTGCAAACTCTTGTGGTCAGTGAATACAACACACTTTGTCCCATACAGATAGTGTCTCCACAACTTTAACGCAAAAACTACAGCTCCTAGTTCCAAATCGTGCATCGTGTAGTTCTCCTCATTCTTCCTTAGTTGCCTCGACGCGTAAGCTATTACCTTTTCACGTTGCATTAATACTGCTCCATAACCTTTACGAGACGCATCACAATACACTACGAAGTCCTCGGTTCCTTCAGGCAATGATAAAATCGGTGCGGAACATAACTTATCCTTGAGCGTTTTGAAAGCAAGTTCTTCCTCATTTCCCCATTCATACACCCTATTCTTTTCGGTAAGCCTTGTCAATGGTTTTGCAATCAACGAAAATCCTTCAATAAACCTTCGATAATACCCTGCTAAACCCAGAAATTGTCGAACTTCAGTCGGCGTCGTCGGTGCTGACTATTCCCTGATCGCTTCGATCTTAGCAGGATCTACACGAACTCCCTCACTATCAATCACATGACCTAGAAACTGCACTGATTCCAGCCAAAACTCACACTTAGAGAATTTTGCATACAGCTTCTCCTTCCTTAACAACTCCAAAATCTTTCTTAGGTGCTTCTCGTGCTCCTCCTTACTTTTAGAGTAAATAAGTATATCGTCGATGAAAACAATAACAAACTTATCTAGATACGGCTTGCACACGTGATTCATAAGATCCATGAATACAGCAGGCGCGTTCGTCAACCCAAACGGCATCACTCGAAATTCAAAGTGTCCATACCGCGTACGAAAGGCAGTTACAGGAATATCTTCCTCTCTTACACGCAGTTGATGATACCCTGATCTTAAATCGATCTTTGAGTATACACTGGAACCTTGAAATTGATCGAACAAATCATCAATCCTCGGCAATGGGTACCGATTCTTAACCGTCAGCTTATTGAGTTCCCTATAGTCGATACACATCCTAAACGAACCATCTTTCTTTTTCACAAACAACACTGGCGCTCCCCAAGGTGATGAGCTCGGCCTAATAAATCCTTTGTCCATCAATTCCTTCAATTGATCCGCTAACTCCTTTAACTCAGATGGTGCTAAGCGATAAGGTGCACGTGCAACCGGCGCAGCTCCTGGCACTAAATCAATTCGAAACTCGACCTCACGGGTAGGCGGTAAACCTGGCAACTCGTCTGGAAAAACGTCCGGATACTCGCAAATAACTGGTACCTCTTCAATCCTCGCCTCTATATCACCATCGCTCGAAACTTGTGCCAAAAACACATCGCATCCGCTCTCTACGTACTTCATCATTTTCAAACACGAAATCACCTTCAAACGAGAAGTGCATTCGTCTCCCTTTACCGTCAAAACTCTATTCCTCAGCGGAATCTGAACCAATCTCTCACCACAGACGATCGTAGCACTATGCGCCATTAGCCAATCCATTCCCACAATCACGTCAAACGATCCTAGTTCTATGGGCATCAAGTCGATCTTAAAAGCGTAATTTCCTAACTTCAAGGTACACCCTTTCAGTATAGAATTCGTGCTAACAATTTTTCCATCGGCTAACTCAACATTATAACTAGTCGTTAACAACACCGGTTCTCTATCAATATGACGACTAAATCTAACATCTACAAAACTCTTGTCGGAGCCAGAATCAAATAAAATACTAGCATAACAAGCGTCTAGCAAAAACGTACTGGTAACCACATTGGGACCCTGTGGTTTATCAGCCGTTCCCACTTGATACACAGCAGCCGCATTATTACCTCCCCGCCTGTTTCCTGCCTTCGGGCAATTCGCTTGCACATGCCCTCTTTCTCCACAACTATAACATCCTCTCATCCTGATAGCATTAGCCCCAGTGGCTACTCCTCCCGTTCGACAACCAGATGTCCTATGACCTGCCTTCCCACACTTGCCGCATGCAGGCGGGCAATTTCCAACATGATACAAATTGCATTTACCACAATGAGGGTTCACTTTCACACCTCTAGGGTTCGTCACTGCCCTCATCCCTTCGTTCCTTCTCTGATTAAACTGCTGATTTCGGTTCGGCCCATGGTTGTTTCGATTTCCACCTCGGTTCTGGCCTTGGGATTGATTGCTTTGTGCCGCTTCCCATTTCCTTTTGTTGCCTTCAGCAATGTAGTTCTGCTTGTCCTGAAGCTTAACGTCCATCAAAGCGTGTGCCATTTGAACCGCTTCATCAAACGTTCCAGGTTTTGACGAAGTTGTTTCACCTTTGATATTGCTAGATAAACCCTTAATATACTGCTTTATTTTCTTGGCATCATTGGCAAATATGTCCGGACACAGAAGACTTAATTCATTGAATCTCCTGGTGTAAGCAGCTATATCGTTGTTCTTCAAGGTCAAATGCCTCAATTCGTCCTCCAATTGCCCCAATTCCTCCTCTGGGCAAAACTTCTTAGTCAACAAAGCTTTTGTCGCATTCCACGTCCTTGCATTCGCTACAGCCAATCCAACCGTAGCTACCTGAGTATTCCACCAACTTAACGCATCATCAAGAAACGTAGCCGCTGCAAACTTCACTTTATCCGCTTCTGCACAACCACTGATTTCAAACGTACTTTCAACCTTTTCCAACCATCGTCTAAGTTATAAAGCTCCACCCGTTCCACGGAACTGCGTGGGACCGCACTTCATAAAGCTAGAATAGGTACACACTCTCGGGGCATGCTGTCTCCCCGCGTTCCTTCCCGGATCCTGATTTCTCCCAGCTCGGTCCGCTTCCAACGCATTTGCTATAGCTTCCTGAATCATGGTGTTAACACGATCGGCAGTCAACTTTGGAGGCATGGTGTTATCGAATATCTCTTTCTGCAAGACAAGAAAAATAGAAAAACAATGTAAGTATACATATCAAGTTTCCCAGACATAATATACATACAACGACACATCACTACGGAGTTACTAATATTCATCAATTCACATCACAAAAGATCAAATTTAAGACATATCACAGATCATGAAAGGTAACGTGGATTGTATTGATAATTAACCAAAATCGTGACAAGTATTGCCACTACAATCGTTCACCACAAAACTTCAAGTACTTGAGTTTCTCGTCATAATACCATCATACAAAGGTCCAAAATAGTTCTATTATAGTGATCAAAGAAAATACAAAACAAGTAACTAGGCATGTGGTGATCCACACGGCCTCTTGGATGGCGGCTCGTCGTCGTCTTCCTCAGGTTCCTCATCACTAACGTCCTCATCCACATCATCCATTTTCCTTTTTCCTTTCTCATCCGGCCCACATTCCGTTTCCTTTTTCGTCCCTGATGTGGATCCACACTCAATCGCTACCTGACTTCCCACCGTAACACAAGCACCTCTAGTAGGCGGCTGAATCATGAAGTCGTTCGCCTCCATCTCTAAATCGTCCACGAATCTCCAATCCGGGGGCAATGAATCTCTCACACGATGCTCCCAACTCTGCATCCTCGACAACCTCACCTGATCCTCCCTAACACGGTCAAGACTAGCACTTAAATTTGCAACCATTGATTTTAAACTGTTGATGTCACTTGTGTTCACATTCCCGTCATACTCAATCCTTGCCGTCCTTTCCAACAATCTTTGGTCTGCCTTTTCATTCTCGTCGAATCTACTGACCACCCTTGATTCCACTACATACCTCATGCACATCGATCCTTCCAAACCTCTCACAGTCCGTCGTACGTCATGATAAATCCTCGGTCCGGGACAGCAAATTCTTGGGATGCCTTGATGAAGAGAATTTGCGCTCATTGCACCTTCGGCTCTTCTGGGGATACCTGGTACACCAACCAGATGGGAAGTACGCATAGGCGTGGGGCAAGTAGTTCTCCTTTGGTCGGGGTCCTGGGCTTGTACATCGTTCGTCTCAGCTTGTCCTTCAGCTGCTGTTCCAACACTTCCCCCTTCGCGACCTACGACGTAATCGTTTCCGTTATCATTAGGCGGTACCTCGGCCATTCCTGCAATAACAGCGAATTTCGGAGGGTACATAAGTAATTATACAATAGTTATAAATACATGCATGCAAATGCAATGCAAAGGTGGTACATATGCCCGAAATGTAATAATATGATGCTCATGCATGATTAATATAAAAATTACGATGTCGGATATTTCACGAAAAATTCAACGTCTACATATAGTAATTCCATACTTATGTAATAATTACCCACATATATACTTCACTCAAAAGTATACGTCAAATGCCATAAATACAACAATAAATCTTACCGGAGCCATGCAGGATAGTTGTGTGTGCTTGGACCCTTTCTTACGACACCAAAAGTTATAGTTTAGGATTTTCAAAAACGACCTAGTTCTCTATAACTCGTGGCTCTGATACCAATCTGTAACACCCCCACAATTGCTATGCGCAGCGGAACTACAACAATGGGTGCTACACAGTATTCATTGCACACAAGATATATCAAACGACGCTAAAAAGACGTCAACTTAAAACTTGAAATTTAAAATTGTTAGATGATACATGTCCACAGTTTTTCCAACCCCAATTTGGTACAACAGAGTTTAGTGTTTTCGGTCCCCATGAATCTCAACCCAAATCATTCAGTTTCACAACAACATAACATTAAACTTAAAAATTGTTTAAGTAGAAAAGGAGGGAAAAACAAGCGGACTCCAAGCCATACACACAACATCCATCCCATGCATGCTCCATCCTACACCTCAGCGGTTACCTGAAACACATGCCAAAATTTGGTCAACGAAAACGTTGAGTGGAATTCATAGGTTTTTCAATCCATTTGAACGTATATATAATAAAAACCATTCGTGATCATTTATAGTCTTGTCGATCAAACAAACTATAATCAGGATACTGACAATTGTGTTTAAGCTCATGACACTAATCCGTTAACTCAATCACCCGCGTAATAAATACCGGCGTGATTCAGATGAAACCAGTGCCCCTTCTAAAGGCATCAGTTGCAATTATACCTTATTTCTCATACAAAATAATCTACCGCAGAACTTACTAAAAGTACAGCTTCTCGGCTAGCATTGGGTCGTTAACCCCGTAGTACTACAAATTGCATAAGCGGCTATTTCCCCCTACTCGAGGGCAGGACAATAGTTAATAGTTCATGATTTTAGGGACTTTTGCAACTTTGGTACTCGACACAATTTCTAAGGCAACTTTCGGGTCTAACAATCATTCATGATATACGTTCCTTTTAAAAACTAGCATGCATTTCCCTCGCGGGTAAAACAATTTGAAATAAATATAAGCGAGGCTATAAATTCACACCTTATATCTTAAGTAGTCGGTAGTTCGAGGAATGATCACTGACGATGTTACGGATGCCCGGGTAAATCAACACCTATCACAAATAACGCGCAATGAGTAATCTCATTTTAAATACTTACGGTACTGTATAAAATACATATATACTAGTCACTTAGGACAAGTATAACTCACGCCAAAAACAAAATAACAAGTATCACTCATTTTATACCATTCGTTCTCATTACCTACGTTGTCCATTTTTACTCGTTCTCGCCGGTACTTGACTAAAGTACGGGCTGTTTTACCATGTTTAACCATACTTATAAAATTTGACAAAATTCTCAAAAATCCTATAAGACCTGTAGATGACATGTTTTTAAGCCCAATAAAAGTTTTTACTTTTACGACCCGTTACTCGACTCTTTTCCACGACTACATTTTACGGGCTGAAATTGCACTTCGACCAATTTTGACCTCTTTGACCTATATGAAAAGTACCTTTGACTTCTTTGACACCTAAGTCAACATATAGACTCATTTGTACAGGTTAGGGACCAAATTTTGACCCTTGACCATTTACCAATTCATACTTGTGACCCTCGGGATTTGACTAAAACTTTGCACAAATTCGGATTATGAAAGTCCTCGTCTCCCGGTACCCGATCTTTAAAATGTCATAACTTTTAGCTCGTTTTGAGTCACGGGCTATACCTTATACCAAATTAAAGCTAAGAAGACCCTCTATCACTACATTTAGTTTTCAAGACCTGGAAAAAAAATAATTTTTATGAAATGGACCTAAAGTTTCTGCCTAAAAATGACCATACCAAAAACACACTTAGACTCGATTCCAAACCTTCTAACCACCACTAAACATCATCCTAAGCCTTCCCAAACATATCCTAACACCAAATTCCAGTCCTACCCCTATTGATCAACCAAACTCAAAATCAAAAATCAAAGAAATTAAACATGCAACCCATTAAACCTATGTAAATCATCACTAAACACATAACCAAACACTAGGATAAGCTCAAATTTCAACAACCACCATGGCTCCCCAAACACCCCTTGTGCCGTGGGGTTTGGGTGCCCCAATCACCACAACCAAATTGATTTTGGTGGGTTTTCTTGGTGTTTATACTTCCATAACTCATAAAATTAACATGCATTACAACATTTAGCCATAAAAACGAATTTAGATCATCATAAAAATTTTTGGAAAATTTTTGTTAGTGCATGTGGGATTTGAGCACATGAAAATGTAGGGAATGACCAAATTAGATGTGGTCTAACCTTGGTTTTTATGAAAATCAAGTGAAAAATTTTTTTTGGTGGATTTCTTGGTGGTTTGGGGTTAGCCGTCGGCTATGGAGACAAGAGAGGGAGAGAGAGTTTAATTTTTGGGTGATGTGTTCTATGTGTTTGTGTGTGTGTCCATTTTTGGCCTTTTTGGTGGATTGGGAGGGACCTAATTGCAATATTTGATTTCTTTTGGCCTTAAGTAAAAACGCCACTATAACTTTGCGGTTTCGACTCATTTGTCAATTTTGAAAATTTTACGGGAGTCGGAAATCTTCCCGAACGCTCCAAAATATTTTTGGGATACTTTAAATGTACTCGGAAGGCTATAAAACTCACCCGACTCAACTTAACACAAACCGTAAGTAAAAATCTCGAAAAATTACATTATCGATAAATCGTCAATAATTATATAAAATTGGGCATCCCTCGGGATCGTAATCGTCATCGTCCTTCTTAAAACGTCAATCGTAAAAATTATAACCTCGAACATCGGCTTTAACCAAAATACTTATAAATATAGAAATTAAAATTTATTAAAAATTTCAAAAATTAGCGTAATTTAGGGTAACGTTAATGACCTCGATTCTAGGGTGTCACAGAAAACATCATGAATAAGAACCAACAATATTTAGAAAATATCTATAAACGAAAGAGAACAAACGTCGGTTTAGGAAGATCCTAGTAACTACCCAATCCTCACAGGTCAAGTTTTAGAGCCTACAGGTCTAAGCCTTGGCTCTGATACCATTATTGTAACGACCCACTTTGACAAGAAGGTCGTTATGTCATAATCATGGCGTGTCATCAAAACATAATAAAGGCATCAAGTTATAAAGACATAAAACACCAACAGGAAAGCCGAAATCAAACATCGGCTCCCAACATGAGCTCAACATGAATAAAAGTAAAGAAAATCTAAAGTACAAAACATGTGTCCAACCAAGCATAAGTATTAAAATGCATAAAGGAAAGGAGTCTATGGGTAGCTCTCATCGTAAGCACACACTCTCAATGCCCAAATCATGTCTTTAGGTACCTGCCATAAGAGACATTAAAAGAGAATACGACTGAGCAGTACGCTTAGTGAACGATATAAATATAAGATAAGAATAAATGTAACATGAATAATGAATATGAAAGCAAGGGAAATAACATTCATGTCTTGAGGAAAACCTGAGATATAAGTTATGAAGAATATAGGGTAACTGAAATATCATGAATTGTAAAAGTAATACAAATAAAGGCCCATGAGCTCATTTTGGTCATAACATGTCATGCACAATAATATCGTGAACGCGTGCATGATAAGTAGAGGGGCTACCTCACATGCAATAGAGGGGTGACCTCTAATAATAGTAACATGGGTTGAGGGATCAGCTCCAGTGTGATGGTGTGTAGAGCACACACCAAACCAATCATCATGTACGTGTAAACATGTAAACTAGGATGCACCCATACGCCCCGTAATAGTAATAATGGCCAAAAGATAAATATAACATGTAACATGAAGGGAAGCCATGAGAAATCACTCTCGCTGTGAAAAAGTCATAACATAGGTGCCGCATATGTAATGGTCATGGTACCTCCATGACTATGTGGTAAATCATGCATATCATGGTCATGCATGTAAATAGCTCAGGCAGTATATGGGTCATGAAATAAACTAGGGGGAAATCATAGCAGACATGCAAAGATCTATAACATGAAACTGGGGAGAACATGTGGCATAGCAATCGAGAAATCCTAATCATGCAAATAGATGAATGTCCCTACTGAATGGACGGAATATTTGTACCTTGTGTCTAATAAGCAGTGAGAGCGATGGATAACGAAACTGAACTACTCCAACTTCACGTGATCTACATGTTAAAGGACGTGTATGAGTTACTTGTTCATGGTATAAGTTACTTGTTCCTGTTTTTCCTTCTTTAGTAGTTTTCTAATTTTAATAGCTTTCCTTACTGTTATACGTTCATGTTTTCCTGATTTGCGTATTTCATAATTCGTGATTTGTTAATACTTGGTATTTCCATAAGTAGTAACTTTCCAAAAATAGCAGGTTTCCATATATAGTAACTTTCCAAAAATAACAGGTTTCTATATATCGTAACTTTCCAAAAATAGCAGGTTTACATAAATAGTAACTTTTCAAAAATAGCAGGTTTCCATAGATAGTAACTTTCTAAAAATAGTAGGGTTCCATAAATAGTAACTTTCTAAAAATAGCAGGTTTCCATAAATAGCTATTTAGCTCGTTTTTAATTTACGTAGGTGACTCTTGTTTTATTGTATGAAAATTTTTAATCAAATAAGCCGAATCCAATAAGCCGATATTAAATAATGCAATTACTTAATAAGCCAATTACTTAATAAGCCGATTTTTAATAAGTCGTAATTAGTTAAATCAAAAAACAATAAGTCGATTCTAATAATCCCAAAATTTAATTAAGCCGATTTAATTAAGCCGAATATAAGCCGAAATAAATAATCCGAATATAAACCGAAATAAAATAACCAACCCCCCCCCCCCCCCCCCCCCCCCCCCCCGTGTGGTTTTCGGTTTGTTGAGACAACCACCACCGAAACACCCTTTGGGGCTTTCGGTTTTCGAGCAACAAACCCACACTGAGACACCCCTTGAGGGTTCTTGGGTTGCCGAGCAAAAACTAAGCCCACCGGACCCTTGTGGCTCTCGGTTGCTGAGAAAATAACCACTGAAACACCCCCTTTGGGGCTCTCGGTTGTCGAACAACAAACACCCCACCGAGGCCCTTGTGGCTCTCGGTTGGCCGGACAAACCAAACCACCGAGCCAAAGGCTCAAACACAACATGATTTGTTCTTGTTTTGATTATTCATAACATGTGTTCATCTCATTGAATTTAACTTCATTGATAATTCCTTGAAATAACATAAGAAAATTAAAGTTTTTAGTATTACCGAAAGAGATATGAATGAGGAATGAAGAATACGAACACACACGTAGAATCACGATTAAATCAAAAATATTTTTCCCCCTTTTTGTTCTTGGTGTTCGGCGGCATAACACACACCTAATTAGGGTTTTTTTTCTTCTTTGTTACAAATGAGAAGTGTTAGGAGTGGTTAGCTAGTTATTTCTTAGTGGTCGGGCCTTGTGCTAATAGTAAACTTATAAGGCTTATACCTAACACAAAACCCGTTTATTTATTTCGTGTCATAACTTGCGTTCTCGTGTGTTCGTATATTCACGGATTTTTACTTTCGTGTTATATCTTGTCATGTCGTATTTAATATATGTTATCTACTTGTCGTGAATTAATTAAATATTAAAAGTTTTAATTTAGTGGTATTTTCATGCGGGTTTTACAACCGTCCTTCAATACGATAAGGTGTAATAATTTATATTAAAGACAAAAACATATGATACCCGAGAATCTTGAGTTGTAAGAATTCTTCTAAGATTATGTAATGGGTTGTTATATGTTATATTAATTTAAACTGTTGTGAGTGGGCATGACGAACTTTACTATATAATGGTAATAGTTGAATCTATTGAACCATTAGTTATGCATTTTAGTTTTAAATAACATTTTTATTAACTACGTGTATACGTTTAAGTGCATGGTCTGCTAATATATGCGGAATAAAAATACAATATGTAGAAACTAGAAGGGGGGTTGAATAGTTTCTTAAAACTTCTTGTTATAGATTGATTTATAAAAATCATTTTTCAAAAACTTAAGCTTGAGTATTTATGTGAAACCTTCTTATACACAATATGAACAAGGTATAGTGCAACTAAACTAATAATCACAAGTATAAGTGCAACTAAACTAATAATCACAAGTATAAAGAATAATGAATGTAAAGAGATAAGGAAAGGAAAGATCAAACCAAACACCAAGGATTTATAGTGGTTCGGAAACGTAGCTCACTCCTCGTTCCTAATCCACTCCTCGAGTACACCTTACTCGAGATTTCACTAATCAACAAGCTCCTTAAGGTGGAGAAACCGTACACAACGTCCCTTAATCAATTTCTGACTCTAAGCTAAAAGTCGAGCCCTAATCTTAGCTAGGACAAATCTACACCAATATACTTTAAGGATTAAGTATTAACCTTAATACATACACAACTTCCAACTAGACACAACTACTTGGATCTTCACAACAATGACACAACAATGAATGAATAAGTTTGGATCTTCAATAGATCTTTGAGGTAGACACAACACTTCAAGAATGATAGTGTTTTTCTCTTTGCACTTTGAGTGGAAAAGATGAGAGGAGAAAGATTCACTTCTAAACAAGTAGTAATCAAACAAATGATCAAGGATTTGAGTGATTTAAGAAGTATGAAAGGATCTGGAAATGTATGTGCAAAAGAGGTAAATTGAAAGTCTGAGAATGGTCCACTATTTATATGACAAACATCCAACGGCTATATCTGCCTGCGGTTCCTTATTGGAGCCCGCGGTTCCTTATCGATAAGGAACCACTATAGGCGCTATGGAACCACCAGCGTAGAGTCCGCTCCCTTTTGTCTTTTAGTGGATTGGTTCGAATATGGGGATTAAAATATCCTAAAAGGATATTCCAAACCAAGATTGAATATGCCATTTTCAAATTTCAAATTTTCAAATAATTAATTTAATAAAACATTTTTTTAAAAAGAAAGTTTAATAAAAAACATTGTCACACTTAATAAAAGTTAGTTTTAAGAAAAGATTAAATCTTTGATCACTTAATTAGGATAAGTACTTGTTTTTTCATACCTTAAGTGATAATGGTTGAAATGAAAAATACTTGAACTCAAGAATTCATTTTTCATTGTTTCCGTAAATGCTTGTTTTTACATATTGTCGTAATCAAAACAAAGCGAGACAGAAAAATGAAAGTAACGTTTTTAGGCATCATTGCATTAACAATCTTCCCCTTTTTGATTCCGACAATACATAAACTCAATCATCTAATAAAACAAGATTTTCGAAGACGAGTTTATCATTTCTCCCCCTTTGTCGAAGCAAAAAGGTTGCAAAAGTCTTTGAAGAAGAAAAGAACCGGACTTTGCAAATGCTCCCCTTGGTGCTTACTACCCCTTGCTTGGTCCACCAAGAAATCGATATATGGTGAAAAACTACATAGAAGGGTTAGTAGTAGAGAAGAGACACCCAACAATATATATATATATATATATATATATATAGAAAGGGTTTATTTCATCTAAGTCATCATCTACCAAAGGTGGTGTCTTAGATGAAGGAGGGGTTTCATCAAATGTCACGTTAAGTGATTCTTCAATTACACCCGAGGTTCTATTGAGGACTATGTAGGCTTTTCTAGTTTGAGAATAACCTAAAAAGATACATTCGTAAGACTTTGGGTCGAACTTTGTAAGGTAATCTTTGGTGTTGAGAATGAAGCACTTGCTTCTAAACAACCTAAATTATTCCAATGAGGGCTTCTTACCTTTAAGAATCTCATAGGGGGTCATTCCTAGAAAAGGTCGAATAAGAATTCGGTTGAGAATGTAGGTCGATGTGTCTACGGCATTGCACCAAAATTTTTGAGGCAAATATTTCTCATTTAACATCGTCCTACTCATCTCTTGGATGATCCTATTCTTCCTTTCATCTACCCCATTTGATTGTGGAGTGCGAGGAGCCGAGAAGTTATGGGTAATACCATGAGCTTCACAAAAGGCACCGAATTGCACTTCATTATCAAATTACCTACCATGATCCGTCCTAATAGAGACAATTGAACATCCTAGTTGATTTTTAATTCTTAGACTAAATGTTTTGAAGTGATCGAAAGCTTCATTCTTAGATGCCAAAAATCTAGTCCAAGTGAATCTAGAGAAGTAGTCAACTATAACTAGGGTATAAAGGTTTCCTCCATAACTCCGTATGGCGGAAGGTCCAAAGAGATCCATATGTAGGAGCTCTAAGCACCGAGAGGTTGAAACCAAATTCTTGGCTTTGTGACTTGAGTGAATTTGCTTCCCAATTTTGCAAGCATCACAAAAGCAACTATCAAACTTCATCTTGGGGAGATGTCTTACCAACTCCTTAGAGACTAAAGATTGAATTAAACGCATATTAGCGTGACCTAATCTCCTATGCCAAAGAGTAGAACTATCATCTAAAGTCGCTAGACATAAGTTGTCCTTTGACTTCATATTGACCTTCATGACATAAAGCCCATGCTTTCTAACACCTTTTCCACTGACTTTTCCATCTTTTACGATTTCACTGTCATATTCCGAAAAGATGACCTTACACTTATTGTCACAAATTTGACCTATACTTAGAAGGTTAAAACCTAAGTTATCTACGTGCTCTACGTATTCTATAGTCAAAGAGTCAAGAGAGACCGTACCTTTGCCAATGATATTACCACGTCGATTACTAGCGAATGTAACGTTACCTCCATCATATGCTTTGTAGTGCGAGAACAAACTTCGATTACCCGTCATGTGTTTAGATCAACCACTATCCTTAATCCACTCGTCGGGCTCTAGATCGATTCCCAAGCATATCTAGGTAATAACACACAAGATCAAACATTTGGTCCCCAATATCTCATTGGTCAAAAATTGTTAGTTCCAAACATCCCTTGCATTTGGTTGGGATGCATGCTTGAAAGAGACATTCCACATGGGGAAAAGTATTGTTGTTGAAAATTATTCCAATTCATATGGCCATTTTGTTGTCCATAGTTTCTCCTAGGTGTCTTTGATCTTGATCTAGAATTATTATTATTCCTCCTAGGTGTTGGAGTTTTACTTCTAGGTCGTGATTTAGCTTGATCGTCTCTTTTTGGCGTAGGTGTTCTACTTCTAGGTTTTGATTCATTTTGTACTCTTGGAGGAGTAGCTGTTTGTCTAGATAAGTTTTTAGTTCCCATTAGAGGTTTACTCAAGGGCTTGTAGAATTTATCTAAAGTAGACTTTTCAACTATAGGTACTTTGACCTTGTTAATAAGAATATGTTTTGGTCCTTCACCAAAAATTGACTTTTTAGAAAGTTCCGGATTTTCACAAAAATCTTCTTCTGGCCGCGGTTCTTTAGATCCATCTGCGGTTCCATAGCAATAAGGAACCGCCCCATATATTGGAGAACCGCGTACAGGGGAGTGTTTTTATGAAAACCTAACTTGTTTTGGTTCACTAGTTGATGCGTCATTAGTGTTATATCCTAACTCAAGTCTTTCCTTAGAATGAATTTGTTTGTTTAACATGTCATCAAGAGCATTAGTACCTCTCATGAACTTTTCAAGTCTAATGGAGGCGCTCTTAAGGTTTTCATTTTCTTGTCTAAGGTTTTCACATTTTAAGTATCCTAGATCTACTTCTTTATTTTTCTCAAGCTTAGCTAATTTCTCTTTTAGCTCACTAATCTTGTTTTCAAGCTTAGTTCTAGTTGATTTTAGCACTTTGTTCTTTTCAATGAAATTAAGACTAAGCTTATGCAAGTTATTTTTATGACCTTATAATTTACTATCATCTTGAGAAGAACTATTATTGCTATAATACTCAGTTTCGGAATGTACCTCTTTAGAAGTGTGAGCAATGAGACACTTATCATCTTTGGGGTTGTCATCAACATCTTCACTGCTATCGCTCCATGAACCTCCAACAAACGCCGTGTGGTTCTTGTCACGTGGAGGCTTAAGACAATCACCGATGTAATGATTTGGATCACCACATCTAAAGCATTTCCTATCACCTTTATCATCTTTGGCAAATCGGTTTTTGGAGAAGGATTTCTTGTCGTTGTTTGGTTGCCTTACGTATTGACCTCTTCTTTTGAAGAACTTCTTAAAGTCTCTAACCGCCAAGGCATATTCCTCATCATCACTATCCGAGGAGATTTCATGGTCACTTTGTGCCTTCTTGGCTTTGAGTGCAAGAGACTTTCTTTCACTCTTAGTTTTCACCATTTCCGAGTCCTTCAAAATTATCATCTCATAAACCTTTAAGTTACCAATGAGTTCATCGAGTGATAATTTGGCGAGATCCTTTGTTTCTTCAATCGCCGTGACTTTAGATCTCCATTTTGGATGCAACGCCCTAAGAAATTTCCTAACATTGTTCTTGCTAGAAAAACCTTCATCAAGTGCTTTTAGACTAGTAATAATAGTATTAAATCTAGCAAATGCACTATCAATGGTTTCATCTTCTAAGATGACAAATTGTTCATATTGTTGAACAAGAAGATCAATTTTACTTTCTTTGACTTGGCTATTACCTTGGTGGGTTACTAAAAGAGTGTTCCAAATGTCTTTAGCGGTTTCACACATAAAATCCTTTCGTACTCTTTCTTTGGTAAAGCATTATAAATCACCATTTTAGCCTCATTATTTTTAGCAAGTTTCCTTTTAGTATCATCGTTAGCTTTGTCAAAAGTGACTATCTCTTTATTTTTAGAAACTTCATTATATTGGAATGGTAAAAAAATCACCATTGGTAATAACATGCCAAAGATCTAAATCTTTTGATTTCACATAAGTCTCAAACATATTTTTCCAATACATAAAACTATCGGTTTCAAAAGGAGGTGTCTTTGCATGGATTGCCCTTCTAGATACTTGTAAGAATCCATAGATCGATTCAAGTTTTAAAATAAAATATATTTTAAAAAATCTTGAGCAACCACGCTCTGATGCCAGTTGTAGAAACTAAAAGGGGAGGGGGGGTTGAATAGTATCTTAAAATTTCTTGTTAAATATTGATTTATAAAAATCATTTTTCAAAAACTTAAGCTTGAGTATTTATGTGAAACCTTCTTATACACAATATGAACAAGGTATAGTGCAACTAAACTAATAATCACAAGTATAAGTGCAACTAAACTAATAATCACAAGTATAAAGAATAATGAATGTAAAGAGATAAAGGAAGGAAAGATCAAACCAAACACCAAGGATTTATAGTGGTTCGGCAACAAAGCTCACTCATCGTTCCTACTCCACTCCTCGAGTACACCTTACTCGAGAGTTCACTAATCAACAAGCTCCTTAAGGTGGAGAAACCGTACATAACGTCGCTTAACCAATTTCCGACTCTAAGCTAAAAGTCAAGCCTTAATCTTAGCTACGACCAAACTACACCAATATACTTTAAGGACTAAGTATTAACCTTTAAACATATACAACTTCCAAATAGATACAACTACTTGGATCTTCACAACAATGACACAACAATGAATGAATAAGTTTGGATCTTCAATGGATCTTTGAGGTAGACACAACACTTCAAGAATGATAGTGTTCTTCTCTTTGCACTTTGAGAGGAAAAGATGAGAGGAGAAAGATTCACTTCTAAACAAGTAATAATCAAACAAATGATCAAGTATTTGAGTGATTTAAGAAGTATGAAAGAGTCTGGAAACGTATGTGCAAAAGAGGTGAATTGAAAGTCTGAGAATGGTCCACTATTTATAAGACAAACATCCAACGGCTATATCTGCTCGCGGTTCCTTATTGGAGCCCGCGGTTCCTTATCGATAAGGAACCGCTATAGGCGCTAAGGAACCGCCAACGTAGAGTCCGCTCCCTTTTGTCTTTTAGTGGATTGGTTTGAATTTGGGGATTAAAATATCCTGAAAGGATATTCCAAACCAAGATAGAATATGCCATTTTCAAATTTTAAATTTTGAAATAATTTATTTAATAAAATATTTTCTTAAATAGAAAGTTTAATTAAAAAAACTTTGTCACACTTAATAAAAGTGAGTTTTAAGAAAAGATTAAATCCTTGATGACTTAATTAGGATAAGTACTTGTTTGTTCATACCTTAAGTGATAATGGTTGAAATGAAAAATACTTGAACTCAAGAATTCATTTTTCTTTGTTTTCGTAAATGATTGTTTTTACATATTTTCGTAAACAAAATAAAGCGAGACTGAAAAATAACACAATACATTATTCATACTCATATAATCTTCAAGCATACGAAAAATTAGACATCAACCTAGCCCAATAACAACTTACACATAACAAGCCCAAATCACTTAATGCAAACTTTTAAACATTTTAAAATACTATAAACCCATCTAGATTTTGTTAGGCCCGTATACCAATCTCTAACATTCACACAAATTTACGCCTTCATTGCGGAAACAATTTAAACACAAAGTAACAATTTAACGCAACCATATATGCTACAAGTGTTATGACCTCTCTTATTTTCATGTCCCTTATTCCTATTACCAATCCACTATAACAACCTCATCAAACACGCCTAACATTTAAAGTAGCGAATGCTTACCGACATCTACCGAAAACAATATCAAATCGATAGAACAAATTAAGAAACAACTAAGAATCTCACGTAAAGATTTACGATAAACACTAAATTCAACAGTGATGCATCACACGGGTTTTGCAAGCCTCCTTTAAACTAAATAAACACTATAACTTGACTTGTAACATTTAAATAAGCACTTTCTTATTATAAATATTTTCTACATCAAATTTTTCATGATCATCACGTCACCCATTTTTGCCTTTTAATAACCATGATAAAGCAATTATTTCTTTTAGCAAACTTGAAATTGATATTGATATGACCATATAATGATGATCAGGTGAATACATTAGGAGTTTGCAAAATGCAAACTATTGAAATTAACAACATAACAATTGAACTTTACTATTGAAAAACATAACTAAAAAAAGTCTTATAGTGGAGACCTTTAATCCTCATCAACAGCTAAGGATAAATGGTTGTCGTTGTCTTGATTGGAGGTAACAAGATCCAAAACTGAAAGATTAACCTTCCCTATAAAAAAACTCAACAAACACAAACTCCAAAATCGAACCCACCGAACGCAAAGACCACGATGAAAGGGAAAAACACCAACGGGTGACATTGAAAACTGTTGGGAATCTAAGTTTGTTAGATTCCCTGTATCATAGATTTAAACATAAATCAAGCTGTTAGATAGTCACTTGCATGTGCCTAGGAGGCAGGCAAGTATCGCAAGACTCACAGAGATCTAAGTCTCTGTGAGCAACCTCGGAGGAGTCCATGTCAGAGACATTGTCAAGGAAGTCGAAGATTACTTGAAGACATACTCATTGGTTGTGATGGATAACAGCCAAGATGTATTAGGGACTCTGAGGGGTTGAGGGTTAACAGGGGTGGCAATACCCTGTTAACACTCAGCACACTTTGGACATGCCATTTGTGTATACGAGACTATGAAGAAAAGGGAAACTGTGTCAGCTCTGTTTCCCTAAAGAATTGTGGCAGACTACCAAGAATAGAAGAGCATCTTGTGACAGATGTCTGAAAAGTGAATGTCTTGTGTAGTCACCATCAACTAGTACTTAGGTCAACCTCGTATCATTATAAATAGGATGTGTAGCCAAGCATTAATGTTCAACACTTTGAGAATATTCACACATTAATGCTTAGAACTTATTGAATCAAACAGCTGTGATTGTATTCATAAGTTAAGGTTTTTAGTTGTTCAAAGTGCGCACAACACATTATCATCAAACGGTGTTATCCATAACACTTGTAATTCTTTATTATACAATAATAAGTATTACGTTTGAAAAGTAATTACGTGTGTTGATTAGTCAAGTTTAGTGTTTCTAGCATAGTTTAGGGACTTTCAATTGGTATTAGAGCGGTGTTTGATATTAAAACCTTCAAGAAACATCGTTCTCAGTTTATAATCAAGATCTACCATGCCGAAAACAACCAATGCACCACCATCGTCTTCTTGGAACACCAACAACAATGCACCACCAATTTCACCAAGACTCACTCCTCCACCTCCTAATGAAGATGATCTACCTCAACTTCTTGACTCAAGAGGCGGATCTCATGTCACCAGCGTACCAGTCTTTGATGAAGAAGATTTTGCTAGTTGGAAGAGTCAATTCCTCGTGTATCTCGATGGACTTGAACCATTTCTTCTAGAAATTCTAGACAATGGTCCTTATGTTCCCATGGCGCTTACCTCTATTGATGAGAACCCCCTTCCCAAACCTCTCAAACAATGGACTCCAGTTGATAGGAAATTGGCAAACCAAGATAAACGTCTCAAAGCATCATCATATCCTGTCTTCCCAAACACATCATGAAGTCTATCATTCAGTGTCCCACAGCCAAACAAATGTGGACAGACCTTATCCTCGGTCATGAAGGACCCTCTGAAACAAGAGAAACCAAGATTCATACACTCAGACTTCAGTTCAATGCATTCAAGGCACTTGAAGGTGAAAAGGTTTAAGAAACATATGCAAGGCTGAAGATTCTTCTCAATGACCTTGTTATGAATGATGTCACCATTGGTCAAGCTGAGATTAATGCCACATTTGTCAACAACCTTCCAAGAAAATGGTTGAGTATGAATCAGACTCAGAGAGCCAATAACTCAATCAAGAATGACACCATAGCTCAGCTTTATGGAAAACAATTATGAAGAAGGGCTGATTGATACTATATACAAATTAGAGACAGAAATAATTGTAGTTCAAGGAGCAACTTCCAAAGCTTTAATCTCTACCCCACACGCTCATGACAGCGACTCTGATGTTGAAGAAGACACACGCAGCAGCCAAGAGTTCTTGACAGACCTTAATGCTGAATTTCATGAAAGAGCTTTGCTAGCCAATCAAAGAAGATTCTACAAAAGATCAGGGAGAATAGGATCAGCTAGCAAACAAACCGACAGATCAAAAGAAACTTGCTTTGCCTATGGAAAACTTGGACACTTCCAAAAAGACTGTCCTTCCACAAAGACATCCTCACCTTCTTATCCATCATCTTCCACCAAACCTTACAAGTTCAAATCACAACACAACAACTCATCTCACCAATTCAACTCTTCAGACAATGAGAACAAGGATTACAAGAACAAGTATAAGGCACTTAAAGCTGAGTTAAAACAGATGAATTTGAAGCTTGAAGCTTTGTCTAAGAATAAAGTGGGTGATAAAAAGACAGAGAAAGGGTTGATAGCTGAAGCATATGATTGGAATGATGAGCCGCTGACTTTAGATGAGGAAGATACTACTAGAGTCAGGGCTTTCATGCTATAGTTGAGGATGAACCAGCTGTTGGGAAAGGTGATGCAAGATCAGGACAATGGGTTGACATCACAATGAAAAAGGTACACATGATTTTATCTATGTCTGATAGTGATGAACGTAAACATGTCCTTGATTACACCATTGTTGATTTGCACTTTGTTGAGGAACAAAGAAATAACTTGCTTGATAAGTTTCACTCTGTTAAAAATGATCTGTTAAATGCTAAGTCTGAATGTGAAACTCTCAAACGGGTTAATTTAAAAAAAATATCCCTTCAAAACGAAGTCAATAGGTTAACCTTGAAGAATAGTGACTTAAATGATCAAGTATCTGAATTAAACATGGTTATTAAAAAATGGTTGTGCAGTAGGTTCACTATAGATCAACTTCTTAATGATGAACTACCTGCTGATATTAAAAGGGGTGTATCTGCTAAGAAAAATAAGCTGAAAATTCTCACCAAACCCAAAGAGATTGTTTTCAAATCTACAGAGACCATTCATATGTCAGATCCCATCTTGACTAATGACCCTGTCTCTGAAGATATGGCTGAATTACCACCCTTAACCAAACTCTCAGGAGTTGAACCCAGCAGTTCCTCTAGAGGAGCTAAGGGTGAACCTAAAACAGATGTTGAGAAACCACCCGCTAAAGTATTTTCTTTACCTGCAAAACAATCTGTTAAGCAAGTTGCCTTTAAGCCTGTCTCAACAAAATCTGTGAACAAAGTTGATTCCTCAACTGAAGAACGCCTGTTGTCTTCAATGAAAGAAGTAGAACTCTTAAAACAACACATTAAGCCTTCCGCTGAATGCTCTACTTCTCGTGAACCTAAGTCTGTTCTAGGTGAACCAAAGGGTGAAAGGATAGTCAAACCTTATTGCAATATCTGTAAACTCTCATCACATGACCATAGACCATGATAGACAAATGGCTATTAATAGAGCTCAGACACCTTCTAGGGAGAGACAACAGGTATCTAAGAGACAACTAGGGAACTATAGACCTTATCCTCCCTGTAAATTCCGTGGATTCACAGACCATCACTCAGATGAGTGTGGTGACTTCCCAGGGTGTGATATTCTGTGGAAGTTTCACCCATGAGACAACTAATTCTCCTTCCCATCGCCAAAATTTCTACAGGAACTCAAGAGTTGCTAATCAGCAATTCAGGGAACCCACTGTAAAGTGGGTTCACCATAGGAACTAACTTGTTTCTATGTATCTGTGTAGAAATATCTTAAGGAATCGGTATGGTATCTAGACAGTGGCTGTTCTAGACACATGACAGGGATTCGAAAATACCTGCACAGATACTCAAAGGAGCCAGGTCCTAAAGTGGTGTTTAGGGATAATTCTTCAGGCGACACAGAGGAATACGGCTCAGTGAACTGCAATGGGATAACTTTTACAAGGATTGCATATGTGAATGGTCTTAAACATAATCTTATTAGCATCAGCCAACTGTGTGATGCTGGCTACAAGGTTTTGTTTACTAAGACTCAGGGAACCATATTCAATAAGAACAATGATGTAGTGCTTATTGCACCAAGAAGGAGAGATGTATATGTCATCAACATGGTTGTTTGCTCTAAAGACATCTCCAATTGTTTTCTAGCTAAAGCCTCTGAAAGTGTCAATTGGATGTGGCACAAAAGACTGTCTCATCTCAACTTTAAGAACATCAACAAGATAGCCACACAAAACCTGGTTGATGGTTTACCTTCAGTGATGTTTTCCAAAGACAAGATTTGTTCAGCATGTGTCAAGGGAAAGCATCACATGTCTTCTTTTAAGACTAGGAAATCATTTTCTATTGACAAGTGCTTACATCTCCTTCACATGGATTTGTTTGGGCCTGTCAAACCTCAGACCATTAATCACAACAAATACACCTTGGTCATAGTTGATGAGTTATCAAGGTATACATGGGTTTTCTTCCTCAGAAGGAAAAGTGATGCGGCTGATACCATCATGTCCTTCATCAGACAGGTTGAAAATATGAATGATGTTAGAGTCAAAGCTCTAAGAAGTGATAATGGTACTGAATTCAAGAATCATCAACTTGAATCTTTTTGTGATGTAAAGGTAATATCACAAAACTTCTTTTCAGCTGGCACCCCTGAACAAAATGGTGTGGCTGAAAGAAGAAACAGGACTTTGATTGAAGCAGCCAGAACTATGTTAAATGGTGCAGCTTTACCATAGCAATTTTGGGGAGAAGCTGTTCACATTTCTTGCTATACCCAAAATAGATCAATCATTGTCAAAAGACATGGTAAAACTTCCGAAGAAGTTTTTAGAAATAGAGCTCTAGATGTCAGCTATTTCCATGTTTTTGGATGCCCTGTGTTCATTTATAACTACAGGGACAAACTTGGAAAATTTGATGAAAAAGCTGATTATGGTTTCTTCTTAGGATACTCTCCCACAGCCAAGCCTTCAGAGTATTCAACACCAGAAGACAAGAAGTAGAAGAAACCTTTCATGTCAGATTTAATGAAGATGATGATGTCATACAGAAAACAAGAACAGAGGGAAATGAAATTGATTTTAATGAAAATGTGTCATTCCCAAGTGAAGAATACTCAGAACCAAGACCTTCTTGTCATCACCATCATCACTCCAACACTCTCACTCCTTATGTTCCTGCTTTTGACCCTCTATCTACGCACAACATTGAAGTTCCTACCTCTCAGGAACTTGATGAAGAAGAACCACAACCTTCTTGTAGTCCCTCTTCCTCAACTAGTGTAGATGACTCACCAATTCTTCAAACCCTTGAAGACTCTCCTGCTGATAATGAACTTGTACCCCTTGATATGGCTGAAGTTGACTCAGACACTGAAGTCATCTTTGAAGAAAGCCCTCCTAGTCAGCAGGATGAAACTCAAATAGTACCAGCTACCCTAATGTAGAGATTTTACAATCCTATTTAACAATGAATTATTCGTTTTCCTCGACTCGACTCGAATTGAAATCGGATTAGACGAAAGACTTACTTGTTTTTGGTAACGTCTATTTTTCGTATTTTTAAACTAAAATTCTAAACAAAAGACTAATTAAACTTACGACTATTTGATTAAAACTAATGAATATTTAAAAAAATTTGAAAACTAATTTAAACTAGTTTAAAACAATAAAACTATTTGTAAACTAAAACTAAATTGAAAACTAATTTTAAAATTTATAGAAGTAATTTAAATAAAATATTTTTAATTTTAAACTTTTTATTTTTTAAACTGATTAAAGAAAAGTGATATTAAACTTTTAATTAAAATAAAACTAAACTTGCAATAAAACTATTTAAACTAAAACTGCCAAAAAGTAATGAATCTATATTAATTAACTGACGCCTAATAAAACACAAAACAAACACTAGATGAGTTGGTTGCGTCGTTCTGATATGCGAGAGGTCAGGGGTTCGATACCCAGCTGTGACCAATTTTTTTGCTATTAATTATTTTGACTATTTTGGACTTTTAAACTTACAGATCAATTGGATCTGTACAGCAATATCAGCAAATATTTTAAACCCAAATAAGCTATAAGCTGAAAGAATAAGAAAACTAGAATGGACAATAAGAAAATTCAAAATAAATCAAATAAGCTATGTAGTCTAAAAAGCAAAACAAAGAGAACTAAATAATCATTTTAGGACAAAACGAATAAGCAAATATCAAATTCAAACGCAACAAACCAAATAAACTTCAAAAACAATAAGCAGATTCGAAACTTAAGCAAACTAACAATTCGCAGATCCAAACAAATTCAAGCAGTACCAAAAAAAACTTTATCAGCAACTAAATATATTTAGCAACTCCTAACAATATCAAACTCAAACAAACTCAAAAAATGCAGATCCTAACAAACGAAATAACAGACTATACCAAATTCAAGCAGAATAAAAAAGAACAGTAAATAGAATCTAAATAGTAACCTTAACTATTAAACAGATTCAATCAAACAACTTAAGCAGATAAAAAACAAATAGCAGATTAAATGATCATTATATAACATAAACATTAATCTAAAATAAACTTAACATAAAAATAAAGAGATTAGAAGATGAACCTTGTGATGTTAACCGTTGGGACGTAGGTGGGCACTGAACCCCCTATGAACCAAAACCGAGACCACCAAAAATCATTATCATCACCATCTCGAACATCAACAGCATCCTAACAGTGAACCGTAACAGTAACTTTATATTTTTCAGTAGGGAAAATATTTTTCCACTTTCTTTTTATTTTTTTATTTTTTTTATTTTTTTTATATTATAATAATAAACCGAACAGTAATAAAAAATGCAGATTCAAGATTAAACTCAAACTTGGCAGAAAATAAATTGAGACGAAAAATAATTAAAACTTAACTTTTCATTAATTAATAAGAGAAATTACATTAACTGGAAAATTAAAAATACAATAAACCTAAAACTAATTTGCAGAAAATTAAATAAAGAAAAAGTGCTCCTTTACATAATGATTTGGTGGGGGTTTTTATAGGCAAAACCCCATAACCTTCTTCATGGCTTAAGGATTAAGCATTCAATCCTAGCCCTTCTTTCTTCTCTTCTCTCTTCTCTTCGATCCAACGGTGGAAAATCACTTGAGCCATGGATTGCCAGCCTGGTGTGTTTGTTGTGTTTGTTTAGGCTGATGTGGAGGTTCTTTATTGGTGGATACTTGATGGTGATTTGGTTTAACCAATCAAAACCAAGGGATAGGCCACGTTGGAGAGGAGGTGAGGACCACTTTGGTGATTGCTTCCGATAAAGATGGGGATTTAATTCCCCATCGTGTGAATTACACGGGTGAATTAAAACCCCCAATTTTTATAGGTAATTTTTGATAAAGGGTGATTAGGGTTTGGGGTGAATGGTGGTGGCTGTAAAAAAATGGGAGAGAAAGAATGAGAGGTGAGTAGAATCACATAGTTTGTATCGAAGTTATGAGGGTGAGGAGGGGTAAATAACTTTTATTAATTTTGTGAGTGGGGGAAAACGGTTGGGTGGGTAACACGTGTGTGTAGTTGACTGTGAGGGATTGACCAACAAAGTGAATACTTGTTTTCACTTTATAAACATTCGTCCAAATTTTTTTTTACCCTAATGGGCTTTGGTGAGTTTGACCTGGGCTTGTGTGAGTTTGACCCAAAACATTTCCATCCGTGTAATACTTGGGCTTTATTTTTGGGCTTTTGATTTAATATGAACTTTATATCCCATAATGGGCCTTTGAGCCTATTAATCCGAATGTGGGACCCACAAAGCTGAAAAGTCTTCATAACTATTAAATCCGCTGAAATCGAGCTCGAATTTGGCTATGTTGATCATTTTCTTCAAACTCGTGTCGGTTTAGCCGGTTTTCGTGAACTTGGGCACACTTTTGATCTTTTGACTTTGTTTTCGTCTCTTTCTTGACTTTTCTTCAACATTTGACCGTGAAATCCCGTGTTTTCTCTTCTTTTCATCATTTGTACCTATTTTAACACAAAAACACAAAACCACACGTAATTCCGACTTTTACGATACTAAACACATGATTATGTCTTGTTTTTCCTTGATTTTAGTGGCAAAAGGATAAGTGTTTACACACTTATTAAATCCCCTACACTTGACCATTGTAATGACCCCATGCAATGCATTATTAAATCTCATAATTAATCCATCTCGTCCTTTATTACTATTACTACTACGATGAAAAGATAAAAATTTAAAAGGAGACAAAAGTTATAATGATTTATTAACTTTGGAAATTATTTTATGGAAGAAACTCGTAAAGAAATCTAAGACTTGAATTAGGGCTTTGGTGTCATGAATATTAATCACCCTCAAGTTTTACGTTCCCCATACCAAGCTTAAAAACGAGATCATTGTTTACCATAAGTTCTCAAGTTAAAACCACTCATATAAGATAATTGTGTAATACTCTTTCTCCAAGTCCTAGGTTGTATCTCTAGATTTTATTGATTGTCATTCACCCGTAGGCTCATTTGACTTATTTGATAATTATTATTCCAAAAATGAAGGCCAAACGGTGCAAACCCGACACTCAAAACCTAACCTTGTCCTCAAAAACGTTGTCACTAAAGTAAGCCCACATCAAGGATGATTTAACACGATTTGGGGAATAGATTCCCGTACCCAAAATTTGGCCTAATAGTACTACTTTATTAATTATTCCTCCAAAGTCATGTTGACTTTATGTGGAGTTTAGCAAGTTCACATCATATACCCTTAGGCTCTTTAAGATGTAAAAATGCTCCCCGTCTATTGTCCACACCCTAAGGCTTCTTGAACGATAAACGAGGGAATTGATTTTTGATCAATTTTTATTCAACACTTACCATGCCATACACCATAAGGCTCTAATGACAAGGTTCGTGCTACATGCCCCACACCCTAAGGCTCCTTGAGGTCATGTTTTAATCTTATTCTTTATTTATTTATGATATATATAGTAGGCCAAATTCCGCGGTCCCATGGTCTGAATACCTCCTACTTAGTGGTTATGAGCCACCTTAGTCGGAAGTCCACAAAGCTGTCACCCTCAATGTGTTCATGCTTTAATTACAAGGAGAATAAAGATTTGGCTAAGAGTTAAGATATCGAATCTACACCGCAAAAATCCTCATTTATTAAGCAATTAAATATACAAGCGGGAAGAAAGAGCCACAAAAACCATATAAGCAAAAATTAACCCTTAAACTTATTATCAACTCTATCATCTCTCATTCTCCACAATTTAAAATCTCAAGGAATAAGACTCGTGGATGCTTAGCCTAATAAACCAGTTAAGGTCCATATGGTTAAGGATACTAGCTAGAATAAACTTGGATAAGTAAACTCGGGTTGAGTCAAAATATTCACGAAAGGGCCTAATATATCAAAGATATCTAAACTTGTTAAAACCATTTTATTTATTTATTTATTATTGACTTTATTTTTGAAATGGAAAATATAAATAAGATGCGATGACAAACGGAAATAAAACAAAATACTACTAGGCCAAAATAGATCAAAAATTTGAAAAACGTTGAAAATTTTTAAATTTTCCGGTTAAAATGGGGTCAAATTCATGGAAAAGCCCACTAAAATTTCGATAGAAATCCCCCCTACACTTAATTTAAACATTATCCTCAATGTTTAAGCATGTGGGAGAATAAACTCCCCTACACTTAGGACATTGAGTACGTTGTTTAAAATCGAGCTAAGGAAGGGACAACTAAAGTGATTACATTTATTCGTTTTATTTATATACAAGATTGAATCACAATAGCAAAAACTTATCGAAGGAACCGGGTACACGGGAAACACGAGAACATGGGTCGTGTCAAAAGCACCAAAAGTGGATCATCAAAGCACATGTCCCTGCACACAACATCACAACACAAACAACCTACTTGGCTCCCCGCTACACTTATTGGTGAAAATGGGTGAAGGCGAAAAAGGGTAAAAAGGGTGGAAAAGGTAAAAATCTATCCTAGTTAAACGATGCTTGATTTATTTATCACGAGTCTCTAGCTCGACTCGAATTCCCGAATGTCATCATTCAAATGGGAAAATCATGGAAAACCGAGATTTCCAAAGGAGGAAAATCTCTCCATGATAGAGGTGAAACAAAGTCATATAACGCATACCCCATGTAAATCCACCCGGGTCAAACACATAATTTCCATCACAAAAGGAAATAAACCCCGAGGTGGTACGCAAGTCAAAGAAAAGTGGGGTATCCTTAGGCGAAAGTCTCTTACAAGGAAAGGTGAGGTGATTTGGAAATGATAGCACTAAAGTCTCTATTCCGGGATCAAAGACCGGTTCCTTAACGGGAAAATAGCAAGAGGTAGTGACATTTAAGCTCAAAATATCATCAAAATCCAAAGTGGGAAGGTCATCCTCTTCCAAACTCGATGGGAAAACATAAGTATCGTCGGAGTCATAGGAAAACTCATCATCATGAGGAAAATAGGTATTTAGAAAGATATCTAAATCCTCCTCAAATGGAATAACCTCTAAAGTCGGAATGATCGCTAAGAGTGGAGGATCCTCCTCAAAAGTCATGACTTCTAAAATTGGAGTATAAAAGTCAAAAGGAGTCTCCATGGAAGAATCACTCATAGAGATATGAGGTGCATTAAGATCATGAGGTGGGTCATCAAAGTTGATGAGATCACTTAAAGAAGTGTCATCATCGTAAGTATCAAAGATTGGTTGATCAAAAATGGGTGGGTCAAAAGTGGGTGGGTCAAAAGATAGGTCGTCTAAACCGAAGATAGTGTGATCACTTGAAGAAGTGTAATCACTATAAGTGTCATAAATAGGAGTATCAAAAATTTGAGGCTCTAAGGAAAGGGATGAATTTATCACAAAATCATTTTGATTAGATTTTTCAATTCCAAAAGGATTAATAAAAATCTCGTCATTATCATAATTAAGAACATCAATCATATTGACCGACTCTTTTCCTTTTGATTTTGTTGTGATTTTTCCCATTTTAAAAACTTGTTTTTCATCCCTAACCCTAAGAATTAACTCCCCTTCGGCCACGTCAACGAAGGCTCTTCCGGATCGTAAGAATGGTCTACCAAGTATTAAGGAAATACGAGGATCCATCTCATAGTCGACGACGACAAAGTCCACGGGAAAAGTGAATGTACCAACTCGAACAAAAACATCTTCGGCAATACCAACGGGGTATGCGAGAGTTCGATTAGCTAACTCTAAAGTCATACGAGTCGGTACAAGGTCGGGTAATGACAATTGTTTCCAAACCGAAAGTGGCATAAGATTGATGCTAGCGCCGAGATCCGCTAAAGCCATACAATCATCGATTTGAGGAAACGAGCAAGGTAACACGAATCGTCCGGGATCTCCTAGCTTTTCGGGAAGCTCTTTGAGAAGAATCGCGGAACAATTCTCATTTAAACGGGTGTTCACGAGCTCAGCCATTTTTTCTTTCTTATTAAGCAAATCCTTAAACATTTTGACAAATTTTGGCATTTGAGCAAGTGCTTCAATAAGACTAATGTTAACATTGACGTTGGAAATCATTTTCAAAAAGTTGGAGACATGAACGTCATCTTTGGTGAGCACTTTAGCCTTGTCTAACCTAGATGGATAAGGGATATTAGGCTTAGACTTTGAAGGTTGAGAAGGAGAAGGACTCGCTTCTTGAACAACCGTAGGGATAGGCTCTTTCGGCAATGGAGGACTAGTACTAGGAGTGGTAGTGGGAGGAATCACCGAAGGGGGAGTAGGATTACTCATTATGACCTCCGGGCCTTGTCTCTCCTTTATGGGCGAAGAGATGGAAGGTCCCACTAAAGTGGCTCCACTTCGAGTATTGATAGCACTCACATTAGCACAAGGGTTAATCTCGGTATTGGATGGTAAGGCTCCTTAGGGTCTAAGGGCTTGAATCATTGCCAAAAATTTCTTATCGATCGATTCTTGCATCTCTTTCATAATTCGCTCATGGTCGGTGAATTTTTGTAGAACCAAGTCCATTTGAGGATTATGCATGTTCATTTGATTATACCCTTGATTAGGAAAACCTTGATTGGGAAAACATTGGTTTTGATATTGAGGTTGAAAACCGTTGTTATTATGAAAACCTTGGTTATGATTTTGAAACCCTTGATTTTGACAATTAAAATTCCCTTGATTTGCATTCCCTTGAAAATTACCCATTTGAGGAACTTGGTTCCTATTTTGGTATTGGGTATTTTGGGCGGGTGCGGGTGGTCTTTATGGTGCTACAAAACCCGGGGGAGCCAAATAATTAGTACTTTTATAAGACAAATGGTTAACATCAACATTTGGTTTAAATTGAACCCGTTCATTAGCATTAAAAGAACAAACTTGTTGTTGATTATTGTAAACCTTGTCACAATTGAAATATGAATGTGGTCCACCACAAGTCTCACACGTTTCACTAGTTTCTTTCAAGGCATTCACTTGACCCTTGAGGTCTTGGATTTGTAAAGAAATTGTTTCAACAAGCGAAGTGAGTTTATCGATTCTCTTGTCACTAGAACTAGAACTAGCACTCGTCATAGTGGCCCTAACACTTTTGGTTTGTACTTTAGCCTTGTTTTCAATTATGGCCCAAGCCTCGTTCATTGTTTTCGTAAGAATATTGCCCCCCGCGGCACTATTAAGTGAGTCTTGGTCACTTAGAGTTAAACCATTGTAAAACGTATTAATTTGATGCACTTTAGTGAAACCGTGTTGTGGACATTTTCTCAAAAGCTCTTTAAATCGATCCCAAGACTCACAAAAAGTTTCCCCATATTTTTGCTCAAAAGTAATGATTTCATTCCTTAAAGAGGTGGCCGTGATGGTGGGAAAAAGTAGTTTATGAACTTGGTCTCTAAATCAATCCATGTAGTAATACTTTGGGGTGGTTCCTTATCAAGCCAAATCCGGGCTTGTCTCTTGAGGGAAAAATAAAAGAGTTGTAAACGAATGGCCTCTTGTGGCACCCCATTGTATTTGACGGTGTTGGCTAATTGTATGAAACGTTTGATATGAACCCTAATATGGATCAAAGAACGCATAGCAGAAGCAATTAACAAGATCATTAATTTAACACAATTATAATTAATCAAGATTAGGATTACATACCTTTATCCTAGCAAGATCCACAAGACGTAACAAACGGCAACTAGGGTTGATCACGAACACCACCAAGAATATAGTCTAAAGTAAGACTATATCACGCTCTTGTACACACGTAATACGGCGAGTTAACCGTGAGTCTAGCACGAACAAACCGAGCTTCAACGCTTATGGAGTATCTACCCAATAACCCTAGAGAGGGACTAGGACTAGATAAAATAGACTTGATCGAAAACCAAACGAAACCCTAATATGGGAGAGGGGTGGCCGACGATCAAAGAGCAAGAAAGAGAAGAGGGATAAAAAAATTATGAGGCTTGGGGTTTGGTTATATAGCCTTGACAATCCTTGGGCTCCAAGTCATAAAAAAATAAGGAAACCTAAGTTCCCCTTTTCCCCCTCTATAAGCCGACGGTTAACACCCCCACAAGGGGTGTTATGTGTAATTTTTCCTTCTTCTTTTAGCTTCTATTTAATTCCATAACGGTCGTTATAACTTAACTATTATTTATTAACGATCGTTAGTTAAGCTTTGGTTTGATTTAATAAATATATATATAATATATTTAATAAATAAATTAACCCTTTACGTTATGTGTGCAATCCCGTGATCCCGAGTTCGATCCTATCTCACGACTATTAATTTTAAGTCCATAAACTTTCAGCTCCCACTTGGACAAAATTCTAATATCATGATCACATTGACTAGCGTCTAGTTACACTAGCAATGTCACTAGTACAAACCGGGTAATGCCTCCTGGACAAGAACCTTTTAATGATTACATCATTATTATTATCCTTTCATTTCAAATACATTGTTAATAACGATATGGATCTCAGTCATTCCTTCATTAACTATTATGTTTCTCGTTTACGGATATAGCAAGATTACCAAAACAAATTTGGGTGTGGCCACACAAACATCTTACTACTCTCCCGAGGGGCCCAGTTGTATTTATACTTCAAAATGATTTGAAGGAAACAAATCCCATTTTGACTACAAGCAAAACACATGAACTTCGCAACACTTCTGAAAATAACCCTTATGACTACCAGTTACGTTTAGCGTTAGGTTACCTTACAGAAATGCACTACATTCAATGCAGTTTTCTGGTATCTCAGGTCTAAGGATAACTATTTATGGTTTACTTAATGACAAAGATCCATAAAGTAAAATCATATAGTTGGGATAAGTCCAATATTTGATCCATCAAATATCATCCAAAATTGACCAATATACTTTCAAGTATACTCTGTCACTATTTTGAATTGTCTTAGTTTAATAATACTCCCATATTATTAATCGACAATGGACATTTAGAAACATCAAAATGCTCACGGATTAAAACATGTAAAATAGGATACAAAATCAAATAACAGAAAATAAACGAAATCCAATCTTTATTTCATCAATTCAATAATGTCTTACATCCTTTATCCAAATACTAATCATCAGATTTATTTCATGAATTCGCTAGCTAGTTGCAGCCCAATTGCCTTGGCATGCTTAACTACCTTTGGCCTAGATAAAGGCTTAGTAAAAGGATCACCTACGTTATCATCTGTATGAACTTTTATTAATTTTATTTCTCGAGCTTCCACTTGTTCTCGAACGTAGTGATATCTACGTTTAAAGTGTCTGGCGCCTTTCATAACTCCAGGGTCATTGGCGAATATTATTGCCGCAGAATTTTCGTAATATATATCAATAGGTTCTTTAATTGAAGGCATCACTCCAAGATCTCCAATAAACTTCCTAATCCAAACAGCTTCCATTGCGGCTTCTGAAGCGGCCATGTACTCAGATTGAGTCGCATGCATAGCAATGTTTTTCTACTTACTGCTCTTCCAGTCAACTGCTCCTCCATTGATGACAAACACGTAACCCGTCTGAGACTTCGTATCATCTTTATCACATTGCCAGGACGCATCACAGAATCCTGTTACATTCAATTATGTGTCTAGTTTACCCCCGAATGCCAAAAACATATCTTTCGTACTTCTCAAATACTTTAGAATATGCTTAACAGCAGTCCAGTGGAACTTTCCTGGATTATGTTGGTATCTACTGACCAAGTTCTGAGCAAACGCCACATCAGGCCTTGTGCATCTTACAGCATACATAATAGATCCTACTGCCGAAGCATAAGGCACTTTCTGCATGTAAGCCACCTCTTCAGGTGATGATGCATCTTTCTCATGACTTATCTCATGCTTAACCTCCATCGGTAAGAAACCTTTCTTAGAGTTATGCATGTTATACTTCTTCAATATCTTATCAATATAAGCATCTTGGCTAAGACCAATTAACCGTCTACTCCTATCTCGATAGATTTTAATTCCCAGAATATATGCAGCATCTCCCAAGTCCTTCATCGAAAAACATTTACCAAGATAATCCTTAACTTCCTTAAGTCTTGGAATGTTACTTCCCATGATTAATATGTCATCGACATATAGAATTAGGAACACTACATTACTCCCACTAGCTTTGCGGTATACACATGGCTCATCACGATTTTGAATCAATCCGAACTTTTTGATTTCTTCATCAAATCGCTTAGTCCATTGACGTGATGCTTGCTTTAAACCATAAATAGATCTTTGAAGTTTGCACACGCGCTTTGGATATTTAGGATCAACGTACCCTTCTGGTTGTTGCATATAGATATCTTCATCTAAGCGACCGTTCAAGAAGATAGTTTTAACATCCATTTGCCATATCTCATAGTCATAGTATGCTGCTATAGCTATGAGAATCCTAATAGCTCGTAAGTCTGCTACAGGAGAAAATGTCTCCTCGTAGTCTATGCCAAAAGTTTGAGTAAAACCTTTAGCTACTAAACATGCTATATAGGTGATGAGACTGCAATTATACATAGTCTCATCGTCCAAATCAGGCTTAAAACGCTTAAAATATCATCAAAATACCCCTATATATGCTTGTATTTGTGTCTTGTGTATTTTAGGTACGGATATCGAGAAATCAACAAATGATCCCAAGAATAGAGCAAAAACGAACACGGGAAACGAAGCCGCACAAAGAACCGGGCCCGAGAAATGAATTTCCTTTGAAGTCCTTGAAGTTTGAAGAATTGGCAAGAATGGTCCCTCAACTTTTAAAGACTTGTCATTTTAAACCCTTGTAAAACTCAAATTACATAAGGGTCCCTAAAATAACAAGATTGTGCATTAATGATCCTTGAAGAATGCAAATATTGCATTAAATACCCTTGGAGCATGTTTTATAAAACTATTGTGGCCAAAATAGGAAGTTTTGAACTTTATTAACAAAGGGGATGGAAGAATTGTTGTTATAAACATGGAATGCCAAGATATGCAAAGTTAGGGGGTTAAAGGTGGACAAAGCAAACCCAAACCCAGTCTATACCCAAAATAAGCCCATCATAACCCACCTTTTATCACCACCCAGCCCATATTCACCCCACAACCCGACCCAAGTCAACAAAGTCAAAATCAGTTTAATACTTTAAACTGAGAGGGAAACTTGCACTGTAGGGATTAAATCCCCTAATCCCCTGCTCATTATCATTATAAACCCTAGCCAAACCCAGTTACAATCAATCAATTTATTAAACCAAAAACTAATTAAACATGAGGTTTTGATCATTTCCAGCTCACCAAACACAATGGTCCACCCAGAAAACGACCTCACCATGTCTTTGTCCCCTCACCAGTCACGGGTTTCATCCTTTGACCCATGTTGAAGACCAAATCAACAGCTCACAATACAAGCCTTGTTCACCACAACTTTTTGATGGCTAGAATGAAATATTCAACTGTGCTTCACATGGGGTCCTCAATAGAAGCATCCAAGACTAAGAATCAAAGAGGCATATTCTGAAGATTCCAAGGGCAGAATGGGAATAGAACGTTTTAGGGTTTCTCTCTTTCTTTATTTTTTTTATTATCCATGATGTTGTATTTATAGGTGTCGACCTGTGACACCATAAATCGTTCCAAATTTTTGTTCTTTCATTTTTCAGTGTAAATTGAATGAAATGAAAATTTGAGTTCCATTAAATTTGTTGTTTCTATTTACTTGTTATTTAAATTCAGTCAGTTTAAAAATTGGTTTATCATCAAAAGGTTTTCAAAAAGAGTTGGAAAATTTTGTTGAGACCCACATTTGGTCTAGTAGCTCATAGCTTATTGAATAAGCTAAAAGTTGACTGTCCAACTTATGTAGCATTTTACTAGCCTGAGTTTCAGTATTCAAGATTGGAAGTCCAAAGTTTCTATCAAGAAGCTTCAAAGATTTCTGTTTGGTTCCAAAGTTTGGAAGAAAAATCAGTTTTAAAAGTTTTTTTTTCATAAGCTAAGGAGATAAGCCAGCTTAATAAATAAGCTTGGCTTATACTCATTTAAGCTATTATTTCCAGGTTATTTTTGTTCTCCTTGTTTGATATCAGCAGGTTTACAAATCCAGTGTATTGGAAGTTGGTGTTTTGTTTTTAAGACCATCATCATCAACTACATAACAACAGTCCCTTTCTGAAGATTGTCAGCTCAAGCCCGGGCTTGATGGAGAAGGGAAAGCTACCCTTTGTGACGCCTGGATGTAGGGTCACCAGGTAAAGTCTTGTCTCATATTTCTATACTTCCTTTGAGATTTGTTTGAGCTTTGATGATTAATAGGATTAGGATGTTTGTATGGTTGATCAAATACTGGATATTGTTTATTTGTGAGATTGACACATGTGGGGATAGCTTTGACTGGATTTGGTGTAGGTTATAATGCAAAATATTTGTTAAATTTCATTTTTTTAGTTTTAAAGGGGTGTTTGGATTCAGGTTTTAAAAGCATATTGTAAGATACAAATGTGTTGAAATCAGTTTTAATTCACTCATCTTGGTAACTTTGTGTTTATTCTGCTTAGTGTGTTGGATTGGGTACCATTTGGTAACTTTTGTATGCACAAGTCCTTGGAAACCTAGCAAAAAATCTGTTATATCCTAAACTGCTTGATTTTTGTAGATTTTGGCCACCAATTCTTCAAGGTTGTTAGTATATAGGTTAGGATAGTATTTGATCTTGATTTGGTGGGATTTAGTGAGTGACTTGAGTGAGTTTTGGCACACCAAAACTCACCCAAGTGCACAACACACCAGCAAACCCCCAACAGCCTTAAACCTTCATATCAGCAACTGCTTAGGGGCAATTTGGGCTTAATTTTGCTTAATAGCTTATTGTTTTTATCATTTTGTTGACTCCCCACAACCCAACTGGTTGTGGGGGTGCCTTTGTTTGCCCACAAATCCAAGCAATATTAAAGATCTAAGCATAAAGGTGTCCAGACCCTTTTTTTTTGTGAAGGCAGTGGGAACTCACTTCCCACTGCTAGTGTAAACATTTCCCCTGCCTAGCTAGAAAACAAAATCAGTCAACATGTCACTTTCAGTTTTCAAATTTTTTGTCTTTAGTGGTGAAAAATAGGATTTAGGGTTTCAGACCAATTTTGTTATTTTTCTTATTTTATTTGTGATTTTTCTGTTTAATTAATTTTTATTTTACTGTTCATTTAGTATTTTTCACATTTAATAGCATTTTAAATTACTTTTTAAGTTTCTGAATTTTTTCTTTTAGTGTAAAATTGTAAGATTTTTCAGTTTTAAAAATTTTCTTATATTTAGAAAAACATTTTAAGGTTTTTAGTCCAAAAATATTGTACTGTTCACTTTTTAATTATTTTTTAGATTTTATTTAGTATAATTAGGGTTTTAATTGTGTACTATTTTGTCTTTTAGTGAAAAATATTTGATTTTTCAAACTTTTTCATTTTTCTACTATTCGTTAGTGTAATTTAGGATTTTTAAAATTGTCAAATAATTTTTAGCATTATTTTATTATTTTTAATCATTATTTTAGTTTAAAAGTTGTTTTTAGAGTTTTAAAAATAGAAAAATAGTATTTAAAATTTAGGAAAAATACTTTTTAGTTTTATAATAATATAAGTGAGTTATTTGTCCAATAAAATAACATTTTGGGCTTTTTCTTAATTATATTTAATTTTTTGGCTTTAATTAGCATTAAAAATTGAATATTTAATTAATAAAAGGTTTTAAAATTTATTTATTGCATTTTTATCCTTATTTATATTATTTTGAACTACTTTTTCATTTTTAATTTGTTTTTAGCTTAAAATTTTTAAATTTTCACGTTTTACGTACTTACGTTCGCGTTTTACGTCATTCGTCGTAGTTTAATTGTAATCGTAGTTCTTCTTAGTTTTTCCTTCTTTTCTCATCTAAAAACGACACTACCCCAAACTTTTGATTTTCTATTTGGCACATTAATCCACACACCTCCTCGAGAACGAACACGCATTTGTTCGGTTTCGCGTTTTTCCTAAAACGTGCAAGTTAATACTTGCCCATTATACGCTCTTTTTCCTAAAAGACGTATTTCTACGACTATCAAAATGGCGCCGCTGCCGGGGAGGTGTTTTTAGTGTGCCATTATTAGTATCGTGTTTTTGTGAGTGGTGCGTTTTTGCTTTTCTAATTTTGGAAAGCGTGAATATCGTACATACTCATTTTTGTTATTTTTCCTTATTAGATTATAGTATCCAAATAAATTGTGTTTAGTATTCCTAAATTAAACACACAACAATCATTTTACTATATTGTAGATATATTGGTTTTCATTTTTATTGTGAATATTATTAATATATTGTACTTACGTAGAACAATAAAGATACAAGTACTCCAAAAGCGTGAAAACGCAACCTTGATTCGGCATTTCATCACTCGATCATTGTATTCGAATCCAAAGCAAAAGTAAAAGGCAAAATAGATAAATACTTTCGTGAGGATTAATTTCAATTAACATAAACTATAAGGTGGGTATAAGGCGGTTGTATATTACGACCTAAGGGAAAAAGGCTCTTAAGTGCTTAGCGTCGCCTCGTTTCCCCCGCTTGCTTGTGCGTGTTTTGAGAAAAAGGGCTAATCGAGGGTTTGCCAACCAAAGTATTATCTACGTATATATATTTGCTTGTTTTCAAGATTAAACCCTCTTGAACGTTTTGGTGTTCCACCAACGTTCTAAAGTCATCGAAAGCGTTCACTCCACGTGATCGTTTTCATTCCTTGAGGCTCCTTTAATCGAGAAAGTCGATTCGAGGAGAGATTTGTAGATTTGAGTCTACGTAATACAACAAAAATCCAAAAAAAAAATTAAGAAATCAAAAATCAAAAATATTCTTCTTACCCTTATCCATTAATTCTATTTCTAACCCTCTAGTGTTTAATTCTCGTACACCGTTCTCGTTGCATCATGTCAAATCATGGTGGTTATTACTCGTGTCCAAATTGTGGAGGCCCGCCCGATGGTGCCAATTGTTTTTATTGTGAGGTTATTGGATGTAATACCCGTGAATGTGCCATATGATGCTAAGTTATTGTCTCAAGAGCTGTTCAGTATGAGCACCACTCTTAAGTTGTGGCTCACTTGGGGATGTGATATCCCGATCCCAACGCCATTTATTTAATCCTATTTTACGAATATTTTTGAAAATTTTAAGAAATTTAGTTTGTTATAGATTTGAGGGTTTAAGTTAAAACCACCGTTTACGGTCGTAATTTAACGTTTGACGATTTAAGAAGAACCGATAACGACTACGATACCGACGGATGCCCAAAACTTACATTTTATTATCGATTGATCGATATTTGAGTTTTTCGAAGTTTTTATTTTTTTATTATGTTTTAAGTCGAGTCGGAACCTTACTATTACTTTTCGTGTGCGTTAAACCTTTGAAAAAGTATTGAACGAGATTTTAACTTTTATGAATCCGGGATAAAACCCGACTGTCGTAAAATTATAATAAACTTACTAGGTACCATTTTTGCCTTTTTAAAAAGTTATCTTACAACTAAGGCCAAAACAAAACTAATATTACACAATCTACCCTCCCACCATATAAAAAGAATTTTCACACACATTCTTCTCATTTTTACACTCAAAAATTACACACACTCTCCTCCTCTCTCTCTCTAACCTACGGCCACCACACCACCACCATGAACCACCACCAAAATTTGATTTTTGGAAAATCTAATCAAAGACCCACCTTTGTATTATCAAGATAAGTAAATCCCACCAAAAATATTCAACATGCAACAATTTTTTTTTCAAGATTTAATTTTTATAGATTTTGAAAAATATTATGTTTTGATCTAATTAAATACGTGGGTTTGTGTTTAATTGTTTTTAGGAACAATGATTTGTAATATTGAAGCTTGAAAAAGGTCTTATCTTAGTGTTCTTGACCATATAAGCCACGAAATTTTTGGGGCTTATGGTGTTCTTGATCATTTGATCCAAACTAATGTGGGTAAGGTTCCACTAACTTGTTATTATTATTTTAATCATCTTTTATTTGAATGCATGTGTTCTTATTAAAATGGGTTTTGTTTTGATTGTTCATACAAGTTATTAAGGATAGTTAGGATGTTTTGGATTGGTTAATTGATGTTGGAATAGGTCTAGAATGTAAGGAAAAGGGTTGGAATGATGATTTTTACGGTTTTGAAAGAGGTATTTTTAGATCAGAAACTTTAGGGGTATTTTTCCTGGTTTTAAGTCTAAGTCTAGGTTGAGATGATAGGATATTGTGGTAGAGATTCTTTTTAGCTTCGTTTTGGTATAAGATAGAGATTTTGACTCCAAACGAGTCAAAAGTTACGCTAGTTTGAATTTTCGTGTACCGGGAGATGAAAGTCGACATAATCCGAAATTATGTTCGATTTTTGGTCAAATCTCGGGGACTATAAGTTGAGTTTCAAAAATGTTCAAGGGCTGTTCTCAGGCCCTAAACTTAACATTTTGAGTCTATTTTCATAATCAAGAGTCGGATTTGCAAATGGTATTGGTTAAGATGGTCAAAATGATCTTACAAGTCGAGTGTGCAAAACTGTCCGAATTTTGTACTTCAAAGATGTGTCGGGCAGAAGGTCTTAGAAGTGAAAACTTTTTATGAAATTTGGTATGGGGTTTCTACAGATTATAAGTGATTTTTACAAATTTTCTCAGATTTTTAGGAGTGGTCTAAGTGGGGTAAAACAGCCCGTACATTCGGTATGTACCGGCAGAATTGTAAAATGAGTAATAGTTTTAATAAAGTATAAAAAAAATGGTTCGTGTCTAGTAAATATCACTTGTATGGATTTTTGGCGTGAGTTTATATGAACCAGAGTGTTCTTAATTATGTACATACAGTACTTGAAGGTACTTGAATGTGTTGATTCATTACGTGTTTATTCGTTAGGTGTTGTATTTGATTTCCCGGGGCATCCTCATCGTCGGTGATCGATTTCGTTTACGCCGTAGTTACTAATACTACCACTACTACTTAAGGTGAGTCTATAGCCTCGCTCTTTACTTGTTTCAAATTTTTTTACCCGCGAGGGGGATACATGCTATTTAAATGAAAATGAACATAAGTCATGAATGATTGTTGGACCCGAATGTTGCCTCAGAAATTGTGTTGAGTACCTAGTTGCAAAAGGCCCTAATTTCATGAACTATTAACTATTGTCTTTCCCTTGCGAAGGGGGAAATAGCCGCTTATACAAAGTTATAGTACTATGGGGTTGACGACCCTATCCGAGACGAGGGCTAGTACGTTGGGTACCCCCTGCGGACGGATAATTTGTGATAAGAGATAAGATATAATTGCAACTGATGCATTTAGTAGGGGCACTGGTTTCATTGAATCACGCCGGTAATTATTACGCGGGTGATTGAGTTAACGGATTAGTGTCATGAGCTTAAACACAATTGTCATATCCTTGAATAATAGATTGTGAGTACGACAATGCTATTGAACGGTCATGATTGGTTTTAATACTTATGTTTAACTTATGATTTGATAAACCTATAGATTCGCTCAACCTTTGTGTTGACGATTTTTAAGCATGTGTTTCAGGTAACCAAGATTGATAGCAGCGGAGCATGCGAGGATGGAAGTTGTTGTGGCTTGGCGGTCTACTTTGTTTTTCTTCCCTTTTTGCACTTAAATATTTTATATTATGTCATGTGAAAGAAAATGTACTTTTGGGTTGAGATTCAGTGGGGACCTAAACGAAAACTCTGTTTTGTATCATCTTGGGATTTGGAAAACTGTAGACTTTGATGATTTCATCAATCTTTAATTTATGTTTAAACTTTTACGTCTCTTTGAGTCGTTTAATATAGCTTATGTGTGATGATAACTACGTAGCAACCAAATGTTGTAGTTCCGCTGCGCATAGCATTTGTGGGGGTGTTATAGATTGGTAATCAGAGCCATGAGTTATAGAGAACTAGGTCATTTTGAAAAATCCTAAACTATAACTTTTGGTGTCGTAAGAAATTGTCCAAGCACACAACTATCCTGCATGGCTCCGGTAAGATTTCTTTAGCATTGCTTTATATTTTAGATGTATCCCTCAAACTGACATGAACTCTCTAGTATTTAGTAAGTAAATACTTTGATATATATTAAGATATATTGTTGTGTACGTTGAGTACTTATCATCGTAATTTGCAAATTCTTGTAAAGATTATCTTATATGTTGCATGTAATTGGCATACGGGCTACATTGCATTACATAGCAACACCGCGTTGTAATCTTACGTGCATGTAGGAATGATTTTATATATAAATATGTATATACTATGGTATTTAAAGGCATTGCACGTGAAGCAATGGTCCTTGAGTGATTATCGTACATGTTATAATGCGGTATTGTTGAGAATTCGGCCTCACCGCATATTATCAATCTTGATAATTAATTTATTGTGCGGATAACCGAGTATGAACCTCGTTTGATACTCTATATACGTAAATGATGCTTCGTAACATATTTTATATCGACTAGAGTGATCTCGATGGTCGTTATCGCACTGTGATGTGTCATTTTGGGACATCTTCTTTTTGGAACGTAAATTACAATCGTATTACTGTATTTCCTTTATTCCTTATGGGTTTGATATATTGGTTGGCGTAACTATAACATAGAAGAAGTATAATCAACGATGCGTACATCGTAGCGACGAATCACATGTGTATGTTATGAAACATGGTTGAGGCGTATCGCTATTTAATCGTTTTTATCATCCTACTTGGATTTAAATATGCGTTTTAAGGATAGACTAGCGTTGTGACCAATCGCGATAACTCGAAATTTGGTTGGTTTGTGTTAATTTTGTGGTGTACGATTTCGAGACTCATCCGAGGCCGATAACAACACTTAGTTGACATACGTATTCTCGCTTGGTTTATTTCATTTTGTTTTGTTGTTTCATTATTTTGAATTCGATATTATACATGACGAGGTCCGGCATTTGTGTGAGTTAAATAAGCATTAAACTTTGTTGCTCGAATGATTTAAACATAAAGTGTTTTACATATTAAATAAATGGTGAATGAAACTTTTGGATAAAAATGACTTATGATGTGTCTTGTAACAAGTAAAAATAAGTGTAGATAAGAAATGAACAAAGTGAAATTATTTTTTTCCTTCAACCTTGGTTGGTATATCATAATAAGTAATTTATATTACTCGTAAAATCTTTGTTTTCATATATTAATAATTTGATACTAGAAGCTTGTGATGGATTTGTTAAGATTTTGTTTAATTTAATTTGAGAAAGGAGTTATAATAAAATTTACGATATGACTATCGAGTATATGTAGCTGTGGGCTTGATATGAGTTAATTTTCGGGTCAATATAGCAAACTTTTGGCATAATTTGTAATATAGAACACGAGTAGAAAAATTGGTCATGTATTTTGGAGCTACACACTTTGTAAAACTGGTTTTATCTTAAACAAGAGGTCAAGTTATATTTATGAACGCATTGGCATAAAATGGCACTCATAACTCCTTGTAGTGATTAACATGGGATAAAATCGGAATATACACTTTAAGTGAGAAATTCTAACGCTTGAAACAAATTATTAAATATTGATGGAACGTTGTTTTATTCCGCTGCGAGATGTGTTAATTTTAAAATCGTTTGATAACGGGCTAAAGATTAAAAGTTAAATTTTATATATTTAAGAATTAATTGAAATAGGCATCTTAATTATTTATTATTATTATTATTATCATCAAGATTTAAGTGTCGACTAAAATCAGTAATTTATCCGAAATAATACTACGTGAAACCTCTTTAGATCTGGGTCGAATTAAGCGAATACGATTTAACAAATCAGTTTTAAGGAACACATGTGTATAATAAAAAGTCAAAGGTTGATTTTTAAGAGTTAATTGGACTATTTTGAGTCATGTTGGATATTTGTATATACGTAATAAGATAAGTTGTAATAATAATAACGTGAAACTTTGAAAATTCTTACTATGTACGTTTTTGGTACTTAAGATATGAACATTAACGAGATTTTGACATAAGTACGGAGATTTTCAAACCTAATGATTTGTCGATTATGATAACCGAGTCACCGCATCTACTAATGTTAATAATTTCCGAGAGATTGAAATTTTTCCAGAAATAAAAACTTTGTAAAGATTGGAAAATGAAATGTATAAATTCTTTAATGGTGTAACACAAATTAAAAATGTGTAAATGTTCGGTTTTACAATGTACAAGGTAACACTAATTATTATACGCAACTGGATTATACAACACACGCCTACTTGTATATTATTTAATAAAGATGTATATGTAATGTTTTGAGTCACGATGATTCGATCGTACGACATCTCTTCTTCGACTTTGCGAGTCTATATCTGAACTTGAGTATTCATGCGATTGTTTTTTTAATATTGTATATGGTATGAACCCCTTTATTATTATATCTATATTTGAATTGCTACTTCGCTAGTACTTGATAATGAGGGTATGTCACCCGGTGTATTTTTTTCATGTTCATGGACGCCGTAACTTTTCTTCTTTCGGTTAATGGAACCTAAAATTCTGTATTTACCTGTATGATGCTATAAATCTTCATTAAATTGGTTATTTATTTATAATGGAACAAAAGCGAGGAGGCGAAGCCGCTTTACCAAATTATAGAGGTGAAAGAACTCGATCTTCCTGGTGAAATTGTTTCTATTCGACCAAGTGATAATTCTCCTCTCCCCGTATACCCTTGGTGGAATGTGTGTGCAACTCGAGACGATGGGAATTATGATCGTTCTTTTATTTTTGACGCTTGTGTTGATATTTAATTTTTACTCCATGTATTCGTAGATCGCTGTTGTTATCCCGAGACTTTTGTCATATATTTGAAGTATTTTTCGTTTCTGATGTAGTTAATTTTAGCTGGCCATTATATTGCTAGTTTACCTCATTCGATCCCATTGATTTTTAGATTTTATTACTTTTTGTGCTTGCAATGATCTTGAATCCTGAACCACCCTACCATTGATTGGTGAGTAGTCTATTTTGAAAATATGTATGAGTGTGAAATGTTTCGTTTAACCAAATGTAAATGGTGTCGATTTATTTACTTAATTATTTATTCATTTTTCTCATAAATAGGCAAAGTAATGTATGTTTCCAAAGTAGACGAAAAATGTTTGATGTGTTTCTTAAAACGATGGTAACAATATTTTCCCATTTCAAATTCCATTTCAAATGGTTTAATTATTTTGAAGTTTAGGTCGAAAACTTTCATAGTCATCTTCGGTGTGTCATAATAATGTTTGTGTTGTCACTTGATCCTCAATTATGCACCGCTTAGCTAACTATGCATAATTCGGGAAGAGTCCTGTTTTGTTAATTGTCGTTGCTTGGTCCTCAAGTATGCATGATCTAGCTAGTTATGCATAGTTTTGGAAGGGCGATGTAGTTTCAAGTCAATTGGTCATCTTTAAAACCGGTAGTGTTTTTGATAAATGTTTAGATGAAAACGCTTTTAAAAATGGTGGATCCTTATGCAAGTAATCGTATTCTCTTTGATTCCTAAAGAAAATTTTTATTTTTCTTGTGTTCCTTGAAATCTTTTCTTTTTGTTTGGCGTTGACTTAGTAAGTCACTGTGACCGAGTAATTTTTGGAAAATGTTTTTATGTGTTGTGTGTAACGTGTGAATTCCATTGGAATCACGAGGGTGTTGATGAAATACCAAAGGGACTCGTACCGACACTGAGAAGGAATTTTTTAACAAAAATAGAAGACTGCCAAAGTAGAGGAAATCAGAGTTCGAGTGACTCTGAGGGGAATGACGACGACTTCTCCTACATCAAACGTATCGTACCTTATTTAATTTCTTTCCTCGTTCTTTTGATATGTTTAACGACACGCGATAAACTGTTGAAGTTTACCAACTGTGCATCGGTAATTGGAAGACCATTCCATTGCCGTCTTCGTTTATTTAAGTAAGGAATCCTCTTTGCTTCACTCAACCATCCTTGATCATCGATGGTTAAACGATAGATAGCCATAGCTGATGTTTGCGTGGTAAACCATTGCCTTTTATGTATTTATGTGGTAAGTGATCTGGTCGAGTGATCGTAAGTTGTGAGAACTTGAGACGACATTGTCCAATGAAGTCCGATCATGAAGAACCCGTGCCATGTAATATATTTATAACTGTGAACGGCGATGCTTATTGAGATTTCGACCACGTTTGAGACGAAAGTGAGAGGGTGATCTTGTAATATTTTCTTTTGGGTATGGAACCATGTGTGAGCACCCTGCGATGACATGTGTATGTATTTTTCTTTCCTTTTGGATATGCATCCATAGCTAGCAAGCTCGTGAACCTTCTTTAACTTGCAACTTTCTTTTGACTGGACTCATCCGAAATCCCGTCAAATATTCTTATTTTATCATGGCTTGGCTGATTAGCAAGCATGAGTTAACCTGATTGAACTTATTTACTTGGCATGGTTTGGCTATTTTGCAAACATGTCGTAATCAGGTTGTATGTGTTTTATTATGGCTTTTTGGGTTTGAATGGATTTTGATGTCCTCAAGACAGTTATGTATACGTCAAATGATTTCCCGTATCGATGAATTTGTTTTTGATGAAATAGGTTTGTATGTACCTAATATTGTGATAAGGTGATTTTGTACGACTAGTATTGATTACTTCGTTTTGTATATTCTGAACGTTTTCGATGGGGTTAGGTGTGACCCGTGCGATTTTATTTTGTGAGTAGTTGTTTTTATGAGATGGTGAACCAAGTGAAAGGATGATTCGAAAGTTGGAAGACATGCTCCGAACGTGTGTGATTGATTTTGATAGTTGTTGAGATCGACACTTGCCGTTGGTAGTACCTTTGTACAACGACATTTACCAAGTTAACAATGAAGCTGCAACATTTGAATAAATATGTTGATGAAAATGTGAATCGCCAGTGGGATAGAATGAAGTAGGAAAAAGTCAGTTGAATGGACTTGAAATGATTTGGGAGGCTACGGATAGATCGAGATGTTAAGAGATTGAAGCAAGGTATAACACTCATTGTGAAGGTGTGATGGAACCCGAGACGTGAACCGAAGTCCACATTGCAATGTGAATACCTCTTTAGTAAGAAGTACCCTCATCTTTCTAGTAGTACGAAATGCGAGTATAAGAACCGGAGAGCGCCAGGACGTCGCTCCTTTAAGGAGGGAAGGATGTAATACCCGTGAATGTGCCATATGATGCTAAGTTATTGTCTCAAGAGCTGTTCAGTATGAGCATCACTCTTAAGTTGTGGCTCACTTGGGGATGTGATATCTCGAGCCCAACGTCATTTATTTAATCCTATTTTACGAATATTTTTGAAATTTTTAAGAAATTTCGTTTGTTATAGATTTGACGGTTTAAGTTAAAACCACCGTTTACGGTCGTAATTTAACGTTTGACGAATTAAGAAGAACCGATAACGACTTCGATACCGACGGATGCCCAAAACTTACATTTTATTATCGATTGATCGATATTTGAGTTTTTCGAAGTTTTTATTTTTTATTATGTTTTAAGTCGAGTCGGAACCTTACTATTACTTTTCGTGTGCGATAAACCTTTGAAAAAGTATTGAACGAGATTTTAACTTTTATGAATCCGGGATAAAACCCGACTGTCGTAAAATTATAATAAACTTACTAGGTACCATTTTTGCCTTTTTAAAAAGTTATCTTACAACTAAGGCCAAAATAAAACTAATATTACACAATCTACCCTCCCCACCATATAAAAAGAATTTTCACACACATTCTTCTCATTTTTACACTCAAAAATTTCACACAATCTCCTCCTCTCTCTCTCTCTAACCTACGGCCACCACACCACCACCATGAACCACCACCAAAATTTGATTTTTGGAAAATCTAATCAAAGACCCACCTTTGTATTATCAAGATAAGTAAATCTCACCAAAAATATTCAACATGCAACAATTTTTTTTTTCAAGATTTAATTTTTATAGATTTTGAAAAATACTATGTTTTGATCTAATTAAATACGTGGGTTTGTGTTTAATTGTGTTTAGGAACAATGATTTGTAATATTGAAGCTTGAAAAAGGTCTTATCTTGGTGTTCTTGACCATATAAGCCACGAAATATTTGGGGCTTATGGTGTTCTTGATCATTTGATCCAAATTAATGTGGGTAAGGTTCCACTAACTTGTTATTATTATTTTAATCATCTTTTATTGAATGCATGTGTTCTTATTGAAATGGGTTTTTGTTGTGATTGTTCATACAAGTGATTAAGGATAGTTAGGATGTTTTGGATTGGTTAATTGATGTTAGAATAGGTCTAGGATGTAAGGAAAAGGGTTGGAATGATGATTTTTACGGTTTTGAAAGAGGTATTTTTAGATCAGAAACTTTAGGGGTATTTTTCGTGGTTTTAAGTCTAGGTCCAGGTTGAGATGATAGGATATTGTGCTAGAGCTTCTTTTTAGCTTCGTTTTGGTATAAGATAGAGCTTTTGACTCCAAACGAGTCAAAAGTTACGCTAGTTTGAATTTTCGTGTACCGGGAGATGAAAGTCGACATAATCCGAAATTATGTTCGATTTTTGGTCAAATCTCGGGGACTATAAGTTGAGTTTCAAAAATGGTCAAGGGCTGTTCTCAGGCCCTAAACTTAGAATTTTGAGTCTATTTTCATAATCAAGAGTCGGATTTGCAAATGGTATTGGTTAAGATGGTCAAAATGATCTTACAAGTCGAGTGTGCAAAACTGTCCGAATTTTGTACTTCAAAGATGTGTCGGGCAGAAGGTCTTAGAAGTGAAAACTTTTTATGAAATTTGGTATGGGGTTTCTACAGATTATAAGTGATTTTTACAAATTTTCTCAGATTTTTAGGAGTGGTCTAAGTGGGGTAAAACAGCCCGTACATTCGGTATGTACCGGCAGAATTGTAAAATGAGTAATAGTTTTAATAAAGTATAAAAAAAATGGTTCGTGTCTAGTAAATATCACTTGTATGGATTTTTAGCGTGAGTTTATATGAACCTTGAGTGTTCTTAATTATGTACATACAGTACTTGAAGGTACTTGAATGTGTTGATTCATTACGTGTTTATTCGTTAGGTGTTGTATTTGTTTTCCCGGGGCATCCTCATCGTCGGTTATCGATTTCGTTTACGCCGTAGTTACTAATACTACCACTACTACTTAAGGTGAGTCTATAGCCTCACTATTTACTTGTTTCAAATGTTTTTACCCGCGAGGGGGATACATGCTATTTAAATGAAAATGAACATAAGTCATGAATGATTGTTGGACCCGAATATTGCCTCAGAAATTGTGTTGAGTACCTAGTTGCAAAAGGCCCTAATTTCATGATCTATTAAATATTGTATTGCCCTTGCGAAGGGGGAAATAGCCGCTTATACAAAGTGATAGTACTATGGGGTTGACGACCCTATCCGAGACAAGGGCTAGTACGTTGGGTACCCCCTGCGGACGGATAATTTGTGATAAGAGATAAGGTATAATTGCAACTGATGCCTTTAGTAGGGGCACTGGTTTCATTGAATCACGTCGGTAATTATTATGCGGGTTATTGAGTTAACGGATTAGTGTCATGAGCTTAAACACAATTGTCATATCCTTGAATAATAGATTATGAGTACGACAATGCTATTGAACGGTCATGATTGGTTTTAATACTTATGTTCAACTTATGATTTGATAAACCTATAGATTCGCTCAACCTTTGTGTTGACGATTTTTAAGCATGTGTTTCAGGTAACCAAGATTGATAGCAGCGGAGCATGCGAGGATGGAAGTTGTTGTGGCTTGGCGGTCTACTTTGTTTTTCTTCCCTTTTTACACTTAAATATTTTATATTATGTCATGTGAACGAAAATGTACTTTTGGGTTGAGATTCAGTGGGGACCTAAACGCAAACTCTGTTTTGTATCATCTTGGGATTTGGAAAACTGTAGACTTTGATGATTTAATCAATCTTTAATTTATGTTTAAACTTTTACGTCTCTTTGAGTCGTTTAATATAGCTTATGTGTGATGATAACTACGTAGCACCCAAATGTTGTAGTTCCGCTGCGCATAGCATTTGTGGGGGTGTTATATTGGAGGTCGAGGGGGTTATCTTTATAACTCCGCTCCACGTGATCTTGGTAACAATTTTCAATCTTACGACCAAGGTCACCCATTGTCTTCGTTTTATTCGTCGTATGATCCGTATTTTAATTGCAATAATGAGTCTTTTCATAATGCCTTTAATGATTCTGTGAGATGAAATAATGAGAAATTAACGATGGTGGAAGAACAATTGTCAAGCCTTAAGGAAACTTGTAATAAACGAATGGCAACCCAAAGGGAAACTTTCAAAAAAATGGAAAACGATTATGACACCCTTATTGAAGAGCAACAACGTTTGTATGATCAAAATGAAGAGATGTGGAAAGGATATGTGGATAGCATTAGGGAAAACCATGCTATTGAAAGAGAAAATCATGCTAGAGAGAGATAAAATTCTTTTAATGTTCGAGGGCTTAGTGGAAAAATTTAATTCTTTGTCTAATAACACCAATCCTAATTCCGAGGGAGAGGTTAAAGCCTTATCGACTCCTAAGACTCGTACGTCTCGCATTGATCCATATCTCTCGAATTTTAGAGTCGTGCAACCTTCATCGTCTTGCAAAACCGTAGAGGAATCGAAAAAGTCATCCAACGAAGTTTTGAAAAATGTTTTTGAAAATAAACCAAAGGAAAAACTCGTAGGATACTTGGGAGTATTAAATCTAATACCTTGTGAACCTAATTTTTCTAATGAGGATGAAATTATTGAGGATTTTCTAAATCAATATACACTTAATTTTGACGAAGAAATTCCATTAAATGATTTTAAAGAAGAAAAATGTGAAAAGGTTTTTAAGGAAAGCATTGAACCCTCATTTTTAAAAGATGAACAAAAATTAATTCCGAAAGGACGTGTTAGTAGTTTTGCTAAAATGTTTGAATACCCACGTTCGATCCCTTCGAAGGACAAAGTTGAAACCGTCAAGGCAAAATCGTCACGAGACGAGCCTTTTACTCCTAATCCCACACCGAGTGAGATTTTGGATTTATCATGTGAGAAGTCCGCCGATGGCCTTGCTCACTGAAATTGTGTATAATGCAGTTCGTTTTTTCTCAGTTCTTGCTAATTGAAAGTCCAACCAATATCGGGTTTATAACTGTTTTTGGTTGTTAATCTTTTTTGGATATTCTATTTGCTAATTCAACAAAGCCTTGCAAAACGGAAAAATATTACCTACTTATATGTAAAACATTTTGCAAATACCAAGTTTTTATTCAAGTAATATTCTAAATGTAAAATATGAAACAACAAGGACTGAATGTGTAAATTCTAGGAAAGTAAATTGCTTGAAATGTAAATCCTAACAAGTCTAGGGACTGAAAGTGTAAATCAGTAAACTACAAGGATCAAAAATGTAAATCTAGTAACCAACTAACCAAAATGTAACAAACTACCAAACTTTCTAACAGATTTTAAACAAACTCAAAACTACAAGGACTAAAATGTTGCAAACCCTAAAAACAATGAAGATTAGCCAAGTTTAGAACTGTTTAAAACATCAAGGACCAAATTGCAATTCCAAAAACTTTTTAAGCTAAAACGGGTTTTGAAGGAAAATAAGCTCGTTTGAGCTTATTACTGGACCAAAATCAATGAGACAAGTTGCAAAACACTTTAATTCCGAAATAAGCTATGTCTGTAAAAGGATTTTTACTGAAAGTTCAAAATAAGCAAATAAGCACTTCTTGATAAGCCCAAAATAAGCTAATGAACAATCCAGACAAGCACAATTTGATTTTCTTGCCAAAACTGATTAAGCTACTCTAATGATGAATGGGAAATCAAACTAGAACGAATTTCATCAAGAAAAAAGCTAGAAATCTGAATTAAGCTCAAAAGTGCTTATCGTTGACCAGGCGTTGACCAAACTTTTTGTCAAAAAGTTGAAACTTTCAAAAATCAAGTAACTCTATATTCTAAGTGGATTTGTGAAGAAAAATGGCCAGGTTAATGAAAAGAATCAAGAGATATAAAATTTCAGTTTCAAGTTACAGAAACATGCCTCAACTTAGCTTTTCATGATTTTGCTTATTTCTATTTGCTTATTGAAAACTGTATAGAATGCTTATAGGTACTGAAACTACATATGTTGGACTACAAATGAGAGCTAGTTTGACAAGATTTCATCAAGTAACCAGTTAAAGCCAAGCAGATGAAGTTGAGAACTTTTAGAAAGCAAAAATTACTGAAAATGACCTAAAGCTTTTTATAGCCATTTGCCTGTTTGACCAGTTACTTGACTAGAAACTTACTCAAAATACTTTATTATGACCTTATAACTAGAAATGGTCATTAATTTGCAAAAACTCAAAGCTTGAAAACCAATTACAAACTAATGCCAAACACTCCTTATCTGAGATTTGAGAAAATTTCCAAAGACTTTTCCAAAGCTTGTTCAAACTGAATCAAATCCTTTATCAAACCAAACTAAGGGCTCAAATTGAGATGTTTCAAAACTATAAGCAAGCACTAAAACCAACAGTTACTCTATCAAGATACAAGTACCAAATTTGACTGAAATTAAGCTATGACTAGAAATTAATCCAAATCTATGAGCAAGTAAACAAGATCAAGCTACAAGTAATTCAAAATCAAACAATTAGCAAATCTAAACAACTTTTATCAGGCAAACATCAAAATTACACTAGGAAATGTAGCATGCATTTGACAAATTCAGTGGAACAAAAATCAGAATCTTAAAACCTTTTGGAGTAAACCATTGGGAAGAAGAGGAGTGCTGAACTCTCTTACCCTAGTGATAACCACCACCTTATCACTAGTTCATCTAATCAATCATCAAAAACAGCTACTAATCAACAGAAATCATCATCAAGGCTTGAAAACTTCAATAAGGCTAGTTTCTGAACATGAATCACAACAACAGCTACCAAAACTTCTTCAAAGTAAGTTATGATCATTCAATGATCATAACAAACTCAATTCAGCAACTCAATGATCAAACAGGAACAGAATATGAACAGTAAGATGAGAAGGAGAATTGGCGGGAAAAGTAGAATTCAAATTTTATTCCATGAAAGTTGTTACAAAGCTGTTGAAAAGCTACTAACTAACTAACTAACTCAAGAGTTTGTCAGACTCTTGAGTAGTTAGGGTAAAAAGGAAGGAAAATGAGAGAGAATTGAAAAGTGTGTGTTTTTACAAAATTGAACTACTCTTTACAAATGAGGACTAGTAGGCTATTTATAGACATGAAGAGGAAGTTTGTTGGGGATGATGACGTGTTGAGACCAATCACAGGACTCCACGTGGCATGATTCTGTAAAACTCATCTTCAAGGTATGAACACCAATTGGGGTTTTCTTCTTGAGTGGATCTCATGTTAATTGGTTGATACCATTGTGTTCGTCTCTTCAAAACAAGCATTTTTGGTGTTTACATCTTTTCATGAAATTGATTGTAGCTTAAATACGATCCGGGAAATGTTTTTGTAGCTTGAAGAAGACACGTGTCAAATTCTGATTGGTTGAAAAAGTGTCACACGGATTGCACTGTTAGGATATGGTAATTAATTTTGGCGGCTGCTAGTGGATATTAATTACCCTTAGGTGGCAATCCGTGTGCCATGTTTACTCTCTTCTTATTGGCTAGAACTTGTGTCTCATGAATCAAACTAGTAGAATTTTCCAACTTTGGCAGTTTCAGCCCTTGTAGTTTGGCAGATTATATTTAAAGCTTGTAACTTCATTTCTTTGGCACTTTAAGTCCTCCAAACTTCATCTTTGAGCAGAATTGACCCTTTGACTTTGTTGACTTGATAGTTGACCAATTTTGACTTTGATCTTGACTTTTTACAATATTTGCACTTTAGTCCTTCAACTTTGGCATTTTGTCAAGATAGGTCCTTGTACTTCAAAGTCTTGTCACTTTTGATCCTTCTTTGTCTTTTTCATCCATTTGAGCTTGATTTTTCTTTGTTTGCTTGATAATGTATCCTTTTACCTACACAAGTGTACACAAACACAAACATACCACATAATACTGTTTTTGCAAGATAATTTGGTATTTTGCTTCATGTTTTAGGGTTATTTGTTGATAAAAGGATATGAGTTTAAGCTCATATAAAATCCCTACACTTGAACATTGTCATGTCCTCATGCAATATTATATATTAAAGCTCAAATTTACATTCTCCTCATAATTAACCCACCTTGGCCATATGAGATGCATCTACACTACTCTAGTCTATATGATGCATGATTTTGACTTTCAATGAACAAAGTACAATTCTATCTATATCTTTTTGATTTTTTTTCTTGAAATGGTTTTGATGGAATTAACTCATAAAGAATTCAATGGCTTAGATTAGGGCTTTGGTACCATGGACACTTATCACCCTCAAGTTTCACTTTCCTCATACCAAGCTTAAAAATGTGATCATTGCATTCACAAGTAAAAAGTGCATCAACTTATTCATGACAATTAAATGTGGAACCGGTTTTTATTTGAGCAAATTGCTTGTGAGCAAATTTGTCATTATTCAAGTGTGAAATATAAGACATGTAAAATCCAAAAATAAGGAAGCACGGTTTTAATCCTAAGTAATCCTCTCATCCATTACTTGAAAAACCGCTCACAATTAATATAAGTCCGTTTTAAGAGTAATAAGTCATTCGCCTTATGTGTAAAATCCTCATGTCATGCTTTCATAAGTAACTACACACTCGCTAAGGAAATAAAAATAAAACTCACGCAATAATTTACATCCGCCATCTTTTTGAGACTTTGGATCTTCAACCCCGCAACCCGTCAAGGTAATATTGGATTGGAGCAATCTATTGAATCCCCGCAACCCGTCAAGGTAATATTGGAACTCAATAGTCACTATAATTAACACCACACTGCCCCTCTTGAGAGTCTTGTATTATTTTTTCTTTCTTTTTCTTTTTTTTTCTAGCCACTCATTTTTTTTCATAAGCCGCTCTTATTTTTCTTTATTCCTCACAAAGAAATTTGAAAAGAATAAAAGGAAAAACACCCGCTAAATATGGAGCATGACATAAGTCTAGTACACATAAAACGTGCTAACTTAGAATCTTAAGACGTACTCATATCAACCATGAATGATTAGTCAAAAATGCATAAGAGATTACAAACCAATTAAAACCGTACTTGATTATTTATTAACAATTATATACATGCGAAGAAAATAGAGGCAAAGAAGAGAAAGGTTTAGCCACAAGTAATTGCCATGAAGTCTATCTAGCCCTTGTACACTTGCTTCAACTCTATCATTTCCCATTCTCCACAAATTTAAAATCTCAAATAATGAAATTGGTGGATGCTTAGCCTAATAGACCAATGAAGGACTACATGGTTAAGGATACTAGCTAGAGAATGCTAAGATAAGCAAACTCGGGTTGAGTCAAAATATCCATGGCGCGCCTAATATGTCAAAGAAATCTACACTTGTTAAAACCATGTTTTATTATATTTTTTTTTCTTTTTATATATTTTTGATGAAACATAAAAGAAAAGATATATACAATGCAAATGTGTTATGCAAAATGATTGATGCAAAAATTATGAATGCATATTTTTGTTGGCCAAAGTAGATCAAAAATTTGAAAAATGTTGAAAAACCAATTTTCCATGTTATCATGCAAGACAATGACAAGTTCTAGGTAAGGTCACTTCGATAGAAGACCCCCCTACACTTAAGCTAAACATTTTCCTCAATGTTTAAGAGCATGGAAGTATAAAAACTTCCCCTACACTTATGACAATGAATAGACTTTGCTTAACCCAAGTTAAGGAAAGGACAACTATTAGTGAAATCATGTTTAAGCACAAGGTGTCAATGAAAAAAAATCACTATAGTAACGAAGTGAACCGGATACAAGGGCCTCCTCCATAAGCTCCAAAGCATGAGATGAGTGAGCAACCCTACAAACAATCATGAAGACAAAAGAAGGTCTCCCCTACACTTATCTCCAAGTCTATACCTTTATTTCTAACCTACAACACTCTAAACCTATTTATACGATGCTTGAGTTAAGGAGTCTCTAGCTCGACTCGTCCCTCAATGAATTAATTCATGGGGAAAATGGGGATCTCTTGGACCATTTCAACGGAAATGTCCTCCCCAAAGTAATGTTTAACACGGTGACCATTCACTTTAAAATTTGGACCATCGGGTTGTGACAACTCAAGAGTTCCATATGGAAACACTTGAGTAATAGTGAATGGACCGGACCATCTCGACTTAAGCTTGCCCGCAAAAAGCTTCAATCTTGAGTTAAAGAGGAGAACCGGCTCTCCAACTTTAAACTCACGATTCTTAATCTTAGCATCATGCAATTTCTTAGTCTTTTCCTTGTAAAGCAAAGAATTCTCATAGGCATTGGCTCTCAATTCATCCATCTCATTGAGTTGATCTTTCCTATGTGAATCGTCTTGGTTTAAATCAAAGTTAGCCCATTTGAGAGCCCAAAATGCCTTATGCTCTAGCTCGAATGGGAGGTGGCACGCTTTTCCATAGACAAGCCTATAAGGCGTACATCCAATTGGTGTTTTAAAAGTCGTCCTAAACGCCCACAAAGCATCATCAAGCTTATCCGACCAAGAAGCTCGATGCTCTCCCACCGTTCTCTCTAAAATTCTCTATAAACCACGATTTGTGACCTCGATTTGACCATTTGTTTGAGGGTGATACGCGGTAGAAAGTCTATGATTCACTCCATATTTCTTCATAACTCTTGTGAATTGATCATTACAAAAGTGCATACCACGATTACTTATGATGGCCCGAGGTACACCAAACCTAGCAAACAATTGTTTCAAAAACTTCACAACCACTCTAGCATCATTGGTAGGTAAGGCTTTAGCCTCCACCCATTTAGACACATAATCCACCTCCACAAGTATATACTTGTTTCCCTTAGAGGATGGAAAAGGTCCCTTGAAATCAATGCCCCATACATCAAATATCTCACACTCTTGGAAAAAATTTTGTGGCATCTCATCACGTTGTGTAATTTTTCCTTGTCTTTGACAAACATCACAAAATTTCACCATTTCATGGGCATCTTTGTAAATGGAAGGCCAATAGTAACCCGAATCAAAGACTTTCTTGGTGGTGTAGTTAGGCCCAAAATGTCCACCCGTAGGTCCTTTATGACACGCCTCTAAAATCTTAAATGCCTCGGGCCCATCTACACACCGTCTAATGATTTGGTCTGCACATTGCCTAAAAAGATATGGATCATCCCAAAAGTAATACTTAACTTCCTTAAGAAACTTCTTCTTTTGTTGATAAGTAAGACCCTCAATAAGCACATTGCCCACAAGATAGTTTGCGATATCCGCAAACTAAGGTGTGGCATCCTCTTGGGAAGAGATAGACATGAGCTCCTCTAATGGAAAGGATTCATTGATTTCTTGGTGTGGGAAACCTCCTTGAAAAGGATGCTCAAGTCTACTCAAATGATCCGCCGCTAAATTCTCGGCCCCTTTCTTATCACGAATCTCTATCTTAAACTCTTGAAGCAACAAAACCCATCTCAAAAGCCTAGGCTTAGCATCTTGTTTTGTCATAAGATACTTGAGAGCGGAATGATCCGTATACACTATGGTTTTGGAAAGCACAAGATATGGTCTAAACTTCTCAAAAGCATATACTATAGCAAGCAACTCTTTTTCCGTGGTAGTGTAATGAAGTTGTGCACCGGTCATGGTTTTACTCGCATAGTGTATAGGTTGAAAATGCTTATTAACTCTTTGTCCTAAGACGGCCCCCACCGCATAATCACTAGCGTCACACATAAGCTCAAAAGGTAATTCCCAATTTGGAGAAACCAAAACGGGAGCCTTAGTCAATTTTCCCTTAAGAGTCTCAAAAGAATCTAAACAATCTTGGTTAAAAAAGAAAGGAGCCTCTTTCTCCAAGAGGTGAGTCATCGGTCTAGCTATCTTAGAAAAATCTTGTATAAAGCGCCTATAAAAGCCCGCATGACCTAAGAAACTCCTCACACCTTTAACCGAGGTGGGTGGGGGAAGCTTAGCAATCACATCAATTTTAGCTCGATCAACTTCTAATCCCTTATTGGATATCTTATGTCCTAAAACAATCCCCTCTTTCACCATAAAGTGACATTTCTCCCAATTAAGCACCAAACGTGTTTCCTCACAACGCTTAAGCATTCTTTCAAGATTGGTGAGACATGAGCTAAATGAATTTCCAAAGACGGAAAAGTCATCCATAAAAACCTCCATGGTTTGCTCTATCATGTCATGGAAAATCGCCATCATACACCTTTGAAACGTCCCCGGTGCATTACGTAAGCCAAAAGGCATCCTCTTGTAAGCAAATGTACCGTAGGGACAAGTGAATGTGGTCTTTTCTTGATCCTTAGGGTCAATGGGTATTTGGAAATAACCCGAAAAGCCATCAAGAAAACAATAGTACTCATTTCCCGCTAAGCGTTCAAGCATTTGATCCATAAAGGGAAGCGGGAAATGATCTTTCCTAGTTGCCTCATTGAGTTTTCTATAATCAATGCAAACACTCCAACCGGTCACAAGTCTCGTGGGAATAAGCTCATTGTTCTCATTAGGCACCACGGTGATTCCACCCTTCTTTGGAACACAATGAACCGGGCTAACCCATGGAGAGTCGGAAATGGGGTAAATCATACCCGCATCTAAGAGTTTAATCACTTCCTTCTTAATAACCTCATGGATTTTTGGGTTAACTCTCCTTTGGTTTTGAATAGCGGGATTATAGTCATCCTCCATAAGGATTTTGTGTGTACAAAAATGTGGATCAATTCCCCTTATGTCGGATATTTTCCATGCTAAAGCTTTCTTATGTTTCTTAAGAACTTCAATAAGTTGCTCCTTCTCATCCTCTTTCAACTCTTTAGCAATGATTACCGGTAATTGGTCTTTTCCCTCTAAGAAAGCATACTCTAAGTGGGATGGAAGGTCCTTAAGTTAAATGGGAGGTGGACTTTCTATGGAAGGTTTTACTATGGAAGGTTCCTCAATGATAGTCTCTTGTGGAATAGGAGAAGGAATAGGGTCCTCATTGAGCAACTTTTGGATTGTAAGAATATCTTCTTCCCAATTGATGGGAGAATCATCATCACCAAGAAAGTTTGACTCAAATTCCTCCAAGAGGAAATCACTCTCTCCAAAAGGTGTTAAAGAGGGAGCAATTGAGGCCACGGTTTCAACATGGGGCATCTCATCACTAGCACTCTTACAAGCATCATGAAAGTGTTCATTACACACTTCATCTAGCACATCAACAATGTTAATAGTCTCACAAGGTCTAGATTCCCTAACCTCTTTCCTATCACAAACTTTCCCTAACTTAAACACCACTCTCTCATCTTCTACTCTCATAATTAATTCTCCTTCCGCCACATCTATCAAGGTACGACCCGTTCTCAAAAACGGTCTACCAATAATCAAAGGCACTCTAGGATCCATGTCATAATCAACCACTACAAAGTCGGCCGGAAAGGTAAACTTATCCACACCTACAAACACATCTTCCGCTATACCTACGGGGTGAGCTATGGTTCGGTTGGCTAGTTCAAGAGTCATCCTAGTGGGAGTGAGCTCGGGAAGAGATAGTTGTTTCCAAACCGATAAAGGCATGAGGTTTATGCTCGCCCCTAGATCCGCCAAAGCCATGCAATTTTCAACACCGGGAAAATTACAAGGTATCAAGAAGCGCCCCGGATCTCCAAGTTTTGTTGGTAAGGTTTTAAGTAACACCGCGGAACAATTTTCATTAAGGGATGTGTTGGGCAAATCAACCAATTTTTCTTTGTTTGAGAGCAAATCCTTGAATATCTTAGCAAACTTTGGCATATAAGCAAGAGCTTCCGCAAAGGATATATTGATGTTGAGTTGCTTGAACATCCTTAAGAAGTTGGAGACTTGGATGTCATCCTTGTTCTTTAACTTGTCTTTTTTCAACCTTGAAGGATATGGAAGAGTAGGTTTTGGTGTAGGTGGAATAGGTGTTGTAGTGGAAGATTTGTCTTTGTTAGCTTCTTCATTGGGAAGTGTGGAAGGTAAAGGAGAAGTATGAGGAGGTTGAGAAGGTGTGTTTGAATGAATATGAGCATTGTGAGGAGGTGAAGTAGAAGTAGAAGGCTTGTCACAAGTAGGAGCACAAGTGGGTTGAACAATAGTAGGTTTAGGAGGTGAAGGATCCTTTGTTGTTGTTCCACTCCTTGTTGTAATGGCATTGACATTGGCCCTAGGGTTTGTTTGTGTGTTGGAAGGTAAAGCCCCTTGTGGTCTTTGATTTAATGCCACCAAAACCCTATTGATTTGGTCATTCATTTTCTTCTCCATAGCTTGGAACTTCCTTTCATTCTCTTGATTCATTTTTTGCAAGAGATCCATTGTGTTATACTCTTGTGGCACATGACCTTGAAAACCTTGAGGTTGGAAAGGTAAAGGTTGGGTATTAAATCCTTGATTTGGTGGATAAAAGGTATTTGCTTGAGGTTGAAATTGATTGGGTGCCTTGTAGTTATTTCCTTGGTAAGGTGGTCTTTGCCCTTGATTCCTTGGTAAAATTTGAGGTGGATTTTGTTGAATTTGGGTGGGTGGTTGGGGTGGGAATCCGGCTGGAGTAAGGTAATTTTGGGATTTGTAAGAAAGGTTATTTGGATTGATATTAGGCTTGAAGTGCTCACGATGTTCCTCTTGGTAAGCATAGCATTCCCCTTGATACACTTGCACCTTATCACATTGTTCATAAGAATGGGGACCTCCACAAGTAACACAAGAAAGAGCAATGGAATTCACATTATTTGAAGAATTGTTCAATGACATGTTCTTAAAAGTTTGAAGCATTTCTTGTTGTACTTTCAAGTTCCTCTCACTATCTCTATCCATCCTTTGAAAAATCTCTTGTTGAAACTTGAGGAGTTGGTTGTCACAAGGAGTTTGAGAATTGTTTTGGATAACATGAACCCTTTCTTCAAATTGATTGTTTGTTTGAACCATTGCTTTAGTCTCAATGATGTCCAAAGCCTCTTGGTAGGTTTTAAGAAGAATATTCCCTCCCGCGGAAGCATTGAGTGAATCTTGGTGGTGAGATTTAAGGCCATTATAGAAGAGATTGATTTGGTGAACATGATCCAATCCATGATTAGGGCATCTCCTCAATAACTCACTATACTCTTCCCAAGCATCACTAAAGGATTGACTAGGTTTTTGTTGAAAGCCTATAATTAAAGTCCTCAAAGCCATAGCCTTATGTGGAGGAAAGAACTTGTTCAAAAACTTAGTGGTGAAACCATCCCATGTGGTGATACTATCGGGTGGTTGGGTGTCTAACCAATGCTTAGCAAGTCCCTCTAGGGAAAATGACACTAACATCAACCTAATCACCTCATGTGGAACTCCATTATGCTTAATGGTATTGCAAAGAGAAAGGAATCTCTTAAGGTGAGCATGAGGATCCTCATTCTTGTTACCAAAGAAAGGTGATTGTGAAACCATAGTGATCATAGATGTATGTAGCTCAAATGTGTTTGCGGGAAAGTCGGGAATCTTAATAGCACTAGCATATCCATGAATATTGGTTTGCATACGTTCCAACAAAGAGCGATTATCAATAGCCATGGCTTCTTGTGGTGGAGGAGTCAAAGCACGATTCTCGTGATCGGCTTGGTGGATGGTGGTGGTCTTACTCTTTCTCTTTTTCTTCCTTTTCGGAGGAAGAGGTTGTACACCAATCGGTATTTGTGCACGCCCGCGAGTGAGCATGCAACTCAATACGAGGAATGAGAGAGAAGCTCTCGTGTGACTTTGAAGAGAAATGGATTATCCTCTTCGAGTTTCAATATTAAATATCCACAAGAAAATAACAATATACGTATGTACTACTTGGGTGCAAGACCCTCAATGAAGCCTTCCTTCTTAGAATACTTACAAGTGAATGGGGGGTTAGGTGGCGCGAAGCACTTAAGTACCTATTGACCCTTAGATGGCATTTTATAGCACATCGCCTTTCTATTCACTTAAATGTTCGTATTCTTCGAATTGTTGCTTATTGAGAGTATTTATCTATTCTTGCTTTATTTTGTTTGATCGATACACGTGTCAAGGACCGGAACGCCCCTCAACACGGTGTATTTCCTCGGCAATACTTATGGAAGATATGTAGATTGGTTGTTCTTATACGTATACGTATTTACTTATAATAATATATGGAAAATATTGTATTTATGAGTTTTTTTAAGAGAAAATACTATATGTACATAAAAACCGAGAGAATCCAATAATATATATTTTTGGGTGCAATCTCTTAGGAAAAAGATTGCTTTTTGGATTTTTTAATTTTTTTGGTCAATTCTTTAGGAAAAGAATTGTTTTGTTAATTTTTTAGTTTTTATATATTTTTATATTTTTGATTTTTTTATTTGTTTTTTATTTATGATACGTAAAAATAACATTCACAAAGTGAACGGATCCCAAAATCCAATGAAAACCGTCAATCGATAGTCTCTCGTAAAGTCAAAGAACCGGCAGCGGCGCCATTTGAAATTGTGTATAATGCAGTTCGTTTTTTCTCAGTTCTTGCTAATTGAAAGTCCAACCAATATCGGGTTTATAACTGTTTTTGGTTGTTAATCTTTTTTGGATATTCTATTTGCTAATTCAACAAAGCCTTGCAAAACGGAAAAATATTACCTACTTATATGTAAAACATTTTGCAAATACCAAGTTTTTATTCAAGTAATATTCTAAATGTTAAATATGAAACAACAAGGACTGAATATGTAAATTCTAGGAAAGTAAATTGCTTGAAATGTAAATCCTAACAAGTCTAGGGACTGAAAGTGTAAATCAGTAAACTACAAGGATCAAAAATGTAAATCTAGTAACCAACTAACCAAAATGTAACAAACTACCAAACTTTCTAACAGCTTTTAAACAAACTCAAAACTACAAGGACTAAAATGTTGCAAACCCTAAAAACAATGAAGATTAGCCAAGTTTAGAACTTTTTAAAACATCAAGGACCAAATTGCAATTCCAAAAACTTTTTAAGCTAAAACGGGTTTGGAAGGAAAATAAGCTCGTTTGAGCTTATTACTGGACCAAAATCAATGAGACAAGTTGCAAAACACTTTAATTCCAAAATAAGCTATGTCTGTAAAAGGATTTTTTACTGAAAGTTCAAAATAAGCAAATAAGCACTTCTTGATAAGCCCAAAATAAGCTAATGAACAATCCAGACAAGCACAACTTGATTTTCTTGACAAAACTGATTAAGCTACTCTAATGATGAATGGGAAATCAAACTAGAACGAATTTCATCAAGAAATAAGCTAGAAATCTGAATTAAGCTCAAAAGTGCTTATCGTTGACCAGGCGTTGACCAAACGTTTTGTCAAAAAGTTGAAACTTTCAAAAATCAAGTAACTCTATATTCTAAGTGGATTTGTGAAGAAAAATGGCCAGGTTAATGAAAAGAATCAAGAGATATAAAATTTCAGTTTCAAGTTACAGAAACATGCCTCAACTTAGCTTTTCATGATTTTGCTTATTTCTATTTGCTTATTGAAAACTGTATAGAATGCTTATAGGTACTGAAACTACATATGTTGGACTACAAATGAGAGCTGGTTTGACAAGATTTCATCAAGTAACCAGTTAAAGCCAAGCAGATGAAGTTGAGAACTTTTAGAAAGCAAAAATTACTGAAAATGACCCAAAGCTTTTTATAGCCATTTGCCTGTTTGACCAGTTACTTGACTAGAAACTTACTCAAAACACTTTATTATGACCTTATAACTAGAAATGATCATTAATTTTCAAAAACACAAAGCTTGAAAACCAATTACAAACTAATGCCAAACACTCCTTATCTGAGATTTGAGAAAATTTCCAAAGACTTTTCCAAAGCTTGTTCAAACTGAATCAAATCCTTTATCAAACCAAACTAAGGGCTCAAATTGAGATGTTTCAAAACTATAAGCAAGCACTAAAACCAACAGTTACTCTATCAAGATACAAGTACCAAATTTGACTGAAATTAAGCTATGACTAGAAATTAATCCAAATCTATGAGCAAGTAAACAAGATCAAGCTACAAGTAATTCAAAATCAAACAATTAGCAAATCTAAACAACTTTTATCAGGCAAACATCAAAATTACACTAGGAAATGTAGCATGCATTTGACAAATTCAGTGGAACAAAAATCAGAATCTTAAAACCTTTTGGAGTAAACCATTGGGAAGAAGAGGAGTGCTGAACTCTCTTACCCTAGTGATAACCACCACCTTATCACTAGTTCATCTAATCAATCATCAAAAACAGCTACTAATCAACAGAAATCATCATCAAGGCTTGAAAACTTCAATAAGGCTAGTTTCTGAACTTGAATCACAACAACAGCTACCAAAACTTCTTCAAAGTAAGTTATGATCATTCAATGATCATAACAAACTCAATTCAGCAACTCAATGATCAAACAAGAACAGAATATGAACAGTAAGATGAGAAGGAGAATTGGCGGGAAAAGTAGAATTCAAATTTTATTCCATGAAAGTTGTTACAAAGCTGTTGAAAAGCTACTAACTAACTAACTAACTCAAGAGTTTGTCAGACTCTTGAGTAGTTAGGGTAAAAAGGAAGGAAAATGAGAGAGAATTGAAAAGTGTGTGTTTTTACAAAATTGAACTACTCTTTACAAATGAGGACTAGTAGGCTATTTATAGACATGAAGAGGAAGTTTGTTGGGGATGATGACGTGTTGAGACCAATCATAGGACTCCACGTGGCATGATTCTGCAAAACTCATCTTCAAGGTATGAACACCAATTGGGGTTTTCTTCTTGAGTGGATCTCATGTTAATTGGTTGATACCATTGTGTTCGTCTCTTCAAAACAAGCATTTTTGGTGTTTACATCTTTTCATGAAATTGATTGTAGCTCAAATACGATCCTGGAAATGTTTTTGTAGCTTGAAGAAGACACGTGTCAAATTCTGATTGGTTGAAAAAGTGTCACACGGATTGCACTGTTAGGATATGGTAATTAATTTTGGCGGCTGCTAGTGGATATTAATTACCCTTAGGTGGCAATCCGTGTGCTATGTTTACTCTCTTCTTATTGGCTAGAACTTGTGTCTCATGGATCAAACTAGTAGAATTTTCCAACTATGGCAGTTTCAGCCCTTGTAGTTTGGCAGATTATATTTAAAGCTTGTAACTTCATTTCTTTGGCACTTTAAGTCCTCCAAACTTCATCTTTGAGCAGAATTGACCCTTTGACTTTGTTGACTTGATAGTTGACCAATTTTGACTTTGATCTTGACTTTTTACAATATTTGCACTTTAGTCCTTCAACTTTGGCATTTTGTCAAGATAGGTCCTTGTACTTCAAAGTCTTGTCACTTTTGATCCTTCTTTGTCTTTTTCATCCATTTGAGCTTGATTTTTCTTTGTTTGCTTGAAAATGTATCCTTTTACCTACACAAGTGTACACAAACACAAACATACCACATAATACTGTTTTTGCAAGATAATTTGGTATTTTGGTTCATGTTTTAGGGTTATTTGTTGATAAAAGGATATGAGTTTAAGCTCATATCACTCACATCGATACATTTTTCGATATCGAGGTCGAAACGACAAAGGCAAAATCTTCAATCGAAGAGCCTTCTTTTCCTAGTTTCACGACGGTTGGAGCTAGCGACTCGATTATCGACGATTTTATTGCTCGACCTCTTGCACGAGGAAGAGAAGACGTTTTTTATCCCAACGGTGATTTTTCCGAGATCAAACGTATACTTGATTATCCGCCTTCAATTTTTGAGTTTGATGAGGACCGTTGCGTTAGGCCGGAGGGGGATGTTTTATTGATCGATTCACGTTTTAAAAATTCAAATTCTCCTCCCGCCTTCAAGATAAATGTGAAAATTTTAAGTGTGCCTAGAATTATTTTGGAAACACCAAATATTTTCAATTTAATCAACTTGGGTTTTTGTAACAATGAGTTAAAAATTGAAAAAGGGAATGATTTTAAAATTAATTTGAAAATTTTTCCAAAGATAACTCCGTCATCACCTCGTTTAATTGAGCTTGCTACAAACGCGTCTACTTCTTGTGTGGACCTAGTATGGGGGAAGCCCCATTTGTTCCCTCACACTTCTCCACCGAGGACGAGATTTTTGACCCCGGTATCACGTTTAAGATAAAATCTTGGTCTTTTACCGAAGTAGTCACTAGAAATCCTTTCTACACTTACGGTATGAGTTTACCTCGAGTAACTCGATTTTTATGCCCAACCAATGTCCCACCCTTCTCTTCTCATCCTATTTTCTTGTGTCCCTTTGGGACGTTGTTACTTGAAGTCGTGTTGTTTCGTTTATCATCCAAAATGTGAGGATACGATCTTTGATCCCGGTATAAAGGCTTTGCCTTTATTCACGGTTGCTTTTGGGCCTTGATTACATGTAAGTCCCACCAAAAATGATCGACCCAAGGATATCCCTAAATGATCACATTTATGGGGATCCGAGTCGAGCTTTTGACTCGGTTAACAAAAACAAGGTGCCTCGTGGGGGAGACCCATGCTTATCCATGTACATATTATTGCTTTCTAATTAGTTTAATGTGAGGGGATTTGTGCCCTTCCAACCTTTGTTCCGTGGTTGTTCGTGATTGTGATTCATTAGGTACATTGTCATCATTGAAGCCTCTCGTGTTCGTTTTGCGGATCACTCGAGCTTCGATCGTTGCCTTTGTAGATTCCGATATCCGATGATATCCTTTTATGTTCTAACGTTTATCTTATTAGCATAATTCATAAATGGCTTTTAGGTTATTCGTTTTACCCTTTCCATGCTCGAGATTAAGCATTCGACTACGTCTCTAGTATGGGGGTGTTTCACCCCTAGACTCGAAACATTGAGGACAATGTTTAGTTTTAGTATGGGGGTGAGTAGATACTTCACCTTGCTTACGTCAACACGCAATCCAAAATTTCATCTTTTTGCTATCGTTTTATTACAAATAAGGTTAAAAATGGCCAAATTTTAAATTTTTTCTTATTTTTCATAAGTGTTTAAGACACGAATGTAGGTTTTCCGATGGTGAGAATAAGAATAATTTTTTACTCGATCGTGCGTGTTGAGCACTTAGCTTCGATTCCTTAACTTTTTAGGCTAAGTCTCTTAAATGAGGACGAGAAATGATAGAGTTATTTATAAGTCTCGTAATCGTCACGATCTCATGTGTAGTAATTATTAGCTTATTCTCCCCACGTTTTTGCATAATTAATTGTTAATAAATATTGATTTAGCGGTTTAGTCACTATTGTTGGTTTCTAATTTGTTTTAGTAGCTTCCATGTAATTAAATTGGGAAAACATTAAGGTATCGCCAGCGTCACGGTTTTGAAGTATTGGCACCCGAATAATCAAAAGCTTCACCTAATAATAAGATTTCAAGTGCTCACCTAAATTAAGCAAAACTTTGAAGCTCACAAGGCCGAAAAATCTATGCCCAAATTGAAAGTGAATCAAGCCTTAATCTTCGAAGCTTTAAAGATCCAAAATTTGCTTTAACGTGAGGATATACGTCTTTGGCTAATAAAACCACCGATGAGGCGGATAATAAAAGGCAAGGCAAGACCGAAGTCATAATAAAAGCTTCATGGCGAAGTTGAATAAAAGATGGAGGTAAACCAAAGATAATAAGGCCCTTCCGTTAGGGGGCGTATAAAAGTCTTGGTAATAAGTCTCATGTTCAAAACCATTATAAAAACGTGTTTATCGATCCTTCTTGTTGACTTGATTTTTTAACATCGTTGTCTATTAGGATGAATTATTAATTTAATGATTTTGGTTACACCGTTAAAACTCTATTTTTAGACTTAATCTCTATTCACGCATAAGTCGATGATGTATCCTCGTGATCATTAAAACAAAAATAAAATATAAGAGATACCAATTAAGATTAAGGGAGTTTAGGTTCGTAATTAACACTCATGAGAAGTGATCGTGTTGCTAACTTATAATAACAATGATCTCGTTACACGCTTGGCATGGAATTAGGGTGAAAATCAAGGACGGCGAAATTATTTCTAACGAAGCATTTACGTGTTCTTGTTCTATGATCCCAAAAGTCACTTAATCGTGATGAAAACAATACATTATGTCTAAAACACGTGTAGTAGTTTATTTAAGTTTACGTTTTCAATAAATGTCATCATAAAATGAATTTTGGAAGTGCTATCGTACTTAATTCTAGCATTACGTGAGGACACGGCAATGGTTTAGTATGGGGGAGTGATGAGACTGCAATTATACATAGTCTCATCGTCCAAATCGGGCTTCAAACGCTTAAAATATCATCAAAATACCCCTATATATGCTTGTATTTGTGTCTTGTGTATTTTAGGTACGGATATCGAGAAATCAACAAATGATCACAAGAATAGAGCAAAGACGAACACGGGAAACGAAGCCGCACAAAGAACCGGGCCCGAGAAATGAATTTCCTTTGAAGTCCTTGAAGTTTGAAGAATTGGCAAGAATGGTCCCTCAACTTTTAAAGACTTGTCATTTTAAACCCTTGTAAAACTCAAATTACATAAGGGTCCCTAAAATAAAAAGATTGTGCATTAATGATCCTTGAAGAATGCAAATATTGCATTAAATACCCTTGGAGCATGTTTTATAAAACTATTGTGGCCAAAATAGGAAGTTTTGAACTTTATTAACAAAGGGGATGGAAGAATTGTTGTTATAAACATGGAATGCCAAGATATGCAAAGTTAGGGGGTTAAAGGTGGACAAAGCAAACCCAAACCCAGTCTATACCCGAAATAAGCCCATCATAACCCACCTTTTATCACCACCCAACCCATATTCACCCCATAACCCGACCCAAGTCAACAAAGTCAAAATCAGTTTAATACTTTAAACTGAGAGGGAAACGTGCACTGTAGGGATTAAATCCCCTAATCCCCTGCTCATTATTGTTATAAACCCTAGCCAAACCCAGTTACAATCAATCAATTTATTAAACCAAAAACTAATTAAACATGGGGTTTTGATCATTTCCAGCTCACCAAACACAATGGTCCACCCATAAAACGACCTCACCATGTCTTTGTCCCCTCACCAGTCACGGGTTTCATCCTTTGACCCATGTTGAAGACCAAATCAACAGCTCACAATACAAGCCTTGTTCCCCACAACTTTTTGATGGCTAGGATGAAATATTCAGCTGTGCTTCACATGGGGTCCTCAACAGAAGCATCCAAGACCAAGAATTAAAGAGGCATATTCTGAAGATTCCAAGGGCAGAATGGGAATAGAACGTTTTAGGGTTTCTCTCTTTCTTTATTTTTTTTATTATCCATGATGTTGTATTTATAGGTGTCGACCTGTGACACCATAAATCGTTCCAAATTTTTGTTCTTTCATATTTCAGTGTAAATTGAATGAAATGAAAATTTGAGTTCCATTAAATTTGTTGTTTCTATTTACTTGTTATTTAAATTCAGTCAGTTTAAAAATTGGTTTATCATCAAAAGGTTTTCAAAAAGAGTTGGAAAATTTTGTTGAGACCCACATTTGGTCTAGTAGCTCATAGCTTATTGAATAAGCTAAAAGTTGACTGTCCAACTTGTGTAGCATTTTACTAGCCTGAGTTTCAGTATTCAAGATTGGAAGTCCAAAGTTTCTATCAAGAAGCTTCAAAGATTTCTGTTTGGTTCCAAAGTTTGGAAGAAAAATCAGTTTTAAAAGTTTTTTTTATAAGCTAAGGAGATAAGCCAGCTTAATAAATAAGCTTGGCTTATACTCATTTAAGCTATTATTTCCAGGTTATTTTTGTTCTCCTTGTTTGATATCAGCAGGTTTACAAATCCAGTGTATTGGAAGTTGGTGTTTTGTTTTGAAGACCATCATCATCATCAACTACATACCAACAGTCCCTTTCTGAAGATTGTCAGCTCAAGCCCGGGCTTGATGGAGAAGGGAAAGCTACCCTTTGTGACGCCTGGATGTAGGGTCACTAGGTAAAGTCTTGTCTCATTTTTCTATACTTGCTTTGAGATTTGTTTGAGATTTGATGATTAATAGGATTAGGATGTTTGTATGGTTGATCAAATACTGGATATTGTTTATTTGTGAGATTGACACATGTGGGGATAGCTTTGACTGGATTTGGTGTAGGTTATAATGCAAAATATTTGTTAAATTTCATTTTTTTAGTTTTAAAGGGGTGTTTGGATTCAGGTTTTAAAAGCATATTGTAAGATACAAATGTGTTGAAATCAGTTTTAATTCACTCATCTTGGTAACTTTGTGTTTATTCTGCTTAGTGTGTTGGATTGGGTACCATTTGGTAACTTTTGTATGCACAAGTCCTTGGAAACCTAGCAAAAAATCTGTTATATCCTAAACTGCTTGATTTTTTGTAGATTTTGGCCACCAATTCTTCAAGGTTGTTAGTATATAGGTTAGGATAGTATTTGCTCTTGATTTGGTGGGAGTTAGTGAGTGACTTGAGTGAGTTTTGGCACACCAAAACTCACCCAAGTGCACAACACACCAGCAAACCCCCAACAGCCTTAAACCTTCATATCAACAACTACTTAGGGACAATTTGGGCTTGATTTTGCTTAATAGCTTATTGTTTTTATCATTTTGTTGACTCCCCACAACCCAACTGGTTGTGGGGGTGCCTTTGTTTGCCCATAAATCCAAGCAATATTCAAGATCTAGGCATAAAGGTGTCCAGACCCTTTTTTTGTGAAGGCAGTGGGAACTCACTTCCCACTGCTAGTGTAAACATTTCCCCTGCCTAGCTAGAAAACAAAATTAGTCAACATGTCACTTTCAGTTTTAAAATTTTTTGTCTTTAGTGGTGAAAAATAGGATTTAGGGTTTCAGACCAATTTTGTTATTTTTCTTATTTTATTTGTGATTTTTCTGTTTAATTAATTTTTTTTTACTGTTCATTTAGTATTTTTCACATTTAATAGCATTTTAAATTACTTTTTAAGTTTCTGAATTTTGTCTATTAGTGTAAAATTGTAAAAATTTTCAGTTTTAAAAATTTTCTTATATTTAGAAAAACATTTTAAGGTTTTTAGTCCAAAAATATTGTATTGTTCATTTTATAATTATTTTTTAGATTTTATTTAGTTTAATTAGGGTTTTAATTGTGTACAGTTTTGTCTTTTAGTGAAAAATATTTGATTTTTCAAACTTTTTCATTTTTCTACTATTCATTAGTGTAATTTAGGATTTTTAAAATTGTCAAATAATTTTTAGCATTATTTTATTATTTTTAATCATTATTTTAGTTTAAAAGTTGTTTTTAGAGTTTTAAAAATAGAAAAATAGTATTTAATATTTAGGAAAAATACTTTTTAGTTTTATAATAATATAAGTGAGTTATTTGTCCAATAAAATAACATTATGTGTTTTTTCTTAATTATATTTAATTTTTGGGCTTTAAATAGCATTAAAAATTGAATATTTAATTAATAAAAGGTTTTAAAATTTATTTATTGGATTTTTATCCTTATTTATATTATTTTGAACTACTTTTTCATTTTTAATTTGTTTTTAGCTTAAAATTTTTAAATTTTCACGTTTTACGTACTTACGTTCGCGTTTTACGTCATTCGTCGTAGTTTAATTGTAATCGTAGTTCGTCTTAGTTTTTCCTTCTTTTCTCATCTAAAAACGACACTACCCCAAACTTTTGATTATATATTTTGGCACATTAATCCACACACCTCCTCGAGAACGAACCCGCATTTGTTCGGTTTCGCGTTTTTCCTAAAACGTGCAACTTAATACTTGCCCATTATACGCTCTTTTTCCTAAAAGACGTATTTCTACGACTATCAATAGGATTGTACATCACCATCCATGTCGGTTTTCTTCTTATATATCCACCTATTTTTCACTACTTTAGCATTTTTAGGCGCGTCTACAAGAATCCAAACATCATTGATTTCCATGGATTTCATTTCCTCATTCATCGCAACTATCCATTTTGACTTTTCTGAATCAGACATTGCGGATCGATAGTTAGCAGGTTCACCAAGATCCCCTACTTCCTCCTCATCATCCTCTATGTAAAGACATAGTTTGTCCGGCGCACGTATAGTCCTTTGAGACCTACGTGGAGGAACTAATTCCGGTGGAACACTCAGACTTTCTGGTTCTACAAGAATTTCTTCGCTAGTATTTTCAGAAGGCAATGTATCTTCTTGAATTGATGATTAGACGAAAGACTTACTTGTTTTTGGTAACGTCTATTTTTCGTATTTTTAAACTAAAATTCTAAACAAAAGACTAATTAAACTTACGACTTTTTGATTAAAACTAATGAATATTTAACAAAATTTTGAAAACTAATTTAAACTAGTTTAAAACAATAAAACTATTTTTAAACTAAAACTAAATTGAAAACTAACTTTAAAATTTATAAAAGTAATTTAAATAAATATTTTTAATTTTAAACTTTTTATTTTTTAAACTGATTAAAGAAAAGTGATATTAAACTTTTAATTAAAATAAAACTAAACTTGCAATAAAACTATTTAAACTAAAACTGCCAAAAAGTAATGAATCTATATTAATTAACTGACGCCTAATAAAACACAAAACAAACACTAGATGAGTTGGTTGCGTCGTTTGCCTGATATGCGAGAGGTCAGGGGTTCGATACCCAGCAGTGACCAATTTTTTTGCTATTAATTATTTTGGCTATTTTGGACTTTTAAACTTACAGATCAATTGGATCTGTACAGCAATATCAGCAAATATTTTAAATCCAAATAAGCTATAAGCTGAAAGAAAAAGAAAACTAGAATGGACAATAAGCAAATTCAAAATAAATCAAATAAGCTATGCAGTCTAAAAAGCAAAACAAAGAGAACTAAATAAGCATTTTAGGACAAAACGAATAAGCAGATATCAAATTCAAACGCAACAAACCAAATAAACTTCAAAAACATTAAGCAGATTCGAAACTGAAAGAAACTAACAATTCGCAGATCCAAACAAATTCAAGCAGTACCAAAAAAACTTTATCAACAACTAAATATATTTAGCAACTCCTAACAATATCAAACTCAAACAAACTCAAAAAATGCAGATCCTAACAAACGAAATAACAGACTATACCAAATTCAAGCAGAATAAAAAAGAAAAGTAAATAGAATCTAAATAGTAACCTTAACTATTAAACAGATTCAATCAAACAACTTAAGCAGATAAAAAACAAATAGCAGATTAAATGATCATTATATAACATAAACATTAATCTAAAATAAACTTAACATAAAAATAAAGAGATTAGAAGATAACCTTGTGATGTTAACCGTTGGGACGTAGGTGGGCGCTGAACCCCCTATGAACCGAAACCGAGACCACCAAAAATCATCATCATCACCATCTCGAACATCAACAGCATCCGAACAGTGAACCGTAACAGTAACTTTATATTTTCCAGTGGGGAAAATATTTTTCCACTTTCTTTTTATTTATTTATTTATTTTTTTTTTATATTATAATAATAAACCGAACAGTAATAAAAAAATGCAGATTCAAGATTAAACTCAAAATTGGCAGAAAAATTGAGACGAAAAATAATTAAAACTTAACTTTTCATTAATTAATAAGAGAAATTACATTAACTGGAAAATTAAAAATACAATAAACCTAAAACTAATTTGCAGAAAATTAAATAAAGAAAAAGTGCTCCTTTACATAATGATTTGGTGGGGTTTTTTATAGGCAAAACCCCATAACCTTCTTTATGGCTTAAGGATTAAGCATTCAATCCTAGCCCTTCTTTCTTCTCTTCTCTCTCTTCTCTTCGACCCAACGGTGGAAAATCACTTGAGCCGCGGATTTCCAGCCTGGTGTGTTTGTTGTGTTTGTTTAGGCTGATGTGAAGGTTCTTTATTGGTGGATACTTGATGGTGATTTGGTTTAACCAATCAAAACCAAGGGATATGCCACGTTGGAGAGGAGGTGAGGACCACTTTGGTTATTGCTTCCGATAAAGATGGGGATTTAATTCCCCATCGTGTGAATTACACGGGTGAATTAAAACCCCCAATTTTTATAGGTAATTTTTGATAAAGGGTGATTAGGGTTTGGGGTGAATGGTGGTGGCTGTAAAAAATGGGAGAGAAAGAAGGAGAGGTGAGTGGAATCACATAGTTTGTATCAAAGTTTTGAGGGTGAGGAGGGGTAAATAACTTTTATTAATTATGTGAGTGGGGGAAAACGGTTGGGTGGGTAACACGTGTGTGTAGTTGACTATGAGGGATTGACCAACAAAGTGAATACTTGTTTTCACTTTATAAACATTCGTCCAAATTTTTTTTTAATGGGCTTTGGTGAGTTTGACCTGGGCTTGTGTGAGTTTGACCCAAAACACTTCCATCCGTGTAATACTTGGGCTTTATTTTTGGGCTTTTGATTTAATATGAACTTTATATCCCATGAATTGGCCTTTGAGCCCATTAATCCGAATGTGGGACCCACAAAGCTGAAAAATCTTCATAAAGATTAAATCCACTGAAATCAAGCTCGAATTTGGATATGTTGATCATTTTCTTCAAACTCGTTTCAGTTTAGCCGGGTTTCGTGAACTTGGGCACACTTTTGATCTTTTGACTTTGTTTTCATCTCTTTCTTGACTTTTCTTCAACATTTGACCGTGAAATCCCGTGTTTTCCCTTCTTTTGATCATTTGTACCTATTTTAACACAAAAACACAAAACCACGCGTAATTCTGACTTTTACGATACTAAACACATGATTAGGTCTTGTTTTTCCTTGATTTTAGTGGCAAAAGGATAAGTGTTTACACACTTATTATACCCCCACAATTATCCCTGTCCATGATTCCCCAGCTCCTCAAACCAAGTGGTCAAGATATCAACACATTCTTCTCGTCAACATAATTGGGGAACCTAATGCAGGGGTTACTACTAGACAGCGAATTTATGACTCAGAGTCTGCCTCAGCCAACGAATGTCTCTTTGATGAATTTCTCTCTCAAATTGAACCTAAGAGAGTAGCTGAGGCTCTTGTGGAAGATAGGTGGGTAGCTTCTATGAAGGAAGAAATTAATCAACTTAAAAGAAACAAGGTTTGGACACTAGTGCCAGCTCCACCTCGTAAGAACATCACAGGCACAAGATGGATCTATAGAAATAAGATGGATGAAATTGGAAACATCATCAGAAACAAGGCCAGGCTGGTGGCACAGGGGTATACACAGACTGAAGGAATTGATTATGATGAAACATTTTCTCCTGTGGCAAGATTTGAAGCCATCAGAATCTTCCTTGCTTATGCTGCATATATGAACTTCACTGTGTATCAAATGGATGTTAAGAGTGCCTTCCTCAATAGAGATTTGGCTGAGGAAGTATATGTTGAACAGCCTGAAGGATTCGAGAACAGCGAGTTTCCCAATCGTGTTTACAGATTACACAAAGCCATGTATGGGCTGAAACAAGCTCCAAGAGCATGGTATGAAACTCTCTCTAATTTCTTAACTGAAAATAAATTTGTTAGGGATTCTATTGATAAAATACACTTTACCTTTAAGGATAAGAGTGATTTCATCATTGTGCAGATTTATGTGGATGATGTCATCTTTGGGTCAACTAATGTTAATCTTAGTAAACGTTTTGCTAAATTAATGACCAAGAAATATGAGATGAGTATGATGGGTGAATTAACTTACTTTTTGGGTTTTCAAATTAAACAATGTCCTAAGGGAATTTCAATTTGTCAATAAAAGTATGTTAAAGATTTACTTAAAAAATATGACTTAGCTGATTGTGCATCAGTGAAATGCCCCCATGCTTCCACCAAACAACTTGGGTCCTGATGAGTCAGGGGTCTCTGTTAATGAGACTTTATATAGAGGCATGATTGGGTCACTCATGTATTTAATAGCTAGTCGTCCTGATATCCAATTCTCCACTTGTCTTTGCGCAAGGTACCAAGCTAACCCAAAAGAATCCCATCTAGTGGTTGTTAAGAAAATTTTCAGGTATCTCAAAGGAACAACCTCTCTAGGTTTATGGTATCCCAAGCAATCAGGCTTTGATCTCAAGGCCTATTTTGATTTAGACTATGTTGGATGCTGTATTGACAGGAAAAGCACCTCAGGTAGCTGTCAAATCCTAGGAGGAAAATTGGTTGGATGGAGTGCTAAGAAGCAAAACTCTATGGCCATGTCATCAGCTGAAGCAGAATATGTCGCTGCTGCCAGCTGTTGTGCTCAGGTGCTCTTGATGAAAAGTCAATTGGCTGACTTTGAGATCATATATGACAAAGTGCCTATCTTCTATGACAACACCAGCGCCATTGCCATCTCTAACAACCCTGTTCTTCACTCTCGTACCAAACACATTGATATCAGGTATCATTTTATCAGGGATCACATAATGAAGGGAGATATTCAGCTGCACTTTGTTCCCACAGAGCTGCAACTAGCTGATGTTTTCACAAAGCCTTTGGCTGAACCTTCGTTCAACAGGCTAATTGCTGAGCTAGGGATGCTTAATATCTCAAAGCCTGTGGCTTGATAATAAATGAGTTCATTAAATATCTGATTCAATATTAAATGTTTTCACATGAAACTAGGTAGTTACTTTCCAAGTAAATACTAAAAAACATTCTCAATATTTAATCATTTATTTTCCAAATAACGAGGAGACAAATAGTTTTTGAAAGGTCAAGGGACCCACATGTGCAGTCATTTTCCCACTATGCATTAAATACGGTTGAATAACTGTTTCAAATTTGAATATAAATATTGTCTCATGTCTCTCCTCACCTACCACTATTCTCATTTTACACAATCTCATCTCTCTCTCTAAGCTTTCTCTCTCTAAACCAATCCTTCATTTTCGTTTCTCTTCAACCTTGAATCTATGGCATTCCCAGTTCCCAAGGCAGCAAACGTCAACTTTGAACTAAGTGAAAGCATTCTTGCATCGAACAACTCCATTGGATGGCTCAAGGCTCCCAATGAATCCTACTCAAATCTGGTGAACTTCATGAAAAATTGTGATGCAAGTGAAGCACTCACAAAGTCCCCAAACATTTTCTACCAAGAATACTAATAACTGACTTTTGGTTGGTTAATAAAAGGTTTTGCTTTTGCAAGATCTTTCTTTGCGTTGCTCGTACCCAATTGATATATGTCGTTGTTTCGTTCTCGGTATCTTCTCGAATTGATCACTGTCAAAAGTGGAATAGTTGTAATTGGTGACTAAAAGGGGGAACTTTGGTCTAAATCTACTAAATGATAAGTGCTAGAAGTAATAAGATTAAATTAAAGACAATTTCTGAAAATAAATTTAGAATTTAAATGAAACAGTAAGTACCTCAATGTGGAGAGAACAACTTATTCGGACTATCTCTGTTTGGATTAACATGGCTTATGCGGAATATTATGCTATTCGGAAAGTTTGCCTTACTCGGAATATTGGCTCTTACTCGGAATAAATGCTTCTATGCGGAAAAACTCTCTATTCGGAATGTATTCTACTCGGAATAATAACCCCATCCGGAATAAAAGATTCTTATGCGGAATATTAGAAAGGAAAATCCTATGCGGAATAATTGAACATAAATTCTATGCGGAATATTGACAAAATTTACCTATCCGGAATGTTTTGGAAAAGAAGCCTATGCGGAATGTTTTGGAAAAGAAGCCTATGCGGAATGTTTACAAAATACCCCTATGCGGAATATTTGGAAAGAGTACTCTATGCGGAAAGTTGAGCTTACTCGGAATATTTGGAAAGCAATCCTTATGCGGAATATTTGGAAGAAAAGGCTATGCGGAATAGTTTAAAAAAAGAACCCCATTCGGAATATTAATGCCTACTCGGAATAATCCCTCAATGCGGAAAAACAGCTCTACTCGGAATATTTTGAATATTCCGAATAACCAACAAAATCCCACCTTGATCCGGAATGATTGGGTATTCCGAACCAACACAATCCCAGACTCCCTATTCGGAATCTGGGGAAACTCAGTAACTGAATAGCGAAAAACAGAGGGTTAAGAAACACGAATTTTTTACTCAAAATTCACCAAGTTTTTAATCGAGACTTATACCAACTTCACCACGAATCATTTACCTAAGGTAAACCTTAATCCAAAACCACAAAAACTCAAAAACCCACTTACTTAAGATGATCAAACCAATAAAATAAAACTTAAGAACTTAGAATCATTAAGAGATGAAGAACAAGATAATGGAAAGATTAAAAGAAAACTTGTATTAATGATTTAGGATTCAACAAACAAAGTGGAAAGATCAAACTTACAAGATTGGAAGAAATCAAACAAAGATGAAAACCACTCCTTAAAGGAGATGGTTTTCTTCCTACGAAATAGGAAAAATGTAACAGAAAAGAAAAACTTGTGGAAGGTCTTGAATGGGAGGAGTATTTATAGGCTTCTCCCTTGGTTGGTGAGTGGGCTTTCTTCCTTTCTTTTTGTCTTCTCGTCTTTTCAGAAAAGTTGACGTTTTCGATTTCGATTCGGGATTTGTCGACGAATGAATTCAACTCGTCTTTTAATTTCTTCATTTAATAGACTTGAGTTTCTTCGTCATAGGTAAATCTTCCATCTTTGGTCCTTTTCTTCGATAAATCTTCAAATAGGCCCATTGACTTCAAATCTTTTGCATCTCTTGGACTATAGACTTCATCTTTTCGTCTTTTTCCTCGATAAAACCCGTGCAATCCCATGTTTTCTCCAATATTTATTCGGTTGGCTCTGAATACACAACAAGCACACAAACCACGCATAATCCCAAACAAATGACACTAAATACGCGTTTTGGTCTTGTTTTAGCAAGAAATAAGTGGTAAAAGGATGGGTGTTTTCACACCTATCAAATCCCCTACACTTAACCATTGCCATGCCCTCATGCAATGCTTAGTGATAAAGCAAATTTACATTTTTCTCATAATCAATCAACCTTGGCCTTATTAACATACTACTAAAAAAAATTTAAATACTAAGAGAAATTAAAAACTTTAAAGGAGATAAAGGATAGAAACCATTTTCACTTGAAAATATCTGTATGGAAATAACTTGCAAAGAGATCAAGGACTTACATTAGGGCTTCGGTGCTGCGAAGATTTATCACCCTCAAGTTTCACGTTCCCCAAACTAAGCTTAAAAACGAGATCATTGTTATTATAATTTAGCAATTCAAACACTTACACACATGGCTTAATTATATGCTTAAACTCCCTTATTCATAGGTGTATCTCTTATATTTTATTTTTGTCTTAGAATGATCATGAAGATGCATTTTTGGACTTATTTCGATAGTTTATTTAGGCTGAAAGCAAAGTAGTACGATTTGATCAATAGTTAGCTAAAGGACAAAATCTCTTAAAACTGCTTCTCGGGATATCAAAAAGTTCATATCTTGGCATAACTTGATTCACGATTTGAGACCTTTCTCGGGCCGATATTTGGCATGTACTTCATACTTCATATCTTCGAGAGACGTTCTTGAGATAATGGTCTTCTCTTTGTTAATAGAGTTTCTTCACTTGGAGACTTTTGAGGGGTACTCTAACTTTGTTGACCATGACTTCATGATTATTTCTTTAATCTCTAATTGGGATTTTGAGATACAACGATCCACCTCCTTTTCGGACTTGGATCTATTTATCCTCATACCTTGTTAGGGTCTTTTCGGATAGACTTCTCCATGATCTTTATGGGAGTTGATTGCTTTTCGTCGTGAGTCTTGATCCTTCATATTGATTTTGGGAATAATGCTTTTCACATCACTTTGGATCTTCAGCAATAAAATGGAATCCTCATGCCTTGTTAGGGCCTTTTCGGACTCGCCAATCTTCGCGGCCCGCTTCATAAGTTATGCCTTGGCTATGAACTCTTATCATTACCGAGCAACTTTTAAACGATCTTGGGCTAGAAGCTAAGTAACTTTTCAAATCGTACGACCTTACTTATTGCAGATAATTCATTAGCAAGTGATGGGAGAATAGGCAAATAATTACACCAAGTGAGCTTGTGCAAGAATACCGACTTATAATTGACTCTATCATTTCTCGTTCTCCACAATTTAAAATTTCAAGTAATGAGACTCGTGGATACTTAGCCTAATAAACCAATTAAGGTCTACATGGTTAAGGATACTAGCTAGAATAAACTTGAATAAGTCTATTCGGGTTGAGTCAAAATAATCGCATCGGGCCTAATATGTCAAAGATTTCAAAACTAGCTACACCACTTTATTAATATTTTTGACTTTATTGCGGGATATATACATATGAAAGCAACGATGAAAATTTAAAAATTACGACTACATGGCCAAAGTTAATAAAAATTTTGAAAAATGTTGAAAAAGATGATTTTCCGGTTAAATGAAGGCATTTTAATGGAAAAGTCCACTTAAAACTTCGATAGAAGTCTCCCCTACACTTACGATAAACATTGTCCTCAATGTTTAAGCATGTGGGCAAAGTCTCCCCCTACACTTATGACATTGTGCACGTTGGTTAACTCAAGCTAAGGAAGAGACGACTAAAGTGATCAATTTCGAATGTGAGTATGAAGAAGATTGAATCACGATAGTTGAGAGATAGAACCGGTATTGCGGATAACATGGGAGCACGGTTCTTCAAAGATTCCAAGAGTGCACTTATCCCTGTAATCACATCACCATCCAAATACAAGCAACCTATATAGCTCCCCCTACACTTAGGATGAAAAACGGGAAAAAGGGGGATAGATACTCGGGTTGCCTCCCGAGGAGCGCTTGTTTTTGTTTACCGAGTCGCGAGCCTGACTCGGTCCCGAACTAATTCAAGTGAAACGTGGTGAGGGATGGAATCATCTCTTGAGAGATGTCCTCACCAAAGTACAATTTCAAACGCTGGCCATTCACCTTGAAGTTGGGCCCATTTGGCTGAGAAAGCTCAATGGTGCCATAGGGAAAGACATTGGCGATGGTGAAGGGACCAGACCAGCGGCTCTTCAACTTGCCTGAGAAGATCTTCAACCGAGAGTTAAAGAGTAAGACTTGATCACCAACGTGGGACTCTCGGTTCTTGATTTTAGCATCGTGGATAATCTTGGTCTTCTCCTTGTAGATCAATGAGTTCTCGTAAGCTTGATTCCTCAAATCTTGTAGCTCGTTGAGTTGAATCTTGTGAAAATCACCGACTTTGTTGATGTCGAAGTTAGCCCACTTCAAGGCCCAGTATGCCTTATGTTCCAGCTCGATAGGGAGGTGGCAAGCTTTCCCGTACACAAGACGATAAGGTGTACAACCAATCGGTGTCTTATAGGCGGTACGGAAAGCCCACAGAGCATCATCAAGTTTATCGGCCCACGAGGCACGATGCTCTCCCACAGTACGTTCCAAAATTCTCTTCAATCCACGGTTGGATATCTCGGCTTGACCGTTGGTTTGAGGATGATAAGCGGTGGAAAGACGGTGATTGACACCATACTTAGCCATGACTCGTGCAAATTGATCGTTGCAAAAATGAGTCCCGCGGTCACTGATAATAGCACGAGGAACACCGAAACGAGCAAACAGTTGTTTCAAGAAATTACAAACCACCCTCACATCGTTAGTGGGTAAAGCTTTGGCTTCAACCCATTTAGAGACGTATTCGACAGCGAAAAGGATGTATTTGTTGCCTTTAGAAGAAGGGAATGGCCCCATAAAGTCGATGCCCCATACATCAAAGATTTCATATTCTTGTATAAAATTTTGAGGCATCTCATCTTTATGTGTGATCTTTCCTTGTTTTTGGCAAGCATCACAATGTTTAACCATCTCGTGAGCATCACGGTAAATGGTGGGCCAATAGAATCCCGAATCAAACACTTTTTTGGCGGTGTAGTTGGGACCAAAGTGACCACCGGTGGGTCCTTTGTGGCAAGCCTGGAGAATGTCCAAAGCGGCCGGTCCGTCAACACATCGGCGAATAATCAAGTCAGCGCATTGTTTGAATAGAAAAGGGTCATCCCAAAAGTAAGTCTTAACATCATTCAAGAACTTCTTTTTTTGTTGGGGTGTTAACCCTTGGATGAGAACATCACCCGCTAAGTAGTTTGCAATATCAGAAAACCACGGGGTGCTATCAAGATTGAGATTTATAGACATTAAGGTCTCAAGGGGGAAAGAATCATTGATCTCTTTGTTCGGATGATCCCCTTGATATGGATCCTCAAGTCTGCTCAGATGATCCGCGGCTAGGTTTTCAGCACCCTTCTTGTCACGAATTTCAATGTTGAATTCTTGAAGGAGTAAAACCCAGCGAAGAATTCTTGGCTTAGAGTCGTGTTTAGTCATCAAGTACTTCAACGCGGAATGGTCCGTGTATACGATTGTGGTGGATAAAGCAAGATAGGGGCGGAATTTTTCAAAAGCATAGACAACAGCTAAAAGCTCTTTTTCGGTTGTCGTATAATGCAATTGATCCCCCGTCTTTGTTTTGCTAGCATAATGGATTGGTTGGAAATGTTTGTTGATCCTTTGTCCCAAAACCGCACCAATAGCAAAGTCGCTAGCATCGCACATCAATTCAAAAGGCAGCTCCCAATTAGGGGTAACCAAGACCGGTGCCTTAGTTAGCTTATCCTTAAGAAGATTGAAGGCTTCGATACACTCTTTAGAAAAGATAAAAGGAGTATCTTTTTCCAAGAGGTGGGTCATCGGGCGAGCGATTTTAGAGAAATCCTGAATGAATCGACGATAGAAGCCCGCATGACCCAGAAAGCTTCTCACACCCTTCACGATTGAAGGTGGAGGTAATTTGGCTGTGACATCTACTTTAGCACGGTCGACTTCAAGACCGGCGTTAGAGATTTTGTGTCCTAGCACAATGCCTTCTTTTACCATAAAATGGCATTTTTCCCAATTCAGAACAAGGCGAGTGTCTTCGCACCGCTTAAGCATACGTTCCAAATTGGCAAGGCAAGAAGAGAAGGAATCCCCAAAGACCGAGAAATCATCCATGAAGACTTCCATGGTTTGCTCAACCATGTCATGGAAGATAGCCAACATGCACCTTTGGAAAGTCCCAGGGGCATTGCATAAGCCAAAAGGCATCCTTTTGTAAGCAAATGTGCCATAGGGACAAGTAAATGTTGTCTTCTCTTGATCTTGGGGATCGATGGGTATTTGAAAATAACCCGAGAAACCATCAAGAAAGCAGTAATATTCATTACCCGCTAAACGTTAGAGCATTTGGTCCATAAAAGGTAGAGGGAAATGATCCTTTCTCATGGCATCATTGAGTTTGCGGTAGTCTATACAAACTCTCCACCCAGTAACGAGACGGGTAGGAATCAACTCGTTGTTAGCATTGGACACAACGGTGACACCTTTCTTAGGTACACAATGGACTGGACTAACTTATGGTGAATCCGAAATAGGGTAAATCATACCCGCATCAAGAAGTTTGATAACCTCTTTTTTGATGACTTCATGGATTTTAGGATTCACCCTTCGTTGGCTTTGAATTGTGGGCTTAAAGTCGTCCTCCATGAGAATTTTATGTGTGCAAAAGTGAGGATCAATTCCGCGAATGTCGGAGATTTTCCAAGCGATAGCTCTTTTATGCTTCTTCAACACGGCGACAAGTCGGGCTTTTTCTTCTTCTTTCTGGTCCTTCGCGATGATGACCGGTAACTTCTCGTTGTCTTCAAGAAAAACGTACTCTAGATGAGGAGGTAGGTCTTTAAGCTCAAGAGTAGGAGGATCCTCAATAGATGGTGTAACTAACGATGGATCATCATTAGTCACCTCTTTAGGAGAGGGAGGAGGAAACGGGTCTTCATTGAGAAGTCTCTCAATAGTACGAATGTCTTCATCCCAATTAGTGGAAGAATCATCATACTTAATATCGAGAGGACCCAAGCTAGCTTCGAAATCATCCAAGTCACTTTCTCCAAAAGGAGTCAATGCCGGAGCAATTGAGGCAACGGTCTCAACATTGGGTAGAGAAGAGAGAGTACTTTTGCAAGCATCATGAAAATGTTCTTCACAAACCTCGTCGAGAACATCAATAGCATTAACACTCTCATATGAATAAGGTTGCTTAGAAATCTTACCCATGTTGAAGACAATTTTGTCGTCACCAACTCTCATGATTATTTCGCCCGCGGCTACATCAATGAGAGTGCGACCGGTCCTCAGGAATGGACGTCCAACGATTAATGGAACACGAGGATCCATCTCGTAGTCAACGACAACAAAATCCGTCGGGAAGGTGAATTTGTCAACGCCAACAAAGACATCTTCGGCTATCCCCACTGTATAAGCAACCGTACGGTTAGCTAATTCCAAGGTCATTTTGGTGGGGACTAGCTCGGGGAGAGATAATTGCTTCCAAACACTTAAAGGCATTAAGTTTATACTGGCACCTAGATCGGCTAGGGCCATGCAATTCTCTACTCCCGGGAAGTTGCAAGGAATCAAGAAGCGACCCGGATCACCAAGTTTGGTGGGCAATTTCCTTAAGAGCACTGCGGAGCAATTCTCATTAAGTTGGGTCTGAGCAATGTCAAGAAGCTTCTCCTTATCACTTAGAAGATCTTTAAACATCTTAGCATATTTGGGCATGTGAGCGAGAGCCTCGGCAAAGGAGATGTTAAAATTCAATTGTTTAAACATTTTTAGAAAGTTTGAAACTTGAATATCATCCTTGCTCTTTTGCTTCTCTTTCCTCAACCTTGAAGGATAAGGTATATTGGATGAAGAAGAAGTCTTTAGGGAAATAGGATCATTCACAACCACGGGTGGTGGGGAAATGGGGATAGAGGGTGAAGGAGGTGAGGAAAGTTGCTCTTTTTCCTTGTTCACAATCACGGGTGGAGGTGTAGGAAGCTCGGGTTCCGTATAACCTTTTCCACTACGAGTGGTGATTGCTTTCATCTCCCCTCTTGGATTCGCAACGGTGTTACTCGGAAGAGTACCCGAAGAAGAGGGTTGATTACCTTGGATGAGCGAACCAATCATATCACGAATGTTAAGCACTTGAGTGCTGAAAGAATCTCTGATGTCTGTACGAATTTCATTGCTCTGTTTGGCCATATCATTCCTTAGCTTAGCTCGAATATCGTTCCCTTGTTTCGCCATTTCGCCCTTCAAGTTGATGACTTGACTCTGAAGATTCGTCACCAGCTCCCGATTAGTCTTCATAAACGTCTCGACGTCTTGATTCACTGCCATCGGTTGATTGAGAGGTGGAGCTTGGTAAGCTTGAGAATTTCCTTGAGTTGGGTATGGGTTTCTTTGGGGTTGATATTGATTTTGAGCACGAGGTTGGGATTGGTTGTTCGGTTATAGCTTTGTTGTTGGTTGTGGTTTGCAGGAGGGAAACCGGGTGGAGCAAGATAATTGTTTGAACGATAACTTAGCAAGCTACGTTCTCCTTGAGGGCGAGCTTGATAGCCTCCCGTGGGATAAGTACCGTATGCTGCGTTAACGTTTTCAGAAAAATTGGCTTGGGTAGAAGGACAATCATTGTACGAATGAGGACCACCACATGTGTCACAAGAAATAGCAACGGCTTTAGCTTGCTGAAAGTGGTTTGTGGCTATGGTCATGAAATTCTTGTTCATCTCAGCGAGTTGTCGAGAAATTTCAGTCATCTCGGGATTGGAAGTAGTAGAAGAAACATTGACTCTCGAGTTAGATCTTGAGGATGCGGATGAATCCCAATTCTTGTGGTGAGTAGTCATGTTTTCAATCAACTCTCGACACTCCTCTGGTCTCCTTTTCATAAAAGTACCACCGGTGGCGGCATTGATCGTGTAACGATCACGAAAAGTGAGACCATTGTAGAAAGTATCAATGAGAGTGACGGGGAGCATATTGTGATTTGGACAGCGGTCGATCAAATCATTGTATCGTTTCCAAGCATCGAAGAGCGATTCATCATTGTCTTGCATGAATCCACTGATTTGGTTACGAAGGCTTGTGACCATGGATGGTGGGAAGTAGCGCGACAAAAAGCGTTGAGTCATGTCGTCCCAAGTATGAATAGAGTTCTTTGGGAGACGGTCAAACCATTTTTCGGCATGGTGAGAAAGCGAGTGGGGAAAGAGTTGAAGGCGAAGGTCATCCATAGAAACACCGGGGGACTTCATGCTTTGGGTGATGGTAATGAATTTGTCGAGGTGTTTGTTGGCATCATCATCCGGAATTATGCGAAATGGGTTAGTTTGCACTTGTTGGATCATGTGATGCTTCAACGAAAACTCCTGAGCCGTGACATGCATCGGTGCAATCGGGCCTCCACGTACGTTCATAGTGGGTTGACATAGCTCCTCCATGGTTCGTAGGTCGGGTAAGGGTGGATTTTCATGTTTTGGTGGGGTGGGTTATTATTGTTGTTGTTATTTGGGAGGGGTGGATTATTATTGTTGTTGTGACACCGGCCATGTCTAATTGTTCGAGAGTCTCGGGCTCTGAATAAGACGTTGATCGAGTACGCATACACTAAAAAGAAAATGCAAGAGAAAATATTTTTGGTTTTTATAGGTTTTGTAATGTTTTTGTATTTTTGAAAATTTTATATTTTTATGGGTTTTTTGAAAAATTTTGTGCTTGAAAATAACATTCCCGAAAGAACGGATCCCAAAATCCAATTTTTCTCACAAAAAACTGTGGATCTTAACGAGAAGAGCCGGCAGCGGCGCCATTTTAATAACTGACTTTTGGTTGGTTAATAAAAGGTTTTGCTTTTGCAAGATCTTTCTTTGCGTTGCTCGTACCCAATTGATATATGTCGTTGTTTCGTTCTCGGTATCTTTTCGAATTGATCACGGTGAAAAGTGGAATAGTTGTAATTGGTGACTAAAAGGGGGAGCTTTGGTCTAAATCTACTAAATGATAAGTGCTAGAAGTAATAAGATTTTAAATTTAGAATTTAAATGAAACAATAAGTACCTCAATGTGGAGAGAACAACTTATTCGGACTATCTCTGTTTGGATTAACATGGCTTATGCGGAATATTATGCTATTCGGAAAGTTTGCCTTACTCGGAATATTGGCTCTTACTCGGAATAAATGCTTCTATGCGGAAAAACTCTCTATTCGGAATGTATTCTACTCGGAATAATAACCCTATCCGAAATAAAAGACTCTTATGCGGAATATTAGAAAGGAAAATCCTATGCGGAATAATTGAACATAAATTCTATGCGGAATATTGACAAAATTCACCATCCGAAATGTTTTGGAAAAGAAGCCTATGCGGAATGTTTTGGAAAAGAAGCCTATGCGGAATGTTTACAAAATACCCCTATGCGGAATATTTGGAAAGAGAACTCTATGCGGAAAGTTGAGCTTACTTGGAATATTTGGAAAGCAATCCTTATGCGGAATATTTGGAAGAAAAGGCTATGCGGAATAGTTTAAAAAAAGAACCCCATTCGGAATATTAATGCATACTCGGAATAATCCCTCAATGCGGAAAAACAGCTCTACTCGGAATATTTTGAATATTCCGAATAACCAACAAAATCCCACCTTGATCCGGAATGATTGGGTATTCCGAACCAACACAATCCCAGACTCCCTATTCGGAATCTGGGGAAACTCAGTAACTGAATAGAGAAAAACAGAGGGTTAAGAAACACGAATTTTTTACTCAAAATTCACCAAGTTTTTAATCGAGACTTATACCAATTTCACCACGAATCATTTACCTAAGGTAAACCTTAATCCAAAACCACAAAAACGCAAAAACCCACTTACTTAAGATGATCAAACCAATAAAATAAAACTTAAGAACTTAGAATCATTAAGAGATGAAGAACAAGATAATGGAAAGATTAAAAGAAAACTTGTATTAATGATTTAGGATTCAACAAACAAAGTGGAAAGATCAAACTTACAAGATTGGAAGAAATCAAACAAAGATGAAAACCACTCCTTAAGGGAGATGGTTTTCTTCCTACGAAATAGGAAAAATGTAACAGAAAAGAAAAACTTGTGGAAGGTCTTGAATGGGAGGAGTATTTATAGGCTTCTCCCTTGGTTGGTGAGTGTGCTTTCTTCCTTTCTTTTTGTCTTCTCGTCTTTTCAGAAAAGTTGACGTTTTCGATTTCGATTCGGGATTTGTCGACGAATGAATTCAACTCGTCTTTTAATTTCTTCATTTAATAGACTTGAGTTTCTTCGTCATAGGTAAATCTTCCGTCTTTGGTCCTTTTCTTCGATAAATCTTCAAATAGGCCCATTGACTTCAAATCTTTTACATCTCTTGGACTATAGACTTCATCTTTTCGTCTTTTTCCTTGATAAAACCCGTGCAATCCCATCTTTTCTCCAATATTTATCCGGTTGGCTCTGAAAACACAACAAACACACAAACCACGCATAATCCCAAACAAATGACACTAAATACGCGTTTTGGTCTTGTTTTAGCAAGAAATAAGTGGTAAAAGGATGGGTGTTTTCACACCTATCAAATACCTTAGGGAATTATGGTACTCTGATGAAGTTGTTGACGAAGCCATTACCTTTACCCTCTCATGCAACAAAAACCCCTTTGCCTTCTCACTAAAAGACTTTGCAAGTGTGGCTGGGTTAAGACATGGCGATGAATTCTTGAAGGTGGTTGACAAAAAGGCTGTAAAGGACGCCCTTGCCACACTTAAACCCTCTCATGATGTAAACCCTGCTCTTACACCTGCTGAAGTTCTCTCCAAGTCTCCTATGAAGATCAAGTATTTTTCCCCTATGTGGCGTGTCCTCTTCACTCACATAGTCAAATCCCTAGGAGGAATGCAGGGATACCAAGATCAGATGTCCTTCAATCACCAATCTATTGCTTATGGGCTGATCTGGGGCACAGACGTTGATGTAGGAAGTCTACTATTCTCCAACCTAGTGGAAAAGCTGAAGGGACCAAACCACGTTAGGGAGAAAAACATCTGCTACGTTCTCTTTCTATCTCTAATCTTCGAAAGCCTGTTGGGTGACAGCTATCACAACTTGGCTCTTACTTCCCTGAAGCCCTTTCGCATCACTGGAGCCATATACAAGGAGATTGGACCTGAAGATATCCCTGTCACCTCTCACATGCTGAACATAGAAAATAAACAACCCTCTGTTGTGAAGTCCTTGCTCCCTTCTTCTGAGAAGGTGAGTACCTCTGATGTGTCTAGCAAGTCTACGTCTTTGACCTCTAGGCAGCACACCACGACGTCCAAGGCAACAACTGGCCAACAGCCAAAGAAGAAGAAAAACCCATCTTCTTCCAACACCAAAACTGTTGCAAAGGCTAGGGCAAAGAAGAATATAAACCTCACAACCTCCTCTGTTCCAGAGACTCTTGTGGAATCAGAGACTTCAGCTGACCAACAACAAGGGTCTAGTGTCTCGATGTCAGCCGAGACAACACGGAACCCACCGAGTTCTGTTGATATCGTACAGGTAATCAGTCTTTTAATTTTTAGAGGTCCACAAGCGGCCACTCTTAAATGTCTGTAGGTGAGAGTGGTGAATTTAGGGTAATCCTCGACCCATAGAAGTCATTGTATGCACTTAGATATCCTTAAGACTTCTGTACACCCTGTCTATGCACTAGGGAATGATTCATTTGTGTTTCTAAAGCACCCCGATGACCCTGCACCCTCTAGACAGTATTTAGACGAACAACAACCTGAATACATATATGTCTCGACCTTGAATAGTTGTACCTCACACAGCCTCTTAGTTCCCTTAGAAAAAGAATCCCAAAAGTTTTACTATTAGGGGAGCTGAATAATCATCCCCAGCTCTTCTATGGACAGCGTAACAAGACGATCTTAACCTATATCTTTTTTACACTTAAAAGAATCCCAAAGGATTTATCCTTTCAGGGGGAGCTGAATCATCACCATCAGCTTTCCTAGGGGCAGCGTAACAGGCGATCTTTACCCACATATGTTTCATCCTTAAAAGAGTCCCAAAGGTTTCTTAACCTTTTGGGGGGGGGGGGGGGTTGGATAATCACCCTCAGCATTCCTAGGGGCAGCGAATGGCGATCCTTAACAACATATGTTTCACAATCAAAAGAGTCCCAAAGGTTTTAACCTTTTGGGGGGGGTGGGGTTGAATAATCACACTCAGCTATCCTAGGGGCAGCGAATGACGACCATTAACCTCATACTTTTCACTCTTAAAAGAATCCCAAGGATTTATCCTTTGAAGTGGCTGAGTAATCACCCTTAGCCTCTCTGAGACAGCGAACTGGCGACCATTCCCCTTCTTTATTTCCCTATTACTAATTTGAAACAATTTACAGGCTGATATTGTATAGCCAAACATTGAATCCCTGGAGCAGCCAGAAAAAGAAGTTGATACAATAATTCAGGATCAGCTAAATGAAGAAGAGTCCCTGTTTGATATTGAAGAAAAAGTGCTCTCATTAGTTGATGATTTATCTGAACCTGAATCAATGCCTGAGGACGAGATTCTCCCTGAGGGGATGTTTGAGGAGGAGGACGATGAAGAAGATGATGACCAGCATTATTTGTCTCCTCCAAAAGACATAGCTGTGTCCCAACCAGCTGATGATACCACTCCTCCTCCCAAGGAAGTTGTGGTAACTCCCACCTCTGCCACCTCAGCCACTACAGTCTTCCAGAGACCTACTTATGATCCAACAGCTGAGTTCCTCATGTTTGATCATCCTTCCCAAACGAACTTTGACATATTGCCAAGGGAGTATGATTACGCACAACAAAGCCTGAACATCATCAATCAGATATGGAGTGCCTGTCAAGAAAGCTGGATGTTATCAAATCTGAGATGTATAATTTCATTGTCAACTTTCCAGGGATCATCAATCAAGAGGTTAGGGATGCAGTCACCGAACCTATCAAAGATGGTGCAAGAAAAGGGGTGTCCCAAGGACTTAGTCATTTGTCCACATGAATCAAGGATTCCATTGTAACAGAGGTCCCTGCCCTTTTTAATGCTCATGAGTTAACAATGCATAGAGAGTTTGAAGTTGTTCGTAGCAGGAAACTTCGTCACACAAACTTTATCAATGATCGTGTTCATCGCAACACAAATGGAAATTGCAACCTCCTGCTGAAGATTGCCAGAGCTTCAAGGACCAGGAAATGCGATATGGCTACCTCTGTTGAACAGATTGCAAGGCACTTTCAGGCACGTTCATCCAAACGTCTGAAATGACAGGCTGAACGTGAGGGGGAGAAGGAAAAGGTACTTAACCTTGAATCTGCCAAACAGGGCTCAACCTCTGCTGATAACACTATTTCTTCACCTGTCCCTCTCCAAGTCATCACACCAGTGATCATACCCGATGATGAGGATGAAAGTAAGGGGGAGCAACAGACAAATGATGGAGTTGATTCATCAAAGTCCCTGACTCTAGTTAACACCAGCGAGTCTGTGGATGATGGTGAACCAGCTGCCAAGAAACTCAAGTTCACTGTTAGCTCCCTACCCAAGGCAATACAAACCCAAGCTTAGTCAGCGTTCATCAAAAGAGCTGAAGAGCTGAAAAACATGAGTGTGGAATCCTCTGTCTCGAAGAAAGGAAAGGAAATAGTTATGGTAGACACAGACTCCAAACTAAAGAAAATAGCTGTGATGCTAGAGACAGGAGGATCAACCACAGACCTATCCCAATTTACAACCTTCACACCTTCTAATTAGAATCCTCTAACACCTGAAGAGATTGAGAAACAGGCTGTTGAATTCAAGAGGCTGAATGAAATCAAGAAAGCCAAGGAGCTTAATGAGGAAACTCTAAGAAAGATGACTCCACCTGAAAGGGAGAAGCAAAGACAAAGGTTGAGGGAAATGGAAGCTAAACGCACAGAGGCACTAAAAAGGTAAAAGCTGATTATGATGCCTGCGTCAACAACATGTATGCACCTGGAAAGATCACCAAGTTCAAATACACCATTCACAAGTCTACTAACACACCACAAATGATTTTGTGGAGAGATGACCAACAGGCCAATATGGATGTCTTTGAGGACTTCAGGTTAAAGAAACTTGGATTATCTGAATGGTTTGAACTTGAAGCCTTGGCTGCCAAAAGAACTGATCAGGCTAATTTTACCCTTCTTAAGACCCTCAAAGCTAAGTTTAACTGGGTTAAAGAAACAGCAGCCAAGCTCAAAATAGATCCCCCACCACAACTGTTTGAACAAGAACCCCCAAAGTCTGGAAAGAAAAGAAGAAGCATGACTCAACTTTTTAAGGAAACCTTCGTCACAGATGATGTTCTAATGGATGGAATGCACATGGATTTGGTACTACCAAATGGTCAGACCTACACAGAGCCTGAAAGAGGTATGGCCTTCATGAACAGAGCTTGACAATATGCATTCCAAAGGGAAGATGAGCTAGGCTTAGCATCAACAATTCAGCTGATTTGTCTCAAAAAGGGACTCAAGATTAACACATAGTATTCCAAGGTTTTTGCACAAGCTTTGCAGACTGAATTGGATACTAGGACAGACATAGCTGAAGCTGAAGAAAAAATAAAAAATGATGACTATTGAATGATTTTACAGCTAAATTTTACCTTCATATTTTATTTTACTTTTGTATTGTACTTGTAATTTTCTTTAAGTATGAATAAAATCATGAGATATGTTTGTTTAGATCTGTTATGAGTAAGAAGAAGCTGTTATCTCACTTACCTTAACTTAGATAGATCTAGCTGTATTTATGTTTAAATAGGGGGAGATTGTTGGGAATCTAAGTTTGTTAGATTCCCTGTATCATAGATTTAAACATAAATCAAGCTATTAGATAGTCATTTGCCTGTGCCTAGGAGGCAGGCAAGTATCGCAAGACTTACAGAGATCTAAGTCTCTGTGAGTAACCTCAGAGGAGTCAATGTCAGAGACATTGTCAAGGAAGCCGAAGATTACTTGAAGACATACTCATTGGCTGTGATGGATAACAGCCAAGATGTATCAGGGACTCTGAGGGGTTGAGGGTTAACAGGGGTGGCAATACCCTGTTAACACTCAACACACTTTGGACATGCCATTTGTGTCTACGAGACTATGAAGAAAAGGGAAACTGTGTCAGATCTGTTTCCCTAAAGCATTATGGCAGACTACCAAGAATAGAACAGCATCTTGTGACAGATGTCTGAAAAGTGAATGTCTTGTGTAGTCACCATCAACTAGTACTTAGGTCAACCTCGTATCACTATAAATAGGATGTGTAGCCAAGAATTAATGTTCAACACTTTGAGAATATTCACACATTAATGCTTAGAACTTATTGAATCAAACAGTTGTGACTTTATTCATAAGTTAGGGTTTTTAGTTGTTCAAAGTGTGCACAACACATTGTCATCAAACGGTGTTATCCAAAACACTTTTAATTCTTTATTATGCTATAAAAAGTATTACGTTTGAAAAGTAATTACGTGTGTTGATTAGTCAAGTTTAGTGTTTCTAGCATAGTTTAGGGACTTTCAAAAATGGTTATTACAGAATCTTAAAAACCGAGTGCCGAAACCATCCAGTAGGAAGTGGAGACAACGCAACCCAATTGGGTGATGGTTTCACGAGATATAGCTAAGACGAAGAAGGGTTTGTAGATGAGTCACTTACCGAAGGAGAAACCAAAGTTGACAGATCGCAGATCTAGATCTAGAAAAGTGATGGTTTATTTTCTGAAAATAACTTGATATTTGAATGTATGAGGTGATAGAGGATAAGGTTTAGGGTGAGCCCTCCGAACCATCGGCGTGTAGCCGATAGTCGGAGGCGGTGGCGGCTGGGAAAATTAGTGTTTAAAGAGAAGAGGGAGAGTTTTGTTAGAAGATTAATAAAGCAATTCTTATACTCAGATTTGCACGTGATTACAAGATGCTTTTTGTTGGAAATACATTTTTAACGTATATTAGAATTATCGGTCACTCCAACAATATTGTAATACGTTTAGTAGCTCGTAGTTAAAGGTTAAGTTATATTAATGTTTAACCCGGCCCATGGGCTTGTCATGGGTTGGAGGCCCAAGTCCATTAAGGACTTGGGTATATAAACCCCTTTCCACCATGGAAAGGGGTGTTGGTTGTTTTACTTATTTCACACATTTATAAAAGTTTCTTTGTTTCTCTCTCTACTCTCTATCTCTAGAATAACAACAACCCTCTTGATTAGTTATAAGATTATCATTGTTCTACAATTGGTATCAAGAGCCATGGGATGATATAAGGTTTTTTGTTGTGTTAGTTTTTAGTTTTCATACTCTTTTAATTAAGGTATATCCGTCTTTTCAATTTTTTTTTGTTTTTCACCACAAAATCTTTGCTACAAATTACCTACATAGTTGTGGTAGGAATTTGTGTTATTCATATTGGTGATTCTTCATAAAAAGTTGGAATTTTTAGCTTGATTTTTGGGTAAATCTTAAAAGTTCAAAATTTTTCTTATAGGAAATATAAAGGTTTTAGTTGTCGGAATACAAGGGTTTAAAGTATTCTGGATAAGAAGCTGCAAAAATTATTCCGGACAAGTGGTACGCAAGTTATTCCAGATAAGAGGTTTGTCAGCTTATTTCGGACAAGTGGTACGCAAGTATTCCGGATAAGAGATAAAAAGTATTTCGAATATGAGCTAGAAGTAGTTATTAATAGGATAAGAAGTTTGAGAAATAATCCAGATAAGAGCTAGAAGTAGTTATTCCGGATAAGCAATTTGAGAAACATTCCGGATAAGAGCTAGAAGTAGTTATTCCGGATAAGCAGTTTGAGAAACATTCCGGATAAGAGCTAGAAGTAGTTATTCCGGATAAGTAGCAGTAGTCATTCCGGATAAGAGGACTTAGCAGTATTCAGGATAAGCAAAAGTAGTTATTCCGGATAAGCAGAAGTATCTTTTCCGGATAAGAGGTCTGAAATATTCCGGATAAGAGGTCTGAAATATTCCGGATAAGAGGTCTGATATATAGTATTCTGGATAAGAGGTTCAGAAAGCATTTTTCAAGATAAGCTTAAGATTTCTACATCAACTCACAACAAATTTCATAACCTTAATTCATTGCTCGATCAAAAAGATAATCTTTTTCAATCAATTGTTCAAAAAATGAATCCTCATTCATTCATGCCTACAATGACTTCACTTACCGATATCTCAATCATCTCGGGTACCGACACTCGCCCACCATTGCTCATCAAAGATTTATTTGAAGCATGGCAAGGTCGTATGAAAACTTACATCATGGGCAAACCCAATGGTAGACTTATGCTTCAATCAATTGAAAAAGGTCCATTAGAGTGGGTAGACGTTACCGTCAACAATGTAACGCGGGAAAGGTTGTATCATGAGTTAACCGATGCTAACAAAATCATTGCTGATGTAGATGAAAGGGATGTTCAGACAATACTTCAAGCCCTTCCACCCGATATCTATAGAATGGTAAGTGAACACACAGTGGCAAAGAATCTTTGGGATCGATTAGTTGTTTTGTTACAAGGGACCTCTCTAACTAAGCAAGAACGAGAGTGTCAATTGTATGACTTGTTTGATAGGTATACATACATTCCAGGGGAGACTATTCACGATTACTACTCGCGTTTCACTACTTTGATGAATGACATGAACGTGTATAATCTAAGGATTGAATAGTTTCAACTAAACACAAAGTTCTTGAACACGTTACCCCAAGAATGGAGTCAGTATGTCACCGATGTTAAGATGATTCGAGATTTGCACAAGTCAAATTTAGATCAACTCTATGCCTTCTTGCAACAAACCGAGAAGCACGTGATCCAAAAACGCATCTCTCAGGGATCTTATCAAGAACCATTGGCATTAATGGCAAACCATCCAACATTGTCATATCACAACTCTCCGTTAGCTTTGGGACACCAATATTCCTATCAACCATTGTATCAAACACCAAGTTTCCCACAGTATTCGATCTTGCCACAACCGCCTACATCTTATCACCAACAATACAAGCAACCAGCAACATCATCACAAGAGACTCACATCAGTTACCTTATGTTTCACAACAGTATTCACCTTATCAACCTCCAACAAACCCTGCTCTTACCTATCAACAACTTGAGGCTTATCAACCCCATTACCCACAACATGGTAGTGTTCTCTCAAATCCGCTTGTAGCTCAATCAGAACCAGCGTTCTATTATGATGATGAGATTCGTGTCCTTGAGTTTAGACAAGGGGATAGTCCTACTGATATACTTGCTCAAATGTCTGCTTATCTCACTCAAACTTGAACAAACAAGGTTACAGAAGGCCAGCTCCAACAAACAATCAGTTAAGGAACTCTTCTAACTCTCGACAACAAGCTACAATTCAGGATGGTAGAGTAATGGTGCAACCACTTCAGGGGAGACCCAATTCATCTACTGCTAATGCACGTTCATCTAACACTGCTGCTACAAGAGGTAATAACACTGGCAAAATGAAGATGATTATATGTTACAACTGCAAAGGGGAAGGGCACATGGCCCGAGAGTGTAAGCAACCTAAGAGGAAAAGGGATAGCACATGGTTTCAGGATAAGATCTACTTGGTGAATGCTTAAGCCCAAGGACGTGAGCTCGATGAAGAAGAGTTGGCATTTCTCGCAGACTCGGGAGTCGCGGACACTGACGATCTCACAACAACCATCACAAACAATGCCGCATATCAATGTGAAAAATTGGATGCATACGACTCTGACTGTGATGATCTCAATACCGCCAAAGCAGCTCTCATGGCAAATCTCTCACTTTATGAAGCTGACACAATTTCTGAGGTACCAATTACTGCTACGAATACTAGTATTGTACCTTATCAAGTTGAGCAAGTGTCTGAGTATCCGGAACAGCCTCCGGTGGTTAGTAACTCAATCGAGGAGACAAACAATGATAGAAATATCAATGCAAGTCCCCAGACTTTGAGTGAACCACAACCGGGAGCTATTATGACTACAAATTCGTTTGCTCAACCTGATTTGGTTATGGTCTCGGCATCTTTTCTTAGCCAAATGAATAATGCGGTCCTTGAAACCCTCAGTGTTAATCAGACTTTATCTGCCGAGCTTGCTTTGCATAAGGAAAAGGTTAAAACCTTGGAATTAACTCCAGTGTCCACTACCTTAACCAATCCTGAATTTGATAGGTTTAGGCAAGTCCAAATGGATAATCTGTTAGAAATTGAGAGTTTAAGAGCAAATCTTTCGAAAGAACTTCAAGAAAAAGAGCCAGTTGTTAATAATTTTCAAAAACTACAAACGGATTTCAAAATTCTCGAGTCTAAAAGGGTTGAAACGGAAATTAAGGCGTCTGAGAGAGTTAAAAAGACTGAAAATTTTCTTTTAAAACAAACTCTGCTTCACATTTAGTACACTTGTTTCATTCTTCTTTTCAAGAGTTCAATCTATCGCGTCTAATAGACCTACCACCTAACCCGGGGTATGCAAAGCAAGCATTTCACCACAACCCACGACTTTATGATGCAACCGAGTTAGGATTGGTATTAGATCTGATTGTGTTTTTAATGAATCTAAGAGCATGACACCATATGAAGAGAATCGGTTAAAATTACTTCCTACATATCCTGAGTATGACTATGTACAAATGAATGCAATGAATGCAAAAATAGATCTTAGAACTAGATTTAATATGCAAAATAAATCTATCCAGACATCCGCTTACATGCCTACTAGAGAAAGCCTTAGTATACTTCCTACACTCGTTAACTCGGACGAACCGAAAGAAATTCCTAAGAATCTTCCACCGGTAAGTACGGTAAAGCTAGTGGAAGAGATTGAGCGATGCCTTACCGAGTTTGACAAGGTCATCCTAGAATGTACGACTTCAACGGCTCAAACCGCTGGAGAATAGTCTTTCGAACACATGAAAACGGTGTTTGAGAAAGAGATCGTTCCATTTGTAAACAATATTAAAAATGGAGTCTATAATCTCGCGGGAAATCTAAGTTTTGAAATAGGTGAAGTTCAAAAAGTTTTCTATGAAATGGATGATGCTTATGAAAAACATTTAATTGAAAAAGAAAAGATTTTATTCGAATATGACAGATTCTTAGAACCTATAGTGTCTCTCGAAGTGATGCAAGTTGTTACTCTGAAATATGCTCATGAGATTTCATCTACTGTGAATAAATGTGATGATGTGCATGATATATCTGTGAATATTGTTGAACCTGTGAATACTGTAGATAATCATTCTTGTCACGAATCTAACGATGATTTTTTAAAGTTTCAAGATTCTTATAACACACTTTCAAAACGTTTTAATGAGCTTCAACAACATTGTATATCTCTTGAAATTGAAAAGCAATCTATAAATGAAACTCTTTCAAAAACAAATGATTGTGAAAACTCCGTTGAGACAAGTGACAAGATGATTCAGGTGGTTCAGGCATTAGAGGAAGAGATAATGAGACTTAAGAGAGAATCCGTAGAAGAGAAATTGGAACTAGAGGCTGCAAAGATTAAAAATCATGCCCTAGAAGATATAATTAATTCTATGCTAGGGGAGTTTGATAAAGTAAAGCAGGGTTTTTCACAAATTTATGGTTCATTAGAATATCGCTTCGCTATTAATGCGGCAGAGCAAAAGTCACTCGTTGACCAATTGAACCGTAAGTGCGAGGAAATCTCTGACTTAAATATTTAACTCATAGACAAAAACATGGTTTTGGCTGAATTAAAGGAGACACTTCAACTCAAAGGACAAGAAGTTGTTGATAATCCAGCCACCATCTTTGCCTCGACCTCTAGTGCTCCCAAACCCAACCCACGTGTGCTATATCGGGATCCAAAATTTAAGAATAGTCCAACTAAGTTTGCCACATACATGAAAAATGCCTTAGAACATGTAGATCTAGCTAGAGAGATCGTTGATGACATGCGTGAACTAGATCCCACAAGTCATCTTCTATATGAGCTTTTATTATATGTGGATCGCATTCAGGATTGTTTACCAAACTTAGAGTACATTGGGCAACCGATACCTATACCCCCGAAACAACAAACCACCACCATTGCCATGACTCCGTTCAATAAGAATCCAGGATCTAAGCCTATATTAAACACACCCATCAAGGCTAAATCAAAATCTATAACTAATGTTCCCTTGGATTCTACAGGAGTAATTGTATCTACTAAGGCTAAAGGATCTCAAGACAAGAAGAATAGGATCAAGCCTTCCACTAGTAGGATTGTGAAGAAGAAAGTAGAAGTTCACCCTAGGAATGTTATTTCAAATTTGAATAAAAATAATCATGTAACTAAGACTAAAGGCCCTGCGCTTGTGCAGCAGCCTAAGCAAAATGTGAATTCTAATTTGAGATGTTGGAATTTTAATGAATGCATGTTTTCTAAGCATCATGATTTATGCCTTGTTGATCACGTGAATGAAATGTATGCAATTAGGAACAATCTTGAATGGATTCCAACGGGCAAGAAATTCACCCCAAGTTGGTTGGCAATGGAAACCCACTGGTAGGACCTTCACTGCTAATGGAACTAAGTGCCCTTTAACTAGGATCACATCCACGGAAGTTAGGTCTCAGCGTCCTTTACATAGGAACACTAGCACTAAGAAATGGAAAAAGCGCCCTTTAACTAGGTCTGCCCCCACTATTGTGCCTACCAGTGAAGAAGTACCTCATGATCTTAGACAACTAGAATCTAAGCCGGCATTTAGGAAGCAAATATGGAAGCCTAAGAATTCTTAGGTTAGCAAATCTAAGATAATTATATATGTACCTGCTAACACAGAGGAACTACTAGATTCTGATACATCGTCTTTGTCTGGTGATATTTTCAGGTGGTCCAAATCATCCTCTGGTACTTAGACTCTGGATGCTCAAAGCATATGACCGGAGATCGCTCGATGTTCAGAAATTTCGTCAGCAAGTTTCTAGGAACGGTGAAATTCGGCAACGACCATATTGCGAAGATCATGGGTTACGGTGAATATCAAATTGGGAATGTTACGATTTCAAGGGTATATTATGTGGAGGGACTTGGTCATAATCTATTTTCAGTGGGACAATTTTGCGATTCAAACCTTGAAGTGGCTTTTCGACAACATACTTGCTTTATTCGCGATCTTGAAGGAAATGATTTGTTAAAGGGTTCTCGAGGGGATAATCTCTACACACTGTCCATTCAAAACATGATGGCCGCCTCTCCTGTATGCCTTCTTTCCAAAGCATCTAAGACCAAGTCATGGTTGTGGCATCGTCAGTTATCTCATCTTAACTTTGATGCTATAAACCATTTGGCTAAAAACGAACTTGTTCGTGGTCTTCCAAAACTTAAGTTTGACAAGGATCATTTATGTTCCGCGTGTTCTTTGGGAAAAATCACCAAGAAATCATACAAACCTAAAGCTGAAGACACCAACCAAGAACCACTGTATCTTTTGCACATGGATCTTTGCGGGCCAATGCGTACGGCTAGTGTGAGTGGTAGAAAATACATCCTCGTCATGGTGGATGATTTCTCAAGGTTTACATAGGTAAAATTTTTAGCATCCAAGGATCAAGCACCAAAGTATATTATTACTTTCTTAAAGATGATCCAAGTACGTCTTAATGCTACTGTTCGCTGCATTCGCACTGATAATGGAACTGAGTTCGTTAATCAAACTCTACGAGACTATTATGAAGATGGTCGGTATTTCACATGAAACTTTTGTTGCTCGCACTCCACAACAAAACGGTGTCGTGGAAAGACGTAACCGTACACTAATGGAAGCTGCTAGAACTATGTTGATTTATGTGAATGCTCTTTTATTCTTATGGGCTGAAGCAGTGGCAACCGCATGTTATACCCAAAACCGCTCCATCATTCGTAAACGCCATGGTAAAACTCCATATGAGCTACTTCATCGACAAAAACCCGATATTTCATTTCTTCATGTACTTGGTGCACTGTGTTATCCAAATACTAATAGTGAGAATTTGGGCAAACTTCAACCGAAGGCTGATATTGGAATTTTCATTGGTTACTCACCTGCAAAGAAAGCTTACCGAATTTATAATCGTCGTCTTGGTAAGATAGTAGAAACTTTGGATGCCGATTTTGATGAGCTGACAGCGATGGCTTCTGAGCAACACAGCTCTGAACCCGCATTACATGAGATGGGAACCGGTACGATTAGTTCCGGATTAACTCCCAACAATCCTACTTCTGCATTATACCACCTACAAGGCCTGAGTGGGATGAGTTATTTCAACCTATGTTTGATGAATTCTTTGATCCACCTAGTGATGATTCTCCAGCACCTGTAGCAGTAGCTCCAATTCCTGAAGTTATTGCTCAAGATAATGGAAATCAGTTAGAGGCATCTACTGTCGCTATTAAAAAAGATGTCCCATCCCCCACCAATTCACAAACCACACCTGAATCTTCACCCCCACTCGTTCCTAATGATGTTGAAGAGGATCACTTTGATCAAGATTTAGAATTTGCTCACTTACAAGAGCTTCCTTTCTTTGGTTCACAAATACCTGAAAACCCTAACGGTGCATCTACCAAAGAGGAAGCTCCTGCAATCGTTCACTCCCGACCACCACGAATTGAAACTCACAACACAAAATGGACAAAGGATCACCCAATCCACAATATTATTGGTGACATCAATCGACCAGTCTTAACTCGCCACCAACTTCAAGAACATGCATTATATTGCTACTTTGATGCATTTCTTTCCGATACTGAACCTAAAAACTGGCAACAAGCTATGACTAAATCATCTTGTATTGAAGCCATGCAAGAGGAACTTAATGAATTTCAACGTCTTGAAGTGTAGGAATTAGTTCCTTTACCTAGCAACGTTGAAATCCTTACATTGTTGTGGGTATATAAGGTTAAACTCGATGAGTTAGGTGGAGTGCTAAAGAACAAAGCTAGATTGGTTGCTAGAGGTTACAAACAAGCTTTGGGTATTGACTTTGAAGAATCATTTGCTCCTGTTGCACGATTGGAGGAGATTAGACTATTCCTTGCGTATGCTGCTCACATGAACATGATCGTCTACCAAATGGATGTTAAGACGGCATTTCTCAATGGTGAATTAAGGGAAGATGTCTATGTAAGCCAACCGAATGGATTCGTCAACTAGGAGTATCCTAATCACGTGTACAAGCACAAGAAGGCTCTTTACGGGTTGAAACAAGCTCCACGCGCGTGGTACGATCTCCTGTCGTCTTATCTCATCTCGAAAGGCTTCTCCAAAGGCAAAGTGGACCCAACATTATTTATTCTCAAGGAGGACAGTGACATGATTCTGATACAAATTTATGTTGATGATATAATATTTGCTGCTACTAATCAAAGACTGTCTGACCATTTTGAGAAAATTATGTCCACACGTTTTAAGATGTCAATGATGGGAAAAATTCCATTTTTCTTAGGGTTTCAAATTTCTTAGAATCCCATAGGCATCTTCATTAATCAATCCAAATTTTCTCTTGAATCATTAAAGAAATATCATTTTGAAAATTGTGACCCCGTGGATACTCCAATGGTGGAGAGATCCAAGTTAGATGAAGATAAGGAAGGGATAGCTGTCGATCCTAAACTTTACCGTGGAATGATCGACACCCTTCTTTATCTGACTGCTAGCAGGCCTGATTTGCAATTTGCTATATGCATGTGTGCCTGGTATCAGGCTCGGCCTACCGAAAAACACTTACATGTTGTGAAAAGGATCTTTCGGTATCTTAAAGGAACACTTAATCGTGGTCTGTGGTATCCGAAGGATTCTTCTATTGCACTAATCTCATATGCAGATGCGAATTATGTTGGGTGTCAAGATACTAGACGTAGCACTTCTGGCAGTGTGTAACTTCTTGGAGATAGACTTGTTAGTTGGGCATCAAAAAGGCAGAAAAGCGCTGCGATATCAAGTACAGAGGCTGAATACATTTCTATGTCCGGTTGTTGTGCTCAAGTTCTCTGGATGAGATCACAATTAACTGACTACGGTCTTGGATTCAACAAAATCCCGATGTACTGTGATAACAAAAGTACAATTGCTCTGTGCTGCAACTACGTTCAACATTCTCGGGCAAAGCACATTGACATACGCTACCACTTCATCAAAGAGCAAGTGGAAAATGGAGTGATTGAACTGTACTTCGTCAACACTGAGTATCAGCTGGCAGATATATTTACAAAGGCCTTAGATCGAGGACGTATCGAGTTTTTGATCGAAAAGCTAGGCATGAAATCATTCTCCCCAGTGACACTTAAGGAGTTGGCAGAAGAATCGAAAGAATAGTGATGGTAAACTATTCTAGAGTATCATTTTATCGTGATCTTGTATATTATCGTATATATTTAAACCACCAAAAGAAAAATACAAAAATATAAAACATAGAAAAACCATAAAAAATATAAAACATAAAAAATCCATAAAAAATATAAAACATAGAAATACCATAAAAAAATATAAAATCAAGACAATCCAAAAATATTTTTCATTTTAAAACGGGCATGTCTTTTAGTACAGTAATATTTACGGCCTTAGAAATATCGATTAAAATTGACACGGCGCCATAAATAGAGTCCGTATAAAAGTTGTACATATTTTCAAACATGCCCATATGGCTTGTAGTTATTTTAGACTGCAACCCGCTTTTCGCATTAAAGTCACGTATTTCCTTGGAAAATGTTGGCTCACAACAGGAATTAATTTTCTCGGGTATGATTTACAAGCCAAATCATACAAGGGATCAAGTTTACTTTATAACTTGATCTAACACGAGTTCGTGTACGCCTCAGTGCACTTATTTTGTTTAAATAAGAGAAATCTTATTGCCACAAGAATCGTTCTTTTAAATCAATAAACGGAAAATGTTTTCATTGGTATTCGACTCTCTAGACAAAGACTACAGCTCTTTAAATAGAAAACGGGTCAATGTTCAAGGGGGAGAAAATATCAAATCTTTCTTGTCACCAATATATCGTCTTCAAGAATATTTTTCAGAAAAATAACCGGTTAAATGTTGTTCGTCATGTGTTTGTCAAGTATGTGGTACTTAGATATGCTGTAGACCGTTTTTCGTGCTTTTGATTGGAATTTAGAGATTAATGTATTTTAGGCATACTCTTTAAGTGCGTTGATTGGTGACGTGTGCCCAATAGTTAAAACCGTGTTTAAGTTTGAGACGAGCGTTAAGTTTTTCCCTTAATACACGTTTAACTAAAATAGATTTTTACATAGAGGGCCAAAGGAACATCGAAAGAAAAAGAAGGGCCAAAAGTGAATGTTTACTAAACATGTTTAGGTCAAACATAAACCCCCCCGCCCCTTTCTTTCCTCCCTCTCGTTTCACTGTACCACACCACCACATCCATCTTGCCGCCATTTATTCTCATCAAATCATCACCACCTTGCTTTGATTTATTGATCTAAGAACATCTAAGGTAAACATGTCTATTCAATTCATCAGGATAGGATTTATTGCTAAGATTAAGTTCGTATAAATCATTTAAGTCAGATGAGTTGTAGGGATAGCCATTGCTTACCTCTTGTGTGTATATCATTAGCTTAGGTGCGTTTCTTGAGTCGATCCCCAGGTTTGTTTGTTGTAATCTGTTAGAAAAATCATCCGAATAAGCCTTAGAAAAGATATTTCCGGATAAGCATTCGAAAAAACTATTCCGGATAAGCCGTATGAAGTTTTCCCGGATAAGCTTTAAGGAATTATTCCGGATAAGACTGAAAACTTATTCCGGATAATCCGTATGAAGTTTTCCCGGATAAGTGTTAGGAAATTATTCCGGATAAGACTCAAAACTTATTCCGGATAAGTCGTATGAAGTTTTCCCGGATAAGTGTTAGGAAATTATTCCGGATAAGACTCAAAACTTATTCCGGATAAGCCGTATGAAGTTTTTCCGGATAAGCCTTAGGAAATTATTCCGGATAAGACTGAAAAATTTATTCCGGATAAGCCGTTTGATGTTTTTCCGGATAAGCCTCAGAAGTCTTATTCCGGATAAGTCTTCTAAAGTCTATTCCGGATAACTATTCCGGATAAGACTAGAACTAGATTCCGGATAAGTCTTCTAAAGTGTATTCCGGATAAGCCGTATGAAGCGTATTCCGGATAAGTATTCCGAATAAGCCTTAGACCCGGTTTCCGGATAAGACTAGAACTAAATTTTGGATATGCTTTAGAACTTGATTCCGGATAAGCTTTAGAAACACGTTTTTTCCGGATAACTTGCATAATGAATTCCGGATAACTCTAAGTTGCATGTATTCCGGATAATAATTTTGATATGCTTTCTTAGTAGTCTGATTTGTATGTGCTCAACTCGATGATTATTTTGGGTAGTGGTTACATGGTATTTTGCTATGTTTTTGGGAAAGTGACATATGATGCTTTTTAGGTTTATACATTATGATATATATTTATATTGCGTATCAAAATTTATGTTGTGTCTTAGCAGCTATCATGTCTCGCACTAAAGAGCAACAAATTGCACATGACAATGAACTCGTTCCAGAAGAAAACCGTCTTCCATCACCTCTAATAATCATCGACTGAAAGAAGACTTTGTTCCATCACAAGCAGCATTCAGAATTTCCATCGAAGTCCTTGATATCTCCCCGATCAAAAATGCACTATGGATGTCAGCAAGTGTTCCCGAAATCTACATGCATGAATTTTGGTCATCCATTAAAGCCATAACAAGCACCAAGTTTTCTTTCAACATCAACGGTCAAAAGAAGGAATTTTCTCTTAAACAATTTCACGAAATCTTTGGATTCCCTCCAGCTAAAGGGAAAACATATGCTAATGTTCTAGACTCAAACAAAATAATAGATTTGATTTTGTCTCTCGGTTATGATGCAGAATTGCCTATCATATCTAACTTTAACACGGCTAGGCTTGGACAACCATGGAAGGCAATCTTTACTATCATTATCCGATGCTTGACGGGTAAATCCAGAGGAGCAGATTCTATGAGACTTTCTCAGGCTCGTATTTTCTATGGCATCTACAAGAGACTAGATTTGGATTATGCCTCTCTCATATGGGAAGAAATTCATTATCAAGCCTTCTGAAATGTTAAGAAGAAATCCGAACACCTTCAGTTTCCACGATTTACAAAGCTTATCATAAATTACTTTATGAAAGCTGATGAAGCTATTGATCGACGTGGTGGATTCTTTGTTAACTCAGAAGATGATGATTTCTTCGTGCTAGCCATGAGACCTGAAGGATAAAAGAACACTTACTCAGGTATTCCAGCTCCACTTCCGGATACTATGCTCAATGACAAAATCAAGAAGAGTGCTACATATAGGACACTTCTAAAGGAAAATGAAGACCACATCAAGAAACTAGCTGCGGGAGAATCTAAGAGACCAAAACCCAAAGGAAAAAGGAAGGAAACTGATTCTTCAGAAGCTGATACTCCAACATAAGACAAAGGCAAAAGAACAAAAACAGTGTCTTTAGGGGAGAAGAAAAAGGCCAAGGGAAAGAAAACACTTCTCTCCGATGAAGGCTTGCTTGAAGACGTGGACGAACAACAACAACCGTTGACTAAGAAACAAGAATCCAAACAATTGAAGAAGGCCTTAATACAAAGTAGAAGGGAGACGAGAGGTAGTGGATCGAAACAGCCAAAGACAGCCGAATTGTCTGACATTGATGAATTTGGAGAACCAGATAATTTCACTGACGAACCAGTTCAAGGAGATGAAAAGATCAACAATACGAACAACAAGACACGTTCCTTGATGATATTCAACCAGAGACAACAGTTACAGGGAGCATCCACAAGGACAAGAGTGTCACCAAATCCTCGTCTTTGTCAGATCCAGTAGGTAAGTACTTGAACTTTGACTCACTTGAATCTGAAGTTACTAACACTGATCTTTCAACAAACACGAACATGGTAAATGTCCCTGTAACTATGGCCACTACATCAGTACTCAGCACCATTGTCACAACTCATGTCACACCTACACAATCAACGGCTCATCCAACACCATTGCTAGTATCTCCACCCGTCACCCCAGATTTTATGCAAATCATCGAACAACGCTTGAAGGCTCAAGAGGTAAGACTATTCTAGTTACAGAGCAATTAGAATCTTCAAAGACAGCCTATGAAAAAGAACTCGTTAGTCTTCGTGATGAATTAGCAAGCAAGAAGGATTTTGAAAAAGAAATCGACCAGCTTCGAAAAGAATTAACAAGTCGTCAACAATCTAAAGAGTCAATAAGAGAAAATCTAGAAGCTACAGTGGAAAGGAAGCAAGAATCAATTAAACGTATTCGCGCACTAAGAGACAAATACAAAGAGGAGAAAGAAGAACTTGTTCAAGCTAATGCTACACTGATTGAATCAATCAATGAAAAAGTTCAAGAGTCTATTGAAACCGTACTTTCCCCTCTGCGAGATGAACTAAAAGACATCGTTGCAAACAAAATGATGATCAAGTCTTCCGACACTCCGCGGTCTGACTTTCTCATAGATCAAAGACTCACCGATTGCGAGTTGAAGAAGTTGTTGCATGCTAAGATGATTCAAGTCGGGTCCTACAACCGAACGCCAGAACAACAAGCACTTCACAAATCTTTAAAGACGGAAATGGATCAAGACACCAAGATCTTTGAAAAACATGGCACCGTTGTCCCATACAATACTCTCGATCAAGAAAAAGACGATGAAGATGAGGATGAGTCAGACAAACCCGATGAATCTTCCGAGAATGAAGATGACGATGACGATGACGTTGACGATGAAGATGAAAATGATGATGATGGTGACAATGCTGATAAGGGTAAGCGTAACGATGATGATGATGACAGCATGGACGAACGTATAAATGATGATGATGTCAACAATGATGATGATGGTGATGATGATGATAAGGAAAAGAATGACGAAGAGGAGGATGACAACAACAAAGATAAGTCAGATGTTGAAGAAGATCAACCTTCAGGAAAAGGTGACAAGTCTCAAAAGGAAAATCCAACATCTTCAACAGCCGAGGAAACTCTAGTATCTGAGTCACCTCCAACCGGCAGACGCACTAAACACCATCATGACGCTGATGCTAATCTGATATCGGGTTCACTTCAATCACCTCCAACTATCACATCTACAACACCACCACAACAACTACCCATCCGAGAACCCGATCAATCTAAAACGTCTAAGTCTACACCAGTGAAGGACACTCAACGTACTCAGACACTTCGAGTAATTTTTCCAAATCGACCTCCAACATCTATGCAAAGTCATGATATTCCAGAATCGAGCGAACCGGCATGGGTGGATACAGTTAATGTAGTGAAGATGCACCCGAGCAACCTTGGGTCACAGAAGCTGTTGGCACTTGTCCGCTAACTCGAGAAGATGAACCCGATTTCTCCCAAATACTTAACAATCCCATCAACTTCTCAGCATATCTAATCTACAAGTATGGAACTGACAATGTAACTCCAGCGATGGTAACTCGAGCTTTTCATGATCCCACCATCATTCATACTTCAAGACTCAGTAGAATGGAGGCTGAATACAATGCGAATGAGCTGTTGAAAGCAATGAACCTTCCTCAAAGAACATGTCGTCACAGACCTGAGAATGCTCCTCTCCCGATCGCTGATGCTGACAATCAAATCATACGTGATTTCTTTATCTGCTATGACCTTGAGTATTTAGTAAACGTCGCCAACAAGTATGCGACTTCTTTAACCTTGGTCAAAGCTGCAATTTGGGGGTCAATACCCTGGATTGAAGAAAAGGTTGATCGTATATGGATAAAGAAATTGATTCCTGAGTATGATCAGTATGCTGAATTGGGTGCTTCACATTGGGGAGAAACCATACAGAAAGCCTACATCTACGCATGTGGTTTCAAGTCAAAGACTCCAGTAAAATCCGAGTTCAGAATCAAGGCTATTTTAGGAGTAAGAGTTGAACCCAATGTCGGCTATCATCATGTAACAGAGATCCGATTAAAAAGGGAAGACGACAAATCCTATACCATCACGGAAGGAGACTTCTCGGATCTTCATCTTGTTGACATTGAAGATATGTTACTGTTGATGACTCAAGACACACTGAAACACCTGAACACTGACGACTACATTGACCTTAATTCAGCTCTACGCATGTATACTCGTCGTATTGTGATCAAGAAAAGAGTTGAAGACTTGCAACTTGGCGTTGAGAGTTATCAAAAGAAGCTAAACCTCACGGCTCCATACACAAAGGTTCCTGCTATTCATCACGACAAAAGCCCGTACACAAGCACTACAAAACCGGTTCCAGGCACTTTTTACTTGACTGGATCCGGTGAGAAGAAATTCCTGAGAATAGCGGAACTCTCCAAGATTAGTGACGGGACTCTTGAGCAAGTTCGGGACACATTGATTCAGATCAAAAGAACCAAGAAGCATCCCCAATTTACCGTCCAGTGGCACAAAGGGTACGAAACAAGTGCTAACTACCTGATAAACAAGATCAATGAGAAGTTGCGGGAAAGACGCTTGATGAGGAGTATTGAACGATTAATTGGTGGCAGACCATATGGAGCGCACCACAAGCTGATGCAATGATCCATCTAATGGGTCGTACTATCTCAGGTCTATTCCATATTGGTTAAATTTGTGAATATGTAAATTTTGTAAATATTGTGCTTTTGTGGCTTGTTGTAGTGTGAAAGTATGATAATGTTTCAAGAATTTCTCACGAGATTCTAAATCTTTCAAAATCTATCATACTCAAGCACTACAACTAACCCTCATTAACTTGAGGGGGAGCATTAAAATGTTCTATGGCCATAGATTGACTTCATTTTTACCTAAAGACCGGTTAATCCATTCAATATCCCATATATTAATGGTTAACATTTTGGATAAGGGGAGAAAATGGGATTAAGGAGACTTAATGATATTTGGCTAAAATAAATGAAAAAGACTTAAAAAGAAAACCAACTTAATATGTGTAATGCACATGTTAAGGGGGAGCGTTTTTTATGAACAAAACACTAAAGGCACAAAAACTTTGATTATAATATCACAAGTGCTTTAAGTGATTTTCAAGGATTTTTCATGGTGACAATACTTACCCAAAACACACTTAATTCACGACGAACGTGGTGACAAAAGGGTGGTAGGATTAGGTATTAGTCCAATGATTCATCAGAACCGATGGAATCTTCCCAAGGACAATTCCCTAGATAGAATTAGAAGTCCTAGGAAAGATGGAGAAAGATTGTGAACGTAGCTGAATTTCGACCAAGTACTTAAGCTAGCACTAGAACAATCACAACAAGGTGCTAGTGATGACGTATTGGTAAGCATTGAAGGGGTTGAAGAATGAAAAAGAATTGTAAAGTCAAAGGGTGTAAAGAAAGAAGCCCTCCTTACAACCTTAGGCAGAAACCGGGTCAATACATATGCTATTGAGATCATTTTTTCAATGATTCTCGATATTAAAGATAGACATCATGGACCCAGTGATGCAATGCACAACCCTTCCCAGCTAACTCAAATATCTCTCAAAAGATATTTGTTTTAATCACACGGAGTTCAACACGTTATCTATTGGTTTATTCACTCCGAATAGACTGATATTAAATAGGTGGCAATCCTCTCCAGCCATCGCTCACTAAATCAAAATGCACTATCGAGTCTAGAGCCTCGAGATCATCAAAAGTCTCATTAGGACACTTTCCATCGATTCCTTGCTTTCTCACACACTGTGAAAAGTAAGAGATCTTTAGAGTCCTACGCAGTATTCTTGTAATATTGCCAGAACATCCGAGTGACACGCAAGTATTACAATGAGGATGGAAATCCTGCTTGAGCCAATATCAAACAAGCTCATGGTAGGTGACACGTGCGGTTCTTTAAGAACCAATCTTGTGAAAACTGGAAAGAAACAGTAGTTTAATTCTTAATTGAACTTAAACTCGTTCCAGGCTTCTACGCATTATCGTATGATCTTGCCAGAACACTCAGAGTGACACTCTTTAGTGTTCACAGTGACGAGTGGAAATCCTTCTAGTGTTAACATCAAACAGCACTTGGTAGGTGACGTGCAAGATTCTATATGAATCAAGCTTGTGATAACTGGAAAGCAACGATGGTGAAAATCTTAATTGAAATTCACTTGTTCCTGGTTTCATGAATTGACGGCTCCAATCACAAGGATAATTTATCCAAGTGATTCACTCTTTATGTTCGCAGTCAGGCTTAGTGATCGTCGAATAAAGAGAACGGGTTACCAGCGAAATCCTGTCAGGAAGTTACTTAATTGAAACTATCCGTCATAGGTATGATATCTAATATCGTCCAACGGTCTTCACCGACCGGAGGTAAAATGCTACCGATTTAGAATGAAATGTTCTAAGCCATTTCGTTCATGTCTTGTTATGTTGCGGCATTTGAAGACGGTGGCGTTGCGGTGTACCAGATGAAGTCGTTTCCACATGCTTATGTTTTTCTGCATCAATTTCAGCAAAATTCAAGAAAGTTCAATATGAAGTCTTCCGTTGTACCAAACTCTGAAGCTTTCAAGAATTTAACAAAAAACATAAGTGTGTGGAACATGGAGTCATGAGGAGGCAAGAATCACAAGAAGGCAAAGATCGCACGTGAAGGATCAAAAGAACAATGCTCTAAATCCAAAGCCTGAAAGATCAACATCAACATATTCACAACAAAAAGAAAAGATAAAAGAGAAAGTACTACGAGCTGAAGAACGAAGACTTAGTATAGTATGCTAGGTTTAGAAGTTTGTAATTTGGAGTGACCTCCCTTAGGGGGAGATTGTTGGAAATACGTTTTTAACGTATATTAGAAGTATCGGTCACTCCAACAATATTGTAATACGTTTAGTAGCTCGTAGTTAAAGGTTAAGTTATATTAATGTTTAACCCGGCCCCTGGGCTTGTCATGGGTTGGAGGCCCAAGTCCATTAAGGACTTGGGTATATAAACCCCTTTCCACCATAAAAAGGGGTGTTGATTGTTTTACTTATTTCACACATTTATAAAAGTTTCTTTGTTTCTCTCTCTACTCTCTCTCTCTCTAGAATAACAACAACCCTCTTGATTAGTTATAAGATTATCATTGTTCTACACTTTTGAAAAAGTAAGATTTAATGTTTGCGTTAGGCTATTTATGAATCATCGAAAAAACACCATCTCATCAGACATATTAGCGTCACATCAATTTTTTTCTCTTACTTTTCACTCGACAAATTAACTTTTTATTGAAAATAGTAGTTTTATCAATTAATAAATAATATATTACATTAAAATATAAAAACATTTCACTAAATAATTAAAACACAAGTTTTTAAAAATAAAATACGAAATTAAAACACAACACGTTAAACGGTACATAAAAATTCCAATCACACACTAATAATTAGTCTGTTCTCGGATTCGATTCCGATATGTCCCCATAATAAAATTTTGGCCGAAATAACTCATAATCAGTTTGTTCGGCCTTAACTTTCTCTTTTCACTCCTTTTTAGCCTATCTGATGTTTCTCTCAACCTGTGCGTCTAGGTATAGTTGATGTAGCTCTATGTTAGTAGATATCCATACTTAAGCTGACAACGTTTTTGATCGATTTCTTTCTGAATTATAGCTTTGATTTCATCTACGGTATGTGTGACGGAACACGTCATACATTTTGAGTTGTTAAGAAAAACACTAAATAATGATTTTTAGAGTTGTGTTTGAAAATCTTAATAAAGTCAAAAGGTATTTATATAAAATAAATAAGGTAGTTAATTTTTTATAATAAGTAAAAAATACTGATACAATGGAACCTACAACTTGCACTTTATCCAAAAAGTGAGATGCTAACTTTCGACACCACTTTTTTTTCTTTTTGTCACTCGCTAGCTAACCCCTCTCAACGACCCTATTAACAATACTCACGCGTGGGAGGGGTGTTTTTTGGTCACGGAAGGGGCTCACTAGCCTTGATAAATACAGCTTTCGGTAACTATGAGGAGAAAGTGTGAAAGTGCATTAAATAGGGGTCCTGCTAAACTGACCCCAAATTCACTAATCAAACACCTTTCTCTAGTTTTTGTTTTTATAAAAGTTAAAATATTACATTGAAACTAAAATAATAAATGACATTATACTTTTTTTAATATTATATTTATCACACATGATTCTCTCTTTCATCACTATACCACCACCAATTTACCATAACCCAAATTAAAACACCACCATCCTCACCTCCAGTCAAACCATCGCCACATGTGATAGTCATACCACTGTCGGCTGCAGTCAAACCACCGCCGTCACCTCATGAATAAACACACACAAAATCATGAAGCATACACTTACCATTTCTCTCTCCATAACAAGAATCATCTCCTCAAAAAATACCAAAATACATAACACTAAACAACTACGAAATAGTTCTAGATTTAAGAACAAAATCAAATGATAAATATAATGTTCTCATAAAATATCTTTTAAAATAACCATGTCATGATTCTATATGTTTACAAAAGATGACTGAAAAAGGATATCATGTCTAAATATAGGATGCACATAAATGTTGGGATCTGATGATCGTCATCGTGGAGGTCGACGGGGATGTTTCCAGCGTTGGTGAAGTTCTCCAGTGGTCGTACAAATATCGGAAGATGTCTCCGAGGAGACTGTTTCCAGAAAATAAAGATCTATAATATTGAGCTGTTGAGATAGTGGTGAAATATTTTTGGACATAATTGTGTGAGAGAGTAAGTAAATTGAGTAGTCCCAAAAAAATAAAAAAAAGAAAGTGACAAATTTCAAAAAAGTTATAAATCGTAATTATTGCTAGTCTAAATGTCTGTTTAGTGAAAATAAAGTGTCCATTTAGCACCACCCTAAATAAGTGTAACTAGAGTCTAATGCCGAATGAAATGAAAGTTGCAAGATTTATCAACCATATATACTAATTATCATTGTATGATGTACAATTCAATACAAGATAATGAAATAGCTTAACTATCTATCTTGGCGAAATAATGGACATCGAATAAGAAAACGATTTGGAAGACAACGAATCACTCTTAGTTGTCAAGCAACCATTTAATTGTGATGCCATTCTAGCAACAACTTTTGGCTTCTTCCTTTTATTGCAAACCTGGCCTTCATCTTGATCATCATCATCATCTTCTATAGACAAAAGATCAACCACTATCATTTGAGTTTCTGGTGGCTCGTCCACCGCCACTCGCCCTTCCAACCACTTCACAACCTCTACCATTTTCGGACGCCGCCTCACTTTCTCTTGTATGCACCATAGCGCCACACGAACCATCTTAGTCACTTCTTTCTCATTTATACCTGTCGTTAATTAATCAAATAATTGTGAGTTCAAGTCTAGTTAAAAAAATGTATTCCCTCCGTCACATAATAATAGTCCACCGATAAAAAACACGCAGTTTAATAAAAAACATAATTTTTTCAGCTATTTATCTCGTACTTTTTACACAAAACAGTTTTATCCTTAACCAATTAATTTATAACTCCTTTATTCTTTGTAATAATACCCTCAAATGAGAGTGAGATAGTAAACTTAATATACATTTTTTATTTATTTTTGAATTGAACTATTAATTTTATTTAAGAGGTCTAAAAAAAATACACTAAACTGTTAATATGAGATGGAGGGAGTATATCATATCCCTATAATAGAGTGTGTATAATTGAAGGAAAAAGTACCCCCGTGATCCAAAAGCCGTTGATCAACAACTTCCATGATCCTTCCGGCTTTTAGCTTCTCCGTCACTATCTTGGGAAAATACTGAAACCTTCGCTTTGAACGGTCACTTGAACAACCCGTGTCTATAACCGTCACGTTCCTCCTCCCTCCTATGATCTCCAACAACACCATTCCGTAGCTAAAAACATCCGACTTTTCAGAAACACCAAGTTCCAACAACCATTCGGGTGCCAAGTATCCTTTAGTCCCTCGTAAGGTGGTCAAAACCCTACTTTGGTCTCTTGTCATTAGCTTCGATAATCCAAAATCAGAAACAATAGCTCGGTGGTGCTCATCAAGAAGGATGTTCTCTGGCTTAACATCAAGATGCAAGACTCTAGATCGGCAGTCAGTATGCAAGTACGCTAGTGCTTTAGCAACATCAAGTGCAACTACGGATCGTAATTTCCACGACAAGCATCCACCCACGGTTCTCGCAGTCGCTGGTCTAGAAAAGATCCAATTGGCTAAGGATCCATTCGGGATGTATTCATAAACAAGAAACCTTGCACTATCGTGAACACAATATCCATAAAGACGAACGAGGTTTACGTGCTGTACGCTAGCAATGGCTGCGATTTCAGATCGAAACTCTTTATCGCCTCGTTCTTCTTCATGTTGGATTCTTTTCACCGCGACTTCGATCCCGTCTTTTAATAATCCTTTAAAAACACAACCAGAAGCGCCTTTTCCTATTACGGATTTCCAATTATCAGTGGCTTCTTCGAGATCTTTGTAACGGTATTTAGTTGGGAGGCCAGCTATTTTTCTAAGGAAGCTATACTCGATTCTGAGTTCTCTTCCCTCAGAAGCAAGTCTAGTTTCCATCATTCGTCGTCTCTGGTGGAGATGACGACGGATGAAGTAGAAAGCAATGACTGCAACAATAGCCGCAACTGCGGCCCCTAAGATGAGAAAAAATGATTTTGAAAAGTCGAGAACTACGCGAGCTACAATGATGGCCGAGATGAGAAAGATGACTAATGTAACAGCGATTATGTTAGCTTTACTGTCCTCCATTGATTAAGCAAGCTTCATTGCCTGATTATTAAACCATCATGTTTGACAATAAATGTAAAAAAACTTTGTGTAGTGTGTAATGTATTGGATTATCTGTTTTGTTTTAGTTAGATTTAGATTAGTTCCTTTCATGTATGAAAAGTTCATGAAGATGTGTAATGTTTGACTGGTTACATGTCTGACTTTTTCTTCATTGCTTTGTTGTTTTCCCTCTTTGTTTATAGTTCATGCGATTTTTTTTTTATAATAGTCGACTTTTCTTGTGTAAGATTAGAAACCAAGTCAAAGGTAACTTCCATTAGAAACTCGTTTATAGAGTGAGATATATAGGGAATGGGAAAAAAAAGTAGAAAGGAACACATCTCAACTCTTAGGGGACGTTTAGTACGATGGAATGGAATGATGAGAATGGAGAAAAAAATTAATTACCTTGTTTGTTGTAGGCTAGGAATGGAAATATGGGATACAATATGCATTCTCATTCCTCGATTTCAATTCTTCTAAAAAAACTAAAGAAAGCTGGAGAATGAATATTATTGAAAGGGACATTTCTTCTTTGATTCTCATGTGAATCCCCAGTGCAAAGTAAAAAAAAGCGCAGTATAAAAACAATTGCACGTGAGTGGCACATTTTGTTCTCAAATCAAAATAAATTAACAATATCACATCGTCTCCGTTACCATCTTCTTTTTACACTTCTCTCATGTTATTAATTTATATTACTTTTTGTGATTCACAATCCACATCATTATATTGTTATTGTATTTTACACCTAACAACGAGAATAAATCTTTCATCAGGGAACTATACTTTCATTAATTTTGTAGCAATAGAAACACAAATTTGATAGTTATTACTTAAAATGAAGAACTCAACAACACTGCTTATGATTCCGAATGAATTTCTGGGTTCATATCTCATACTGAGTTGCACTTGGGTGTTATTTTAAACTCAAATTATAAAGAAAAAAAAAGAAAAACCAAGATCTCGAAATGAGCTATATTGATGACGATATTTATATAGAAGTATGAACATTAACAAAAAATGATGATAATCAAAGTTCGAGGTGCAGAAATACGTAACCAACAGATATTCTAACTTAACTCTTTTGATGGTCTACTTACTCCAAACGAAAGAATCAACATTTCCACCCATTCTACTGCTCGATTCCATACTTGTACCAAACATTTACAGATTTTTTGTTTCTTTGAAGTTATTCTCTATATATCTAATTCCATTCTATTCATTGTTTCCATTCTTTACGATTCCATCGTACCAAACGTCCCCTTAATTCTTTTTCAATTTAATGGTAATCAACCTTCCTCACATAGTATCCACTTTCTCTCTCTACAAAAATCTTCTCTATCCCTGTCTAAAAAAACAACAGATCTAAATAACAACCACCTCACCGAAAAATTAAAAACCCGACCACCATCTCCGGCCACCACCCCGACCACCAGATCCACCCCGACGCCCACTTTCTTTCTCTACTATCTACCTCGACCTCGCTTTCTGTATCTACCACCAGATCCACCCGCGACCATTATCCTCAACCACGACCACCATATCTACCTCGTCGGAAAATAGCAAATTCGTTGAAAAAGGATGAGACAACGATAGATGATGTTATTATGGTTGTGGTTAGCCGGTTTGATTTGAATAAAAGTGTTGCAAATGTTATGAAAGAAGATGCAGGTGCCATGGTAGAAGATGGAGAAGAAAAAGGCGAGTAACCATTTAAAACTATTGTAATTTGTTAATAAGCGAAAATTACATGTGATTCTCTTTAATTACATGTAATTTGTCTATGTAGTTATGTGTAAAATTACATGTGATTCATTTGAATCACGTGTAATTTTTATGGAATTACATGTTGATTTGTCTATGTAGTTGTTTTTATTTTATTAAGTGAAAATTACATGTGATTAATTTGGATCACATGTAATTTTTCTGAAATTACATGTGACTTGGGTATATAACAGCGTATTTGTTAATAAATGAAAATTAGACGTGATTTAAGTTAATCACATGTAATTTTGTATGAATCACATGTGATTCTGTCTAAAGTGAGATTGGTAAAAGAAGTTAAGGTTTAGAAATGCTTGAATCGCATGTAATGCAAGTAAAATTACATGTAATTATCATCGAGTCACATGTAATTCATGCAAAATTACATGTGATTCAAACAAAATCACATGTAATTCAGAAGCCAATTTGTTTTATATATTTTACATGAATGACAATTTTATATATTGACATAATTACATGTGATTAGAAAATCACATGTGATTCATCTAAAGTGATTTTTTTAGAAGAAGTTAAAAAATGCTTGAATCACATGTAATTCAAGTAGAATTACATGTAATTCCTGTGTGAATCACATGTGATTGACAAAAAGAAATACGATAATGCTGATTGTCAACAACGAGGATCAAACAACGCTAGGTGATTTACTGCCACTAAGCATTTAATACCAATAGAATTACATGTAATTCAAGCAAAATTACATGTAATTCAAGGAAAATCACATGTAATTCAGATTCGAATATGTTTTATATATCATACATGAATGACAAAAGACATCTTAATATATTTCGAGCATGATCCAACATGATCTCACTTGTTCTAACTTGATTAATTTGAATCACATTTAATTTTTCTGAAATTACATGTGACTTGGGTATATAACGGCGTATTTGTTAATAAATGAAAATTACACGTGATTTAAGTTAATCACATGTAATTTTGTATGAATCACATGTGATTCTGTCTAATCACATGTGATTGAGTTGTTATTTTATGATAAGTTTTATGTGATTCTATTTCTTGATATACATGTATGAAAACAACAATAGCAATTGTATATGAACATAATGAAAAACCTGGTGGATCAATATATTGGACGAAGTGAAAGTTAAAAAAAGATGAAAGTTTACGGATACCATAAAGTGAAGACGGACATGCATACCAAAAAAACATGTCCAAATAATCCAAAAGCAAGGAGAAAAGAAGAAGACTACACTAATTATTGATGTTTCAAATGTTTTTGTTTTTGAATTCTATGTATTATCGGATAGTTACTTGATCAGATTTGATTTTACTATACCAAATACATATGGTAGTCACTAGAAGAAAAATTACACATTTTATGTTAACTGGTCAGATGATAAGTAAAGAAAATTATATGGGATTAAAACTAAATCATATATGATTCATCTAAAGTGAGATTGGTAAAAGAAGTTAAGGTTTAGAAATGCTTGAATCGCATGTAATGCAAGCAAAATTATATGTAATTATCATCAAATCACATGTAATTCATACAAAATTACATGTGATTCAAACAAAATCACATGTAATTGAGAAGCCAATTTGTTTTATATATTTTACATGAATGACATTTTTATATATTGACATAATTACATGTGATTAAATAATCACATCTGATTCATCTAAAGTGGTTTTTTTAGAAGAAGTTAAAAAATGCTTGAATCACATGTAATTCAAGCAGAATTACATGTAAGTCCTGTGTGAATCACATGTGATTGACAAAAAGAAATACAATAATGCTGATTGTCAACAACGAGGATCAAACAACGCTAGGTGATTTACTGCCACTAAGCATTTAATACCAACTGAATTACATGTAATTCAAGCAAAATTACATGTAATTCAAGCAAAATCACATTTAATTCAGATTCGAATATGTTTTATATATCATACATGAATGACAAAAGACATCTTAATATATTTCAAGCATGATCCAACATGATCCCACTTGTTCTATCTTGATTTGTCTCAGTTTAAACATTCTTGTTCTAGCATTATAGAGCGATGTAAGTTATATATCATGTACCAATAATATGTTGCTACAATCTCTTTTAGGCATTTCATCATACACTTTTCAGGCATCAATTTCAACCAATATTTTGATAGTCAAAATTACAAAAACCTAGACGTAAGTTCCAAATCAAAAGTCAAAATTTAATTTTTGATACAGTATTTTTCCTTGACAAATGAAGCATGATATTATCTGGCTTCTAACATTTTTCAAACATAAAACTTGCAGATAGTCAACTCAGTTAAGTTGTTTTTCTCTGTATTTGGTAGGCCAAGCATTTCCTTCCCATCAGGCGACTCAACCCCATCAGACGACTCAGCCCCATCAGACGCGTCAGCCCCATCAGACGACTCAGCCCCGTCAGGCGAATCAGACCCATCAGATGACTCAGTCCCATTAGAAAAACGATGAGGGCGAGGTTTGGTATTTACCGGAGAGATTTGATATTTTCCGACGAGATTTGCTACTTTCTGATGATGATTGTTGTTATATAATGAATACATGGTGGGTTTTACATTTTCCGACTATATTTATTGATTTCGGAGAGCTTGGTTGAATTTCCGGCGAGAGTTTGAGATTTTCCGACGAGGGTAGGTGGTGTAAGGGGCTACATATTTTTTCAAAGAGAGAAAATGAGTGGTGAGTGTTTTTTTTGTTTTATATTGAGTTTGGTGGGTTGAATCTAAACCATTTGATGAAGAATGATTGTATGGTCAAGATTGATTCTTTTGTACTTTTTTGAGTACACATTCCCTGTAGAACTTTTCTCCTCGTTTATATTATACGTCGGGTATTTCTTGTTAGTTGAATACAATATTAATTTGCGGAGTATCATGTTTCGAGGAGATGAGTATTGTTATTGGTCAGAATACACGTATCCCTTATCTTATTTGGAGTTTAAAAAGTAGAGCTAAGTCTTTTTTTTAGCAACCAACAATCCCTTTCAAAATAAGTTGCAGTCAATGTTTTAAAACCCAGGGTTTTTAAGTGATCCGATCGAGTCATTGAGTCACCGGTTAAGCCGTCAGATTAAATCGATTTTACTCTAAAAGAATGATGACCGATATATAATGCGTATATAAAGAACAATGTTACTCGTAGCATAAAAAAATGAATATTACAATACTTGTTTTTACATCCAACTAACTCAATTTAATACATAGAGAGGATGGTATCATGACATGGTTTACCTTCTTCATTTTGTCCCTACAGCTTTCACATCAGCGTCAAATTAGCACAACACAACTAACCAAAATACTTCTTCACTTGTGACATGCCAACCCCTCTTCACTTTGGCCCCACACTATCTTTTATTTTACTTTTTTCATTTTCACAAAAATTAAAATTCATTTCTATCAAATTAAAATTACAAATATAACTAAAAAATAATATAATTAAAAAAAAACATACATTAAACACACACACACACACACACACACACACACACACTTACCCCTCTTAATTAACAAATGACACCTTTTGAAAGAATGTTTGTTTTATTCACAAGAAATTTAATGCGATTAACTCTTTTGAATCACATGATTGATAGGTTTTAAATGCAGTTGCTCAGATATGCTAAAGCTGATGGCAATACTTGTGAGCTTCAGTGCGTCAGATGAGGCGACAAAACCCCATATACATGTTCACATAAGTGAACAAGACACATGACGTTGCACGCTCCTCTACTCAGGCCTAGCTACTCAGTTGTATTAAAAATTTGTTCAGCATTGCTGAAGGAATCTTTTGATGACTTGTGATTATTTGTTCAGCTTCAATGAATCAGATAAGGCGACAAAACATCATATACACAATCACATAAAGTGAAATAGAAAAATTACATTGCACACTCCTTTACACAGACAATGCTACCTAACATTAATCAAAATTGTTTAATGAAATGCGGAACCTTCAAGCTTCTTTAATGAATGCTGAAGGTTCAAGTTTTGCATCATCAATATTTAGCATACCAAGCTCCATTATCAATCTTTTGAAAGTTGGTTCATCCAATGGTTTGGTGAAGATATCAGCCAATTGGTATTGAGTGGGGATGAAATGAATTCAATGTCCCCTTTCACAATGTGATCTCTGATAAAGTGATATCTGATATCAATGTGTTTTCTTCTTGAGTGAAGGACTGGATTGTTGGATATTGCAATAGCACTAGTGTTATCACAAAAGATTGGTACTTTTTCATATTCTATTTCATAATCAACCAGTTGGCTTTTCATCCAAAGAACATTGGCACAACATCTCTCCAAAGAACATAATAAACCAGTTGGCTTTTCATCCAAAGAACATTACCCCTCTTAGCCTTATCCCTCCACCAAACACCTCTCCTCTCACCCTCTCTTCTTCTTCTTCTCTGTTACTAGAACACACACACACACACACTTAAAAATACATACTCTAAAAAAGAAAAAAGAAGAAGAAAGAAGAAAAAAGTGGAAAAAGTGTAGGGAAACATGTACACTTTTATTTATAAAATTAAAACAGTATAATTAAACTAACAAAAAATAAATAACAGACAGATATAATTATAAACGATAATTAAAGAAATCAATAAAAATGATAAAAGACTTACTAGATCGCCAGCAAGAATGCTCCTGCGAGCGGAACCACGTATTAAACATGATAAATAATAAAGAGCCGAGGCACGTGTTTGACACGCTTCCCTTAAAACAGATTCGCCGTCTATTTCCCAGGGTACAACAGCCGAAACAGTAAGTTGTACCGTCGGATTTAACAAAACTTCCTGAAAGATCACGGAAACTTGTATGTCTCTGATCGAAGAGACTACTGGAATTTGGTTTCTATGAAGCTGTATTTTCTGTGTCTAAAACTGAATGAGAATGAGTTTAATTTATAGTGAAAACTTGTCTTGGTCACCAAGACAGAATATCACATAAGAATTAAACTGATTTCGATATATCTTATTTGTTTAAACATATTCTGTCAATGTTTACAAACAAATGATATATTTTATTTATTTAAAACCGATTCTGTAAGCTTATTCCAAAAGTTTAAATCAGCTATTAAAATAGATTTATACAAAATCCCACGATATCTCATTCACATTATACAATATTCCAACAATCCCCCACATGAATGGAGATCGGTCGAAAACACACGAAAGTTTCTGCGGTTAAGTCCTGCATAGGATAGGTAGGTGTTACCCTTTGAACCTTCCCTTGTGAGATGCACTTAGTCTCCTAGATCTGAGTAGACGTGATGTCCTTGAACTCAATATCCGTTTACGTAGACAACAATACACACTCACACAAGACTCTCCCTGACCTTATTAAGTCCTCATAGTCGTGTTCGTTATGGTCATGAACACTCGCCTGGTTCTGCAAGAGCTCTTAGAAATTGCGCCCCCCATAATATCCTTCGAGGCGACCCCACTTCTCTCTTACATAGGTGATTTCATCTTGAATCATTAAAAGTCTATGTTTTATGATTTCATCTTGAACCATTTTTCTTTATGATTTCATCCTAAATCATTAAGCCATATGTTTAACCTCTCAACAAGTCACATTGTTTTAGGAATAGACTAGGAAAGTTACTGTATTAAGTAACTCCCCCACATTGACGTGACTTCCCCCACATTTCTATGATTAGGTTGTCTTATTGAACCCAGATCTTGGGATCTCCAGTCAACTGGGTTAGGTTTTCCTTCAAAGAAACTCATTCCTTAAGGGATTTAGTCTCATTCCTTTAGACGACTCACTAACTAACTCTCTGCTTAAGCCTTTCGTAAGCGGATCCTCGATGTTATCCTTTGACGTTACGTAGTCAATCGTAATAAGTCTAGTTGAGAGTAGTTGTCGCAACAATCACAATCTATGATGGATCCTCGACTTACCGTTTTACATTTGTGATATGAGCTCTGTCAAATTCTATTGACTATCACACTTTATAAACATGGCCGTTACCGGTATACGCCATCTTGGTATGTCCTTTACGAATTAACGTAAACTATCCTGCATATTCTATAAACTTATCTCAAATAATAAATTCATATTTCATCATAAATTTAGCTATAATTGTCTCTTTGAAATCGTTGGGTCAGTATTTACTGACCCTGGAGCAACTCTAGGATTTGAATATAAAATCCCCCTAAGTGTTTCATGCTCAGCAGTAAGGCCAGTCTGTTGAAGGATGACCAGAGGAACAAAATTCCTACTGAAAACTTTATAGCTGAAGAAAGTTCAGCACACCCCTTCCAGTGAACTTAGAAGACAAAGGAGTCTTCGATTCAAATACTAGGAGGTCTAGTTGCTGAAGAACAAGGACTGAAGAAGGACTTTCAGTTCAGTTTGGTTTGACAATTCCAAACTGAATGATGTCGATCTCCTCTTGGATACTGAAGACTCTTTAGTATTCTGATGGTTTGCATTAGGCGGGAAAAGATAACTTTAAGTCAAAGTAGCTTTCTTGTATACTTAGATATAAGTACAACCTTTATATTTTCTATAATAGTTTAATATGTACTTTGTACTGTTTATCCAGCATGGGCATCAACCACCCACTAGATAAACCCATGCATTGAAACATGTAAAATGCAAACCCTAATTTACACTTCCTATAAAAGGAGTGTACATTGAGAGTGGAAAGGTTAACCAATACAAGAGCTTAAACTCTGGAAAACCTTTCTCTCTCGATACCAACTAAACCATATAGCCAAGATGCATATGAACGTTTAGATTGGAGCTTAGACTTTAACTTTGGTTAGACGTTTAAGTAGAGGAGATCAAAACCCATTGTCATTCAACCACTTTGTTATTCCACAAAAAAGTGGGTTATAGATTCTTTATTTGATTATAATAAAAGTCTAAACGTTGAAAAGTATATTGGTATTGTTGTTTTAATCTTTCATAGTTCTTATCTATTGTTAAAACAACTCACTTGAGTCGAAGTAAGAGTTATTACCTAAGATAATAAGTAATAATGAATTACTAGGGACCAACAAGTGGTATCAGAGCAGTTTGATTAGTTAAACTCTTATTTTATTAAACTGCTCAATTAAAAGTTTTCAAATCAAGATCCAAAATGACTCAAGTTATACCACAAACCCTAGAATATAAGGTGGCCAACTTAATGCTGCTCCTGTACTAGAGGTAGCCAATTTTACAAATTGGAAAAAGAGGTTTCTTGTCCACATGGTTGGGATTGAACCTCAATTCCTTGGAATCATTGAAAATGGTCCTTTTGTTCCCATGGTTGGGGACAATAAAAAACCTGAAGTACAATGGACTGCTGATGAGAGAAAAGCTGCTAACCTAGATCAGCGTCTCAAAAGTCTCATCATGTCTGTGCTTCCAGATGACCAAATGAATTCTACTGTAAATTGCAAAACAGCCAAAGCTACATGGGAGGACCTTAGTCTTTACCATGAGGGAGCCTCTGATGTAAAAGAAACCAGAATCATGGATTTAAAGTTTCAATACAACATCTTTAAGCACAAAACAGGGGAAACCCTCACACAGACATTCACCAGATACAAAGCACTGATGAATGAACTTGTGAATGATGGTGTTGAGCTTTCAAAACTTGAAATCAACACAGTTTTTGTTAATGCATTGCAAAAAAATTGGCTCAGTTTCTGCCAAAGCTTGAGAAATGCTAATCACATCAAAGATTGTGATCTAGCCTCTCTTTTTGGGAAACTTAAATATGATGAAAACCTAGTTGATAGGATTTATGAAGGCTCAAGCAAGAGTAAAGCATTAACCATTGCTACACCCTTGTCCACAGCCTTCTTCAGTGAGGCTGTCATTCAAGACTACCAAGATAGTCCTGATGATGAGGAAGATACTAGATCTAGTGAGAAATATCTGAATGACCTCAAAGAGGAATTTCATGAAAGAGCACTTCTGGCCAAGTCTAGAAGGTTCTTTAAGAAAGGAGGCAAGTTTTCCAGCTCCACAAAAGCTTTAGTTGACACTGATTGCTACAAATGTGGGAAGACTGGCACTATGCTAGGGATTGTTATTCAAAAACATCTCTCCCTTCATATTACTCATCAGCTCAATCAGACCATCTGGTCAATCATCATTTCAACCAAAATAAATTGCTTCTACTCCATTTCAGCAAAACAGGGTTAAACTCAGACCAACTAAAGACTTTGAGGCCAAATACAGAGAAATCAAGGCAAGATTGGCCTTAATGAGTACTGAAAGCTCCTCATCCAAGACTCCTGAGCAAGACAAGAACAAAGGGCTTGTTGCTGAAGCCTATGAATGGGATGAAGAAGATGCTTCTTCAGATGATGATGAAATGGTGAATGTAAAAGTGCCGATGGCACTTGCTGATGATGAAGGGGCTAATCAAATGTTGTGACCAAAGAAAGTGCCAGAAATGGTGAATGGGTCAATGTCACAATCAAAAAGGTACAAACTCTTCTTGAATTAGAAGATAAAGATGACATTAAATTTGTCTTTGATTACTTATGCATTGATCTAAAATTTGTTGAAGAGCAAAGAAACAATTTACTTAAAAATTTTCATAAACTTGTTCTACAACTTGAAGATTTTGAAAGTAAGCAAATAGAGTTAAAAGAAACTAAACTCGATATTCTTACTTTTCAACAATTGAACAAATAAATTTTGGAGGAAAATAACTCCCTTAGAGTGGAACTAAAAGAAGCAAAAGATATTGTTAAATCTTTGCTTAGAAACTCTGATAGGGTAAATCAATGCATAAGTCAACAAACACCTGCTTAAAAGAGGAAAATGCTTGGTGCTGAAGGATCCTCCAGCACCAAATCTATTGTCTTTGTCAAAGCCTCAAATGAGGATGGTAGTTCGATCCCTAACATTAAAAGGTCAGGTGAAGAGAATTTACCCAATCATGACACTGGACGAATCCTTCTTCGTGAGTTTCAAGCAAGTGTTGACACTTCAGCACCAGTTGAGTCCTCGGTTACTGAGGATGACTCAGATGATGATATAGAGAATGAATTAAGTGCCCCACTTCCTCCTTTGGAGAACCTGGCCGGTGCTAAACCCTCTACTGGACCCAATACTATCCAGTCTATCGTCAAGTCACACACCACACACGAAGGTAGTTCTTCCAAACATGTCAAAATTGACACTTCAAAGAACTCTTCAGCTCCTACGGAAGGCTCATATATGGGAACTACCTCTTCAGTTTCAACAAATAAACTGAAGAATGCTAGATCTGAGGAAGATGATAGAATGTCTCTTGTCATGCAAGAGATCAATGATCTTAAATTGCAACTCAGGCAGCAGCAAACACCAAAACGATTCAGAGATGAACCTTCAGATTCTCCTCATTTCAAGTACAAGACACAATTTAAAAAGGCTTGTGATTTATGTGGTCTAAACAACCATCTCACTGAAACTTGCCTAAGAGTGATTTATTGTACCAAATGTGAAAGGACTGATCATCGCACTTATGAACACACTCAGTATATGCTGGCCAAAACAAGTGCTGATGCTCACAAAACTGAAGCATCTCATTCCAGGCGAAATATGCCTTTCCCACCATGCATTCATTGTGGTATGGGTAATCATCATTCAGATGACTGCCACTATTACCCTGTTTGTAATATTTGTGGAAGTTATGACCATGACACTCATGGACATAATCGTATCATCTCACTCGGAAGAGGTATTAAACCAAGAAACCCAAACTCTATTACACAATGTTGTGAGACTTGTGGAAGCAATATCCACACTACATCTGATCACAACCATATAGAGTGGTTCAGAAGAGGTGAAGCCCTCCGGGCTAAGAAAGCAAAAGATATTCAGACCTCTTCTTCTTCTGAGGAATCACACATACCCTCTACAAGAGGACCCTTCAGCTCTAGAACACCTTCTAGATCTAAAACCCCCACTCAACAAAGGTGGGTTTTAAAGCAAAACTGACCATTTCCTTAACTTGTGTAGTGTGATCTCAGGAAGCCTATTTGGTACCTAGATAGTGGATGCTCAAGGCATATGACTGACACCAAAAGTTATCTGCACAAGTATAAGGAGGAACAAGGTCCCAAAGTTGTTTTTGGTGATAACTCATCAGCTACTACTGAAGGATTTGGTTCAGTAAAATGCAATGGTATAGTTTTCTCACGGGTAGCATATGTAAATGGATTGAAGCACAACCTCATCAGCATATGTCAACTTTGTGATGCAAAGTATCTTGTGTTGTTTGATGACAAAATAGGTACAATCTTCAACTCCAATCATGAAATTGTGATGATTGCTCCAAGAGTCTAAAATGTTTATGTCATGAACATGAACTCTACTCAGGAGACATGCTTCTTTGTTAAAGCCTCCAATATTACCAATTGGCTTTGGCATAAGAGGCTCTCACATCTCAATTTCAAAACAATAACTCTGCTGGCAAAACAAAATCTTGTTATTGGTCTTCCTTCACTTGTCTATTCAAAGAACAAACCATGCTCAGCATGTGAAAAAGGGAAGCACCATAGGGCCAATTTCAAAACAAAGCAAACTTTCTCAATCAAAGAAAGTCTTCATTTGCTTTACATGGACTTATTTGGCCCAATATTACCTAGGACCATTTGTCATGAAAAATATACACTTGTCATTGTTGATGAGTACTCTAGGTACACCTAGGTATATTTTCTAACAAAGAAAAGCCATGCACCAGATGCCATCATGTCATTCATCAAAAGAGTTGAAAATTAAAATGACACTCATATCAAACAACTCAAAACTGACAATGGCACTGAATTCAGAAATCACTCACTGATCAAATTTTGTGATGAAAGGAATTTCCCAAAATTTCTCATCTCCTTACACACCTGAACAAAATGGTGTAGCTGAAAGAAGGAACAAAACCTTGATTGAAGCAACAAGAACAATGCTTGCTGGATTTGATCTCTCTAAGCATTTTTGGACTGATGTTGTAGCCACTGCTTGCTACACCCAAAATAGATCCATCATTGTGAAGAGACACATGAAGAGTCCCTATGAAGTCTTCAGGAGGAGAATTCCAAACATCTCATTCTTACATGTGTTTGGGTGTCCAATATTCATTCACAATCACAAGGATCACCTTGGAAAGTTTGATGAAAAATCTAATGATGGTTACTTTCTTGGATACTACCTAGTATCTAAAGCATATAGAGTCTTCAACACAAGAAGACAATGTATTGAAGAAACCTATCACATCACATTCAATGGAAGTTCTGAAGCTCTCACTTTTACAAATCTATCAGATGATGAACTTCATATACATAAATCTCACAATTATCCATCTGATGAATTTCATCACTATGAGCCTTCTCAAAAATATCAAACAAGCAACTCAGTCCTTCATATTGATCCATTTGAAGATATGACAAGTCCTACAAAAGGAAATCCTTCAGTATCACATACTGATGGCTGTCAATCAAATAATGATCAATCTCAAAATGATCAAAATGATCAACAAGGCAATACAAATGACCAAAATGGTCAATATCAAAACAATCAGCATGCTGACACACATGATCAAAATGATCAACCATATGAAGCTGTTGAGGAACAATCTGAGCCCCTTGCTCAAAGCTCTCCTATCATCTCTAGGGAATTAGGTCTTGGACATGTTGCCTCTGACCAAGAAGGAAGCCCTCCAATGATTGAACCTTTGGCCACTGAATATCCTTCAATAGACACTAGAGACATTCCAAGTCCAAGTCCATGTCATGGACTTCCAAGCTCTAGCTCTAATCATGATACCAGTACCTATTCTCCAGCTCCACAAAAATCTTGGACTCAAAATAGTCACATACAGCTGGTGAACATAATAGGTAATCCTGGTGAAGGTGGAGTCACTAGATCTATGGCAAAGAAACTGAGTGCTGCCTCATCTAGAGAATGTCTCTATGCAAATTTTCTCTCAGAAATTGAACCTACAAAGGTTTCTGAAGCACTCACACACCCTGAATGAATGGATTCCATGCAAAAAGAACTCAATCAATTTGAAAGAAACAAAGTCTGGAAATTGGTTCCTCTTCCATATGGTAAATCAACCACTGGCACTAAATGGGTTTACAAGCTCAAGAGAGATGAAACCAATGCAGTTATAAAAAATAAAGCTAGGTTGGTGGCCCAAGGATTCAATCAAGAGCCTGGTGTCGATTTTGATTAAACCTTTGCTCCAGTTGCACGTATGGAAGCCATACGAATTTTCCTTGCTTATGCCACATACATGAACTTCATCACTACCAAATGGATGTCAAAAGTGCATTCCTAAACGGTGACCTAAAAGAAGAAGTTTATGTTACTCAGCCTCCTGGCTTTGAGAGTAGTAAATACCTAAATCATGTCTACAAGCTTTACAAAGCTTTATATGGACTAAAGCAAGCTCCAAGAGCATGGTATGACACTCTCTCAACATTTCTCATTGAACATAAATTTGTCAGAGGAAAAATAGATGCACCATGTTTATCTATAAATCTAAAATCGACACCATTCTGGTACAAATTTATGTGGATGACATAATCTTTGGTTCCACAAGCTTGAAATTTGCAAACAATTTGCCAAGATTATGACCAGCAAGTTTGAGATGAGTATGATGGGAGAACTCACATACTTCCTTGGTCTTCAGATTAAACAATCTGACCAAGACATCTCCATCAATTAAGAAAAATATGTCAAGGATCTGCTGAAGAAGTATGATATCAATTGTGCTTCAGTGAAGACTCCAATGGTACCCCCTAACAACTTAGGACCTGATCTCAATGGACAATCAGTCAATGAGACTCAGTGTAGAGGTATGATTGGGTCACTCTTGTACTTAACTGCAAGCAGGCCTGACATTCAATTCTCTACATGCCTTTGTGCAAGATACCAAGTAGATCCAAATGAATCACACCTTACTGCTGTAAAGAGAATCTTCAGATACCTAAAATGTACACCAAGTCTAGGTCTTTGGTACCCCAAATCCTCAGGTTCTTACCTAAAGTGGAATTCAGATTCTAACTATGTTGGATGCAATTTGGACAGAAAAAGCACTTCTGGTGCCTGCCAATTGCTAGGTGACAAACTTATGTGTTGGAGTGCAAAAAGCAACAAACAGTTGCCATGTCTTCAACAAAAGCTGAATATGTGGCAGCTGCTGGATGTTGTGCCAATGTTCTTTGGATGAAAAGCCAACTGGCTGATTATGACATAGAATATAAAAAAGTACTAATCTTTTATGATAACACTAGTGCTATTGCAATATCCAACAATCCAGTCCTTCACTCAAGAAGAAAACACATTGATATCAGATATCACTTTATCAGAGATCACATTGTGAAAGGGGACATTGAATTACATTTCATCCCCACTCAATACCAATTGGCTGATATCTTCACCAAACCATTGGATGAACCAACTTTCAAAAGATTGATAATGGAGCTTGGTATGCTGAATATTGATGATGCAAAACTTGAACCTTCAGCATTCATTAAAGAAGCTTGAAGGTTCCGCATTTCATTAAAAAATTTTGATTAATGTTAGGTAGCATTGTATGTGTAAAGGAGTGTGCAATGTAATGTTTCTATTTCACTTTATGTGATTGTGTATATGATGTTTTGTCGCCTTATCTGATTCATTGAAGCTGAACAAATAATCACAAGTCATCAAAAGATTCCTTCAGCAATGCTGAACAAATTTTTAAATACAACTGAGTAGCTAGGCCTGAGTAGAGGAGCGTGCAACGTCATGTGTCTTGTTCACTTATGTGAACATGTATATGGGTTTTGTCGCCTCATCTGATGCAATGAAGCTCACAAGTATTGCCATCAGCTTTAGCATATCTGAGCAACTGCATTTAAAACCTATCAATCATGTGATTCAAAAGACTTAATGGCATTAAATTTCTTGTGAATAAAACAAACATTCTTTCAAAAAGGTGTCATTTGTTAATTAAGGAAATTTCAAGCGTCTCCATCCATAGTCAACAACTCCCTGATACATGGGGTGTTTCACTGTTCAAAGCAATAGAAAATCATACCTTTTTGCAGAACATTAATGAGAAAGTTTGTGTCAAATGTTCAAAAGAAACCCTAAAAGATTTATAATATTTTCAAATGGTTTTAATTTTTTTTTACAAAACAGTTAAAGGTTTTATATAATCCCTAACAATTGGATTTCATTCCACGCTTACAAATCTTTTCATTCAAAAACACACACAAACTCTCTCTCTCTTTCAAAACACACACAGAAACATCAACAGCTGAATCATCTTCCACCCCCAAGATTGCCAAAATCACCCTTAAACCATTCACTCGTGTTAACTATCCCATTGATGATATCATCTTTAAACCCAACAACATCACCTTGCTCAAACCTGAATCCATTAAGTCTGTTCCTGGGGAACAAGTTTTGACTTATCTATCCATAAGTGTTTAAAGGTATGCTTTATTTGAGGATCCTGGTATGATGTTTCAAAATGTGCTAAAAGAATTTTGGTTTACAGCAGAGGATTCTAACAACAGGAAGTCCATTGAGTTTGATTGTACCACGATTGGGATTCATGGTAGATTTTGGTTAAAGTTATTTCGAAAAGTTTTGGGGTTAGATTATTTTGAGAACCCTAATGAGTATGAAGCAATACCTGATGATTTTATGGTTGTAATTTTTTTAAAGAGATTGGGTATACTGAAGAAATTACTGAAAAAGGGGGGTTAAAAAGAAGTTCTTTGCCACCAAGATGGAAATTGTTGATGACCATTCTCATTGAATGTTTGGGGGGAAAACTGGAGGCCTTGACTAGATCAATCAAAAGGATGCTATTATTTTATAATGTCTGGCCAAGGGTGTCAAAGCTGATTTTGGGAGGCTTATTTTTGAAGATCTCCATGGGAAGCTGGAGAAAAAGACTAGAGAGAAAAACGTTGTGTACACCAGATTTCTATCTCTCCTCTTTGCTGACCATCTTGGAAATGACTTTTCAAAAATCAATAGAGAGAACCTAATTTTTAAGACCTTTGATCTCACTCGCTGGAACATTCCAGTCAGGACCATTGATCCTCCTCTTACACAACCCATGCTGGACATCTACTCAGCAGATGGTCCAGTAGTGTACAAAGCTCCCAAAGACACTTCTCCAACTAGAGAAGGGGATCTACAAGGCAAAAAGCCTAGAGCTTCATCTGGACCTCGTCAGAAGAAAACGTCAATTAATACCAAGAAGGTAAGACGTGAGTCCAGAAAGAGGAAAACCCTCACACAATATTCCTCAAAGAAGATTGATGATGATTCCCAAGGCCATGCTTTGAAGTAGACCAAGTCCCTGGCCAAGGACAAGAACCCCAACCAGCCATCACCTTCAGTCTCTGCTGGAGGTGATATGCATAAAGAGGCCCAACAAGCAACCCATCTCTAAACTTCTTTAGGAGAGAAGGGTGAAGATGGAGCTCACCCTCAACTCAGTAGTGTGGAGTCAACATTGGTAAGTACTTTCATTCTAAATACAAGTCATACATCATTACTAATTTCTATCACTTGTCACTCTGAGTCTACATCAGGGAATGATGTGTCAGAAAATCCAACATCTGATGCTGACCCTGACCTATTTGTTTCTAATGATGTAGCTCCCCCACAACAGCGTTCTACTGAAGGAACCAAAAACATTATCATTGATCTAAACTTATCAGGGACTCTTTCTCAGGATCTATCAGGTCAAACTAACCCTGGTGGTGAAGGGCTTGAAACTGATCCACACACTCATGATGATGCTCCAAAGATTCCCAAGGAAGTGCATATCACCACTGGAGCCAAGGTGGGACACTTGCCTACGTTTGTTGTCAGCATGCCGGAGATGATTTGGAGAAAGAACTTGGATTCAATGAAAGAATTCCAGTCAATCTAGATGACAGTGATGAAGAGCCTGTTGATGCAACACAAAAGCCACCTTCCCCCAGAACTGAGCATGTAAAAGAATTAACCAATAAAGTGTTGATTCTTCAATCACAGGTGGGCAGACTGAAGGAAAAAAGGTGCTTGCTGACAATGAAATCTCAACTCTAAAAGCAAGACCACCTCCTCCTTCAGCTAAACAAATTAAGGATGTCATCATTGCTGCTTTGAAGCCCTTAGTCCAAGATGTGGCCACCACCACTTCCTTAAAGCACGAGATGTCCTCTCTTATGGATTCCATCAATGGTGCTTCCATGGAGTTTCCACCAGAATTCACACCAGTTCCTGGCCAAGTTAATACCTTGTGTGATTCTGTGTCAAAGATCAAAGATAGAGTGGCGTTACTAGAGAAACAAAAGCTGACCATTTCTGATGAGGTTCAATAGAAGCTACATGCCCTTGAAACCGTTCCAGTCATGCTGTCCAAGGTAACTACCACTCTTGATCATCTTTGTGGCCTCTTCCCTGCTGGTGGGTCATCAGAAGCTGCTGGGCAGTCTTCTGTTGTGGGATAAAAACACAATCCAACAGCTCTTTCAGAAACATGCCCAAAAGAAGGCTAAAAAACAATCCATTGTCTGTGAGTCACCAGTCACTGAAAAGAGCCCAACAAAGGGTAAGGGGGAGTCATCAGCCAAAGATGATCATATGCAAGGGCTGACCACAAGTGGGGAAAAAACTGATAGTGGTTCACCTCCCTTTATACCCAAAAACAAAGGAGACCTTACTATGAATGGTCGTTTGATCAGCGCTGGAGTGGCCACTCAGGAAGAACTTAACAATCTATACAAGCTTCAGCAAGAGGAGAAACTAAGAGATTTGAAGCTAAGCTTGTATGAAAAAATTGGAAAAGTTAAAGTATAAAGTGTCTTCAAGAAGAAATTGTTATATGAAAAGTTTAGTATAACAAGGCTTAACAGAAGAAATATCTCACCAATCACAATGTTGACATGTTGACCAACAAAGGCGACATGAATCTCAAGTTCTATAGGGGTGATGGAACTGATGAGATACTTGAAAAATTTCAAGGAAAAGAACTTTCTTACACTGAATGGATGGAAATGAGTGTGACGATCGAGAAAAGAAAATCCAAGAGATGGGATGAAGTTCTCATCAGAATCGAGCACTATATGTGAAATTCTGAACATCAACACTCAAGTTTCTCTGGAAGATCAAGATCTAATACTGGAGCTGAACAAAAGAGCAAATCTGATACAACCTGAAGTTGGTGACATCTTTGTCCACTACAAAGAAATACAAAGGCCTTGTTCAGTTTCAAAATCATCTCCCTGGTCATGTACTGGACGAACCAAAACTAGGAATGATTATGTTCAATCATCAAGAACGTCAGGACTTTGTGGGCATAAGTGATCCTGATGAAATGAACAATGAACTTCTCTCGAATGTTCAAAGGATCTTTTACTCTCTTCATGGTGGTCCAGGACTTACTGATACTACTAAAACCTTCAGCATGTGCCTGCTTGCTATATTGGACCACATACACTCAGATCCATTAACTTAGACTTCCATCATTGAAGAACTTAGGCCTAAGAGAATTGAATAATCATTTGTATTAATATTGTTGTAATTTGTAATAATTATTGAATAAATGATTATTTGATGTTTATAAGTTATTAATTATTCAGTGCAAGTAAGAAGAAGTTGTTATGCTCACTTACTACTGACATTAGACTTAGGCTATTTGTATATCCAAATTGGGGGAGATTGTTGGGTCAGTATTTACTGACCCTGAAAAAACTCTAGGATTTGAATATAAAACCCCCCTAAGTGTTTCATGCTCAGCAGTAAGGCCAGTCTGCTGAAGGATGACCATAGGAACAGCTGAATAAAGTTCAGCACTCCCCTTCCAGTGAACTTAGAAGACAAAGGAGTATTCGCTTCAAATACTAGGCGGTCTAGTTGCTGAAGAACAAGGACTGGAGAAGGGCTTTCAGTTCAGTTTGGTTTGACAATACCAAACTGAATGATGTCGATCTCCTCTAGGATACTGAAGACTCTTCAATATTCTGATGGTTTGCATTAGGCGGGAAAAGATAACTTTAAGTCAAAGTAGGTTGCTTGTATACTTAGATATAAGTACAACCTTTATCTTTTCTAGAATAGTTTAATATGTACTTTGTACTGTTTATCCAGCATGGGCATCAACCACCCACTGGATAAACCCATGCATTGAAACATGAAAAATGCAAACCCTAATTTACACTGCCTATAAAAGGAGTGTACATTGAGAGAGGAAAGGTTAACCAATACAAGAGCTTAAACTCTGGAAAACCTTTCTCTCTCGATACCAACTAAACCATATAGCCAAGATGCATATGAACGTTTAGATTGGAGCTTAGACTTTAACTTTTGTTAGACGTTTAAGTAGAGGAGATCAAAACCCATTGTCATTCAACCACTTTGTTATTCCGCAAACAAAGTGGGTTATAGATTCTTTATATGATTCTAATAAAAGTCTATACGTTCAAAAGTATATTGGTATTGTTGTTTTAATCTTTCATAGTTCTTATCTATTGTTAAAACAACTCACTTGAGTCGAAGTAAGAGTTATTAATTAAGATAGTAAGTAATAACGAATTACTAGGGACCAACATAAATACTTTCAAGATTTCTAAGTGATGAGATGGCATTTATACATGATCTCATCGTTCTTTTTTGGGCTTTAAATGCATAAAAATGTCATAAAATACCATATATATGCTTGTGTTTGTTTACTTGTGTATTTTAGGTATGGATATCGTGAAAAAGACAAAAGATCACAAAATACAAGGAAAAACGGACACGAGAAACGAAGCCGTACAAAGAACCGGGCCCTAATCATGGAATTCTCAACAAATACCCTTGAAGACTTGAAGACAAATAAGATTGATCCTCATTTATCGAAGAATTGACACTTAAAACCCTTGTATATTAATAATTACAAGTTTGGTCCTTTAAGTTTGTCAAAATTACACAAAAGGTCCCTCAACTTTGAAGAAATGGCAAGATTAGTCCATCAACAATTTCAAATTGTCAAATATGGTCCCTCATCAAGCAAAGATACACTGAAGACCTTTGAAGATCAAAAATGTCCAAGATCAGTCCTTCAAATATGCAAAAGTTCCAAAATTAACCCTTGAAACACTTTTTGGAAAGTTTGTGCCAAAAATGACAAGTTGTGAAACGTTGATACAAAGGAAATGGGCGCTGATAGAAGTTTACTTACAAATGACAAAAGAAAGGAAGAAAAAAGGGCCAAAACTGCCAAGTTTATAAGTTTAAACTTAACAAACACGCGCCAAACACAATTTCTCCACTAAAATCGGATCAAACGTGGCACTATTCATGTTCTTCCACCCAGAATTTACTTTTACCAAACAAAGGGTAAAATGAAATTACCCTTTCCCACACTTGATTCACACGCCTAAAAACCCATCCCAACCTTAAAACCCTCACTCCCACTCACCAAGAGGACCCACCACCAAAACCGTTTCACCATCATGTGACAACTTTCCTCACCAAGGCTTGCCACGTGTCAAGATCAACAGCCCACATCATTTGCTTCATCACAAAGCTATTTTAAACGGTTTGGATGCATTTTGGACAGCTCACACCAAGATAACGTCTAGAAGGACTTAGGGCATTTAGGGAAATTCACATCTAGGGTTTGTGAATAGTGTAGTCAGGCATTTGCCTATAAAAGGAGACCTCAACATGTGAGAGTCCCTTTGTTCCAGTTTTAGGCTATCAATCTTTGTAATTCCTTTTTAAGTTAAATAAAATTTGAATTTCTGAAATTTTGAAATCTCTTTTTGATTTAGTTAAAAGTTTGGTGTTTGAGTAGCCTAATTCTGAGTTCCATTTGATTGTTAAGGCCTACCTTAATCTTGTGGTTAAGGCACGTCTTGTTTCATTAGGTTTTTAAGGTTTGAAAACCTTGAAATCCTAGGTTCTGTTTTGGTTTATTTTGTGTACTAACCCTTAGCCATCTGCTATAAGCTCTTACGCTTGTTGACACCAAGCTTGTGAAGGAATTAGAGCCCTTGGTTGAGTTGTTTGCTGCTTGTGTTGAAGATATCAAGTCCTTTAGGTTCTACTTTGAACCATCAACCAAGGCAATTTACATCTCCTTATTTGAAGTACCTTGGTCTTGTTCTAGTTGTTGAACAAGGTCCAAGGAGCATTGCTGGCCTTCCTAGGATGTTGTGGAAGGCAGGGTATAAGCTCTTGTTAAGATTCCCCTAAAACTTTCATGTTTATGACTGTTTTGGATTTTGTGCTTTGATTTTGAGTATTTGTGTTTGTGTTGGTGATTTATGTGTTTGATTGTGTTAGTTGCTGCCTAGTAAGTGTTTTTGATCATTAAAATCAGTAGGTTATTAGAAGAAATCACAAGTTTCTTTGATAAGTGACTGATTAAGGAGTGTTTGGGATTACTGCATAAGTTTGGATTGTGGCTTGTTAAGTGCTTGTGTGTTGTTAGCAAGTGTTGGTATCTGTTTGTTGGGTGATATTGTTCATCTGTTTGCAGGTTTTGTGGGTTTGATCACATAGATTCTTGTTTTGGCTATAAAATCTTAAAAACTTGGTAAAATTGGCTAGGATTTTGAGGACACCTAGATCTAAGCTTAGGCTAGGGCTAACAAGTGCTAAATCATAGTTAATCACACCAGGGGTAGAAGGATTTGAGGCTTGAAATTGGATCAAGTGTCAAGTATATCAGCAAAACTTGTCTGCATATTGTTCATTGTTCATCAGTAACATTTTGTGCTTTGATCTTGCTATTTACTTTGATTCAGTGTTTGATTCTTGTTGCTTTGTGTTTGTTCTTAGTTTACATAGCTTGTGTATGCATCCTGTTAAGTTTGGTTGGCTTACTCTGCTTAAATCTGCTTATTAAGTGCTTAACTGCTTATTTCCATATCTGGAGCATATCTGGTAACTGTTTGGCTTATTGTGGCTTATTGTGTGAACCATTTTGTGATTTTATTGTTGCTATTGACTCCTTGTGATTCACTGATCACAAGGGTGCCTTTGTTTCCAATTGAATCAAACCAGAACTCTCATATAAGCTTGGTCAAATAGTCAAAGCAGAGGGAACTCCTTTCCCCTGCTAGTTGCCACTGATAGTGTTAATTTAGGGTCAGCTTATCAATAAGCTATAATAGCTTATTCCAACCTGCAACAACTTTGTTTTTGTAATAGGTGCTCATATTTTGACCCATTTGTTCATACTGGAGCATTTGGGTGGTTGACTTTTAGGTTTGACTAGAAAACCAACTCCTTTGACTTTTACATAAGTTCATTTGTGCTTATTCTGGCTTAATGGTTGTGCTTATTGGATTTTTGTTGATTGATATTGCTTGTTGAGTCCATTTGAAAGCTTTTGCAAGTTGAATCAAGTCCTGAGGTGCATTATTTCTCAAAAACGATTATTTTGTCGTTTTGTGGATTTTTGCTTTTCTATTTTCTGGCTTATTGAGTGTGCTTTTTGGAAATTTCTTTTGACAGATCTCTTAAGCATCCTAAAAGAGGGTTGTGTGTCAAATTAGAGCTTATGGCATTAGCTTATGGCTTAATGGGCTGAAAAGCCCAATAAGAATAAGCTTTGTGTTCAATAAGCTGTGATAAGCTCATATTCAGCTTTTGGGCCTTCAGAGTTTTGTTCTTAGAATTGAATTTTAAGTCAGATAGGGCTTTTCCAAGTCAATTGGGCCAAGTTTGACGTTTTGGGCCCAAAAGCCCATTTGTGTTGACTGAATTTGGATTTGGCCCATTTGAGGGCCCATTAGGGGTATTTTGGTAATTTCACTTTGATTTTCTGATTATTTAGGTTAAAATAAACTAGTTTGCAAGTTTTTAGAATTTTTTATAATTTTTGGATTTTTAATATTATTTTAATATTATTTTATTATTATTTTTGAAATTTCACTTTTTCCAACTTTTTACATTTTTCTTAGGGTAATTACATTAAAATAGGAATTTAGCAACTTTTAGAACAATTTTATCACTTTTAGATTAATTTTTATAATTATTTTAAGTTTTAATAGTTTTTAAAGCATTTTAAATAGTTTTTATTAGTTTTAAAATTTCTAAAAATAGTTTTTAATCTTTTTAGGTCATTTTAGAGGTTTTCCAATTGAAAAATCTTTATTTGGGCTTTTTGATAATTTATTTGATTTTTAGGGCTTTAATTAGCATTTAAAAATTGAATATTTAATTATTTAAAAGGTTTGAAAAATTTTTGATCATTGGTAAACTCTTAGTTTATTATTCTTTTGATTTTTGGTGAATTTTTGGTAATTTTTAGAATTTATTTTTATTTTTGTTGTTTTTAAGGTTCTACGTTTTAACTTTCTAGTAGTGATTTTTTTTGTTAATTTTTATTTTTACGTCTTCGTCATTTTCTCTTCTCATCCCTTTCTAAACCAATCATTAAACAACAAACATTTAACAAATTTCTCACACACATATACCTCCTTAGGAAACGAACTTTCATACCTTAAGGGTCATTAGTGTTGATTTTCCTAAATCATCACTCAATACTTACCGCTTTTACCCTCCTTTTCCTAAAAGAGGTGTAATTTTCCTACAATCACTTTGGCGCCGCTGCCGGGGAGGTGTGTCGTGATTAATTTGCATTGTTGTTTTTAATATTAACCAAATAGTATTTGTATTAGTAGAACTCTACTAATACGTATTATCGGTTTTCTTGGTTTTTCTTGTACAAATATTATTACTATATTGTATTAAGTATCACAATAAATTTACAATATCTCCAAAAGTGTGAAAACACAACCTTAATTGGGATTTCATCACTCAATTATTGTATTCGAATCTCAAACAAAAAGAAAAAGGCAAAAATAGATAAATACTTTCGTGAAGCTCGATTTTGAAAGATACAAACTATAAGGTGGGTATAAGGCGGGTATTATAAAATATACCCTAAGGAAAAAGGCTCTTAAGTGCTTCGAGCCGCCTCGTTTCCCCGCTTGCTTGTGAGTATTTTGAGATTAAAGGCTAATCGAGGGTTTTGCCGCCCAAAGTATTATTACGTATACTATATTTGCTTGGTTTTCTTTGTGATTAAAACCTCTTGAACAATTTGGTTTTCACCAAAGTTCTAAAGTCATTCGAAGGCGTTCACTCCACGTGATCGTTTTCATTCCTTTGAGGCTTCTTTAATCAAGAGTTTGATTCGAGGAGAGATTTTGTAGATTGTTGTGTACGAAGATACACCAAAATCCAAAAAAATTAAATATCATCAAAAACACAAAAAAATTGAAAATTCACAAAACACCCAAAAAGAATCTTCTTTGCTCACCTCCCATTCTTCGTGAAGTTTATGATCACTCGTAATCAAGAAAAACGAGCTCGTAAACGACTTCAAAAGCAAGCCAATCAAGAGACGTTGATTGTTGAAGAAGAACCTCCAATTGTTGAACCTATTGGAGAACAAGAAGTCGTCATGGCTAATCGTACTATGATGGAGTTATTACAAGCACCCACCGAGGGTTTTGGAGAGGCTATTGTGATTCCCGCTATCATTGCGGAGAATTTCGAGATTAAGACGGGTTTAATGTCGATGTTGCAAGCAAATAAGTTTAGAGGTCACGAGAAAGACAACCCGCATTACCATATTAGGAATTTCAACCGTCTCACCGCCACTAGCAAGTTTAAGGATGTTCCACATGACGCCATTAAGATGATGTTGTTTCCATACTCGTTGGATGGACCCGCAAAAATTTGGCTCGAGAAAGAACCGCCAAATTAGATTTTGACATGGGCCGATCTCGTTTCTAAGTTTGTGAACAAGTTTTTTCCACCATCTAAAACAACACACTTGAAAAATGAGATTTCACGATTTGTGCAAAGAAATAATGAAAGTTTTTCAATGGCATGGGAACGCTTTAAAGAGATGTTACATGAATGTCCACACCATGATTTTACGGAATTGCATCAAGTGGATACTTTTTATAATGGACTTAATGATCATGAAAGAGATTATTTGAATACCGCCGCGGGTGGTAATTTTTTGTGCAAGACGACAAATGAGGCTTTACAAATCATTGAGAATAGATCTAAGGTTTATAACCCTCGTAACACACCGAGTGTTGCCAATATGGGTTCGTCATCTTCGTCACAATCGTCTCGTAGCATTAACGCCTTACATGATGAAGCTAATGAGGAAAATCGGTTTTTTGATAGATTTGCTAATCTAATGTCCCATTGGAAGGCTCAAGAAGCTTCCAATTCCGCTTCGGTTAAAGCGGTTGCTAAAAGTTGTTTATCTTGTGGAGGAGCTCATGTTCTTTCCGAGTGCATTACCGCGGATGGTAACACTTCGAGTGCTTATGTAGCAACGGGAACTTACAACCAAAACGGTCAAGGTTCCCGCCAAAATCAAACTCCACCTAATCAAAATGTTAACAATTATCGAAACAACAACCAAGGTAATTACCAAGGCAATTCACACAATTACAACAAGGGGAATTATCAAAGTGGGAATGGACAAATTTCTAATCAAAACCAAAACCGTGATTTTCAAAACACTGCACAAGGTTTTCAAAATGCTCACACTAAAAATTTGCAAGGAGAATTTTTGGATTATGCTAAAGCAAATGATGCTAAATTTGATAACATGCAACGTGAGATGATTAGCTTAAGATCCGAGTTGAAAAACGAGCTAAAAAATGAACTTGCTAATGAACTTAAAACTCATTCAAACAAAATGGAAGGAAATGTCCAACGTCTTCAACAAAATCAACAAAAGATGGAATTAGGACAACATGAGATTAAGCAAGAGTTATTAAAAGCGGATGCTAGGCAATCAAAATTTGAGGACCGAATGGCTAAGTTGTTTGAAGCAATCATGTGTAAACCCTGTTCCTCGGGTGGTCTTCCTAGTGATACCATTAACAACCCGAGGGGAGAAATGAAGGTTATTACTACACGAAGTGGTAAAACTTTCAAGGAACCAATCTCTCATCCAAGTACTTCTACGGAGAAGGAAATCGAGAAAGAACCCGAGGTGATGGTCGAAAAGGAGCACATTACAATCCCACGAAGTACCGCTTAAACCACACCTACGGTTGAACCAATACCAATTGTGGAACCCGAGTTTCCAAGGCCGTTGCCTAATGACCAACCCACAACACCTTTACCTTACCCTTCGAGACGTAACAAAGAAAAGGCAAAAGAACGGAACAATTATCAATTTGAGCTATTTATGAAAATGTTTCGTGATCTACATTTTAACATAAGTTTTGCTGACGCTCTTATCATGATGCCTCGATTCGCCGCAAACTTCAAAAGTATGCTAAACAACAAAGAGAAGTTACAACAATCGTCTAGTTGTTCATCGGTTTTTCTTAGCCGCATACCACAAAAAGTCGGTGATCCCGGTAAATTTTTGATTCCGTGTGCAATTCAAGATATGGAGGAATGCTACGCCTTGGCCGATCTTGGTGCTAGTATTAATTTAATGCCTCTTGAGATTTTCAAATCGCTTTCGCTTCCGGCCCTTACTCCTTCGAACATGTCTATCGAGATGGCCGATCATTCTACGATTTTAGCATGTGGAGTAGCCGAGGACGTTCCTCGTTAAAGTCGGAAAGTTTTACTATCCCGTTGACTTTATCGTTGTAGACATTCCTATCGATCGAAAAGTTCCTCTCATTTTGGGTCGCTCATTTTTGGATACATCAAGAGCACTTATCGATGTTCATGCTCGAAAAATCACCCTTCGTTTCAATAAGGAAGAACTTGTCATCAATGCAACACAAAACTCCAATCTTTCTCATGTCTATTCTATTGCAACTTTAAACCATGGTGATTCAACCAATCGTTTGCAAAGAATTTTCACCAAGAGTTTTAGGAAATGTCGCCAAAAACAATTTACCATTTCCTCCGCCGGTGGAGGTTATGAGTGTAAAGCCTACAAAGAAGAAACCGTCAATACTTGAATCGAAAAATCCTTCGCCTCACCTCGAACATTCATTCTTGAAAAGTGTTGATAATTTGCCGGTTTCTACGGAAGATCTTTCGGATGATGAATATGTAGACCCCGATGGGGAGGTTTTCTTCGTCGATAAACGTTTTGAGAACTTGCCACCACCAAAGCCAAAACGATTTACAAATGTGAGAATTTTTAGTGTAACTAACATCGTCTTAGAAACACCAAACATTTTCGACATAATCAAAAAGGGTTTTCATAAGGAGAGTTTAAAAGATAAAAAAGGAAAAGATCTTAAATGTGATTTAATTGATTTTTCTACAAATCTAACTCCGTCATCACCACGTGATTTGAGTGCTACAAGCTCGTCTACTCCTTTTGACGATGTTTTGTGTGGTTTTAGTATGGGGGAAGCCCCTTATGTTCCCTCATCCTTGTCCACCGAGGACGAGATATTCGATCCCGGAATTTCATGTAAAGGGAAATCTCGGTCTTCCACCGATGCAATAAATGGAAAATCTTTCTATTTTCTTGGTGCGAGTCTACCTCGAGTGTAAAACCCGTATTTAAAAAAATCAGAATATTTAAATACGCAGTTTAATTTTAATGAACTATATAGGTACAAATTATTAGACAGAGATATAAATGCAGAAATTTAATACGCTATCCCAGTTTATTTAAATACTATAAACATTACAGTATCTTCAGTTAATGAATATTTAGTCTCGGAAAATATTACAGAATGAATTATTTTGTTTACAGAAATAATTAAACGTTAACACAAATTACGCACTCAGTTTTATTTAAATACTACAGATAATTAATTATTCAGGAAATGATCAAATGTTTCAGAAAACACGAGAAATGTATTTACGTTCAGAACGAGGGTTCGAGACTTCAAGTACGAGCTTTACGTAAATAATTAAAACGCGAATTATAAAAAAAAAATAAATAAATAAATAAAAGAAAAGGGGTTTTGGGCCAGTTTTAAAAGAAAATAAAGAGGAAGAAAAGAATTGGGCTTAGCCCATTTATTTAGAAGAAAACCGGGGGGGGGGGGTTACCCCTTTCCCCATCTCACGACAAAAAAAAAAAAGAAGAACAGATTAGGGTTTGTTTTGTGCCGCCAGTTTTAGAACAAAAAAAAAAAAAAAAAAAAGGAAAACCGCCGTTTCTTTCTTTCCTTCTTCCAGCCAACGAACAACAAGGTAATCTCTATTTTTCTTTCTTGGTTTATTGCATCACGAGATCAAAAAAAAAAAAAATATAGATTAAGGGTGTCGGGTTGGTTGGAATTCGCGAATACCGAGACCCTCATGGTCTCGGTGGTACTGTGGTTTGGCCGACCAGGGACAGAAAACCCCATCAGGGGTGTTGGGTTCGTGTGGACTCAGGAAAACCGAGACCATCAAGGTCTCGGTGTAAGTGCTGCTTGGACCACTCGTAAACCACAAGGGACGGGTTGGTTTTGGTTGTGTCGGCAGTAGTAAACCCACCAGGTGGGTTGATTAAAAAAAAAATGATGAGTAAATACGCAGCAAGGGGGGGCGTTTGGGTGTATAATCAGTAAGGGGGCGTTTGGGATTACATAACAGTGGGGATATAACTAGCAGGGGGAACCGTAAAGCTAGCAGTGGGAACCACTGCATAAGCAGTGGGAACCACTGCACAGACGGGGGGAACTTCAGAAAACAGTGGGAATAAAATGCTAGCAGTGGGAACTTAAGGAAACAGTGGGAATTATGTAAGTATGGTTAAATCATTTTATAAACAGGTTTAAAAAAAATAGAGTTAAATATATCGCTATTTTATTTATATAATTAGTAAAACTACATTGATTTTAACTTTGTCTTTTAACTAATTAAAAGTCGGATTTAATTTATGATTTAATTAATAATTTAGTTCAAGAAAACTAAATTGGAAATCTTTCTATTTTAGGAAACTTTCCGTTTACAACAGGTTACTATTTATAGTAATATCGGGATTAATTGGAACACAGTATAATACATAGTAACCATCAATAAGTATATACTAATCAGTAAACATTTAAAGATCAGTCGGGTTATCAGATTATACACCAGACAAGCAGGTTAATCAGATTATATATAAAGCTAGTAAGAATAGAATAAATTAAACTAAGAACATATGAAAATAGATGATAGTAAACAGTAATCAGTTAGCTTATTTTCGCGTACGTTATTTATGTAGTAACCACGAAGTCAGAGTCGATCCTTCAGCTTTCATTCTTATTTCAGTACTGGACACAAGGTACGGACTTTCCGTCCTTTCAGTAAGGACTTCCTTTCCTATGCATGATTAGGATTTCCCGTCTGCAGCCAAATGTTTTCCCCAGTATATGTTTAAGTTTATCAGTAATCATATTAATAACTAAATAAATTGCCTGAGCTTTATATACAAGCACGACCAGTTTATGTACTAGTTACGGAGGTACCGTAACCACGACACTAGAGGCACCAGTGTCGTGACTCACATGCAGGAGAGTGATATCTTGCATCGTCCCACTCAGCTCAGCTTGGCCATTTTATCAGTATTTTTAGTGGGGCGTATGGATGCATCCTAGGCTTATATGTGTTACAAGTTATCAGGGTGAATGTGGTGTGTGCTCTACATCCTTCACATTGGAGCTGATCCCTCCACCCAGCACAGTTATTTAGAGGTCACCCCTCTACAGCATGACGAGGTCACCCCTCCAGTTATTCATGCACGGTTGTTACAGCACGTGACCTATATAAGCTCTGGCAAATAAAATACAGTAAATGCATGTTTTCAGAATTAATAGTTATATTTCAGTATCAGTATATATGAACCAGATTGCTCAGATTTTATGCAGAGTTCTACCACATGTTTCATATCAGTCTTACAGTTTCTGTATTCTATCGCCTGTTTCATTCAGTATATTCTTATCATGCTTTATATCCGTTCACTGAGCGTTATGCTCAGCCGTAGTTCCTTTCATGTTCTAACGGCAGGTACATCAGGATGCTTTTAGGATTCTAAGAGCATGTGCATTTGGATGGAAGCTACCCGAACTTCTTACTTTATGCATTTCTTATATTATTCTGCTTATTTGGACATTGTTTAGTCCTTTCTTTCAGTATTTTATATTTCATGTTTTGGGCTTATGTTTGGATTACCGAAGTTTGATTCCGGTATTTCCTTTATGGTCAGTTAATGTTCTAGGACATTTACCTTATGCTTTGATGACACGCCATAAATACACGTAACGGCCCATTTATCCAAGTGGGGTGTTACAATTATGGTAATTTTATAACGCAAGGTTCGACCTGTAGGCTCTAAAACTTGACCTGTGACTAGTGGGTAGTCACCAGGGACTTCCCAGATTTTGGCGTTGTTATCTTTCATACTTCTCATGGATTATTCAGTCAGTTTTCTTCGTTTATCAGTCAGTTTTCTTAACGTTTTGACTAAGTAAAAGGTTGGTACAGAACTGACCATATTTTGTCGCATGTACTTTTAGCGAGCTTTCGTTTTGGTGAGCTGACCATAGGCGTTCACCCTTGCCGTTCAGATTTTGTATTGGTAAACTGACCATAGGCGTTTACCCTTACTCATGACAGATTCATATTTTCAGTCAAATATCACTTGGTGAACCAACCATAAACGTTCACCATTTCTCAAGTCAAATTTCATGTCTTTCAGTCAAAGGATGTTTTGTGAACCGATCCACAGTTGTTCACCCTTGTCATATCATGACATTCTATAAATTTTGACAAGTATGGATTGGACTTCAGCCATCCATATTTAATACCAGATTATAAATTTCTATACATGACAGTTCTCAGAAAATTTTGACAGTATGGATCGAACCAGAATAGCCCATACTTAGTCTCATGTTTTCTTCTTTGGTTTCTGAGGATTGAACTATAGCTATCCACATCAGTTGATGTTAAACCTCAGTTGATTATTCTCCTATGTTAATTGTATCAGTCAAGTTTATACTTTTACGGGAATGTCGTTTTCATACCGACTAAGTTCATGTCTCCTTATGAGGATTATGTTTTCAGCAAGGTGATAGTGTCTTCACCCTAAAATACAGAAGGATTACAGCATAATCCTATTACATGATAAATCATGTTCTGGTTTTCATCAATTATGTCTTTATACTGAACATTGATGAAACTCCGTTTAATCATACTTTTTCAGCCTCTATACAACCAGCATTAAGTCCATGCAGAAATTTTCAGCCCATCATATTAACTGTTGCAGTTCAGTTGCTAACCAGTTAAATCAAATTATTTTCCGTTGAAAATGTCAGACAATCGACACCAGCATCGATCATCCCATAAAATTTCCACCAGCTCCATGTACAGTATTCCATATGTACCCCATGTACAGTGTCTCAGTTATACTCCATGTACAGTATTTCACGTGTACTCCACGTACAGGGTCTCATATATGCTCCATGTGCAGTATTCATTTTGTACTTCATGTACAGTGGTCCAGGTGTAGTCCAGATACCCAGACTCAATGGATATTGCTAATCGATCCTCAACCATCTCAGGCGCTTCCATTTGTCGATATCCTACCAGGTGCTGATGCTGCTCGTGAGTTGAAGATTTTACCAGATGCTGATGCTGCTAACACTCTGAAGACCACACAGATGCCGATGCTGCTGGTACTTTGGAAATCTCTCAAGATGCTGATGCCGTTTATACTATGAAGACTGCGGAACGAGGACGAAAACTATAAACTTGAAATTTCTGATAAGAATAAATTTCAACCATCAGACACTACCATTCTATTTTATGTTTTACTTCCTCAGTTAGATGTCACACATCATTCAGCAAATCTTTCTGTCAGAAGAGTGGGAACAGGTAACCAGCCGACCACTCAGCAGAATATTTACATGAATCACGGTCATGAAAATGACCGTCATAAAGTGACAGACAAGACAGTAGTGACAACCATCATACTTATAATTAATCATTCAGTAACCATCGGAACTCCGGTACGGACGTGACCAGAAATACAGAGGTCTGTAGTCTAATCGGTCCGCCAATCCTAGCAGTTACCAAAATTTTCAGCCTTGTTCATATTCATCTATTAAAACACGTGCCAAGACATCAGTCAAGTCATAGTTCTCAGGTATCATTTCGGAAGACACATATCAGGGCACCAGTCATGATACACGTCGTACGAATATCTTCTCAGAGTACGAGTCCGAGCTCCTAGTCCTAGTATGTTCCAAGCAAGACCCTCAGTAATTCAGGGTATCTTCCAGAAAGGGGTATACTCATTCTACTATGCCACGCAGATATCAGATCATTAAAATTCAGTCACCACCACCAGATTATTACTCAGCTTAAACACGTAGTATTCATTCAGTGAGGTTACAGACAAACACATTCAGTGAAAAGTCGCCACGTTACTCTACGTATTCCTATGTCAGCTTTATGTAATTCAGATATTTACCTACCTCTCAGCCGAAAGGACTCCACAGTATCACCTATATTATTAAGGTTTCCTTTCAATTAACGATAAGATCTGTCTTACTAAATTCTAAATATATCGTTATACGTTCTGCCAGAAAAATGAGTACAAATTACGTCTACCTTACAAGTACGTGGCTTGTCAGACCATAGCTACGAAGACTTTTACTTACCAGTTATAAATCCACTTCTGAAATTCCTTAAATTCATAATCAGCAGATTCCTCCAGAAATTTCCAAATGTCATTGCAAAAAGGTCTCAAGAAATTCCTTCCTAACCACGAGACAGAAATTTAACATCGAGCTAGTCTCAAGAACAGAACCTGTTCAGAACTCTTTATTACAGGGCTCTAGCTACGTTAAAAGAGTTGCAGCAATTGCTGCAAGAGTTACCAAAACTATGCCTTATTCGCCCTAGCGCACCATCGAAAAAATTTATCAGATCACCATTCTTAATCGATATTCATTCCACGAATAGAAAGTTTAATTAACCTACTACAGGGTGTTTTAAACATTCTCCCAGAAAAATTCAAGATCATGCCACCATCAGTGGTGAGGGAAGAACATGATGTTCTTCAGACCGTTGTTGCATATATTATAGCCACTCTAAAAGTTTTAAATTTTACTTCTGAGCTCCTTAATGCTCCAGTTACATTATGAAATTTATGAATAAAATTTTTCTATGATTCTCAGACAAAATCATCAGCGTATTCATTGATCACATTTTGGTCTGCTAAATGTTAAAGAACACGAGAATCATCTTCTCACAATTGTATAAAATCTTCGATAGGAGAAAATTTTATATACAGCTTTCCAGATATGAATTCAAATTGAACAAGGTGGAATGTCTGATGCCATCCTACTTCAGCAGAAAGAAAGTTCAGACAATCCTGCGAAGGTGAAGGCCATCACCTGATGGTCCCGACTGACGCCCGTGAACGAAGTACAAATCTTCTAGAACTCAATTGACTGCTACCGCAGAAATTGCTGACAGTTTCCACCAGAAAATTTTTCTATGGCTGTTCAACCAGATCTCCACCAGAGGGTCCCAAATTTCCATCGCACATTGATGCAGCTATGTTCATATCTAATGCCTGACATACCTCAGGTTCAAGATAGAACACCGACATGCTATTACTACAAGTAGAAATTCTAGACCGAAAAGAGACAAGACTCCATGGAGATTGTTATCAGTTTACCACAGACTCAGAGAAAGTATGATACTATCTAAGTTATCATCAACCATGAAATCAGCCTGCGCATCTCTTTCATCCGAAAGGATCACGTAGTAGCAGATCTGCAGAAAATTTTAAAAATTCAGCAGTAAATCGTACGAATTCAAGGCTTTCTTTTGACCATCATATCAGACAGAATGCATGTTCACGATCAAGTGTATATTTACGCCCACTTTGAGTTCATGTCTATTTTCACTTTCACGTTTATGTCTCGTTCGCGGTATGATGCTGTTTCAGTTCATCTTTTATGCTATCTCATAATTTAAGCTCACGTTTGTGTTCATAACATTGTTCACGTTCAAGTTCGTGTGCCATTTCACGATACACGTTTCTCAGTTTACTACCGAATACGGTTACAGAAAGCTTGAGAGACCAGACTCAAGTTTAGCACAACTATTCCATAACCAGGCAGACGTTTCACATCTCAGGCCGTATCGGTTGGCATTCATTCCTTAATCAGCATACGTTGATAATATGTTCTAGTATCACGTTCACAGTATGATTCATTTATCATATTCTAATTCCATGCCAGCGCTCCCCGTATGATTATGAACCACGTTCACAATTGCTCACTTAGCATGTTCACAATTGTTCACGTAGTTCGTCCCTATATATATTCTCAGCAGCTTGCTCAGAGGTATAAATGTTATCTTTTCAGTATAATTGTACGTACCGCTTCATGTATTCTACATGCTATAGCTTATTCACTCAGATTCAGAAAATCTATCTTAAGTATAGAACCGGAAACTATTCAGTATCATCAGGACAGGGTCATCAGGACCATGATGTTATTTATTATGTTAGACCGTTGAAGGAATCGTTTCGAGCGGGAGGCCACTCGAAACAGGAGTCCATCCGGACCTCTCATCCCATTTCCTTTAATAAATCCAGTTAAGTTCTTTCAGTCATGTCACGTTCCATGTTCTCTTCAGCCATGTCACGTTACATGATCATTGCATTCATGTCAGGTTTATACCTATCAGCAGCATTATGTCTTAACTAGAAGACAATTTATCCTTCAGCTTAATTGTCTTTTCAGTCTACGTGTTCTTCAGTTCTTATAACTTCATCAGCTTATCATCGTTAATTCGAGGACGAATTTTCTCCTTTTTAGAGGGGAAGAATTGTAAAACCCAGTATAGTCGTATCTTTAATTCGGGGACGAATTATTGTTTTTAGAGGGGAAGAATTGTAAAACCCGTATTTAAAAAAATCAGAATATTTAAATACGCAGTTTAATTTTAATGAACTATATAGGTACAAATTATTAGACAGAGATATAAATGCAGAAATTTAATACGCTATCCCAGTTTATTTAAATACTATAAACATTACAGTATCTTCAGTTAATGAATATTTAGTCTCGGAAAATATTACAGAATGAATTATTTTGTTTACAGAAATAATTAAACGTTAACACAAATTACGCACTCAGTTTTATTTAAATACTACAGATAATTAATTATTCAGGAAATGATCAAATGTTTCAGAAAACACGAGAAATGTATTTACGTTCAGAACGAGGGTTCGAGACTTCAAGTACGAGCTTTACGTAAATAATTAAAACGCGAATTATAAAAAAAAAAATAAATAAAAGAAAAGGGGTTTTGGGCCAGTTTTAAAAGAAAATAAAGAGGAAGAAAAGAATTGGGCTTAGCCCATTTATTTAGAAGAAAACCGGGGGGGTTACCCCTTTCCCCATCTCACGACAAAAAAAAAAGAAGAACAGATTAGGGTTTGTTTTGTGCCGCCAGTTTTAGAACAAAAAAAAAAAAAAAAAAGGAAAACCGCCGTTTCTTTCTTTCCTTCTTCCAGCCAACGAACAACAAGGTAATCTCTATTTTTCTTTCTTGGTTTATTGCATCACGAGATCAAAAAAAAAATATATAGATTAAGGGTGTCGGGTTGGTTGGAATTCACGAATACCGAGACCCTCATGGTCTCGGTGGTACTGTGGTTTGGCCGACCAGGGACAGAAAACCCCAGCAGGGGTGTTGGGTTCGTGTGGACTCAGGAAAACCGAGACCATCAAGGTCTCGGTGTAAGTGCTGCTTGGACCACTCGTAAACCACAAGGGACGGGTTGGTTTTGGTTGTGTCGGCAGTAGTAAACCCACCAGGTGGGTTGATTAAAAAAAAATGATGAGTAAATACGCAGCAAGGGGGGGGGGGGGGGGGGGGGCGTTTGGGTGTATAATCAGTAAGGGGGCGTTTGGGATTACATAACAGTGGGGAAATAACTAGCAGGGGGAACCGTAAAGCTAGCAGTGGGAACCACTGCATAAGCAGTGGGAACCACTGCACAGACGGGGGGAACTTCAGAAAACAGTGGGAATAAAATGCTAGCAGTGGGAACTTAAGGAAACAGTGGGAATTATGTAAGTATGGTTAAATCATTTTATAAACAGGTTTAAAAAAAAATAGAGTTAAATATATCGCTATTTTATTTATATAATTAGTAAAACTACATTGATTTTAACTTTGTCTTTTAACTAATTAAAAGTCGGATTTAATTTATGATTTAATTAATAATTTATTTCAAGAAAACTAAATTGGAAATCTTTCTATTTTAGGAAACTTTCCGTTTACAACAGGTTACTATTTATAGTAATATCGGGATTAATTGGAACACAGTATAATACATAGTAACCATCAATAAGTATATACTAATCAGTAAACATTTAAAGATCAGTCGGGTTATCAGATTATACACCAGACAAGCAGATTAATCAGATTATATATAAAGCTAGTAAGAATAGAATAAATTAAACTAAGAACATATGAAAATAGATGATAGTAAACAGTAATCAGTTAGCTTATTTTCGCGTACGTTATTTATGTAGTAACCACGAAGTCAGAGTCGATCCTTCAGCTTTCATTCTTATTTCAGTACTGGACACAAGGTACGGACTTTCCGTCCTTTCAGTAAGGACTTCCTTTCCTATGCATGATTATGATTTCCCGTCTGCAGCCAAATGTTTTCCCCAGTATATGTTTAAGTTTATCAGTAATCATATTAATAACTAAATAAATTGCCTGAGCTTTATATACAAGTACGACCAGTTTATGCACTAGTTACGGAGGTACCGTAACCACGACACTAGAGGCACCGGTGTCGTGACTCACATGCAGGAGAGTGATATCCTGCATCGTCCCACTCAGCTCAGCTTGGCCATTTTATCAGTATTTTTAGTGGGGCGTATGGATGCATCCTAGGCTTATATGTGTTACAAGTTATCAGGGTGAATGTGGTGTGTGCTCTACATCCTTCACATTGGAGCTGATCCCTCCACCCAGCACAGTTATTTAGAGGTCACCCCTCTACAGCATGACGAGGTCACCCCTCCAGTTATTCATGCACGGTTGTTACAGCACGTGACCTATATAAGCTCTGGCAAATAAAATACAGTAAATGCATGTTTTCAGAATTAATAGTTATATTTCAGTATCAGTATATATGAACCAGATTGCTCAGATTTTATGCAGAGTTCTACCACATGTTTCATATCAGTCTTACAGTTTCTGTATTCTATCGCCTGTTTCATTCAGTATATTCTTATCATGCTTTATATCCGTTCACTGAGCGTTATGCTCAGCCGTAGTTCCTTTCATGTTCTAACGGCAGGTACATCAGGATGCTTTTAGGATTCTAAGAGCATGTGCATTTGGATGGAAGCTACCCGAACTTCTTACTTTATGCATTTCTTATATTATTCTGCTTATTTGGACATTGTTTAGTCCTTTCTTTCAGTATTTTATATTTCATGTTTTGGGCTTATGTTTGGATTACCGAAGTTTGATTCTGGTATTTCCTTTATGGTCAGTTAATGTTCTAGGACATTTACCTTATGCTTTGATGACACGCCATAAATACACGTAACGGCCCATTTATCCAAGTGGGGTGTTACATCGAGTAGCTCAAAATTTTGTCTTACCAATTGTCCCACCCTTCTACTTCTCATCTCTTTTCTTCAAACTCTTTGAGTTTATGGCACATGTTGAAGTGGCGTTAATTTGTTTTTCTAATGAAAACGAGAACGCCATCTTCGATCCCGGTACTTTGCATCATTTAAGGACTTAGTCCTTTATACCGGTTGCTTTTTGGGCCTTGTTTATCATGTAAGCCCCATCAAAAATTGACCATACCATGATTTTCCCTAAATGTTCACATTTTGAGGGGATCGATTCGAGCTCATGACTCGGTAATAAAAAACGAGGTGCCTCATGGGGGAGATCCCATGCTTATCTTTTATGCTCACTATTCACTAATAAGGGGACTTGTACCCTTTCAGCTCGTTGTCTCGTGGTTGTTTGTGATTGTGTTATCTAGATCATCATCATCATCTACGATTGAAGACTCTCGTGTTCGTTTACGTGAGCCTCCATCGTTCGCTTGAAGAAGTTTTTCACGAATCCATGACATATCCTTTATTGTTCAAACAATTATCTTTTAGCATACTTAATAAACGGCTTTAGATATATTGTTAATCACCCTTTCCATGCTAGATCCTAAGCATTCGACTCTTCGTCTCTAGTATGGGGGTGCTCCACCTTTAGACTCGAAACATTGAGGACAATGTTTACTTTTAGTATGGGGGGCTGAATAGGTACTTGCTTTGCTACGCCCTCACGCTTTCCAACTTTCAATGTTTTGTTTTGCTAATAAGGCTAAAAATTGCCAAATTTTAAAATTTTTCTTAGTTTTTCATGAGTGTTTTTAAGACACGAATTTATATTTTCCGATGGGTAGAATAAGAGTTAATTTTTGACTTGATGGGCATTTGGAGCCATTTACATTCCTTAACCCGCTCAATTCAAGTTTTGCTAGACTTTTATATAGGGAGCTTTAAAACGCGAAAGTCTTAATTCATATGGGTTAAGAACAAGAACTTTTCACAAGTTCCTATAATTGATTCTAGAAAGTCACTTATCAAGGGAACTTTAAAATGCATTCTCTAAACTTGAAAAAGTCCAAGAAAGTGCAAGATCCTATAGGTGGCTTGAAAACCCAAAACTTTGATTTGATATAGTCTTATTGAAAGCTAATCCAAATTTGGCTTAATTTTGACTTGCATGGCTAAGTATTCACGAGTCTCTTTAATTAGAGGTCTTTATATAGTGAAGAATGAGAAATGATAGAGTTAGACAAGTGATCATGCTAAACGTAGAACATGAAAGTGTTCTTTCAAAAACTCATATGTTTTTAATTGTGGCTTTTTCTTCCCATAAGATCAATGCATTAGGAATAAATCATAATTGCAATAATTAAGGTCGTACGATTTGAAAGGTTACTTAGCCTCTAGCGCAAGATCGTTTAAAAGTTGCTCGGGGTTGAATAGAGTTCATAGCCAAGGCATAACTTATTGAAGTGGGACGCGAAGATTGGCGATTATCCAAAAAGGCCCTAACAAGGCATGAGGAGCTCTATTTTTGCTAAAGATCCAAAGATGATGTGAAGTATCATTATTCCTAAATCAATATGAAGGATCGAGACACACGACGAAAAGCAATTACTCCCCAAAAGATCATGGAGAAAGTCTATCCAAAAAGACCCTAACAAGGTATGAGGATAAATATATCCAATTCCGAAAAGGAGGCGGATCGTTGTATATCAAAATCCAAAGTAAAGATTGAAGAAAAATGATGAAGTCGTGGTCCAATATGAAGAATCTCTCAAAAACGTCAAGTGAAGAAATTCCAAATATATGAAGAGAAGACCATAATTTCAAGAACGTCTTCCCAAGATTTGAAGTATGAAGTACATGCCAAATATCGGTCCAAGAAAGGTCTCAAATCGTGAAACGAGTTATGCCAAGATATGAACTTAAGGAGATACACGAGAAGCCGTTTTAAAAGATTTTGTCCTTCGGCTAACTATTGATCAAATCGTGCTACTTTGCTTTCGGACTAATAAATACTCAAATAAGTCAATATGAATCACTTGTGATCCATGACAAATAGATAAAAAATTCTAGTAACCCATTTCCTTTTATAATAACTAGGATTGCGGGGAGAAAAAGTATTACACAATTTGGACGTATGAGTAGTGTTAGCATTGTGACTTGTACCAACAATGATCTCGTTTTTGCACTTAGCATGGAATGTATGACAATCAAGGATGACGAAGTTTACTCTAAGGGACATTTACTTGTTTCTATTCTTTGACCCTAAAAGTCACTTTTTGTGATGAAAATCATACATTATGTCTTTACACATCTTCATAGTATGTTACAAGTCTTTTACTTTTCAATAAAGGTTAATAAAATTGAACTTTGGTGATGCTTAGATACTTTATTCTAGCATTGCGTGAGGGCACGGCAATGGTTTAGTATGGGGGAGTGATGAGATGGCATTTATACATGATCTCATCGTTCTTTTTTGGGCTTTAAATGCATAAAAATGTCATAAAATACCATATATATGCTTGTGTTTGTTTACTTGTGTATTTTAGGTATGGATATCGTGAAAAAGACAAAAGATCACAAAATACAAGGAAAAACAGACACGAGAAACGAAGCCGTACAAAGAACCGGGCCCTAATCATGGAATTCTCAACAAATACCCTTGAAGACTTGAAGACAAACAAGATTGATCCTCATTTATTGAAGAATTGACACTTAAAACCCTTGTATATTAATAATTACAAGTTTGGTCCTTTAAGTTTGTCAAAATTACACAAAAGGTCCCTCAACTTTGAAGAAATGGCAAGATTAGTCCCTCAACAATTTCAAATTGTCAAATATGGTCCCTCATCAAGCCAAAGATACACTGAAGACCTTTGAAGATCAAAAATGTCCAAGATCAGTCCTTCAAATATGCAAAAGTTCCAAAATTAACCCTTGAAACACTTTTTGGAAAGTTTGTGCCAAAAATGACAAGTTGTGAAATGTTGATACAAAGGAAATGGGCGCTGATAGAAGTTTACTTACAAATGACAAAAGAAAGGAAGAAAAAGGGCCAAAACTGCCAAGTTTAAAAGTTTAAACTTAACAAACACGCGCCAAACACAATTTCTCCACTAAAATCGGATCAAACGTGGCACTATTCATGTTCTTCCACCCAGAATTTACTTTTACCAAACAAAGGGTAAAATGAAATTACCCTTTCCCACACTTGATTCACACGCCTAAAAACCCATCCCAACCTTAAAACCCTCACTCCCACTCACCAAGAGGACCCACCACCAAAACCGTTTCACCATCATGTGACAACTTCCTCACCAAGGCTTGCCACGTGTCAAGATCAACAACCCACATCATTTGCTTCATCACAAAGCTATTTTAAATGGTTTGGATGCTTTTTGGACAGCTCACACCAAGATAACGTCTAGAAGGACTTAGGGCATTTAGGGAAATTCACATCTAGGGTTTGTGAATAGTGTAGCCAGGCATTTGCCTATAAAAGGAGACCTCAACATGTGAGAGTCCCTTTGTTCCAGTTTTAGGCTATCAATCTTTGTAATTACTTTTTAAGTTAAATAAAATTTGAATTTCTGAAATTTTGAAATCTCTTTTTGATTTAGTTAAAAGTTTGGTGTTTGAGTAGCCTAATTCTGAGTTCCATTTGATTGTTAAGGCCTACCTTAATCTTGTGGTTAAGGCACGTCTTGTTTCATTAGGTTTTTAAGGTTTGAAAACCTTGAAATCCTAGGTTCTGTTTTTGTTTATTTTGTGTACTAACCCTTAGCCATCCGCTATAAGCTCTTACAAGCTTGTTGACACCAAGCTTGTGAAGGGATTAGAGCCCTTGGTTGAGTTGTTTGCTGCTTGTGTTGAAGATATCAAGTCCTTGAGGTTTTACTTTGAACCATCAACCAAGGCAATTTGCATCTCCTTATTTGAAGTACCTTGGTCTTGTTCTAGTTGTTGAACAAGGTCAAAGGAGCATTGCTGGCCTTCCTATGATGTTGTGGAAGGCAGGTATAAGCTCTTGTTAAGATTCCCTTAAAAATTTCATGTTTATGACTGTTTTGGATTTTGTGCTTTGATTTTGAGTATTTGTGTTTGTGCTGGTGATTTATGTGTTTGATTGTGTTAGTTGCTGCCTAGTAAGTGTTTTTGATCATTAAAATCAGTAGGTTATTAGAAGAAATCAAAAGTTTCTTTGATAAGTGACTGATTAAGGAGTGTTTGGGATTACTGCATAAGTTTGGATTGTGGCTTGTTAAGTTCTTGTGTGTTGTTAGCAAGTGTTGGTATCTGTTTGTTGGGTGATATTGTTCATCTGTTTGCAGGTTTTGTGGGTTTGATCACATAGATTCTTGTTTTGGCTATAAAATCTTAAAAACCTGGTAAAATTGGCTAGGATTTTGAGGACACCTAGATCTAAGCTTAGGCTAGGGCTAACAAGTGCTAAATCATAGTTAATCACACCAGGGTAGAAGGATTTGAGGCTTGAAATTGGATCAAGTGTCAAGTATATCAGCAAAACTTGTCTGCATATTGTTCATTGTTCATCAGTAACATTTTGTGCTTTGATCTTTCTATTTACTTTGATTCAGTGTTTGATTCTTGTTGCTTTGTGTTTGTTCTTAGTTTACATAGCTTGTGTATGCATCCTGTTAAGTTTGGTTGGCTTACTCTGCTTAAATCTGCTTATTAAGTGCTTAACTGCTTATTTCCATATCTGGAGCATATCTGGTAACTGTTTGGCTTATTGTGGCTTATTGTGTGAACCATTTTGTGATTTTATTGTTGCTATTGACTCCTTGGGATTCACTGATCACAAGGGTGCCTTTGTTTCCAATTGAATCAAACTAGAACTCTCATATAAGCTTGGTCAAATAGTCAAAGCAATGGGAACTCCTTTCCCCTGCTAGTTGCCACTGATAGTGTTAATTTAGGGTCAGCTTATCAATAAGCTATAATAGCTTATTCCAACCTGCAACAACTTTGTTTTTGTAATAGGTGCTCATATTTTGACCCATTTGTTCATACTGGAGCATTTGGGTGGTTGACTTTTAGGTTTGACTAGAAAACCAACTCCTTTGACTTTTAAATAAGTTCATTTGTGCTTATTCTGGCTTATTGGTTGTGCTTATTGGATTTTGGTTGATTGATATTGCTTATTGAGTCCATTTGAAAGCTTTTGCAAGTTGAATCAAGTCCTGAGGTGCATTATTTCTCAAAAACGACTATTTTGTCGTTTTGTGGATTTTTGCTTTTCTATTTTCTGGCTTATTGAGTGTGATTTTTGGAAATTTCTTTTGACAGATCTCTTAAGCATCCTAAAAGAGGGTTGTGTGTCAAATTAGAGCTTATGGCATTAGCTTATGGCTTAATGGGCTGAAAAGCCCAATAAGAATAAGCTTTGTGTTCAATAAGCTGTGATAAGCTCATATTCAGCTTTTGGGCCTTTAGAGTTTTGTTCTTAGAATTGAATTTTAAGTCAGATAAGGCTTTTCCAAGTCAATTGGGCCAAGTTTGACTTTTTGGGCCCAAAAGCCCATTTGTGTTGACTGAATTTGGATTTGGCCCATTTGAGGGCCCATTAGGGGTATTTTGGTAATTTCACTTTGATTTTATGATTATTTAGGTTAAAATAAACTAGTTTGCAAGTTTTTAGAATTTTTTATAATTTTTGGATTTTTAATATTATTTTAATATTATTTTATTATTATTTTTGAAATTTCACTTTTTCCAACTTTTTACATTTTTCTTAGGTTAATTACATTAAAATAGGAATTTAGCAACTTTTAGAATAATTTTATCACTTTTAGATTAATTTTTATAATTATTTTAAGTTTTAATAGTTTTTAAAGCATTTTAAATAGTTTTTATTAGTTTTAAAATTTCTAAAAATAGTTTTTAATCTTTTTAGGTCATTTTAGAGGTTTTCCAATTGAAAAATCTTTATTTGGGCTTTTTGATAATTTATTTGATTTTTAGGGCTTTAATTAGCATTTAAAAATTGAATATTTAATTATTTAAAAGGTTTGAAAAAGTTTTGATCATTGGTAAACTCTTAGTTTATTATTTTTTTGATTTTTGGTGAATTTTTGGTAATTTTTAGAATTTATTTTTATTTTTGTGGTTTTTAAGGTTCTACGTTTTAACTTTCTAGTAGTGATTTTTTTTGTTAATTTTTATTTTTACGTCTTCGTCATTTTCTCTTCTCATCCCTTTCTAAACCAATCATTAAACAACAAACATTTAACAAATTTCTCACACACATATACCTCCTTGGGAAACGAACTTTCATACCTTAAGGGTCATTAGTGTTGATTTTCCTAAATCATCACTCAATACTTACCGCTTTTACCCTCTTTTTCCTAAAAGAGGTGTAATTTTCCTACAATCACTAAGACATAGCTTTCCACTTAGGATAAATACATCCGCTCTAGTGGATCTAGATTCTTATATTTAAGAATCCATATTTGTATTACTCTATCACTTGATAGTAGTAGGATATTGATGAGACTGCAATTATACATAGTCTCATCATCCAAATCGGGCTTAAAACGCTTAAAATATCATCAAAATACCCCAATATATGCTTGTATTTGTGCATTCTGTATTTTAGGTATGGATATCGTGAAATCAACAAAAGATCACAAGAATAGAGCAAAAACGAACACGGGAAACGAAGTCGCACAAAGAACCGGACCCAAATCATGATTTTCCCTTGAAGTCCTTGAAGTTTGAAGATTTGGCAAGAATGGTCCCTATACTTATGAAGAACTGTCATTTTATACCCTTGTAAAACCTCAAAGTTACAAAAGGGTCCCTAAAATTACAAGAATATACATCATTGGTCCTTGAAGAATGCATATTATGCATAAATAGCCCTTGGAATACTTTTGCCGAAAGATTGGTGGCCAAAATGGAAAAATGGAAACTTAATTACAGAGGGGAATTGATTTATGGGCTGTTAGAACTTGTTTGACAAGTGATTGGGAATTGGGGGACTATTTTCGCCTAGACAACCAAAGTCATCACCACATATCCCAGCCTGCCACGTCACCTTGACCTATTGACCCACCAATCACAACTCCCTCACACTCCACATCACAATCCACCCAATCTTTTTAACTGATTAACAAATCAGTTAATCCCTTCCCTCCTTAAACAAATTTTCAAAAACTAATTAACCCAAACCAAGATTTAAACCCACCCCAAAACCAGTTCATCCCACCACGAACCCTAATCCTAATAACTCTAAATCAAGGGGTTATTAAACGATACCTTCCAGAACCCTAATTAATCTAACCCTAATCCAATCCCACTCACCAAAAACTTTACCCGTGACCCCCATGTGGACCCCCAGCCTTCCCCTGCTTCACTTATATGGGCAAAGAACGAATCTTGCATACCAATCAACGGATACAAGCATTTCTTAGCCCCTAAGGAGTAGATCAACACACATGATTGAAGATTCTCACTATCAAGTCACATGACACACTAGTTGACCAAGAAGAAATTCGAGATTCAAAGGCATATTCGGATTTTCCTGTATTAGGGTTTCAGTTTTAGGATTTTATTTTCATTAGACTAGAACCTTCTTTTCAGTGTATAAATATGGGGTGCTTGTACTCCATATCTCTTGTTCTAGAATTTTTGTAGAAATTTAATTATTAATGAAAAAGAAATTTAATCTTTTGCAAAAATCTGAGTTCCAATTGTTCTACTTTATTAGTTTATTCATATTCATTTTTTTGAAATTAGTTAAGGTTTGAAAAGTTTTCATTTTACAAGAAGTTTTCAGAAAAACGTGTTCTTGAAGTTTTTTTTAGTCAAAAGTTTTTAAAATCTTGAATCCAGTGAGGAATTGAAGTGAAAGTGGATTTTCATTGCTAGACTAATTGTTTTGATAAGTTTTTGCCAAGAGTTCTTCTAGTAACAGTTTGGTTTTAAAGGTTTCAAAAAAAATTAGTTTCAAGAAAGGTTTATTTTTTTATAAGCTATAAGGAATAAGCTGGCTTAATCATTAAGCCATGCTTATAATCTTATAGGCTGTTACCAGGTCACTTTTCTCCTTTGTTTGGTCTTAACAGGTACACTAATAAAGCATATTGGGTGATTGTGTACTGTGATAGTTCAACATCATCATCATCTTCTCATACCAACAGCAGCCCCTCAAATCCCATAAGCTCAAGCCTCCTACATGATGGAGAAGGCATAAGCATGCCTTTGTGATGCTTGGATGTAAGCTCACAAGGTAAAACTCTTAAACCCTCTATACTTCTTTGGAAATTTTGTGTTGTGGCGATTTTGTGAACAAAACTATTTGGATGGTAGAGCAAATGATTGATATTGTTTATTTGTTGACTTGAAACGTGTTAGGATAAGTGAGACTGAATTTAGTGCAAGATTTGTGTTGGTAATGCGTTTTTATGCAAGTAGATGTTAAAATTTGGTGCTTTCAAGATAGTAAGGGGTGTTTGGGAATGCAAACAAAAGGGTCGAATCATCACCCTTTTGTTTCTGCTGTACTCTGCACAGCTTGGTAAACCTTGGGAGAATTGAGTTTTACAATGAATTTGTAGGTTTAATAATAGAATTTTTTTTTTCAAGTTTGTTAGGATAATCAGCTAGTTGCGTGTAGTTAAGAGATTTCTGTTTAAGATTAGCTATAGATCTGTCATAAGGGTAGTAGTAGCGTTAAGATTTGATTGCTTCATGTTTTAGAGGTTAGGATGAGTTAGTTTAAGCTTTGCATTCATTTTAAAAGTCAAGATTTCAAAAAAAAAGGGGCGTTCATCTAATTTTCTATGAGAATAAAGATCAGTAGGTTATAGGTTTTGTCGAATCGTTGTGTTTTGGCATTAATTCCCCTGAATCTAGTTTCACAGTTGTAGTATAAGTTATTTTTTAGGATTGGCTAAGGTGTACCTAGTGAATCTCTCTATTTGCTCACAACCATTCATGGCATAGCTTGATAAACTCCTTTGCTATGGTACTTTACACCAGCAGGTTTAGTGTGCATATTTTGAGGTTTGAGTGATTGCTGTGGTTTAAAGCCGAATACAGCATAAGATCAGATTTTTTTTCACCTACTTGTTTGATTAGGGAGTTACTTTGTTAATTCATGAAAGTCTATTAGTAAAACTCGCTTGAATATTATGATACAACTGTCTGAATTTTGGTGTCTGGTCTCCTCATTTTGGCCTACCGTGTGCTTCTTTGTTGCCCACTGTTCTCTCAGCCAAGAAACCAAAACCAATAGAAGTGAACCAAAAGTAACAACCAATGTGTGGCTGCTCACTTTGTTCATAAACTGTCCACAACACACAATTCATAGGGGTGATTCGTTGCTATTTTTGGATTTGTGTGAGTAACTTGTGTAAGCAAAGTAACTGACCTTCAATACCAAACAGATTTCCCAAAAAGAAAAAAAAAGAGAGTAGGATAAAGAAGTGCATCACTGTAATACCAGAGACACAGCAACACACTCTCATACCATCTGCTCTATCAGTGTTTTATGCTAACTGTCCCTCTCATTTTTTTATACAGTGTTTTATGCTAACTGTCCCTCTCATTTTTCTTCTATACAGTGTTTTTTTAAGCTGATAAAAAAGAAATATGAAAAATGTCAGCAGTTGGAATCGAACCACTAACCTCGTGCATCTGTTTCCAACACCCCAAACCCACACCCCATAACAAACTACACCACATACTTTTTCTTGTTAGACATTACAAAATCTTTTATTTATACCCGTTGTTTTTTTTTTCTTTACTCAATTTTGTCTTTTAGCTTATAATCAGCTTATTTCGAGCTGGTTTGGGCTTATATTTTCAGCTTATTATTTTTCCTAGTTTTCTAATAATATTTAGCACTTTATGTAAATTTTTGGAATTTTTGAAAAGTCATTTAATATTTTAAAACCATTTAATTAGTTTTAATCTTTATTAATTTATAATAAAAAATATAAAAGCCAAAAAAATATGATTCTTTTTTTCAATTTTTTTTCTTTTCATTTAGGACGTAGGAAAAATAAATTTGATTTTGTAGAGTTTAAATTTGATAATTTTTCTAAAGTGTCGCGTTTTTACGTTCGTTATTAATTTTGTGCTTTCGTTATTTGGACATTTTTTATACCATTTTTTTTAAATTACTTTTCAATTTTTAAGTTTAATTAGTTTATTCTAAATTAAGTTTTTCAAAATTTTTAAATTTCCTCGAATTTTACGTCTCGATTCGCGCGTAACGTGTTTTACGACGTAGTTTATTTTTAGCATAATCCGTCTCCGTTTTCTTTTCTTTACTTGTTTCCAAAAGCGTAATCACTCGAAATAAATAATGTCTATAATATTGTTGGCTAAACACCATACCTCCACCGAGAACGAACACGAATATTCGTGTTTACGTTTTTCCTAAAACGTATCGATTAATACTTACCACGACTTTTGTGTTGCTTTGTTTTTTCACTAAAATAAAGTATATACAATTATACAACATCAAAAATGACTGCAATTATACATAGTCTCATCGTCCAAATCGGGCTTAAAACGCTTAAAATATCATCAAAATACCCCAATATATGCTTGTATTTGTGTATTGTGTATTTTAGGTATGGATATCGTGAAATCAACAAAAGATCACAAGAATAGAGCAAAAACGAACACGGGAAACGAAGCCGCACAAAGAACCGGACCCAAATCATGATTTTCCCTTGAAGTCCTTGAAGTTTGAAGATTTGGCAAGAATGGTCCCTATACTTATGAAGACTTGTCATTTTATACCCTTGTAAAACCTCAAAGTTACAAAAGGGTCCCTAAAATAACAAGAATATACATCATTGGTCCTTGAAGAATGCATATTATGCATAAATAGCCCTTGGAATACTTTTTCCAAAGGTTTTGGTGGCCAAAATGGAAAAATGGAAACTTAATTACAAAGGGGAATTGTTTTATGGGCTGTTAGAACTTGTTTGACAAGTGATTGGGAATTGGGGGACTATTTTCGCCTAGACTAACAAAGTCATCACCACCTATCCCAGCCTGCCACCTCACCTTGATCTGTTGACCCACCAATCACAACTCCTTCACACTCCACGTCATAATCCACCCAATCTTTTTAACTGATTAACAAATCAGTTAATCCCTTCCCTCCTTAAACAACTTTTCAAAAACTAATTAACCCAAAACAAGATTTAAACCCACCTCAAAACCAGTTCATCCCACCACGAACCCTAATCCTAATAACTCCAAATCAAGGGGTTATTAAACGATACCTTCAAGAACCCTAATTAATCTAACCCTAATCCAATTCCACTCACCAACAACTTTACCCGTGACCCCATGTGGACCCCCAGTCTTCCCCTGCTTCACTTATTTGGGCAAAGAACGAATCTTGCATACCAATCAACGGATACAAGCATTTATTGGCCCCTAAGGAGTAGATCAACGCACGTGATTGAAGATTCTCACTGTCAAGTCACATGACACACCAATTGACCAAGAAGAAATTCGAAATTCAAGGGCATATTCGGATTTTCCTGTATTAGGGTTTCAGTTTTAGCATTTTATATTCATTAGTCTAGAACCTTCTTTTCAGTGTATAAATATGGGGTGCCTGTACTCCATATCTCTTGTTCCAGAATTTTTGTAAAAATTTAATTATTAATGAAAATGAAGGTTAAATATTTTGCAAGAAATCTGAGTTCCAATTTTTCTGTTTAATAGTTTAATCATCTTCATTGTTTAAAAAGTTAGTTAAGATTTTAAAAGTTTTCATTTCACAAGAAGTTTTTAGAAATCCGTTTTTTTAAGTTTCTTGGCAAAAGTTTGCAAAATCATGAATCAAATAATGAATTAAAGTGAAAGTGGATTTTCAGTATTGGACTACTGGTTTTGATAAGTTTTTGTCAAAAGTTCTTCAAGTTTTCAGTTTGGTTCCATTGGTTTAAGAAAAATTCAGTTTCAAAAAGTGGTTCATTTCTTTTATAACTTATAAGGAATAAGCTGGCTTAATCAGTAAGCCATGCTTATAATATTATAGGCTGATTATCCAGGTCACCTTTTCTCTTCCTTGTTTGGTCATAACATGTACACAAATTGAGCATATTGGATGATGAGGGGTCTTTGAAGTCCATCATTATCATCATCTTCTCCTACCATTAACTTCTTTCTAAATCCCATAAGCTCAAGCCTCCTGCTTGATGGAGAAGGCATAAGCTTGCCTTGGTGATGCTTGGATGTAAGCTCAAAAGGTGAAACAATTATACTCTCTATACTTGTTTGGATATTTTTGTTATGATGATTTATAGAACAAACTTGTTTGGATGCTAGGACAAATGCTTAATATTGCTTATTTGTTGGTTTGAAACTTGTTTGGAGAGTTTTGAATGATTGTGGGGCAAGTTTGAGCTATTTCACTTTGTTAAATTCCATTTTCTGTTTTTAAGGGGGTATTTATATCTAGGTTTAAATCAAGTTCTTGAAAAGATTTTGGTTCAAAATCAGTTTAAAAACACTCACTTTAGTAGTATTGTGTTATATCATCAAGTGGTGTTGATTTTTGGTAGATTTTAAAAAAGTTGCATGAAAAAGTTTTGGTAAACATAGCCTAGATAATCAATAGCCTATAAACTGCCATGATTTTGTGATTCTTGCCAATCAAATCTTGTAGATTGTTAGGATATTGGTTAAGTTAGGATTGAGAGTTGATTTGTGAAAGCTTGTGAGTGAATTGAGTGAGTTTTGGCCAACCAAAACTCACCCAATTGCACAACACATCAGCAAAAGGAAATCAAACCCCCTATAGCACATACAATGACTGCATTAGGGGCCTTTGTGGTTGATTCTTTTGAAGTAACTTGTGTTTTTATTATTTATCTGACTCCCTACAGCCCAACTGGTTGTGTGGGTGCCTTTACCTGCCAATAAAACCAAGAAACGAGCTAGATACGATCATAAACATCCACAGACCTTTGTGTGTCAGTGGGAATTGAGCATCCACTGACACAAGCAATTATATCCACTGACACATTTTTAACTTGAAATCTGGGCACGATTTTGTATTTTCTAGGGTTAATTCTTGTTGGATTTTGGATGTTTTTATGTTTCCATAGTTAGAAAATCATTAGGGTTGTTTTTTTTAAAAGAAAAGAAAAAAAGAGATTTTAATAAAAAGGACGTGGCCAGGACTCGAACCTGCGCCACTCCTCTCACACACATAAGCCTTAACCATTGCGCCCTTGGGTCTTTTATTGATTAAGGGTGCTTTGGTTTGTTACTTATGGTGTTTGTGGATCTGCTTATTAATATAAGTTCGAGTATCAATAAGCAGATTCCAGCTTATTTGATAATCTTTTTTCTTGTTTCCATTTTTCTTACATACTTCATTCAATTTAAGACTTTTTGGCATTAAGTAATTATTTTTCACGTCTTTTATTTATTTTTTTCATTATTTTTATATACGGTTTTTAATAATTAGTTTAGAAATAGTTAATTTAGGTTTAAAATTTTACAAAAATTATTTTTAGGTTTTAATTAAATAGTTTAGGGTTTACATCCATTAAAGTTTTCAAATTAACTAATTTTTGATTTTATTTAGTTTTAGGGTTTATAATTAACTTTAAGAATTAATATAAATTTATTAAAAAGGTTTTGGACTTTTTGGTTTTCAATTTTGTCTTATTTGTATTTTCATTAGCTTATGTTTAAAATTTGGTTAATCTTAAAGGCTTTTTAGGTTTTTGTCGAGTTTACGATTTCGCGTATTCATCGTCGTAGCATAGTTTTTAACGTACCTCGTCTTTAATTTTGTCTTTTTCTCATCTAAAAACGACACTATTCCAAACTTGGTTTTTATTTGGGCACCTAATACACACACCTCCTCCGAGAACGAACCCACACTTATTTAGTTTCGCTTGTTTCCTAAAACGTGCGACTTAATACTTGGCCGCATTATACGTTGTTTTCCTAAACGCGTATTTCTACAACTATCAAATGGCGCCGCTGCCGAGAAAGTGTTTTTAGTGTGCCATTATTATTATCGTGTTTGTGTGAGTAGTGCATTTTTGCTTTTCAATTTTTGGAAAGCGTAAATATAGTACATACTCATTTTTGTTATTTTCCTTATTATTTTATAATATCCAAATAAAACGTGTTTAATTTTCCTAAATTAAACACGCAACAATCATTTTACTATATTGTAGATATCCCATTATCGTTTTCGTTTTTCTTGTGAATATATTAATATATTGTACTACGTAGAACAATAAATATACAAGTAATCCAAAAGCGTGAAAACGCAACCTTGATTCGGGATTTCATCACTCAATCATTGTATTCGAATCTAAAGCAAAAGTTTAAAGGCAAAATAGATAACTACTTTCGTGAGGCTTAATTTCAATTAACATAAACTATAAGGTGGGTATAAGGCGGTTGTATTTCACGACCTAAGGAAAAAAGGCTCTTAAGTGCTTAGCGCCGCCTCGTTTCCTCCGCTTTCTTGTGCGTGTTTTGAGAAAGAGGGCTAATCGAGGGTTTGCCAACCAAAGTATTATCTACGTATATATATTTGCTTGTTTTTCAGATTAAACCCTCTTGAACGTTTTGGTGTTCCACCAACGTTCTAAAGTCATCGAAGGCATTCACTCCACGTGATCGTTTTCATTCTTTGAGGCTCCTTTAATCGAGAAATTCGATTCGAGGAGAGATTTGTAGATTTTTGTCCACATAACACAGCAAAAAAATAAAACAAAAAAAAATTAAAAAACAATCAAAAATGAATAATATTCTTCTTACCCTTATCAATTAATTCTTTTTCTAACCTTCTACGGTTTAATTCTCGTAACACCATTCTCGTTTCACCATGTAGAACGATGGATATTACTCTTGTCCATATTGTGGAGGTCTGCCCGACGGTGGTAATTGCTTTAATTGCGAGATTTATGGAGGAAGGGAGGGGTATATATACAACTCTCCACAATGCGACGATGGTTATGGATTTCAATCCTATGACCAAACTTCACAACCGCCTTCGTCTTATTCGTGTGATTTTTGCGGTTTTGATAGGTGTGTAAACACCCATCTTTTCTACCACTTAAGTACAATAATCACCGGACCAAAACGTGTATTTTATGTCTTTTATGTCGGAATTATGCGTGGTTTGTGTTTTTGTTGTGATTTAGGACGAAAAGATGAAAAGTGGAGAAAACACGGACATTCACGGGCATTTACGGACTTTTATTGAAAAAAGGATGAAAGACGAAGTCGAGAAATCAAGAGTGCAAAAAGAACGGAAGTCCACGACCAATTCTGAAGATTTATCGAAGAAAAGTCAAAAGACGGAAGTTTATCAAAAGCCGAAGAATTCAAGTCTATTTTATTGAAGAATTTAAAGACGAGTTGGAAGAAATCCCGAAGCCAAAAGTCCCTCAAATCCAAGTTTTAAGAAGATTAGAAGAAAAGGACTAATGACGCAATTAATGAAGATTAATAAAAGGAGGGACTTAAACTTGTAATTAAAAAGAAATGAAAGAGGGGAGGAAGCTTCCTTAATCCTCCCCTATAAATAGTCATTAGGATAGTCATTTCTTTCTTGTTGGCTAAGTGTGACAATTAGCTCTTCCACCATTTAAATACCTTGTCATTTAATTTCTTGTCAAATTTAAATACCTTGTCTTGCACCTTTAATTCATTTAATTTCAAGTAAGTTTTCCTTTAATTATTGTCAATTTTTACTTTATCTTGTCAATCTCTTATCTACCTTTCTTAATCTTTGATTTATGTGTTTATGTTTATGTTCATGTTCATGCTTTTATTTTGATCCAAATTGGTTTTTGATTATTGTTGTTAAAGTTGTTTGATTCCGTGTTTTTAATTGTTTGTTGATGTTACTGTTGATTCGTTACTATTTTTATTGAATTGTTTGTGTTTGATTTTGGTTAGTTTTTGTTTAGATCTGCTGTTACTGTATCTCCTTGTTCTTCGGAGTGTTTGCTTTGTTTCTGATCTTTCCAGGAAAAGTTCCGAACCAAGAAGGAGGGAAAGTGCTCATTCGGAACTTCTAAAGTTCCGAATCAAAGCTTCATCCGGAAGATTTTAACTCAACAAAACTTCCGAGCCAAACTTGTTCATCCGGAACTTTCAAAGTTCCGGACGAAGTGAAAACTTCCGAGTCAAAAGTATTCGTTCAGAACTCCAAAGTTCCGAACCAAGGGTTTCATCCGGAACTTCTCAAAAGTTCCGAATCAACTCAAAGTTCCGAATCAAGGGGGCAAGTTGCGAATCAAGGCTTTTCATTCGGAAGTCATAAACTTCCAGGACCAAGCTTCATTCGGAACTTAAAAGTTCCGAATAAAATTCCGGATCAAGGGTCAGCTTCCTACTCAAGAGGTGTTCATTCGGAAGTTCTAAACTTCCGAATCAAGGGGCTTCATTCGGAAACTTCCGAATCAAGGGGTGACCAAATACTTCCGAATCAAGGGAAGATTTAGAGTTCCGAATCAGTAAAGTTCCGAATCAGTAAAGTTCCGAACGAAGGATTGTTTTGGATAAGTGACATATTCAGATCAATTTGTTCCGGATCAAGGATTTTGGTAATATTCCAAGTGAAGAAGAATCATTTCAACCGAAGGTGACATTTAGGACGAGTGATTATTCCAAACGAAGGTTTATTCCGAATGAGCTGTATTCAGGTTCTTATTAGCTTCTGTCTTTGATTTTATTTTCATGCTTCATTTTTCCCGCCTTTATTTTAATTGCACTTTAAGATTATTTGCCTTAGTTTTATTTTAGACTTGCCTTAGTTTTAGTTGCACCTTAAGTTTGCCTTAGATAGATTTAAGTTTACGTCATTTACTTTAGTGCCCTTTAACTTCAGTCACGTTTTTTAATACTTGCACCTTTACTTTAATTAGACTTAGATTTACTTTAAGAGCACCTTTACTTATAAGTCTTTGCACATTTAATTAAAAACAACCAAAAATATTATTTTTCACCAAAAACAATAGAGTCACATAAGAGAACCTAGATCAATTCGTTAAGATATCGATTAGACACACTTCAACCAATATAATTTTTAATTAGGTAAAAATCTAGTTATCAAATGGCGCCGCTGCCGGCTCTTTTCGTTAAGATCAACAGTTTTTTGTGAGAGACACGTTGCTTTTTGGGATCCGCTCACTTGTGAACGTTATTTTTCTTGCATAAAAAATTCAAAAAAATCATAAAAATTAAAAATTGATAAAAAACCATAAAAATTAAAAATTTCAAAAATCCAAAAAGATTTTATTTTTATTGTGTATATATATTGTTTTTGCGTTTGGTTTCTTTTTCTTATGCATTTTCAGGTGTATGCGTACTAGATCTTCTAATTATCAAGAGCCCGAGCCTCAAGAAGATTTAGATATGGCAGGTGTTAACAACAACACCATTCCACCACACCTCAATAATAATAATAATAACAACAATGCTCTTCCATAGCCCGATCTTCGGACCATGGAAGAACTTTGTCAACCAACAATGTTTGGACGAGGAGGACCGATTGCGCCGATGCAAATCAACGCTCCTGAGTTTTCGTTGAAGCACCACATGATTCAGCAAGTACAAACAAACCCTTTTAGAGGATTGCCTGATGATGATGCCAACAAACACCTCGACAAGTTCATTACAATCACCCAAAGCATGAAGTTGCCTGGTGCAACGATGGATGTTCTCCGCCTACAACTCTTTCCACATACTTTATCGCATCATGCCGAGAAATGGTTTGATCGTCTCCCGAAGAATTCTATTCACACTTGGGATGATATGACTCAACGATTTTTATCGCGCTACTTTCCACCATCCATGGTCACAAGCCTTCGCAATCAGATCAGCGGTTTCATGCAAGACCCTGATGAATCTCTTTTTGACGTTTGGGAGAGATATAATGTCTTGATCGATAGATGTCCAAACCACAACATGCTCCCTGTGACATTAATCGATACTTTCTACAACGGATTGACTTTTCGAGATCGTGATACGATTAATGCAGCCGCTGGTGGCACATTTATGAAAAGGAGACCCGAGGAGTGTAGAGAGTTAATTGAGAACATGACTACTCACCACAAGAACTGGGATTCCTCTGCATCTTCTAGGAACAACCCGAGAGTCAATGTTTCCTCTACCTCAGCAAACCCTGAGATGACCGAACTCACCCGCATGATGGCTGAAATGAGCAAAAGTATTACGCTTCTCGCTTCAAACCAACAACAACAACAAGTTAAAGCGGTTGCTAATCCTTGTGAAACATGTGGCGGTCCTCACTCATACACCGATTGTCCTTCGACACAAGGAAATCCGGAAAATGTGTATGCAGCTTACGGTAATTATTCACCGGAAAATTACAAAGCTAGACAACAAGGGGATAGAAATATGCTGAGCTACCGATCCAACAATTACCTTTCACCCGGTTTTTCTCCTCAAAACCAAAACCCCGCCAACAACTACAATAGAAGCAACCAAATCCCACCAAGAGGTTCTAACAATTATCAACCACCCACCCAACAACACCCACCCATTAATCCCGATGTTGACACCATCATGAGAACTCAAGGTGAGCAAATCAAGAATCTACAGAGCCAAATAATCAATTTGAAAGGAGATATATTAAAGCAAGGTAATGACATCAGAACCGAGGTTCGTGATAATCTTCAATCCTCCTTCATCACTCAAACAACTGAATTAAAGAATCTATTGGCTAGTTTCTTGCCCGAAGCTCAACCTTCTTCTTCTTCGGGTTCTCTACCTTCAAACACCGTCACTAATCCGCGAGCTAATGTGAGTGCTATAACTACGCGTAGTGGAATTACCATTGTCAATCCACCTGACCCACCACCATCATCTACACCTCCTCCACCACCATATATCCCTACTCCTCCTACACCTAGTAGTAGTACACCATTACCGTCTCCGCCTCGTCATGACGATGTATCTCGGAAGAACCCTTCAACATCCCAACCTTCACCAACTACACCTTCACCGTCTCCCTATCAACCCAGAATCCCATACCCTTCTCGCATAGGCAAGACCAACGAGCTAACCAAGAATGAATGTCAAGTATCGAAATATGTGGATATGCTATCTAAAATGACCATCAACATTAGCCTTGTTGAAGCACTTTGCCACATGCCGAAATTTGTCAAAGCATTCAAGGAATTGCTTAGCAAGAAAGAGAAGCTGATTGAACTCGCCAACACACGATTAAATGAAAACTGCTCTGCAGTCCTTCTTAGAGAACTTACGGAAAAACTTGGAGATCCCGGTCGTTTTGTGTTGCCTTGCGTGTTCAACAAAACTGAAGAATTTACTGCCCTTGCTGATCTAGGGGCTAGTATAAATTTGATGCCACTGAGTGTTTGGAAAACACTATCATTACCCGACCTCATTCCAACAAAGATGACTCTCGAACTTGCAAATCGCACTCTTGCTTACCCCGTTGGTATAGCCGAAGACGTGTTTATCAAAGTTGGCACATTTACTTTCCCGGTCGATTTTGTCGTAGTTGATTATGAAATGGACCCTCGTATTCCTTTAATACTTGGTCGGCCATTCTTGAGAACCGGACGAGCTTTAGTAGATGTGGCCGAAGGTGAGTTAATCTTACGAGTCGGGGATGATTCAAAAGTTTTTAAAATGGGGAAGCTTACAGGAAAATCCTTTGGAGGCCGAGAATCAGTAAATATGATTAATGTGCTCGATGATTTTGTCGTCTATGACAATCCTCTATTCGAGTCTTCCACTGATAATCCACTCTTTGAAGATAATGTGGATGATTCTCTCCCTACTTTGGACGCTTCTCCCATTTATGATTCTACACCGGTCTTCGATGCTTATGATGATAATGATTCTAGCTCAGATTCGGATGATTTTGATTGTACTTCTGAGTATCCCGAGCTGCCCACTTTCGATGATTTTGATGAGGCTGATACTCTCTCGAGCGATTCTTCACATGATGAAGATCCTCCACCATCACTCGTTCCTACTGTGGACGATTACTCATTTGAGGAAGATTTCTCTGAATTTCAACACATACTTCCCTCATGAGAGTGATGCTCCTCCTTATGACTTTGAAGACTATCGTCTTGATCCTACTTTGGATTTGAAGCATATTCTGTCAAAGGAGAAGAAACCGGTTGACACCAATATCCGTTGCACATCGAGTGATGGTGGAGGATCTTCATTCGGAAACTTCCGAATCAAGGGGTGACCAAATACTTCCGAATCAAGGGAAGATTTAGAGTTCCGAATCAGTAAAGTTCCGAACGAAGGATTGTTTTGGATAAGTGACATATTCAGATCAATTTGTTCCGGATCAAGGATTTTGGTAATATTCCAAGTGAAGAAGAATCATTTCAACCGAAGGTGACATTTAGGACGAGTGATTATTCCAAACGAAGGTTTATTCCGAATGAGCTGTATTCAGGTTCTTATTAGCTTCTGTCTTTGATTTTATTTTCAAGCTTCATTTTTCCCGCCTTTATTTTAATTGCACTTTAAGATTATTTGCCTTTGTTTTATTTTAGACTTGCCTTAGTTTTAGTTGCACCTTAAGTTTGCCTTAGATAGATTTAAGTTTACGTCATTTACTTTAGTGCCCTTTAACTTCAGTCACGTTTTTTAATACTTGCAACTTTACTTTAATTAGACTTAGATTTACTTTAAGAGCACCTTTACTTTTCAGTCTTTGCACATTTAATTAAAAACAACCAAAAATATTCTTTTTCACCAAAAACAATAGAGTCACATAAGAGAACCTAGATCAATTCGTTAAGATATCGATTAGACACACTTCAACCAATATAATTTTTAATTAGGTAAAAATCTAGTTATCAGGTTCGGAGCACGATATCGGATTTTGTTGTACGAATCATAATGACCCCGAACCGAATCCTAGTTTCTATGACCAATCTTCGCAATATCCATCGTCATATTCGTGTGAGTCTTGTGGAAACGCACCTCATTATGGATATGATTTTCAACCGATGAAATACAATACGTCTTTCGACAATCAATTCTCCGGTTTTGACCAATCACCTCCACAAAAATTTTTCGATGATGATCTCGGTACGAGTCGCGACGAGAAATTAAAAAAATTGAAATGCTTTTTCAACAAATTATGGAGAAAAAGGAACTTTCAATCGTCGAAGTGATCGAGGAGAACATCAAAGATATGGAAGAGGAGAAACGACGAATAAATCAAGAAATAAACGATATCTCTAATGACCTAAGCATTAGGAAATATCGTAGAGAAGAAATAAGTGACGAGTTTAGAAGAGATAGTGAGATTAAAACGAAACAACTTTTACAAATCTATAATGGTTTAAGCATTGATATTCGTCGTAAGAGAGAGGAACAAGAATGAGAGGAGCATCTAGCTAATTGTGATCTCACGTCTCCTATTTATAACGACGACGACGATAGCGACATTTTTAATCTCAACTCGTCTTGTGAAACCATTACTCCTATACCCACTACGGAAACCGATGCCTCTCTAAGAACGGGGGAGACGAATCTTAGCACCAATCCTAGTGTCGAGATCCCTATTCCAATCCAAAGTGAGCCTACGGTTCTTTCCGAAGATTAGGTAAGTGATTTTGCTCTCGATGAATTTTTTCATGAAGATTCTAACGAGGCAAATCACAATAGTGAGTGTGAATCGATTTCATGTGATGATGTCTCTCCCAATGGCTCTTTGGGTATAGAATCATTGACTTTTTTGAACCTGCTTTTCGATGATGATTTTTCCACCAGTGATGACGAGTCACTACTCGATGAGGAAGTTCGTGTCGACAAATTTAAAATCTACTCGAATTCCCTTTTTGAATTTAAGGACGAGTTCGTTTTTGGTGACGTAAATCCTCTCTTTGATGAGACGTTCGAGGACATCGAGAGTGAGGATTCTAAGGATCCAAAACTCGATGAGCCAGATTTGCTAGTCACCCTCCCAAAGTCTCATTTGGATGAGCCTTCTCTTTTAACTCGTGATGCTTCCATTCTCGAGGGGTTCACCGATGGACCGCCTCTCGATGAGAATGAGGTTTTTAATGAAGCATTTGCCTTAGAACTGGGAGGACACTTTGAGACCCTGATACTCTGGTTTTTGTATGGGTTCAATTAAATCTCTCGGAATCTCTCGAATTGATCTCAGCTCTAAGTGGAATGATTTGTTCTTGGTTATAAAAAGGAGTTGGTTTATTTGTCTATTTTTAAACTAATAACAATTAAATGTAAATGGCGTTGAAGAAATTAGAGCTTTGAAAGATTAAACTAAATTGACGAGTTAAAAGTAAATGCTTGAAAATGTAAAGGAAAGATTAGAAAATTACTTTGAAAACTTGAATGAATTAATGCTTAAAAACTTGTTCTATCGGAATAATGAAAATTATTACTATCGAAATGCAATAAAATCAGAAGCATCGGAATGTACAAAAATGGTCCATCGGAAATTCCTTGTTAATCACCATCGGAAAACTAATCTGTCGGAATGAAGTCCTATCGGAAAGTCAGATCGGAATGTATGTACTATCGGAATATGGAGAACAAAAATTGGCCAGAGTTTCGACTTAAAAAGGACCTAAACCCCGTCGGAATGTGCGATCGCAATATGCGATCGCAATCCAGATCGGAATAGGGGGGTTAGCCACCAGATCGCAAAGTAAAACCCTATTGGGTTATTGCGATCTATACCAATGAAGCAGTCGGAATATGTTCAAAACCCTTGAGTTGCGATGGAATGAAAGCAGTTCCGAAAATGGTGGTAACTAAAAATTTCAATAAGCAAAGGCAATAAGCTAACCAAACCAAGAGTTAAACGACTTAAAAAGATTAAATTTAACAACTTTTGAAGATGAGAAACCTTAAGTTTTATAAACAAAACTTTTGAAAGACTAAAACTTATATAGAAATCCGAAAACAATAAGCTTAAACAAGTAATAAACCAATAAGCATGGAAAGCTTATGATCTATCCACATAAGAACTTAAGACGAAACAAGAAAGATTAAACTCTAATCACGAACACATCCAATAATCCAAACCGTATGGAATTCAACAATCGGATTAAGGATTTGGACAAATCAAGAAAAGTAGAAAAACTTAAATAACTTAAAAGCTAAACTTGATTAAGATTAATGAAATCCAAAGTACAAGAAAGCTTAAATTTGAAAGATGAAAACAAAGAAAAAGTTTAGTGAGAGAAAGTATGGAACTTTCTCTCTCTAAAAATTAGAGAAAAATGAAAAACTAGACTAGGACTAACTAGCTAAGTGAAATTTGTAAAGTAAGGGCCTTTATATAGGCGTGTATATGGGCTTGTGAATGGGCTTTGATATCGGGCTTCTTTTCTTCTTTCTTCTTTAGTCTTTACGCCTTTTTAAATAAACGTTCCCGACTTCGGATTTTTTAGAAGTGTCGGTGAATAATTCCAACTCGTCTTATAATCTTTTGTTTAATAGACTCGAGTTCTTCGACATATATGAATCTTCCATCTTTGGCTCTATTCTTCGATAAATCTTCAAATAGGCACAATGACTTCAAATCTTTTGCATCTCTTGGACAATAGACTTCGTCTTGAGTCTTTTTCCTTGATAAAACCCGTGCAATCCCATGTTTTCTTCAATATTCATCCGGTTGACTCTGAAAACACAATAAACACAAAAACCACGCATAATTCCAAACAAATGATATTAAATACGTGTTTTGGTCTTGTTTTAGCCAGAATTAAGTGGTAAAAGGATGGGTGTTTTCACACCTATCAAATCCCCTACGCTTAACCATTGCCATGCCCTCATGCAATGCTTAGTGACAAAGCACATTTACACTTTTCTCATAATCAATCAACCTTGGCCTTATTAATATACTACTAAACAAAAATGAAAACACTAAGAGAAATTAAAACTTTTAAAGTAAACAAAAGGATGGAAATAACTTGCAAAGAGATCAAGGACTTACATTAGGGCTTTGTTGCTGCGAAGATTCATCACCCTCAAGTTTCACGTTCCCCAAACTAAGCTTAAAAACGAGATCATTGTTATTATAAGTTAGTAAATCAAACACTTACACACATGGCTTAATTAAATGCTTAAACTCCCTTATTCCTAGGTGTATCTCTTATATTTTATTTTTGTCTTAGAATGATCATGAAGATGCATTTTTGGACTTATTTCGATAGTTTATTTAGGCTGAAAGCAAAGTAGGACGATTTGATCAATAGTTAGCTAAAGGACAAAATCTCTTAAAACTGCTTCTCGGGATATCAAAAAGTTCATATCTTGGCATAACTCGGTTCACGATTTGAGACCTTTCTCGGGCCGATATTTGGCATGTACTTCATACTTCATATCTTGAGAGACGTGCTTGAGATAATGGTCTTCTCATCGTTCATAGAGTTTCTTCACTTGGAGACTTTTGAGAGGTACTCCAACTTTGTTGACCATGACTTCATGATTATTATTCAATCTCTAATTGGGATTTTGAGATACAACGATCCGCCTCCTTTTCGGACTTGGGTCTATTTATCCTCATACCTTGTTAGGGTCTTTTCGGATAGACTTATCCATCATCTTTATAGGATTTGATTGCTTTTCGTTGTGAGTCTTGATCCTTCATATTGACTTTGGGAATAATGCTTTTCGCATCACTTTAGATCTTTAGCAATAAAATGGAATCCTCATGCCTTGTTAGGGCCTTTTCGGACTCGCTAATCTTCGCGCCCCGCTTCATAAGTTATGCCTTGGCTATGAACTCTTATCATTACCGAGCAACTTTTAAACGATCTTGGGCTAGAAGCTAAGTAACTTTTCAAATCGTACGACCTTACTTATTGCAGATATATTATTAGCAAGTGATGGGAGAATAGGCAAATAATTACACTAAGTGAGCTTGTGCAAGAATACCGACTTATAATTGACTCTATCATTTCTCGTCCTCCACAATTTAAAATCTCAAGTAATGAGACTCGTGGATACTTAGCCTAATAAACCAATTAAGGTCTACATGGTTAAGGATACTAGCTAGAATAAACTTGGATAAGTCTATTCGGGTTGAGTCAAAATAAACTCAACGGGCCTAATATGTCAAAGACTTCTAAACTAGCTACACCACTTTATTAATATATATATATATATATATATATATATATATATATATATATATATATATATATATATATATATATATATATATATATATATATATATATATATATATATATATATATTTGACTTTATTACGAAATATATACATATGAAAGCAACGATAAAAAATTTAAAAATTACGACTAAATGGCCAAAGTTAATAAAAAATTTGAAAAATGTTGAAAAATAGGATTTTCCGGTTAAATGAAGGCATTTTCATGGAAAGGTCCTCTTAAAACATCGATAGAAGTCCCCCCTACACTTAAGATAAACATTGTCCTCAATGTTTAAGCATGTGGGAAAAGTCTCCCCTACACTTATGACATTGTGCACGTTGGTTAACTCAAGTTAAGGAAGAGACGACTAAAGTGATCAATTTCAAATGTGAGGATGAAGAAAATTGAATCACGATAGTTGAGAGATAGAACCGGATTTCGGATAACACGGGAGCACGGTTCTTCAAAGATTCCAAGAGTGCACTTATCCCTGTAATCACATCACCACACAAAGACAAACACCCTATAGAGGTCCCCCTACACTTAGGAGGTTAAAACATAAAAGGATAGATACTCGGGCTGCCTCCCGAGGAGCGCTTGTTTTTGATAACCGAGTCACGAGCCTGACTAGACCCAAAACTAGTTCATGGGGAACGTGGTGAGGGATGGAATCACCTCCTGAGAGATGTCCTCACCAAAGTACAACTTCACACGTTGGCCATTCACCTTAAAATTAGGTCCATTAGGTTAAGCGAGCTCGAGAGTACCATATGGAAAAATTTGGGCAATGGTGAATGGGCCGGACCAACGAGATTTCAGCTTGCCCGAAAAGATTTTCAACCGAGTGTTAAAGAGTAAAACTTTGTCTCCAACTTGGAACTCTCGGTTTTTGATCTTGGAGTCGTGAATGAGCTTAGTTCTTTCCTTATAGATCAAAGAATTTTCATAAGCCTCATTACGAAGTTCATTGAGCTCATTGAGTTGGATCTTGCGTAGGTCACCGGCTTTGTTAATATCAAAATTAGCCCACTTCAAGGCCCAGTAAGCCTTGTGCTCCAACTCAATGGGGAGGTGGCACGCTTTCCCGTACACAAGACGATAAGGCGTACAGCCGATCGGGGTCTTGTAAGCAGTACGGAAAGCCCACAAAGCATCATCAAGTTTATCAGCCCATGAGGCACGATGCTCTCCCACGGTCCTCTCAAGAATTCGCTTAAGTCCTCGGTTGGATATTTCAGCCTGGCCATTAGTTTGTGGGTGGTAGGTTGTGGAAAGACGATGATTTACACCGTACTTAGCCATGACTCTTGCGAATTGGTCATTGCAAAAATGAGTCCCACGATCACTAATAATGGCGCGAGGCACACCGAATCTAGCGAATAGAGCTTTCAAAAAGTTACAAACCACCCTTGCGTCATTAGTGGGTAAAGCTTTGGCTTCAACCCGCTTTGTAACGTAGTCAACGGCTACAAGGATGTATTTTTTTCCTTTAGAAGAAGGGAATGGCCCCATAAAGTCGATACCCCAAACATCAAAGATTTCACACTCTTGAATGAAATTCTGAGGCATCTCGTCTTTATGTGTGATCGTGCCTTGTTTCTGGCACACATCACATAGTTTAACCATATTGTGAGCGTCACGATATATGGAGGGCCAATAAAATCCCGAATCAAACACTTTTTTGGCGGTGTAGTTGGGACCAAAGTGACCACCAGTGGGTCCTTTGTGGCAAGCATCAAGGATTTCTGAAGCTGCCGGTCCGTCAACACATCGGCGGATAATCAGGTCGGCACATTGTTTGAATAGGTAAGGTTCGTCCCAAAAGTAAGTCTTAATGTCGGTGAAGAACTTTTTCTTTTGTTGAGACGTCAACCCTTCCTTGAGAATTCCACCCGCCAAGTAGTTTGCAAAGTCCACAAACCACGGGGTTTCAACAGAATTTGAATTTATAGACATTAAGGTCTCCAAGGGAAAAGAATCATTGATTTCTTTGTTTGGATGATCCCCTTGGTAAGGATCCTCAAGTCTGCTGAGATGATCCGCGGCTAGGTTTTCTCCTCCTTTTTTATCGCGAATGTCGATTTTAAATTCCTGGAGCAGCAAAACCCAACGAAGAAGTCTTGGTTTCGAATCTTGCTTAGTCAACAAGTACTTCAGCGCGGAATGATCGGTATACACAATTGTTGTAGAAAGGACAAGATAGGGGCGGAATTTTTCAAAAGCATAGACAACAGCTAAAAGCTCTTTTTCGGTTGTCGTATAATGCAATTGTGCCCCCGTAATTGTCTTGCTAGCGTAATGGATTGGTTGGAAGTGTTTGTTCACTCTTTGTCCCAGAACCGCTCCAATAGCAAAGTCACTAGCATCGCACATCAACTCGAAAGGCAGCTCCCAATTAGGGGTAACCAAGACGGGTGCCTTAGTTAGCTTATCCTTAAGCGAGTTGAAGGCTTCAAGGCACTCTTTGGAAAAGATAAAAGGAGTATCGTTTTCCAAGAGGTGGGTCATCGGGCGAGCGATTTGAGAAAAATCTTTGATGAATTGACGGTAGAAGCCCGCATGACCCAGAAAACTTCTCACACCTTTCACGGTTGAAGGTGGAGGCAACTTGGCGATAACATCGACTTTAGCACGGTCTACTTCAAGACCGGCTTTGGAAATCTTGTGTCCCAGCACGATGCCTTCTTTTACCATAAAATGGCATTTTTCCCAATTCAGAACAAGGCGAGTGTCTTCGCACAGCTTAAGCATACGTTCCAAATTGGCAAGGAAAGAAGAGAAGGAATCCCCGAAGACCGAGAAATCATCCATGAAGACTTCTATGGTTTGTTCAACCATGTCATGGAAGATAGCTAACATGTACCTTTGGAAAGTCCCGGGGGCATTGCATAAGCCAAAAGGCATTCTTTTGTAAGCAAATGTGCCATAGGGACAAGTGAATGTTGTCTTCTCTTGATCTTGGGGATCGATGGGTATTTGGAAATAACCCGAGAAACCATCAAGAAAGCAGTAATATTCATTACCCGCTAAACGTTCAAGCATTTGGTCCATAAAAGGTAGAGGGAAATGATCCTTTCTCGTGGCATCATTGAGTTTGCGGTAGTCTATACAAACTCTCCACCCAGTAACGAGACGAGTGGAAATCAACTCGTTGTGTTCATTGGGAACAACAGTTATTCCGCCCTTCTTGGGCACACAATGGATTGGACTAACCCATGGTGAATCCGAAATAGGGTAAATCATACCCGCATCAAGAAGTTTGAGAAGCTCTGTTTTGATGACTTCATGTATTTTTGGATTCACCCTTCGTTGGCTTTGAATGGTGGGCTTAAAGTCGTCCTCCATGAGAATTTTGTGTGTGCAGAAGTGAGGATCAATTCCACGGATATAAGAAATCTTCCAAGCAATCGCCTTTTTGTGATCTTTAAGCACGGCGATGAGGCGAGATTTTTCTTCTTCCTTCAAGTCCTTCGCGATAATGACGGGCGACTTCTTCTCTTCTTCAAGGAATACATACTCGCGATGGGGCGGCAACTCCTTAAGTTCTAAATCCGGAGGATTTTCGACGGGAGGCGTTTTCAAAGTCGGAGTATCGATAGCAATAACCGTGGGAGATGGAGGAGAAGGATTGTCTTCGTTGAGAAGGTTGTCAAAGAAATGCATGTCTTCATCCCCATTGGTGGGAGAATCATCAGTAGCTAAATTCACATCTCCCATGGTGTCTTCAAGATTGTTCCAAAACAAATCACTTTCTCCAAATAGAGACAGTGATGAATCAATAGAGGCAACGGTTTCAACATTGGGAAGAGAAGTAGGAATACTTTTACAAGCATCTTTGAAGTGTTCTTCACAAGCCTCATCCAGAACGTCAATACAATTAACACTCTCGTTGGAATAAGGTTGTTTAGACAACTTTCCCATGTTGAAGACGATTTTATCGTCACCCACTCTCATGATAAGTTCACCAGCTTCAACATCGATGAGAGTGCGACCGGTCCTCAGGAATGGACGACCCACGAACAAGGGAACACGAGGGTCCATCTTGTAGTCGACGACGACGAAATCGGCAGGAAAAGTGAATTTGTCGACTCCTACAAAGACGTCTTCGGCTATCCCTACTGGATAAGCAACCGTACGGTTAGCTAATTCCAAAGTCATTTTGGTGGGGACTAGCTCAGGGAGAGATAATTGCTTCCAAACGCTTAGCGGCATTAGATTGATACTGGCACCTAGATCGGCTAGGGCCATGCAATTCTCTACTCACGGGAAATTGCAAGAGATTAAGAAACGACCCGGATCACCCAGCTTGGTTGGCAATTTCCTTAAGAGCACTGCAGAGCAATTCTCATTAAGTTGGGTGTTGGAAATATCGAGGAGCTTTTCCTTGTCGCTCAGAAGATCTTTAAACATTTTCGCATACTTGGGCATGTGAGCGAGAGCCTCAGCGAAGGAGATATTGAAATTCAGTTGTTTAAACATCTTAAGAAAGTTCGAAACCTGAATATCGTCCTTGATTTTGAGCTTCTCTTTCCTCAACCTAGATGGATAAGGTATATTGGAAGAAGAGGAAGGCTTTGGAAGAATAGGATCACTCACATCCTTGGGTGGAGGAGGGGTAGAAGGAAGAGGCGGAGAAATTGGGGAAGGAGAAGGATGAGGAATAGGAGCAGGTGACTCGTTCTCCTTAGTCACAACCACCGGTGGAGGTATAGGAAGCTCGGGTTCCTTGGTACATTTGCCACTGCGAGTGGTGATTGCTTTCATCTCCCCTCTTGGATTCGCAACGGTGTTACTCGGAAGAGTACCCGAAGAAGAGGGTTGATTACCGTGGAAGAAACTAGCCATCATGTTCTTCAAGTCATTAGTTTGGCTATCCAACGTATTTCTCATGTCGGCTCTCAAATCGTTTCCTTGCTTGACCAAGTCTGCTTTCAGGTTGAGCACTTCTCGCTGAAGATTTCCCACTATCACATCGTTAGTCCTCATATAAGTTTCCACTTCTTGGTGAAGAGCGGTGGGTTGGTTGGGAGGAGCATTGTATGCGGGTGGTTGATAAGCAGGTGGCTGGTAGACTTGGTTGTTTCGTTGAGGTGGTTGTTGCTGTTTATGAGGAGGGATGTATGGTGTACGAGGTTGTTGTTGTTGTTGAGGAGGGCGGTTGAGGTTTTGTTGTTGGTTTGGGTTGTTTGGAGGAAAACCGGGTGGTGAGAGGTAGTTGTTGGAGCGGTAGCTAAGCAAATTACGGTCACCTTGAGGTCTAGCTTGATAAGCAGGTTGAGGATAGGCGCCATATGCTGCATTCACATTCTCAGCAGGGTAGTCTTGGGTGGCGGTACAAGTGGTGTAAGAGTGAGGACCACCGCATATCTCACAAGGTTGGTTGACAGCGTTAACTTGAGCGTTTTTAGCGTTGCTGCTGTTGGTGTTGTTGACGGTGTGGGTAACAAGCGATTCAAGAAGCGTAGTAATTTTGTCCAGTCGCTTGTCGCTGTCACTAGTGCTAGCACTAGCGACATTGGTCCGAACACTCTTGGTTTGCACACGAGATTTATTCTCAATGATATCCCCGGCAGCCATTTGATACTCTGGTTTTTGTATGGGTTCAATTAAATCTCTCGGAATCTCTCGAATTGATCTCAGCTCTAAGTGGAATGATTTGTTCTTGGTTTTAAAAAGTAGTTGGTTTATTTGTCTATTTTTAAACTAATAACAATTAAATGTAAATGGCGTTGAAGAAATTAGAGCTTTGAAAGATTAAACTAAATTGACGAGTTAAAAGTAAATGCTTGAAAATGTAAAGGAATGATTAGAAAATTACTTTGAAAACTTGAATGAATTAATGCTTAAAAACTTGTTCTATCGGAATAATAAAAATTATTACTATCGGAATGCAATAAAATCAGAAGCATCGGAATGTACAAAAATGGTCCATCGGAATGTCCTTGTTAATCACCATCGGAAAACTAATCTGTCGGAATGAAGTCCTATCGGAAAGTCAGATCGGAATGTATGTACTATCGGAATATGGAGAACAAAAATTGGCCAGAGTTTCGACTTAAAAAGGACCTAAACCCCGTCGGAATGTGCGATCGCAATATGCGATCGCAATCCAGATCGGAATAGGGGGGTTAGCCACCAGATCGCAAAGTAAAACCCTCTTGGGTTATTGCGATCTATACCAATGAAGCAGTCGGAATATGTTCAAAACCCTTGAGTTGCGATGGAATGAAAGCAGTTCCGAAAATGGTGGTAACTAAAAATTTCAATAAGCAAAGGCAATAAGCTAACCAAACCAAGAGTTAAACGACTTAAAAAGATTAAATTTAACAACTTTTGAAGATGATAAACCTTAAGTTTTATAAACAAAACTTTTGAAAGACTAAAGCTTATATTGAAATCCGAAAACAATAAGCTTAAACAAGTAATAAACCAATAAGCACGGAAAGCTTATGATCTATCCACGTAAGAACTTAAGAAGAAACAAGAAAGATTAAACTCTAATCACGAACACATCCAATAATCCAAACCGTATGGAATTCAACAATCGGATTAAGGATTTGGATAAATCAAGAAAAGTAGAAAAACTTAAATAACTTAAAAGCTAAAGTTGATTTAGATTAATGAAATCCAAAGTACAAGAAAGCTTAAATTTGAAAGATGAAAACAAAGAAAAAGTTTAGTGAGAGAAACTATGGAACTTTCTCTCTCTAAAAACTAGAGAAAAATGAAAAACTAGACTAGGACTAACTAGCTAAGTGAAATTTGTGAAGTAAGGGCCTTTATATAGGCGTGTATATGGGCTTGTGAATGGGCTTTGATATCGGGCTTCTTTTCTTCTTTCTTCTTTAGTCTTCACGCCTCTTTAAATAAACGTTCCCGACTTCGGATTTTTTAGAAGTGTCGGTGAATAATTCCAACTCGTCTTATAATCTTTTGTTTAATAGACTCGAGTTCTTCGACATATATGAATCTTCCATCTTTGGCTCTATTCTTCGATAAATCTTCAAATAGGCACAATGACTTCAAATCTTTTGCATCTCTTGGACAATAGACTTCGTCTTGAGTCTTTTTCCTTGATAAAACCCGTGCAATCCCATGTTTTCTTCAATATTCATCCGGTTGACTCTGAAAACACAATAAACACAAAAACCACGCATAATTCCAAACAAATGATATTAAATACGTGTTTTGGTCTTGTTTTAGCCAGAACTAAGTTGTAAAAGGATGGGTGTTTTCACACCTATCAGACCCCCATTTTTATTGATGCTCTTTCAATTTTACCCTCGTCTCAAAGTAATCCTACCCACCCTCACGGTTCTCATGACTACGCGTACTTCGAGCACATTTTAAGGAGTTTTCTTCCTTACAAAACGTATCCTCCGGCTTTGCCGTTATCATTTTCTACCATATGTGAGGATACGATCTTCGATCCCAGTATAAAGGCTTTGCCTTTACTCACGGTTGCTTTTGGGCCTTGATTACATGTAAGCCCCACCAAAAATGACCAAACCATGATTACCCCTAAATGATCACATTTATGGGGATTCGAGTCGAGCTTTTGACTCGGTTATCAAAAACAAGGTGCCTCGTGGGGGATTCTCATGCTTATCCTTGTAAATATTATTGTTTTCTAATAGTGTAACGAGAGGACTTGTGCTCTTCCAACCTTTGTTCCGTGGTTGTTTGTGATTGTGATACATTAGGTTCATCGTCATCATTAAAGCCTCTAGTGTTCGTTTTAGGTAGCACTCGAGCTTCGATCGTTGCCTTTGGAGATTCCGATATCCGATAATATCCTTTTACGTTCTAACGTTTATCTTATTAGCATAATTCATAAACGGCTTTTAGGTTATTCGTTTTACCCTTTCCATGCTCGAGATTAAGCATTCGACTACGTCTCTAGTATGGGGTGTTTCACCCTTAGACCCGAAACATTGAGGACAATGTTTAGTTTTAGTATGGGGGTGAGTAGATACTTCACCTTGCTTACGTGAACACGCAAACAATTTTCATCTTTTTGTTCTCGTTTTGTTGCAAAATAAGGCTAAAAATGGCCAAATTTTAAAAATTTTCGTATTTTTCATAAGTGTTTAAGACACGAATGTAGGTTTTTCGTTGGTGAGAATAAGAGTAATTTTTGACTCGACCGTGCGTGTTGAGCACTTAGCTTCGATTCCTTAACTTTTTAGGCTAAGTCTCTTAAATGAGGACGAGAAATGATAGAGTTATTTATAAGTCTCGTAATCTTTCACGATCTCTTGTGTAGTAGTTATTAACTTATTCTCCCCACGCTTTTGATAATAAATTGTTAATAAACATTGATTTAGCTGTTTAGTCACTATTGTTGGTTTCTAATTTGTTTTAGTAGCTTCCATGTAATTAAATTGGAAAAACATTGAGGATTCGCCAGCGTCACGGTTTTAAAGTATTGGTAACCCGAATAATCAAAAGCTTCACCTAATAATAAGATTTCAAGTGCACACCTAAATTAAGCAAATATTTGAAGCTAACAAGGCCGAAAAATCTATGCCCAAATTGAAAGTGAATCAAGCATTAATCTTCGAAGCTTCAAAGATCCAAAATTCGCTTTAGCGTGAGGATATACGTCAAGTCATAATAAAACCACCGATGATGGCGGATAATAAAAGACAAGGGCAAGACCGAAGTCATAATAAAAGCTTCATGGCGAAGTTGAATAAAAGATGGAGGTAAACCATGATAATAAAACCATCGATGATGAGGCGGATAATAAAATTCATGGTAATAAGTATCATGTTCAAAACCGTTCTAAAGTTGTGTTTATCGATCCTTTTTGTTGACTTAATTTTTTGACATCGTTGTCTATTAGGGTGTATTATTAATTTAATGATTTTGGTTACACCGTTAAGACTATATTTTTAGACTTAATCTCTATTCACGCATAAGTCAATGATGTATCCTCGTGATCATTAAGACAAAATGAAATATAAGAGATACCAATTAGGAATAAGGGAGTTTAGGTTCGTAATTAACACTCATGATATATTATTGTGTTGCTAACTTATAATAACAATGATCTCGTTACACGCTTAGCATGGAATTGGGTGAAAATCGAGGACGACAAAATTATTTCTAACGAAGCATTCACGTGTTCTTGTTCTATGATCCTAAAAGTCACTTTATCATGATGAAAACAATACATTATGTCTAAAACGTGTGTAGTAGTTCATTTAAGTTTATGTCTTCAATAAATGTCATCATAAAATGAATTTTGGAAGTGCTATGATACTTAATTCTAGCATTGCGTGGGGACACGGCAATGGTTTAGTATGGGGGAGTGATGAGACTGCAATTATACATAGTCTCATCGTCCAAATCGGGCTTAAAACGTTTAATATCATCAAAATACCCCAATATATGCTTGTATTTGTGCATTGTGTATTTTAGGTATGGATATTGTGAAATCAACAAAAGATCACAAGAATAGAGCAAAAACGAACACGGGAAACAAAGCCGCACAAAGAACCGGACCCAAATCATGATTTTCCCTTGAAGTCCTTGAAGTTTGAAGATTTGGCAAGAATGGTCCCTATACTTATGAAGACTTGTCATTTTTGTGATACCAGTGAAAGTGCCGTATGATGCTAAGTTATTGTCTCAAGAGCTGTTCAGTATGAGCATCTCTCTTAAGTTGTGGCTCACTTGTGGATGTGATATCCCGAGCCCAACGTCATTTATTTAATCCTATTTTACGAATATTTTTGAAATTTTTAAGAAATTTCGTTTGCTATATATTTGACGGTTTAAGTTGAAACCAACGTTTACGGTCGTAATTTAACGTTTGACGATTTAAGAAGAACTGATAACGACTACGATACGGACGGATGCCCAAAACTTACATTTTATTATCGATTGATCGATATTTGAGTTTTTCGAGATTTTTATTTTTATTACGTGTTAAGTCGAGTCGGAACCATATGTATATTCGTTTTGTGTGCGTTTGAACCATTTAAAAGTATTTTGAGGTAGCCGGGACTAAACCCGACTCCCGTAAATTTTCTAAACCGACTACTAGTCATAATCCCGCTCTTTAGCACATGTTTTATTAATAAGGCCAAAAGAAAGCCATAATTTCACAAAGGTCCTCCCACCTTTTACAAAACCTTCACCACACACACACACTTCGTTTCAACTAATAAAAAATTTCACCCTCCCTCCTTTCTTCTCTCTACCCCACGGCCAACCTAGCACCACCATGAACCACCACCAAAAACTTGATTTTGAGAAATCTAATCAAAGACCCACCTTCATAATGACAAGATAAGTAAATCCCACAAAAAATACTCAACATGCAACAACTTTTTTTTTTAGATCTAATTTTTGAAATATTTTGAAAAATACCATGATTTGATCTAATCAATTTCGTGGGGTTGTGTTTAAATGTATTTAGGAACATAGGATTGGAATACTATAGCTTGGGAAAAAGTTTTCTTGGTTATTTCAGCCCCAAAACCCCACGGCCCAAGGGGTGTTCTTGGTGTTCTTGGTGTTTTGATCTTAATTAATCTATTGTAAGGTTCCCTCTCTTGTTATTATTATTTAATTAATTATTTTGAGTGCTTGTTCTTATTTTTAATTTTTGGGTTTTGAGTGATATTGAACATACAAGTGATTTAGGGTATTTGGATTTGTTTAGGATGATTATTAGGTGTTACTAGAAGTATATGAATGATTGAAATGGGTCAAAATGATGTTTAGATGTGATTTTAAAGAGGTGATTTTAGACCAGATTGTTCAAGCATGTTTTTCGTGGGTTTAAATTTGTAAGAAGATCATAAACATAGGATAGAGTTGTAGAGCTTTGTCTTAGCTTCATTTTGGTATAAGGTAGAGCTTACGAATCTAAACGAGTCAAAAGTTATGCTATTTTGAAAGTTCGTGTACCGTGAGATGAAAATCAACATAATCCAAAATTATGTTTGGTTTTGGGTAAAATCCCGGGGACCATAGATAGAGTTTTATAAATGATTGAAAGTTATTTATTGGTTTCAAACCTGCATTTTAGAGTCTATTTTTAGACTTAATGGTCAAATTAGCTAATGGTGTCTTTTAAATGAGTCAAACAAGTCTTACGTTGTAGAAGTGCAAAATCAGTCTGAAAAGGTTACGTCTAGTGATGTAATGAGTAATGGGTCATAAAAGTGGAAACATTTTATGGGATTTAATATGGATTTTCTACAGGTCATAAGGGATTTTTACAAATTGTTTTGTAATTTATAGAAATGCTTAAGTCATAGAAAACAGCCCGTACTTTTGGTAAGTACCGGCAAAGTTATAAAATTCGAAATATTTCTAATTACATAGATAGATAGTACGAGTCTAGTAATAATCACTTGTATGGAATTTTGGCGTGAGTTTATACAAACTTTGAGTGACTTTAAATATATACATACAGTACTTGAAAGTACTTGAAGGAGTTTATTCATTAAGTGTTTATTCGTTAGGTGTTGTATTTGATTTCCCGGGGGCATCCACGTCGTCGGTGATATTTTCGTTACGTCTTCGCTAGAACCACTACTACTCACAAGGTGAGTCTATAGCCTCGCTCTTTACTTATTTCAAATGTTTTTAGCCGCGAGGGGGATACATGCTATTTAAATGAAAATGAACATAAGTCATGAATGATTGTTGGACCCGAATGTTGCCTTGAATTGTGTTGAGTACCTAGTTGCAAAAGTCCCTAAATTCGTGAACTATTAACTATTGTCTTGCCCTTGTGTGGGTTGGAGATAGCCGCTTATACAATTGATAGTACTATAGGGTTGACGACCCTATCCGAGACGAGATCTAGTACGTTGAGTACCCTCTGCGGACGGATAACTTGTGATAAGAAATAAGGTATAATTGCAACTAATGCCTTTAGAAGGGGCACTGGTTTCATCTTAATCATGCCGGTAAATGTACGCGGGTGATTGAGTTAACGGATTAGTGTCACGAGCTTAAACACAATTATTAGCTATTGCTAAAGATAATATCCTTGAATAATAGATTGTGAGTACGACAATGCTATTGAATGATCATGATTGGTTTTTAATACTTATGTTCAACTTATGATTTGATAAACCTATAGACTCGCTCAACCTTTGTGTTGATGGTTTTAAGCATGTGTTTCAGGTAACCAAGATTGATAGCAGCGGAGCATGCGAGGATGGAAGTTGTTGTGGCTTGGCGGTCTACTTTGTTTTTCTTCCCTTTTAGCACTTAAATATTTTATATTATGTCATGTGAACGAAAATGTACTTTTGGGTTGAGATTCAATGGGGACCAAAACGCAAACTCTGTTTTGTATTATCTTGGGATTTGGAAAACTGTAGACTTGTATGTTTTTAATAATGTTAAATTTATGTTCAAATTTCTACGTCTCTTTGAGTCGTTCGAAATAGCTTATGTGTGATTATAACTGCCTAGCACCCCAAATGTTGTAGTTCCGCTGCGCATAGCATTTGTTGGGGGTGTTATATTTTTATACCCTTGTAAAACCTCAAAGTTACAAAAGGGTCCCTAAAATAACAAGAGTATACATCATTGGTCCTTGAAGAATGCATATTATGCATAAATAGCCCTTGGAATACTTTTGCGAAAAGTTTGGTGGCCAAAATGGAAAAATGGAAACTTAATTACAAAGGGGAATTGTTTTATGGGCTGTTAGAACTTGTTTGACAAGTGATTGGGAATTGGGGGACTATTTTCTCCTAGAAAACCAAAGTCATCACTACCTATCCCAGCTTGCCACCTCACCTTGACCTGTTGACCCACCAATCACAACTCCCTCACACTCCACGTCACAATCCACCCAATCTTTTTTAACTGATTAACAATTCAGTTAATCCCTTCCCTCCTTAAACAACTTTTCAAAAACTAATTAACCCAAAACAAGATTTAAACCCACCCCAAAACCAGTTCATCCCACCACGAACCCTAATCCTAATAACTCCAAATCAAAGGGTTATTAAACGATACCTTCCAGAACCCTAATTAATCTAACCCTAATCCAATCTCACTCACCAACAACTTTACCCGTGACCCCCATGTGGACCCCCCAGCCTTCCCCTGCTTCATTTATTTGGGCAAAGAACGTGTAACAACTGGTAATTTTCCTACTTTGTAAAATGACTATTTTACCCTTTAACTTTTTATTTAGTCAACTATGTGATTTAACTGTGTTGGAACCGGGAAGTTATCCCGCGTTTTCTGAAAAACTGTTTGATGACGAGTAATGACTTGACACTGTGCTCAGTCATTATTCTGAACACTTTCTGTGAATCTGACCAAAATGCTGAGACGGTCAATGAATTGACGATAATCCGTGAGATTATCCGTTATCTGTGAATTATGTGCTTAACTGTTTAGTTTTTAACAGCGTGATCGTATTTTCATGAACAACGTATTTCAATATTTCTGTATATGTTTATATGCATGTATTTTAGTATTTTTGCTATTTATAGTAAAAAATCGTATTTTCTGTGAATATTTAATTAACGTATCGTGTTTTTGTAATTTACGTCGTTTTTACGTTTAACCGTCGTTTGCATGCATAAAATACTTTATAAATCATAAAATATCAGTTTTCGTCGAAAAATCATAAATTTAATATATTTCGTCAAATTTTTACGTTTTACGTAATTTTAAACTTAACTATATACTTTTCGACATTTACCTAAAACTAACTAACCTTTTTACCTTAAACCTTCTAACTAGTTACCATAGTAAATTTTTTGAAATATTTACCCATGTGGGACCCCCCATAACCGGCCAAAAAACTCCACCACATGCAAGATAACCAAAGTTTTACTCTTTGCCAAAATAAGATTAAACCTTACACACCCTAAACTCTTTTAACTTATTACCCATATTTACCTCAACTCACACCTCACTTTCAGTCATTCATTTCACTAAAAAAAACACACAACTCTCTTTCTCTCTAAAAAACACACGGCACAAACACACACATTAAAACCTCCATTGTTGATTTCTTGAAGCTCCATTTCAAGAAAATTTAGCACAAAACAAATACATCCTAGGGTTTATACAAGCATAAGAAGAATGGGTTTTCTTGGTTTGTTGATTTGAGAAGTTTTTTTGTTGAAGTTTATAGAAGTTGGGTTTTGTTGATTTTTAGTTGATTAGAGCGTAGATCGGGTTATCGTGGTTACGTAGAATTGTTACTCAAGGTTATTTCTTGAACCTTTTTCGATTCTTTCTTTTTCATGCACAATCTATGTAGATCTATGCATGCATGTTACTCATTAACTATTTTCCTGAAATAAAAAGATAAAAATTATTTTTGGTTATAAAATATTTTAGATCTATGAAAATTATGTGTGGATCCATTAGATCCATGCATGATAATGTTTTAATTGAAAGACTTGTAAGTTATAAAAATGTATATTTTTAGAATTATGGACTTGAAGATAAATCTTGTATTTTGAGTGTTGTTATGAATAATTGAAGGGAACTAGTAGTGTTACTACTAGTGGGTACGCTTGAAAATGGTCGAAAATGAGTTTTTACGAAAAGTATATAATCTGACCGATTTTTATAAGAGGCATAGAGGGTCGTAAAAATTGTTTTGACACTAGTTTACTACGATATTATGAAAATATAAGTTATTACCTTCGTTTCGATATATTATGGGCTAAAAACGGAGTAAAAATGACTAAGATATGGTCGTTTAAATTTCTTTGTCGGAAAACTTAAATTTTATGAAAAACACTATAATGTACTTGCTGTCTAGATTTTTAAAGTGGTCGAAAAGACGTTTTCGAGTTAAACCGAGTTGTTTTAAGTGTCGAAATGGGTACTAAATGTTATGTATAAATGTTGGAGTCGTTTTGTGAAAGGATATAAGCGTGAAATGTGAATACTTGGTGCATTGTTAAAAGTTTGAGCGTTGAAAGTGGAAATTGATACTATTGCGGGAAAATGACTTGTTGAAACATTGGCGATTGAGAAAGTGTTGAAATTAGGGATTTTAGGACGAGATTTGGGTACTTACTAAAAATGGCAAATTTTAATGTGACGCCAAAAGGCTGCCGAATTTTCTATAGAAATCGTGTTGGAAAATTTATTAAGATAAATTTGGGTAAATTAAAATTTACGCCGAAAGGCTGTCGAAAATTCGTCGAGTCAAAAATAAATATTTTTGTCTAAGTATATATATACTATAATGCTTATAACGATATGATATCTACAAGTCATGATTTAACTACAAAATAATATATATGATTGATGAGTAACGTACGTGACGAACTATTGTGACATATTTGCTAGCGCTTAAACTATAGTATTATATTTAGGTTGTTGCTAGAGTTGCTCGCTAGTATTTGATCATACTTGTGTTGTTTGAATCGTTGCTTGAGGTGAGTTTATAGATCCCTATTAAACTGTTTTATATGTTTAATGCTTTGGGATGTGATAAATGCTTTCGATGCTTGCTTCTAGACGCAAGTAAAACTAGATTTCTGTGAACGTTTTGTGAACACTGTTTATGAGATAGCTTAAGTTGCTTTAGCCGTAGTCCCCACTATCGTGAATCATTAATTACTCTGCTGGAGTGAGCTCTTATGATATGGATAGATCTATTGAGGGTTGACAACCTCCACTCGGGCATTATGACGCCGGACGAGTGTATACCATTTGTGTGAACGAAGTTATCTTGGCTAGGTACTCCATTGGGGCAAAATTTATATATACAATCTATTGAATGTACTGGATCATTAGTTTCGATGTCACGAGCTTAGCTTTCATAAATATTGTGAACACCCAATTTATCCTACACTTGGCACTATACCTCCTATAGTTGCATGTGTACATGAAATGAATTCAGAAATCGAATTACTATAAATTTTTACTTGAAACCTATATTCTCAGCAATTTATGTTGACCCAATTTAGCATTTATCTCAGGTAATTGATGATGATTTGTATCTGCTGTGTGAAGTACATAGAGTCAGCATGCATTTCTTGGCTATCTTCGGACATTTATTTACTTATGCTTTTGAACTGTTATCTCGTTGATGTTTAAAAGTTTTACATTCTGCTACGCTATCTTTTGAAACTGAGACCTTTTGTACTTTGATGCTTTTATTTAAATTGTTAATCCCATTTAATCCATAACACAAGATTTAGAAGAGATATTTAGAGAGAGAAAGAGAAGAAAAGTAGAGAGAGAAACAAGAGAGAATTTGGAAGGTTTATCTTTACTAGAGAGAGAAAGTAAAATGAACCAACACCCTCTTCCACACATGGAAGAGGGTATATATACCCACGAACCAATGGGCTTTCCATGGGTCGTGGGTTTGTGACATGGGCCGGGCTTGGCTTACATTTGGGCTTACGCCCCTAACTTAGACAATATTAGCTTAAAGTCCAAGCCCGGTTAACCCGACTAACCTATTACAATACAAGACCTTTAACGACTAAGATGACCTATTACATTCTTGTTCGACTATATAAAATATAGGGCTAACAATCTCCCCCAATGTATCGGTCATCTTAAAAAGCTTAAAAAGCATAAGATGATTGAGTGAATACATTCTTGTAGAAGAGATCTTCCTGCTTTGGTCTTGTATCTTGGTCTTGATCTTGTTTGTAACGGCTTTGTTCCTTCATGCCTTGTGATCTTTATCTTGAGCCTTTGTCATTTGACTTTGAGTGCTTGAGATCTTCATCTGTGCTCCTTGTGACTAATATGACCTATTACATTCTTACATTCTTTGGTATCTTGATTATCGCCATCTTGTGCTCTTGTGACTTCTGAATCGACATCGATTAGTACACAGCTACGCCACCTTCTTGATATGCATCAACATATATAGACACGGATAAAATGGCTTTGAACATTTCATCCTAACTCGGTAGAATTTTACCTCCGGTCGGTGAAGACCGTTAGACGGTATCAGATACCGTACCTGTGATCGGGTAGATTCGATTAAGAACCTCCTTGACAGGGTTTCCCGGCGGTAGTAGCCAGTTCTCTTTACTCGACCGTCTCAAAGCAGACTGCAAACGTAAAGAGTGAATCATAAGGATAAATTATCCGTCTGATTAGAGTCGTCAATTCAGATTTCCTAGAACAAGTTTGACTCTAAAAGAATCGCACCATTGTTGCTTTCCAGTTTGTCACAAGCTTGATTCATAGAGAATCTTGCGAGTCACCTACCGCAGTGCTGTTTGATGTTGACACTGGAAGGATTTCCATTCGTCACTGTGAACACTAATGAGTGTCACTCTGAATGTTCTGGCAAGATCACACGGATTTTGTGACGAAACCTGGAATCAAGTTTGAATCAATTAAGAATCGAAACTTAGTTGCTTTCCAGTTCTCACAAGTTTGATTCGTGTAGAATCGCACAAGTTACCTACCATGAGCTTGTTTGATGCTGGCTCAAGCATGATTTCCATCTTCATTGTGAATCGTATCACTCAGATGTTCTAGCAATATCACAAGGATAATGCGTAGGACTCGATTGTGTCCTAATGAGATGATAGATAGATCTCGTTTGGCTCTAGAATCAATAAGTGCATTCTGGTATTCGGAGGCTGGAGCAGACTGCCACCTTTTCAATATTAACTGACTCGGAGTGAGAAAGTCAATAGATACGTGTTGATCTCCGTGACAATGAGACAAGTTTCTTTTAAGAGAAACTCGAATGGCTGGGGAAGGGTTGTGCATCGCATCACTGGGTCCATGACACTTGTCTTCAAAAGATGTGTTAACCCGGTTTCTACCTAAGTTGCATAGAATATTCAACTCCGTTAATGCTTACCAATACGTCATCATTAGCACCTTGTTGTGATTGTTCTAGTGCTAACTTAAGTAATTGGTCCGCATTCAGCTTCATTCCACTCCATCTTTCCTAAGTACAACTATTTCTATCTATGGAATGTCCTTGGGTAGATCCCTCCGGTTCTGGTTGGATCATAGGACTTAGTTTCCTATCCTAAACCACCTTTTGACTCCATCGTTCCGTCGTGGATAGTAGGTTGTTTTGGGTAAAGATCGTAACCATAAAACCATTGAAAACCATTCAAAGTGCTTGATAAAAATCAAAGCTTTTAACACTTTGAAAGTTTTATATTTTCAAAAAGCTCCCCCTGCACACATGCATCGATATACGAAATAGTTTTGCATGTGAAGGAAAGAGTTGCACTTGAGTCTTTAAGATCACATGTTGCGATATATTACATTTTAATCACATTTTCTCCCCTATCTCTAATATAATAATGTCATATTAGAGATACCAATTGATTAAAATAGGACAATTTCTGAAAAATCGACGGGAGAGAAACATGTGTGCACGCATGAATCATGGAACATTTTTAGTCGGGACGCTCCCCCTCAACAATATATGTGTGTCTTGAAACAAAATTTGACAAAATTTTAGAAAAACGACACCACAAAATTTGTTGAGGTACGGAGTTGAGATGCCTTTACCGATAATATATATGACAGATTTAATCACATTTTCGGAATGTGTTGGATACATAAAATATGACAATTTTAGAGATGTACCCAACAACATTAAAAGGCTTGATTTTAAAACACTCCCCCTCAAAAGTGATCAAAATGACATATGACATTTTGAGATAAAAACCTATTATGAGGAAGGGAGTGTTGAACACACAATTTTGAAAGATTTAGAAAAACCTTTTGAGAAAGTCTTGAAAAATTGTGTTCAACGGTTTTAAAATAATCAGGGTAGAAGACTTCTCTTCTATTGCTTAGGGAAAGCGCACTGAAACGTACACTCCCCTTTCGGGTCCGTTTTTCATGAGCTCAAACCTTTGATTGGTTTGTGACTAGCTCATGACCGAGAAAAATAAATTTCCCGTTGTGAAGGATAAGTTATCATCCATGATAAACTTTCCTTAAGTTGAAGTTCGAGTTCTAAGCTGACATTTACTTAGAAATCGTTTTTCATGAACTTAAAAACTTTGAATGTTTTTATGAGAAGCTCATGACCGAGAAATATGAATTTCTCGTTGAGAAGGATAAGTTATCGTCCGAGATAAAATTTCCTTAGTTGAGGTCCGAGTCCTAAGCTGTGATGCGCTTATTAGTCATTTACACGAGCTTAAAACTTTCAAATAGTTTTAATGTAAGCTCGTGTCCGAGAGAAATCGAACTTCTCGTTTTGAGGATAAGTCATACTCGGGATGAACTTTCCTGACTTGTGAGCCCGGGTTACAGTCTGTAATTTGACTATAAGCCTTGTACACGAGCTAAAAACTTTTGAATAGTTTTAAGAGAAGCTCGTGTCCGAGAAATATTAATTTCTCGTTTTGAGGGTAACTTATCGTTGAAGAGATAAGTTCCCTTTCTTTGACGTTCGAGTTACAGCCTGAAATGTGACTGTAAGTCATCTTGAATCTTACTTGTGAAACCCTTGAGACACGTATTTCTCTGATATCTGCTTCTTCAACAACCAAACTCTGAGAGTGTCTTTTGTTGAACGGTATGAATATGGAAAACCTTTGTGTTCTTATTGAATCTTTACTTTATTACCTGTACTTTTATCAGTAGTTTGTATGCTTGCATGTGGGTTAGTGATATCTTTGTGAGAACCGTGTGGGGGTTTACCTTGAACCTTTGTCGAGCTAGAGGGAAATATCTTTCCAGTAAGAACCCACCTAAGACCTATTGTTTTGAAGGTTCTACCCGTTGGTATCCACCTAAGACAAGGTCGAGGAGACATAATTTTCTCATGCACAGCGGAAGACTTAGTTGGAGAAAACCTATTTCCTTTAGGGTTTCGTCTTTGCGGTGCTCTAGCTTTTTGGTTCACCTTGTTCAGGACTTTAGGGATACAATCATCATGAATGGCATTAAACACGCATTTGTTACATTTCGTGCAAACAAAGTGCTTAGCATCTGAGAATGCTCTAGAGTTCCTAGGGTTTGCAGAATTGTGCACATCATAGAAGGGTCTAGAATTCCTAGATGTGTGAACAACACTCCTAGGTTGTGGTTTGGTCCTATCTCTTGATTGTGTCTTGTTTTTAGCATCCTCTAGATAGCTTTTGTGACCCACGTCATTTGTACTACGCTTAGGCAAGTTCTTGGAGCTATTTCTAGAGTTGGTTGAAGCATTCATGTGATCGGGCTTTGCAGAAGCGGATTTTCTTAAGGAAGGTCTAGATTGTGGAGTGACTGGTTTAGGAAAATTTCTACGCACGTCAACTTGGGATGCAAACCTCAGATTCGATATTTTGAGTCGTTCAGATTTAAACGCATTCGGTTGTCTAGCAATTGAGCGATTTCTGACTGGTTGAGAAGGAGGTTTCCCCAAGACTGACTGTTTTGCTAACTTAGTATCCACGCTATTTCCTTTTAGTTTCCTTAATTCATTTTTCACCGATGTCAATGAAAAAACCTTTTCCTGAATCTGAGCATTTAATTGCTCATTTTGTAGAAGTAATTGAGCGACACGTTGTTCTAACTTAATATTCATATTGTCAAATATGTCGTTCTCAGAATTCGCGTCATTACTGTCTACAGTGTCGATAGGTTGCACAGATAATTCAGTTAATGAAGCAGGCGGAGGACTTGGATTTTGAGAAGCCAACTTTGATTCTAACAAATTTATTTGTTTCACAAAATGTTCTTTTTCCACATTAAAATCTTGAATCACGATCTAATTTTTGTTCCAGAACAACATTTGCTTTTTCAAGTTTTTCCAAAGTAGGCCTCAAATTTGTTATTTTTCTTTGAAAAATCGAGTTTGACATCCTCAAAATCTTTAGTCTTCTGAGCTAACAGAATTTCAAGCTCGTGAATCTTAGAATCAACATCCTGAGAAGTCTCTCCTCCATTAGTACTCGTATCTGATGAATCAGGTGTGGTATTGCTATCAACCTTTTCCACTAGATACGTGTCAAGAATGGGTTCAGATTGCTTAGTATGTTGAGAAACATCGTATTCAGCATTTAAATGTACCATAGCCATTGGCTGATCATCATAAATGGGTCTGATATCCGCATCATTGGTTGTTTGATCATTCCCTGAGCTGGTACTGATATGCTGCGTTTCTGATTCTGTCCCGCTGCTCTCTGTATCAACCGAAGAAGCATCCAATGCTTGATCTATATCGACAGTGCTCTCTTTCGTCTACATCAGTCTTTGATTCACCCTTCTTTGAAAGTGACTTTGATGGCGTGTTCTTTAAGCAATTGACTTCTTTATATTGCTCATATGTTGAAGAAGTGTCTCTTTGAACGCTTGAGATCTACGAGAGTATATTTGGTAAAGTATGTGCTTGTGAACTCTCGATCGTTTTTGGATAAGCCACTTGAGTCAATGAATTGTTGGAACTGATTGTTGAGAGCTAAAAGGACCTCCATGGATATATTCTCATGAAAATCGTCTCTGTCAAGTTCTTGTTGAAGATGGTCCACATTAATTAGCATCGTTCTGATGAATGTCTCAACATCTTGACCAAATAGTAGAAAGAATACCCGTTTGAATCCAATTTCAAGACGAGTGCCTTTTAGGTCTTCTCTTGAAAGAACCTGAAGGTGTGACTGAAGCAACTTTATGTGTTCCATGCATCTTTCTTTTGCTTTCGACATCTTGTATTTGATTGCATGAACGGTTTTGGTGGTAGAATCCTTGTTAGAAGGTTTACTGATTGGAGTCTCAGTATTTGTCTGAACCTCTGGATTCTGCATCTTCTCTTTATTCATCTCAGTCATGGACGTTGTTGGTGTTGAATCCACGAAGATGTCCATTGAACGGATGTCTCGAAGAGGATATGATGTGTATGGATTACGGATCTTAGTGGATGTGTTGTGATTTGATTGTGGTTGAAATTCCGAAAAATATGATTATATCTCAGTCCGACAATAAATTCCTCAGTCCGACAAAACGGTAAGCCGAAAAATTTTGTATCGCCAAATTTTGAAATTGAGTTAGAAATAGCCAAAAACTAGTAGGGAAAAAATTTGAATTTACTTGACCTAAAATTTTTAACTCTTTTTTTTAAATTTATTTATTTTTTAATCTTCGTGTAAACTATGTTCCGAAACTAGTCTAGATAGTGGCTAAGTCTAAAAATTGCTCAAACAAAATTTATCTGTCCATCGCAATATCACCCATCGCAATACCCATCGGAATGTCACCCAATCGCAATATGTCCTCTATCGCAATACCAATCGATCGCAATGCCCCGATCGCAATATCCAATCGCAATATGGATCGCAATTGGATCGCAATATCAGATCGCAAAAATGGATCGCAACTGGATCGCAATATCAGATCGCAATCAGATCGCAATATCAAAACCCTTTTGCGATGGCAGTACACTTTGCGATGGAAGGACAATTTTTGCACATTTCTCGGACAGAACACACCCAATACGTGATTTTGAGCCAAAAATGATCAAAACACCCAAAAATTTTGTGTTTTTAGCCAAAGTAAATATACCAAATCTCTACCACAACTATGTAGAAGATTTGTATCGAGAAAAAACCATAAAAAACACAAGAAATTTTTTTGGGACGTGAGATATAGATCAAAATAACCACGAAAAATAAAGAACACACCACACGAATCGTCAATCACCTATCCACTATAGGCTCTTGATACCAAATGTTAATCCCATTTAATCCATAACACAAGATTTAGAAGAGATATTTAGAGAGAGAAAGAGAAGAAAAGTAGAGAGAGAAACAAGAGAGAATTTGGAAGGTTTATCTTTACTAGAGAGAGAAAGTAAAATGAACCAACACCCTCTTCCACACATGGAAGAGGGTATATATACCCACGAACCAATGTGCTTTCCATGGGCCGTGGGTTTGTGACTTGGGCCGGGCTTGGCTTACATTTGGGCTTACGCCCCTAACTCAGACAATATTAGCTTAAAGTCCAAGCCCGGTTAACCCGACTAACCTATTACAATACAAGACCATTAACGACTAAGATGACCTATTACATTCTTGTTCGACTATATAAAATATAGGGCTAACATAAATTCAACGAGGTATTTTTATAAAACGTCTCATTTAGAGTCGTTCTCTTGTACCTTGAACTATGATACAATGACGTAACAGCCCCCGAGCTTCACCGCTTCCGCATATCACATTTTGGGGTGTTACAGATTTGGTAATCAGAGCCTTGGTTATAGAGAACTAGTGTGACAACCGTGGTTTTGAGGTTCGTCACTTGGTCTTATTTTAAGGTTAATTTATGTGTGACTATGTGATTTGCGTGTTTACATGTTATTTTGCGTCGACGAGGTTTCGTTTATGGGTATAAAGTACTCATAAGTAAATCGAGGAACGGTTATTTCATGTTCATGAGCTCACAAATTAGTGACTATGAAATGAAATGGTGTTATTTTGGTGTTTTACGTATACGTATAAGTATTATAGTAAATCGTATTTTTTTTTACGATTTGGGGTTTAGCATTTAGAGGTCTCGGGTAAAGTGTTTAGTCATGTGAGTATTTTTCGGGATGGTATTAAGTCATTTAGGACTTAGTTATAACGTTTATTTCATATTTTAAGAATTTTTATAAAACTGTATATTTTACGTATTTTACGGTAACCGCGTAAAATTGACTAGTTAAAAGGTTTAGGTGTAATTAATTAATTAAGGGATTGAAAGATAAATAAAAAAAATAAATATAAATATGGAATAATAAAAAATAAAGAAATTATAAAAAAATAAAAAAAAATAATTATAATTTTGGAAAATACTTTTGTAAAGTCGGTTTAAAGAAGAAAATAAAAGAATGGGTAAAAGCCCATTAGAATTTGTATTAAATTAGGAAAAGACTTGTTTAAAGGGTATAAATACATTGCTACTAAAAAAACACAGATCTTTCTCCAAGAAAAAAAAGAGGCGACGTGGTTTTTACAAAAAATTAGGGTTCTTCCAAAAATCTTGGTTTTGATAAATTAAAGGTATAATCTTAAATTAATTCATGTTTTATTAATTAATCATGTTTACAATGTTAATTAACCATCTTTGAGATGATTAGGGTTTCATTAATTTTATGGAAAAAAATAGTAATTAAGATCTATTAATGATTTTAGGGTTCTTGTTTAATAATTTAGGGGTAATTAATAATGTTTAGAAGGTTAGTGCATAAAGGCGTAAAACAGTCTGATTTTTAAGGCTGTCTTGTGTCGACTGTTACGGGCAGTAGGTAGCACCTTTAGTCGAGTTTATTTTTTTTAAATTAAGTTCAGAGAGTCTACTTTTCAAAAATGTAAGGTTGGTCAAAAATTTAGTTCGGGAAGGTCGTCAAACAATTTTTACAAAAACAATGCGATGTTCAGGAATAAATTTGGATTTCGGAAATTTGAGTCAAAACCTAACCAAACGGATGAGATAGCCAAATATTTTTGATTTGGGAACTCTTTATAATGTATATAAAAGGAATGGAGGTTTTCAATAAAAGTTATGGTGTTTAGGTCGGGCTTTTGGTGTCGAACATTTAGCATGTAAAGAAAATTAGTTTTGATGAAAACGACTTTTGGCGTAGAGACTAAACAGAAGGGTTAAATGTGTAAGTAGGAAGTAAAATTGGTTTTTGGAGTTCTTAGATCATATAAAAACATAAATCCAGTAGGGTAGGAACCAAGTGTGGTGTTAAGTTCACTTCATGTGATCGTTTAGTGACTAGTAAACCGTACCAAGAAAAAACTGGATTTTTACGTATAGAATAGCTTATAGTGGGAGAATCAGATAGTGGGGATTGGGGAATTAGATTCATCTCCTTGATTGTTACTTAACTTGGGTGTTAAGACCTGAGCTAAGGGTGTCGTGTATGATTTTATAGGTTTGTAGGAGGGCTAGCTTGTTGTGCTATCAAGTGAGTTTCATAGTCCCGTATCTTTTAATGATTTTCACTTCCAGATGGGATAGAAGAGACATTGTATGGTTTTGTAACTAATGTTGTGAATGTTTTTTATGGCTTGTGATGGACTTGTGTGTGCACTTATGTGACTAACTACTATGTGATTCTTGATTGTGTTTATGATTTGGATCGGGGGACACGTACTGTCTCAGTTATTGTAGATTGACTTGGTACCAAGGGGATGTTGACAAGGCGGGGCCTTGGGGAGGTACATAGATGTGTGAGCATCTATGGGACCAATGGATAATGACAAGGCGGGGCCTTGGGATTGGTACATAGGTGTATGGGCGCCTATGGTAACATGGTGTTTGGTAAGGCTGGGAGCCTTGGATTTGGTTTGGAATGATTGATCTTGAATGTTAGTTGTTAATGTATACTTGTAGCACATTGTCCATATGTTTAGTGGTTTATGGTTGTTCACAGCTAATTATAACTATTTTGGGGTTGGAGTCTAAACCTATGACTCTCACCAACATTATGTTGACGTGTTTTAGTGTCTCTTTCAGGTGATAAGGTGGTTAAGCGTGAGAACATATGTGGCTAGGATTGGAGTCACGTAGGAATGCATTTAGAAGGAGATCCTCGTTCCTTCTTAGTTTATTTTTCTGTTTGTTTCAATAAGTGATACTATGAACCTATATGTTGATTTGTTTGTGTTATTTGTTTGTCTTGGGTAAGAGGTAGGATTGTTACCTACTTACCTAGAGTCCTGTATTGATGAAATATTGTCATGACATTTGTGTCACCTTTTATGACATTTCTAATTCATATAGTTCTCTCTATGGACACGCTATTGTTGTGATGATATCCATGCGTCGCGTCCCATATTCCGCCATGGTGGCGTGTGACAGAATGGTATCAGAGCCAATGGTTATGGAGAATTAGGTTGCTTAGTCTAGTAACCTAGTCTATAGCTTAAGGGTCCCTGCATATAGGCGTCATAGGAGTATGTGTGCATTTTATATTAATTAAAGTTTTCTGGATGTTATTGGTTTTTACTTGCGATGTTTGTTAAGTTTTAACTAGTATGGGTTGAACCATAGTAGTTCATACTTAGCCACATGTTATTTTCTTTTCGGGGTGTGACTAGTGCTGGTTGAACCATAATCATCCACGCTAGTCATTGTCATATTTTGCTTAAATTGTACATTATAGTACATAATTTGGTACATGGTAGTTTCTATCTTTTGTTGGGTTATTTTATGTACCTGAGGTATAGTATTTTTCTTTTGATGTTTAAGTCATGTTCCCTAAGAATCATGTGGTGGTTCGAGTTATTAGGAGTAGGTGGATATGAAGGATTTTAAGCTGTTTCCACTCTTATGGGCGACATGACTTATAACTGATTATGTTTTCGTTTTGGATTTAGTCTATGTTGTTTTAGCTAGACTATGGATTTATGTATTTCAAGAGTTTGACTATTTTATTTTAATGGATGGAGTTTTGGACTTTTTTTGGTTATGTGGTTATGAGATTTTGTGAGTAGATGGATATATGTGTTATGTGTTGTATTAATTCTTATAAGTGTCATCATAGGAAGGAGTGCATTGGGGAAGGGTAATTGTATAAGTATGGTGGCCAACATAGTTATACAAGTACCACAACTTCAATGGATCCGTAAGTATGATTGCATGAAAGAGGGTTAGTACATGCTTGTTTAGTAGATGTTAGACGGATTTAAGTATATGTATCCCGATATGCCTATATATGTATGATCCCCTTACAATTATCGATTGTATCCTTAGGAGGGTGGCTAGCTCGCTTTTTTTATATTAAACCTCCGTTATAGCATATTCTTTGAGTTTCGTATTTCATGTGTACGTTTTAAAATGGTGTTCTTGGTTTTAAGTCTATTGAAATAACTTGGGATTTCTTTTGAGATAATGAAATCTTTTTTTTTGGGTCTTACATTTCTTTTGGTCGGTATATATTGAAAAAAAAGGGACTTGGAAATCTACTATAGATTTAGATAGTTGGTTGTATTCGGTAAAATAAGGGTAAGGTGTTGGAGTCGTGTTTGAAACAAGATGTAACATAAGATTTTTTTTAATCAACACTTATTTATTTCAAATTCTAAAAGACTTTCTTTAAAATAAAGCGAAATAAAATTTATTTCTACTTAAATAGTTTATATAAGTGAGCTTAATCAATATACGTCATCTATAATTATTTATGCAAGACTAAACAAAGTTCATGAAAAATTTCACATACATTTATTTCCTTTCATTTAAAAAGGATTACGTTAATTACTAAGAGGATTCTTTAGTTTTAAAAAAAAACAACTAGTATAAAACTGTTTTGGTCAGAACTTGTTCGTTTTTAAAACTTTTTGGGTGATTCAGAAGCCTAAAATTATGTACTCGGATTGTACTTTTCAAATATTTGGTATGTATAGTCATGGGGTGTCAGTAGCTTGATCGAAATTTTGGTACAAGTGACGGGTTCAAGGTTGAGTTTTGAATAGTAGTTTTTTTTATGATTTGGGATGCACGGGATACCTAGTCTTTGAGTTGAGTTTTGCGATGGTCTAGAAGGTTGTTTGTAGATTGTTTGAGTCACATAGATGTGGTGAGGGAAGAAAAAAGATATTCTTTTGGAAAAGTCGATCTTGTGCACAGTTTAAATAATATGTCGCGGGGCATAAGATGTTTTGGTTGCCATTAAGTGTTTCTTGGATCATTTTTCGTTGTCATGAGTCATTTGAATTGGTACATATTTGAGTTATCCTTTTGAGTTTTCGTGGTTTTGGTCTGTTTTAACTCGTGCACGTGAAATGTCGTTAGTTATCCGTGGGTTTGATTCGTTGATCGTATCTAAAGGATTCAGGATGTAGTTTTGGGTTCGTATTGATTGGGAGCGTTGAGGTAGACATATGAAAGACTTGGTCGCGCCTACACGATTAAGTAGGTGGCCCTGAGAGAATGGTCGGAATGCCCTTAGTGGGGATGAAAGAGTTAAAAGTTCGTAGACGAACTAATGTGGTCATAAGGTCTCTTAGGAGTGCCAAGGGAGATGAATAGAGATTTGTATAATGTATGGATATTGGCACAAGTAACGCGCCATAGAGAATGTTGGAAGGGGATATAATACCTCAAAGGTATTTATGATTGTTCGTAAGGTATGTAAGTTTTCCGAAAATTTCCTAAGATTTAGTAGGTTTGCCTATTACTGTGAGGTAGAACCATAAATAGAGCAAGTAGGAGAAGTAAGAGGAGTTGTAGTTAGTGCCTTTCCAAGGAAATTGTTGATGGAATGATTTTAAGAGCAAGAGTTGTTAGAGTTGCAACAGATGCAAGGTAAAATTTGAGTTGCTTAGTAGTAGATTGGCTGTGAAAAGCGGTTGAGTGGTCTGATAAGAGGAAGTATTGGTCTTTTAGAATACGTGTAGATTTTCGCGAGTAGAACGAGGTAGAAATTTATTCGTATTGCTTCTAAGAGAGGGTGCAAGGAGGACGTAGTTGGAACTGCTAAGGATGTTGTATGAACGCTTTGGGTTTACGGTTATGATTTTGGCTTCGCCGAGGCGCTAGCAGTTTTCATGGAGTCAATGAACCGGGGGTGCATGACAATATATAAACGAGTTGTCATCGGGAGCATCAACGATATATTGATCTACTCAAATCTAAGAAGGAGAGTGAGGCGAATTATGGGTTGGTTTTGGAGTTGTTAGGAAAGGGAATTATACGTGAGATTTTCAAGTGTGAGTTTTAGGATTAAGTTAGCCAGGACGAGTAGTCAGAGATGATGGCATATCGTGGAACCAGCAAGGGGCAAAGTGAAGAAGGGTGAGGAAGCGTTTTGGAGGCTGAAGAGGTGGATTGGATAATGAGCAGATCTTGGAATTATCAGAAGGACTGGATGAATTCGTGAAGCATGACGATACGTGGAGCAAGGATTTGGATGTATACGAGAACGACAAAGAAAGGCGGTTGTTTATACGTTGTGGGAACTAAAGATTTGGAAGAACTAGATAGACTTAGTTAGTGGAGCTGGATTATTATATCTGCCTAGAAATCTAGAGGCATTTGGGGTACGAGACGTAGAGAATGATCTATACAGATCATGAACGTCTCCAACACATATTTAATCATCTTGATTGAACATTTGGAAAAGGTGATGGGTGGAGTTAAGTGATGAAAGAAAATTTCAAGGCCAAGTACCATCTGGGAAAGGCAAGCATGGTTGATGAGACATGGAATAAGAAGAATGAAGTGAAGCTGAGACAAACATGAACTCTATGGATGACGTATTAGGGTGGTTTGGATGAAGGATGTAGGTTGCACAAGTTGAGTTGTCTAAAGCAGAGAACGCGTCAACATGTATGTTGCGTGACTTGGACAATCATATGGAGAAAAGGGACGTAGACTATACTTCCTACATAGATAGGAGTAGCTTAGAAAGGGCGATGTAAGGACGAAGTTGGTGAAAGGGATACATAATGGGGTGGAGGAATAAGTACGACGAGAGTTGGGTGATAGTCGATACACTGACTAATTCCTCTCATATTTCAAGAGTAATGAGAAGTCACGTAGTTGAGAAGTTGGAAGGATTGCGTACGGATGTGATGGAATAGAGGGTTTTACGTAAAAGTTAGCCTAATATGTATGGAATGCCTTATGAAGGATTATGGCAAGGGAAGAAACGATGTGAAGCAAGCGTAGTATACCGTTGATAGACTAATGTTTGGTATGAGCATACTATAGGGGTAATTTAGAAAGACGCCTAGAGCATTGTCGTGAGATTTGGAGATAGTTGGAGAACGCATTATATTAGGAAGAATTCTCCTACAAAGAGAGAGTCACCGGTGAGAGGGGCATATTCCCCATTGATGAGGATGTAAGGAATAAAGGAGGAAACACCTAAATAATAGTCTGAAGACGGGATATAAGATGGTATGGAAATTAAGATTATGGAGAGACAAGCGAAAAGTAATATGGAGGAAGAATGATTCGAGAGAGCAAGAGGTTGTGAAGATAGTGGGGTGATATTGAAGAGAAACCGTTAGAGCAAGAGGTTAGTAGTCACGAACAATGGAACGTCCACCTAGAGAAAAGGTGTAACACATGTTAGTATGAAGGATGGTTAGTTACTTGGTGCCGAGCATGGGAAAGAAAGGATGAGGTGGTGGTTATGACATGTTTCTTGTGAATATTATGGGAAGCTTTTGGTTATACAATCCTACATATACCATTGGATGTGTTTAGGTTGGGAGAACTTCCGAATGATGGAAAATCCGTAGAGGATAGACGCCGTTAGGTATGGTGATAGGAATTGTAGTAGAAACTGCTGGAGTTAATTCATAGGAGATGAGGTGGATCACCGTTACAGTGGGATGAAGTTAGAAGCGGCCAACGTATTGGACCGGAGGTGGATCGGAAAACTATGGAGGTGGTGGCAGTGACTAAGTAGAGGTTGAAAATAGCAAAGAACCGACAAGAGAGCTATGCGGACAAGAGGCGTAAGCCGTTGAGATTTGAGATAAATTTATACTAAAGGTTTCACCATGGAAAGGGGTGATGCGGTTTAGAAAGAAAAGGGAAATTAGCACCTAGATTTGTGGGTCCATTTGAAATCCTTGAAAGGATTGGGCTAGTGGCGTATAGGTTGAGATTACCGGAGGAATTTAGTAGTGTGCATGACGTATTTCATGTATCAAACTTGAGGAAATTCTTAGCAAGAACTGACTTTCAAGTACCGTTAGATGATATTAGTATGGATACGAGTCTTCGTTTTATCGAAGAGCCGATAGAGATTTTGGGTCGTGAAGCTAGGACGTTGGATAAAAAGGGTAATATACCGTAGTTATGGGTAGATGGAATTTGGAACGTGGACTAGAGTTCACGTGGGAACGGGAAGGATTTATGAGGAGAAAGTATCCTCAGCTAATTGATAATGACGATCCTAAGGAGTAAATCCCGGGACGAGATTTCTATTAGGAGGGAGTGATGTGACAACCGTGGTTTTGAGGTTCGTCACTTGGTCTTATTTTAAGGTTAATTTATGTGTGACTATGTGATTTGCGTGTTTACATGTTATTTTTCGTCGACGAGGTTGGTGTGGATATCATTTATGGGTATAAAGTACTCATAAGTAAATCGAGGAACGGTTATTTCATGTTCATGAGCTCACAAATTATTGACTATGAAATGAAATGGTGTTATTTTGGTGTTTTACGTATACGTATAAGTATTATAGTAAATCGTTTTTTTTACGATTTGGGGTTTAGCATTTAGAGGTCTCGGGTAAGGTGTTTAGAGTCATGTGAGTATTTTTCGGGATGGTTTTAAGTCATTTAGGACTTAGTTATAAAGTTTATTTCATATTTTAAGAATTTTATATTTTACGTATTTTACAGTAACCGCGTAAAATTGACTAGTTAAAAGGTTTAGGTGTAACTAATTAATTAAGGGATTAAAAGATAAAAAAAAAATAAATATAAATAAGGAATAATAAAAAAAAGAACTTTAAAAAAAATAAAAAAAAATAATTATATTTTTGGAAAATACTTTTGTAAAGTCGGTTTAAAGAAGAAAATAAAAATATGGGTAAAAGCCCATTAGAATTTGTATTAAATTACGAAAAGACTTGTTTAAAGGGTATAAATACATTGCTACTAAAAAAACACAGATCTTTCTCCAACAAAAAAAAGAGGCGACGTGGTTTTACAAAAAAATAGGGTTCTTCCAAAAATCTTGGTTTTGATAAATTAAAGGTATAATCTTAAATTAATTCATGTTTTATTAATTAATCATGTTTACAATGTTAATTAACCATCATTGGGATAATTAGGGTTTCATTAATTTTCTGAAAAAAAAAATAGTAATTAAGATCTATTAATTATTTTAGGGTTCTTGTTTAATAATTTAGGGGTAATTAATGATGTTTAGAAGGTTAGTACATAAAGGCGTAAAACAGTCTGATTTTTAGGGTTGTCTTGTGTCGACTGTTCCGGGCAGTAGGTAGCACCTTTAGTCGAGTTTCTTTTTTTATTTAAATTAAGTTCAGAGAGTCTACTTTTCAAAAATGTAAGGTTGGTCGAAAATGGTGTTCGGGAAGGTCGTCAAACAATTTTTACAAAAACAGTGCGATGTTCAGGAATAAATTTGGATTTCGGGAATTTGAGTCAAAACCTAACCAAACGGACGAGATAGCCAAAGATTTTTGATTTGGGAACTTTTTATAATTTATATAAAAGGACTGGAGGTTTTCAATAAAAGTTATGGTGTTTAGGTCGGGCTTTTGGTGTCGAACATTTAGCATGTACAGAAAATCAGTTTTGGTGAAAACAACTTTTGGCGTAAAGACTAAACGGAAGGGTTAAATGTGTAAGTAGGAAGTAAAATTGGTTTTTGGAGTTCTTATATCATATAAAAACATAAATCCAGTAGGGTAGGAACCAAGTGTGGTGTTAAGTTCACTTCATGTGATCGTTTAGTGACTAGTAAACCGTATCGGGAAAAAACTGGATTTTTACGTATAGAATAGCTTGTAGTGGGAGAACTAGATAGTGGGGATTGGGGAATTAGATTCATCTCCTTGATTGTTACTTAACTTGGGTGTTAAGACCTGAGCTAAGGGTGTCGTGTATGATTTTATAGGTTTGCAGGAGTGCTAGCTTGTTGTGCTATCAGGTGAGTTTCATAGTCCCGTATCTTTTAATGATTTTCACTTCCAGATGGGATAGAAGAGACACTGTATGGTTTTATTACTAATGTTGTGAATGTTTTTTATGGTTTGTGATGGACTTGTGTGTGCACTTATGTGATTAACTGCTATGTTATTCTTGATTGTGTTTATGATTTGGATCGGGGGACACGTACCGTCTCAGTTATTGTGGTTTGACTTGGTACCAAGGGGATGTTTACAAGACGGGGCCTTGGGGAGGTACATAGATGTGTGAGCATCTATGGGACCAATGGATAATGACAAGGCGGGGCCTTGGGATTGGTACATAGGTGTATGGGCGCCTATGGTACCATGGTGTTTGGTAAGGCTGGGAGCCTTGGATTTGGTTTGGAATGATTGATCTTGAATGTTAGTTGTCAATGTATACTTGTAGCACATTGTCCATATGTTTAGTGGTTTATGGTTGTTCACAGCTTATTATAACTATTTTGGGGTTGGATTCTAAACCTATGACTCTCACCAACATTATGTTGACGTGTTTTAGTGTCTCTTTCAGGTGATAAGGTGGTTAAGCGTGAGAACATATGTGTCTAGGATTGGAGTCGCGTAGGAATGCATTTAGAAGGAGATCCCCGTTCCTTCTTAGTTTATTTATCTGTTTGTTTCAATAAGTGATACTATGAACCTATATGTTGATTTGTTTGTGTTATTTGTTTGTCTTGGGTAAGAGGTAGGACTGTTACCTACTTACCTAGACTCCTGCATTGATGAGATATTGTCATTACATTTGTGTCACCTTTTATGACATTTCTAATTCATATAGTTCTCTCTATGGACACGCTATTGTTGTGATGATATCCATGCGTTGCGTCCCATATTCCGCCATGGTGGGGGTGTGACAACTAGGTTTGCATCTTAGGCCTAGACTATAACCGATGTGGCTTGTTACTCTGTATACATATATGTACTACGTAATGTATTACGTAAAATAACACAATAAGTAATATGTAATATATATTATGTAATACGTAATATGTATTATATACATATGCATTTCGTTGATTTGCATACTTTAATTTCTATACATGATTATTTCATGCATACCCTACAACCATTCGCGCGAATATCTAACATTTGGTTGTTGCAGGATATGTCATTGCATACTATCACGTATCATTTCGATTACATCTATAGTCTGATTTTAATCCAATCACCATTTTCGGTGTTATTTTTGGTTTTATTTTGATCTTTCGTATTTAATCAAAACTCTTATTTTATGACTATGTACTTGATATTTTGATTATGAATGAGAATTTAACTTTATGACTTTGATCAGTGACTATCCTTTCTATGTTTGTTGTATTGTTAAATTCTGCATTTTATTTTAGCATAAGAAATATATAACGTGTATATTTGTGCTTGAACCTTATTTGAATTGTGGACTTAACGCAGAGAAACAATGGTGAACACACGTAACGGAATGACCGACGAACAATTTGAAGAACTGATTACACAACGAGTGACCGCTGCATTGGCAAACATCCAAGCTAACAACAACGTGAACCAAGCACCGCCGAACGATGTTGACAATCGACCGCCTAAGCCGTGTACTTACAAGGACTTTAGGAGTTGTGACCCTTTGAATTTTAATGGTACTGAAGGAGCTGTTTGATTAGCTCGTTGGCTTGAAAAGATGGAAACTGTGTTCCGTGTAAGTGGATGTACTGTTGAAAAGCGAGTGACTTATTCTACTTGTACTTTAGCTGCTGGAGCGTTGACATGGTGGAACACCCATGTGCAGACGGTTGGAGCCGAGGAGGCGTATGGAATGAGTTGGCAGGAACTTAAGAAGTTGTTGACTAAGGAATACTGTCCTCGTAATGAGATTCAGAAAATGGAAATTGAACTGTGGAACCTGACTGTGAAGAACAATGACATTGGTGCGTACACACTAGGAGGTTCCAAGAGTTGTGTTTGTTATGTCCTGGAATGATTCCAGATGAAGAAAAGAAGGTTGAGCGCTACATTTCGGGTTTACCTGGTAGAGTTCAAGGGAATGTGACATCGTCTGAACCGAAAAAACTTAGTGATGCTATAAGGATGACTCACAGTCTGATGGATCAAGTTGTTCGAGAAAATGCTGGAAATGCCGCGGACAACAAGAGAAAATGGGGAAATAACCAAAGGAACAACCATGGGAAGTATCCGAATAAAAGGCAAGAAACCGTGAAGGCGTACACTGCTGGTACTGGGGAAAAGGGAGTATACAATGGGACGTTACCTTTGTGCAACCGATGTAAGCGTCACCATAATGGACAATGTAATGTGCAATGTCACAACTGCAAGAAAACTGGACACATTGCTAGAGACTGTAAGTCACCACCCAACCCGAAAGCCAACGTCACTTGTTTTGAATGTCAGCAAAAGGGACACTACAGCAATGAGTTCCCACAGAAAAAGAATAAGGACCAAGGAAAGATTGCTAAAGCTGGGGAAGCTCGTGGAAGGGTCTTTGTGATAGGAGGAGGAGAAGCGCAACAAAACCCCGACGTCGTGACGGGTACGTTCCTTCTCAATGGTCGTTATGCTTCTATTTTATTTGATACTGGAGCCGATAGGAGTTTTGTGTCGACTGTTTTTAGAGTTTTACTTGATGTGACCCCTTCGCCCTCAGACACTAAGTACACTATTGAGTTAGCTAATGGAAAGTTGATAGAAGCCGACACTATACTTCGCGGATGCACTTTAAATCTTCTAGGTCATCCTTTCGTAATAGACCTTATGCTTGTTGAGTTAGGGAGTTTTGACGTGATTATTGGAATGGATTGGTTGTCGAGATATCATGCTACGATTGTATGCGACGAGAAGATCGTTCGTTTACCATTCGGTGATGAAGTTTTGGAGGTACAAGGAGATACAAGTAACGGAAAAGGGAAGTCACGACTGAACATTATCTCGCGTATCAAGGCTCGGAAGTTTTTGTCGGAAGGTTGTCACGTATTTTTCGCCTGTGTTACTGAAAAGCAGACGGAAGAAAAACGGTTGGAAGATGTACCTATCGTACGGGATTTTCCGGAAGTCTTTCCTGAAGATTTGCCTGGATTACCGCCGGCCAGACAAGTTGAATTCCAGATCGATTTAATACCAGGAGCTGCACCTGTTGCTCGAGCGCCTTACTGTTTAGCACCATAGGAAATGCAAGAACTAGCGATGCAACTACAAGAGTTGACCGATAAAGGATTCATAAGACCGAGTTCTTCACCTTGGGGAGCTCCAGTCTTATTTGTAAAGAAGGATGGAAGTTTTCGCATGTGTATCGACTATCGTGAGTTGAACAACCTTACCATCAAGAACCGTTATCCGTTACCTAGGATTGATGATTTGTTTGATCAGTTGTAAGGATCGAGCGTTTACTCGACGATTGACCTTAGGTCTGGTTATCACCAATTGAGAGTCCGTGAGGAAGATGTTGCAAAGACTTCTTTTAGGACTAGGTATGGACACTATGAGTTCCAAGTGATGCCATTCGGTTTGACAAACACACCTACTCTGATTATGGACCTCATGAACCGGGTGTGTAAACCGTATTTGGACAAGTTTGTCATTGTGTTCATTGACGACATACTAATTTACTCAAGGAATGAGAAAGAACATGAGGAACATTTTAAGATAATATTGGAATTGATTAAGAAGGAGGAATTGTACGCTAAGTTCTCAAAGTGTGATTTTTGGTTGCCAAGAGTAAAATTTCTAGGTCGTGTTATTGATAGAAAAGGAATTCATGTTGATCCTGCCAAGATTGAATCAATTAGGGAGTGGATTACTCCTATGACACCGACTGAAATTCCCCAATTCTTAGGACTCACCGGATATTACCAAAGGTTCATCGAGGGATTCTCGAAGATCACGAAACCATTGACGAAGTTGACTCAAAAGAAGGTGAAATACGAATGGGGAGGAATTAGCATTCCAGAAGTTGAAAACAAATGTTGTGTAGCGCGCCTATTCTATCGTTACCAGAAGGATCGGAGGACTTGGTGGTCTACTGTGACGCATCAGCAAAAGGATTGGGAGTTGTGTTGATGAAAAGGAAGAAAGTTATCGCCTACGCGTCTCGTCAATTGAAAACACACGAGAAAAACTACACTACGCACCACTTGGAGCTAGGAGCGGTGGTGTTTTCCTTGAAATTGTGGATACACTACTTGTATGGAACCAAGTGTGTCGTCTATACCGATCACAAGAGTTTACAACATATTATTGACCAGAAGGAACTGAACATGAGACAACATCGATGGATCGAGTTGCTCAGCGATTATGACTGTGAAATCCGCTACCACCCTGGGAAGGCCAATGTAGTGGCTGATGCGCTAAGTAGAAAGGAACAATTGATGACACATAGAGTTAGATCGTTAGCTATGGTTATCAATCCGAACTTACCTGTGCAAATTCGTGAAGCACAAACCGAAGCCCTTAAGCCTGAACATGTTGAAGCTGAGAAATTAGGAGGAATGGTTACTAAGAAATTGGAGACTAGCACTAATGGAACGCTATGTCTGAATGGTAGAAGTTGGTTACCAAGGTTTGGAGGACTAAGGGAGGTGATTATGCATGAGTCGCATAAATCTAAGTATTCGATTCACCCAGGATCTGACAAAATGTATCAGGATATGAAGAAGTTATATTGGTGGTCAAATATGAAAGCTGAAATCGCTACGTATGTAGGGAAGTGTCTGACTTGCGCCAGAGTGAAAACAGAACACCAAAAACCATCTGGATTGTTGGTTCAACCTATAATTCCTATGTGGAAGTGGGAAAACATAACCATGGATTTCATAACTAAGCTACCTAAAACGACAAACGGATACGACACAATTTGGGTAATTGTGGATCGACTTACGAAATCTGCACACTTTTTGGCTATGAAGGAAGATGATTCAATGGATAAGCTTACGAGACTTTACCTGAAGGAAGTAGTCGCAAAACATGGGATACCGGTCTCGATAATTTCCGATAGAGACGGTAGATTCACTTCATAGTTTTGGAAATCACTTCAGAAGGCGTTGGGTACGCAATTGGACATGAGTACTGTGACAACCCTGGTTTTGAGGTTCGTCACTTAGTTTTATTTTGTGCTAGTTGCGTGTCTTTACGTGTTTATGTGCTTATTGGTGTGTATAGATTGTGATTTGGATATCGTTTCCGGTACGGGGTACCTTGTGAATGAAACGATGTGTGATGATTTCATGTTCATGAGTTCACATGGTAGTGACTATGAAGTGAGATGGTGTTATTTGGTGGTTCTAAGTATACGTATATGTATTATAGAAAATCGTATTTTTACGATTTACGGTTTAGCATTTAGAGGTCGCGGATGAGGTAATTAGTCATATGAATATTTTTAGGGATGGTTTTAAGTCATTTAGGACTTAGTTATAAAGTTTATTTCAAAATTTGATATTTTTTTTAAAAGTGTATATTTTACGTCTTTTACGGTAAAACGCGTAAATTTTACTAGTTTTACGGTTTTGTGGTTTTGGAAGCTTTAGGAGCTGAAATAAATTAAGGAAAATTAAATTAATATTAATAACATAATATTAAATAATAAAAAAAACGAAGTTAGGGGTGTTTGGGTCGGTTTAGACGCACCAAAGAAGAAAGAAAGAAGGGAAAAGCCCAAAACAGGCCCAATGGACTTGTAATGGGATTAGGGGGCCTTTAGGACTTAACCAAACCCAACTCATAACCATAATAATCAGGTTTTTAACCTCCATAACATCTTCTAGCCGAAATTCATCAATGGTGGCCACTTAGGGTTCTTCAAAAATTAGGTTTTCTTCATCTTCTATTAATTGAAAGGTAAAACCTTCTTAACCCTTTTCATATTAAATGTTTTAAATGTTTCTATGATCATATGATGGATTAGATTAGGGTTTAATTAAAAACAGTATATTAATCATATTTTAATGATTAAATAAATTAGGGCTTGTAATTAGAGGGATTAGGGTTAATTAATGACGTTGATTTTGTTAAACCCGTTTTTAAAAACTGGGCAGAATTTTGAGTCAATTGTTTTGATCATATCTGGAGTTCTAGGAACATTCAGGATGCGATCAAACTAGCCCTGAAAAGGTATTTGAAGTGGCTTTCCAATGCAAGAAACTAGAACTAAATTGGAGGTAGGTAAGTGGGTCAAAAATAGGTTACAACAGTCGGAGGTCAAAACACTTTTGAATTCAGCCTGTTTCCTTTTTAAGTTTTGGGTTGTTTGGGGTACTTAGGGTTGCATTGGGATCTTTTAACGAACATGAGAGATGGTTTATATATTGTAGTGAGTATCTGCACTTGGGCTAAGATTGTGGTTTAGGGTAAGACCCTCTAATGGTAATGAACTTTTCATACGTTTAAAATCAGTGAATTCTGGATAGGTAGCAATATATACACATATATCGGGGCCTTAACAGTAGCTTTAAAGTTAGGGCAAGTGGGAGGTTTTAACTAACATGTATAAAAGTATGAATATTCCTTTTACAGAAACCATGGGTATACTTAAGTGGACGTTTGACTTAAAGTTTTAAGACCTAAAACTGGGACTGTTTTGTGTAAAATTATGAACGGGATAGCTATTAAACTTAACCAAGTTAGGGACTTGTTAAGGAAGGGTAATGGGGTGATTAGAACTTAACAATGAGGTAATTATATGGGAATAGGCTAGATGTCCATCATAGGTTGATGAGCCATCTTGGTGATTGGTTCGGGTATTGATTGTGTGTTTTTGGTTTGTTAGCTCGTTGCTAGTGCGAGGACTTGTGAAGAAGCTATTAGGTGAGTTTCATAGTCCCATGTTTCCTATTGATTTTGACTTCCAGATGGGATGGAAGAGACACTGTGTTGAGTTATTTGTAAATAATGATGTGAATGTTTTTATGGGTTGTGATGGACTTGTGTGTACACTTATGTGATTAACGGCTATGTGATTCTTGATTGTCTATGATTTGGATCGGGGGACACGTGCCGTCTCAGTTATTGTGGTTTGACAAGGTAGGGGCCTTGGGATAGGTACATAGCGTGATCGTCTATGGGACCAATGGATAATGACAAGGTAGTGGCCTTGGGATAGGTACATAGTGTGATCATCTATGGTACCATGATGTTTGGTAAGGCTGAGGGCCTTGGATTTTGGTTTGGTATGATTGATCTTGAATGTTAGTTGTTAATACATAATTGTAACACATTGTCAATATGTTATTGTGTTGATGGTTGTTATTCACAGCTTATAACTGATTTAGCGTTAGAGTCTAAACCTATGACTCTCACCAACTTTATGTTGACGTGTTTTAGTGTCTCTTTCAGGTGATAACGTGGTTAAGCGTGAGAACTTATGTGGCTAGGATTTGGAGAGCGTAGGAATGCATATAGAAGGATATCCCCGTTTCCTTCTTAGTTTACCTTTATGTTTTTTTAAAAGTGATGCATGTTGGCACCTATATGTTTGATATGTTTGTGTTATTTGTTTGTCTCGGGTAAATGGTAGTACTGTTACCTATTTACCTAGACTCCTGCATGTTGAGATATTGTCATGACATTTGTGTCGCTATTTATGACATTTCTTATTTCATTTAGTTATCTCTATAGATACGCCATGTTGTGATGATATCCATACGTCGCGCCCCATATTCCGCCATGGTGGGGTGTGACAGAATGGTATCAGAGCCAATGGTTATAGAGAATTAGGTTGCCTAGTCGCGTAGCCTAGTCTATAGCTTAAGGGTCCCTGCATATAGGCGACATAGGAGTATGTGTGCATTTTATTATAATTGATGTCTTTGAATGTTATTTATTGTGATGTTTTGACTAGTATGAATTGAACCATAGTAAGTTCATACTTAGCCACATGTTATTTTCTTTTTGGGTTGTGACTAGTGCGGGTTGAACCATAATCGTCCACACTAGTCATTGTCGTATTTTGCTTAAATTATACATTATAGTACATAATTTGGTACATGGTAGTTCTATCTTTTGTTGGGTTATTTTATGTACCTGAGGTATAGTATTTTTTTTCTTTTGATGTTTAAGTCATGTTCCCTAAAAATCGTGTGGTGGTTCGAGTTACTAGGAGTACATGGGTAGGAAGGATTTTAAGCCGTTTCCACTCTTATGGGCGACATGACTTATAACTGATTATGTTTTCGTTTTGGATTTAGTCTAGGCTGTTTTAGCTATACTATGGATTTCTGTATTCCAAGAGTTTTATTATGTTATTTTTATAGATGGAGTGATTTAAAAACAAGAGCTGTTAGAGATTGCAAGGAATGCTGGATAAAAGTTGAGTTGCTTAGTAGTAGATTGGATGTGGAAAGAGGTTGAGTGGTCTGATGAGAGGAAGTACCGGTCTTTTAAGATGCGTGTAGAATTTTGCAAGTAGAACGAGGTAGGAATTTATTCGTATTGCCGCTAAGAGAGGGTGTGATGAGACTGCTTTTATACATAGTCTCATCGTCCAAAAAGGGCTTTAAATGCATTAAAAATCATGAAAATACCCCAATATATGCTTGTGTTTGTTGCTTGTGTATTTTAGGTATGGATATCGAGAAAAAGACAAAAAGATCACAAGAAATGAAGCAATAACGAACACGGAAAATGAAGCCGCACAATGAACCGGACCCGAATCTGGAATTTCCAAAATGGTCCTTGAAGAATTGAAGATTGTCAACATTGGTCCCTCATTTTTGAAGATTTGGCAAAGAAAGACCTTGAAGAAATCATCATTTGGCAAGAAAGGTCCTCAATGTTTGAAGATATTACATAAACAGCCCTTGGATAATGCATTTATTACAAAATTGGTCCTTATTCAAAGTTTAAAACAAAGATTGGCCAAATTCAGCAAGTTGGTGAAACTTCATAACAAAGGGATTTGGGTTTTAAGCTGTTTAAATGAGTTTAGCAAGACAAAAGGAGTATAGGGGCCAAACTGGCCAGACATCAAAACTCTCCTCCACCACTCCACAGCCGCCACGTGCCCCACTATCCACCCTCAGCCAATCACACTCCATCCCTACGCCACCTCACCTCACCTCAACCCATTACCCGTGACCCAATCCCATGATTATTATTATTAGTTTAATTTTTGAACTAATGTTAATTAATCACAAACCGGGTAACACACATTGTTTAACCCCCCCCCCCCCTCTTTTTCCTCCTCATAAACCCTAACAATTCCTCAGCTCAATCAAAATCATTACCCATCTAATCTCCTAATTAACCATGGGGTTTTTGATCTTTACCCCACAACAAACAAACCCATGTGCCCAGAAAAGGACGTAACACGCCCATGTCCCCTATCCAGCTCACCAATGTCACGTTTTTGGAGAAGAGAACAAAAGAGAGCAGCTCATCCAACGGTTTATCTCAATTCCTTGATCAGCACACTCTATTGGACGCACTGGATCATTTCTACAAGCTGACAAGTCACATGGGTTCACAAGATGCCACAAAGACCCATTTCAAATTCGTCAAAGATGCTTCAAGGATTCGGATTCTTCATGAGGGCAGTTTAGGTTTTTTATTGCATTAGGGTTTCATTCATATTTTGTTCTAGAGATTTCCTAGTTCTAGTATAAATAGAATGCTAGCATGTTAGCATTTTTCTTGTTCCAATTTTATCTTTCAAAAGTTTGTAATCCAGATTTTGAATTAATAAAACTGAGTTCCATTTTATTTTCTTTGTCTTTTAAATTAACTTACAATTTTACTTTCCTGCAATTTATTTTATGCAATTTACTTTCAAGTTTTCAAAAAGTTTTCAAGAAAGAAAAGTTGGTATTAAAATTTGGTTTTAATCCTGTTTTTATTGGAGTGGTGTTGGTAAGATTGTGGTTTAAGTTTTACTATCAAGGAAGTGTAAGTGTGTGAAAGAAAAGTTTTTGAGAAAAGTTTCATAAAAAAAGGGGGAATCAACTTTCTTGATATTGTTGATACTATATATGTGTTTGTTGATTCCTAGCAGGAGAAAGGGAAGCTTGTGGTAAAGCTACCACATAAGCTCCAAAATACCGAGGGTGTGGATTGTGCATCCTTTCGGTAAGTTTTTATTTTCAGTTTTCTGATAATACATTGGAAGTTCATGTGGTTTTGAGTGCGTGTTGCTCATGTGAGAAAGATTGTGTGTAATTCTTTTTGATTTGTTAATAGAAATTGACTGATCCCACTTCTACGGCATGTGTATGATTTTTTAAAAATCTTTAAAAAAAAATTGTATCCTGCATATAAAGGGTGTTTGGGACAGTGGGTTTTGGGTAGTAATTGACCACAAAAACCTCACTTAGCTCTGCAGCCTATGAGTAGTGTTAGGGTGAATTAATTTTATTCTTAAGTTTACTGTCTGTTTTAGAGAAAGAGTGGAATTTGAGTGATTGTGAAACAATCTGTCATGATACAAAAGTAAACAAGAAAAATTGTTTCAATCTTAGCCGTGTTGTCATTGTTAATTAGAAGTGTACATGTTATGTGTTTTTGTTTGTTGAGTAAAGCACTAATATGAGAAGGTGTGATGTGTTCATAAACTCACAAACGAAGACCACCTAAAAGTAGCAGTGTTTCACATAGGGTAGGGTCTTGGTATTTTGCTGAAGCAAGTATTCGTGTAGGAGTTAGGGGCGTTAGTGGAAATCTGTGCCTTGAAAACTGGTCACTCATAAATCAAGGTAATTTAGGATTATTAGTTGTGACGTCTATATTGATAGTCTGTTAGTATGCAAGTGTGAAGTTCCTAAGATATTTGTGTACACCACTATATGCAAACTTGTCTTTTGCTTGCTACCCAAACACCCAAAACTAACAGCTAGGTCTTGGGAGTTTGTTGCGAGAATTAGTTGCTCATAAGTGGTATGCTACTAGTTTGGATCCTCTTGTAGGCTTGTTGATAGATTTATGTTAGTTAGATAGCTTATTGCTCTCAATAACTTAAGTAAAAAGTCAATCACAGCCCGCCGATTTAATTGTTGGTTCATAGTAATTAAAGGTGACTGATTTTTTTTGCGTTTTTGGTATTAGTTTTTGGGTATACAACTAGGTCTAAGGTTGTCATAGGTTTAAGTCAGGTGGAACCATCAGTAGGTTCTATTAGTTTTTTCTTGGGTACTACAGCATGTTATTAGGGTCATAGATAGGTTTTAGGGTAGGATATGCTTTGATTGTCTGATAATCAGGATTTATTAGGTTTTAGGTGTTCATATAGTCTTAACTATCCCACTGTTTTCCGTAATTCAAGCTTTCTGAGTGGGTCATTTATATGCTCTCATTCGTGTAATTTGTGATTTGGTGGCGAGCTTGTGATTTGAGTTTCCTTGTGTCCTGTGTGCCCAACACCAAACAGCAACACCATAACTAAGATAAAGATAGAAGTTTGCTTGCATTATTGTTACTGCTACAGCTTCTATTTGTGGCGTTTGGGAGATTTGAAGTGCCTGCTTATCCTTTGTGTTAAATCTGTTGATTGTGAGTGTTGTGAATTTGTTTTGGTTGCTTTTGTTCCATCCCTAGCAAAAACAGAAATCCAAAGAGACCCATAGCTCACTTTTTGCTGTAACTGCTTAACCATTAAGGGTGCCTGTTTGTTTTTAGCAGTCTGATTAAGCTGTGTATAATATGGATATATTTGGATGGTCTTAGTGTATTGCGTTTGTGTTTGTTGTCCTGTGTAACCTTTCCAAACAAAGAGACCAAACCAAAGAAAAAAGTTGATCCCTGCTTGTTTCTATACTCGGCTGTGTGCAAAAATAGTTTAAACGTTAGCTTGATTCGTGGGTTTAGATTGTGTTTTATGTGCTTGTGGTTTATGTTTATGTGCATGTGTATCCATCTGCGATCGAAAACTCACCCAGCTACATAAAAAGTAACCATAGAAAAAGAGTAAAAAGTGTTGCAGGAGGGAGTTGAAACCCTGACCTGCACAGGCGAACAGAAACAGCATCACCTCTGTTTTTCCATCTGATCTACAAACCTGTTTGATTAACTCTCCTTACAACATTTCTTGTAAACGTTTGTTTATTTCCTGAATTCAATTAGCTGTTAATAAAAAATGTGTCTTATGTGGGTTTCGAACCCATGACCTCACCAGCAAATCAGACGCAACACCCCCTTTTCCCAACCATCTGCTCTAAGTGTTGTTCTTGTTACAAGTTGGGTTTGCATATCTTTTATATATGTTTCGAAATTGTAGTAGTAATTATGTAGTTTAAATAAATTTTACCCGCATATATCTTTTTAGTTTTTCATATGTAAAATATTGTAACCCGTGCATTTAGCGTTATTAGAATTTCTGCAATTTCTTAGATTTTACAAAATTAGTTTGCTATTTTTTAACTATTTAATTAGTTTTTATATATTTTTAATTCATTAAAAAAAATATTGAAAAGTCAAAAAAATGTAATCCTTTTTTCTAAAATTTTATTTTGTCATGTATTACTTAGGAAAAATAGATTTACGTTTTTAGGCTTTAAAATTTAATAATTTTTTTTAAATGTCGCGTTTTTACGTTTTATCGTTAAGTAGTTTTTGCCTTTGCTTTGTCCCCTTAGACGTTTAGGTTTTCCGATGCCTTGTTATGCTTTCCTATTAGTTTTAAGTTTAATTTAGTTTATTTTTACTTAACTTATAAAAAAAATAAAAAAATTTAAATTTAGTCGAATTTTACGTCTCGATTCGCACGTAACGCGTTTTACGACGTAGTTCATTTTAGCTTAATCCGTCTTGCATTTTCTTTTCTTTCTTTCTTTCCAAAAGCGAAATCACTTAAATTAAATACGTCCATATTTTTGGCCTAAACACCATACCTCCTCGAGAACGAACTCGATTGTCGGTATTGACGTTTTCCTAAACGTTGATACTTATACTTACCACGACATTTGTGTGTGCTTTGTTTTTACCTAAAATAAAGTATATACATAATACCGCATCAAAAATGGCGCCGCTGCCGGGGAGGTTTGTTTAGCCATATCTATTTATCGTGTTTGTTTGAGTGTTTACGTTTTTATCGTAAATACTTCTTTTTATTTTTCTATACTATTAGCCATAAAAATAAATCTTGTTAAATAGAACTCTATTAACACAAAATCGTTTTCTCGTTTTTATTGTGCATAATATATTGTATTTACGTAGAACAATTAACACACAATAATTATCCAAATACGCGAGAAATCGCACCTCAATAGTTGAGCGTTCCGGTCACTATTGTTGTATCGAATTCAAACGAAAGTCAAAGGCAAAATAGATAAATACTCTTAATTGGCTTAATCTCGATAAATACAAACTATAAGGTGGGTATAAGGCGGTTGTATTTCACGACCTAAGGAAAAAAGGCTCTTAAGTGTTTCGCGCCGCCTCGTTTTCTCCGCTCGCTTGTGCGTATTTTGAAAGTGACGATTAATTAAGGGTTTGCCAAATCAAGTATTATTAATCTATTTTTGTGAGTTTTAATTATTGAACCTCGAAACGTTTTGGCGTTCCGCCAACGTTTCAAAGTCGACGAGGGTTTTTACTTCACGTAATTACCTTCATTCTTCTTGGATTCATTAATCGAGACCTTTGATTAGTGGATAATTTTTGTAGATTAATTTCTACGTAATACACCAAAATTCCAAAAAATTAAAAAACCAAAAACACAAAAAGATTCTTCGATTTTTCTCCTCTATTTTCATAATTCTCTTCTTTCACCCTCTATAACGTTTAATTCTCGAATCGTCTTTCTCGTTTCATCATGTCTAATCATGGTGGTTATTACTCGTGTCCATATTGTGGAGGCCCGCCCGATGGTGCCAATTGTTTTAATTGTAAGGTTATTGGAGGTCAAGAGAGTTATATCTATAACTCCGCTCCACGTGGTCTTGGTGACAATTTTCAATCTTACGACCAAGATCACCCATCGTCTTCGTTCTACTCGTCATATGATTCGTCTTTTAATTGTGATCAAAATCAAAATGATGGAATGAATCAAAACGCCTTTTATGACTATGTGAGACACAATAATGCAAACTTAATGATGATTCAAGAACAAGTTAGGAACCTTAAGGAACATCACGAAAAACAATTGGAAACTCAAAAGGAATTTTACTTAAAGGAAATGGCCTCCATGAGAACCGAGTTGGAAAACGAATATGATGCCGCTTTTAAAGAACAAGAACGTTTATCTGACCTAGTTGACGAGAGACGGGATAAAATTGTTGACAAAGTTGTGGAGGCTTACACTATTAAGCAAAATGAACTTCTTTCAACGATTGAGACCTTAGAGAAAAAAGTAGCTTCATACGAGTCGAGTTCTTCATCAAACGTCACCAATCCTAATCTCGAGGGAGAGGTTAAAGTTACTTCGACTCCTAAGACTCGTACGTCTCGTATTGATCCCAATCTCTCGAATTTTAGAGTCGTGCAACCTTCGTCGTCTTGCAAAAACGTTGAGGAAACAAAAACGTCATCCAACGAAGTTTTGAAAAATGTTTTTGAAAGTAAACCAAAGGAAAAACTCGTAGGATACTTGGGATATTTAAATCTTGTACCTTCTAAACCTAATTTTTCTAATGAGGATGAAATTATTGAGGATTTTCTAAATCAATATACACTTAATTTTGACAAAGAAATTCCATTAAATGATTTTGAAAAAGAAAAATGTAAAAAGGTTTTTAAGGAAAGAATTGAACCCTCGTTTTTACAAGATGAACGAAAATTAATTCCGAAGGGACGTGTTAGTAGTTTTGCTAAAAAGTTTGAAAACCCACGTTCGATCCCTTCGAAGGACAAAGTTGAAACCGTCAAGGCAAAATCGTCACGAGACGAGCCTTTTACTCCTAATCCCACACCGTGTGAGATTTTGGATTTATCATGTGATAAGTCCGCCGATGGCCTTGCTCACATCGATACGTTTTTCGATATCGAGGTCGAAACGACAAAGGCAAAATCTTCAATCGAAGAGCCTTCTATTCCTAGTTTCACGACGGTTGAAGCTAGCGACTCGACTATCGATAAATTGATTTCCAAACCTCTTCCATGAGGAAGAGAAGACGTTTTTGATCCCGACGGTGATTTTTCCGAGATCAAACGTATTCTTGACGATCCGCCTTCGATTTTCGAGTTTGATGAGGACCGTTGCGTTAGCCCGGAGGGGGATGTTTTATTAATCGATTCACGTTTTAAAAATTCAAATCCTCCTCCCTCCTTCAAGATAAATGTGGAAATTTTAAGTGTGCCTAGAATTGTTTTAGAAACACCAAATATTTTCAATTTAATCAACTTGGGTTTTCGTAACAATGAGTTTAAAAATGAAAAAAGGAATGATTTTACGAGTGATTTTAAAGATTTTCCAAATATAGCTCCGTCATCACCTCGTTTAATTGAACTTGCTACAAACGTGTCTACTTCTTTTGACGACGTTTTGTGTGGATCTAGTATGGGGGAAGCCCCATTTGTTCCCTCACACTTCTCCACCGAGGACGAGATTTTTGACCCCGGTATCACATTTAAGATAAAATCTCGGTCTTTTACCGAAGTAGTCACTAGAAATTCTTTCTACACTTACGGTGAGAGTTTACCTCGAGTAACTCGATTTTTATGCCCAACCATTATCCCACCCTTCTCTTCTTATGCTATTTTGTGTCCCTTTGGGACATTCTTACTTGAAGTCGTGTTGTTTCGTTTATCATCCGAAAACGAAGACACGATCTTTGATCCCGGTATAGGGGTTTTGCCTTTATACACGGTTGCTTTTGGGCCTTGATTACATGTAAGTCCCGCCAAAAATGACCGAACCATGATTATCCCTAAATGATCACATTTATGAGGATTCGAGTCGAGCTTTTGACTCGGTTATCAAAAACAAGGTGCCTCGTGGGGGATTCTCATGCTTATCCTTGTACATATTATTGCTTTCTTAGTTTAATGTAACGAGGGGACTTGTGCTCTTCCAACCTTTGTTTCGTGGTTGTTTGTGATTGTGATTCATTAGGTTCATCATCATCATTGAAGCCTCTCGTGTTTGTTTTATGTTTTACTCGAGCTTCGATCGTTGCTTTGAAGAATTTCTCGATATCCACATGATATATCCTTTTATGTTCTAACCTTAGGTTTATAGCACACTTCATAAACGGCTTTAAATTTAATGGTTACACCCTTTCCATGCTAGATTAGGCATTCGACTACGTCTCTAGTATGGGGGTGTTTACACCCCTAGACTCGAAACATTGAGGACAATGTTTAATTTTAGTATGGGGGGGGTGAGTAGATACTTCACCTTGCTTACGTCAATGCGCAATCCAAAATTTCATCTTTTTGCTATCATTTTGTTGCAAATAAGGCTAAAAATGGCCAAATTTTAAAATTTTTCTAGTTTTTCATAAGTGTTTAAGACACGAATGTAGGTTTTCCGATGGTGAGAATAAGAGTAATTTTTGACTCGACCGTGCGTGTTGAGCACTTAGCTTCGATTCCTTAACTTTTTAGGCTAAGTCTCTTAAATGATGACGAGAAATGATAGAGTTATTTATAAGTCTCGTAATCGTCACGATCTCATGTGTAGTAATTATTAGCTTATTCTCCCCACACTTTTGCATAATAAATTGTTAATAAATATTATTTAGCGGTTTAGTCACTATTGTTGGTTTCTAATTTGTTTTAGTAGCTTCCATGTAATTAAATTGGGAAGACATTAAGGTATCGCCAGCGTCACGGTTTTGAAGTATTGGCACCCGAATAATCGAAAGCTTCACCTAATAATAAGATTTCAAGTGTTCACCTAAATCAAGCAAACAATTTGAAGCCCCACAAGGCCTAAAATCTATGCAAAATTGAAAGTGAATCAAGCCTTAATCTTCGAAGCTTTAAAGATCCAAAATTCGCTTTAGCGTGAGGATATACGTCTTTGGCTAATAAAACCACCGATGAGGCGGATAATAAAAGGCAAGGCAAGACCGAAGTCATAATAAAAGCTTCATGGCGAAGTTGAATAAAAGATGGAGGTAAACCAAAGATAATAAGGCCCTTCCGTTAGGGGGCGTATAAAAGTCTTGGTAATAAGTCTCATGTTCAAAACCGTTATAAAACCGTGTTTATCGATTCTTCTTGTCAACTTAATTTTTTAACATCGTTGTCTATTAGGATGAATTATTAATTTAATGATTTTGGTTACACCGTTAAAACTCTATTTTTAGACTTAATCTCTATTCACGCATAAGTCAATGATGTATCCTCGTGATCATTAAGACAAAATAAAATATAAGAGATACCAAGTAGGAATAAGGGAGTTTAGGTTCGTAATTAACACTTATGAGATATGATCGTGTTGCTAACTTATAATAACAATGATCTCGTTACACGCTTAGCATGGAATTGGGTGAAAATCGAGGACGATGAATTTATCTCTATGAGGCACTTACATGTTCTTATTCGATGAACCTAAACGTCCCATTTTGCGATGAAAATCATTACATTATGTCTAAAAACGCGTGTAGTAGTTTATTTATATTTTCGTTTTCAATAAATGTCATCATAATATGAATTTTGGAGATGCTACGATACTTTATTCTAGCATTGCGTGAGGGCACGGAAATGGTTTAGTATGGGGGAGTGATGAGACTGCTTTTATACATAGTCTCATCGTCCAAAAAGGGCTTTAAATGCATTAAAAATCATGAAAATACCCCAATATATGCTTGTGTTTGTTGCTTGTGTATTTTAGGTATGGATATCGAGAAAAAGACAAAAAGATCAAAAGAAATGAAGCAATAACGAACACGGAAAATGAAGCCGCACAATGAACCGGACCCGAATCTGGAATTTCCAAAATGGTCCTTGAAAAATTGAAGATTGTCAACATTGGTCCCTCATTTTTGAAGATTTGGCAAAGAAAGACCTTGAAGAAATCATCATTTGGCAAGAAAGGTCCTCAATGTTTGAAGATATTACATAACCAGCCCTTGGATAATGCATTTATTACAAAATTGGTCCTTATTCAAAGTTTAAAACAAAGATGGGCCAAATTCAGCAAGTTGGTGAAACTTCATAACAAAGGGAATTGGGTTTTAAGCTGTTTAAATGAGTTTAGCAAGACAAAAGGAGTATAGGGGCCAAACTGGCCAGACATCAAAACTCTCCTCCACCACTCCACAGCCGCCACGTGCCCCACTATCCACCCTCAGCCAATCACACTCCATCCCTACGCCACCTCACCTCACCTCAACCCATTACCCGTGACCCAATCTCATGATTATTATTATTAGTTTAATTTTTGAACTAATGTTAATTAATCACAAACCGGGTAAATAACACTGTTTAACCCCCCCCCCCCCCCCCCCCCTTCTTTTTCCTCCTCATAAACCCTAACAATTCCTCAACTCAATCAAAATCATTACCCATCTAATCTCCTAATTAACCATGGGGTTTTTGATCTTTACCCCACAACAAACAAACCCATGTGCCCAGAAAAGGACGTAACACGCCCATGTCCCTTATCCAGCTCACCAATGTCACGTTTTTGGAGAAGAGAACAAAAGAGAGCAGCTCATCCAACGGTTTATCTCAATTCCTTGATCACCACACTCTATTGGACGCACTGGATCATTTCTACAAGCTGACAAGTCACATGGGTTCACAAGATGCCACAAAGACCCATTTCAAATTCGTCAAAGATGCTTCAAGGATTCGGATTCTTCATGAGGGCAGTTTAGGTTTTTTATTGCATTAGGGTTTCATTCATATTTTGTTCTGGAGATTTCCTAGTTCTAGTATAAATAGAATGCTAGCATGTTAGCATTTTTCTTGTTCCAATTTTATCTTTCAAAAGTTTGTAATCCAGATTTTGAATTAATAAAACTGAGTTCCATTTTATTTTCCTTGTCTTTTAAATTAACTTGCAATTTTACTTTCCTGCAATTTATTTTATGCAATTTACTTTTCAAGTTTTCAAAAAGTTTTCAAGAAAGAAAAGTTGGTATTAAAATTTGGTTTTAATCCTGTTTTTATTGGAGTGGTGTTGGTAAGATTGTGGTTTAAGTTTTACTATCAAGGAAGTGTAAGTGTGTGAAAGAAAAGTTTTTGAGAAAAGTTTCATAAAAAAAGGGGGAATCAACTTTCTTGATATTGTTGATACTATATATGTGTTTGTTGATTCCTAGCAGGAGAAAGGGAAGCTTGTGGTAAAGCTACCACATAAGCTCAAAAATACCGAGGGTGTGGATTGTGCATCCTTTCGGTAAGTTTTTATTTTCAGTTTTCTGATAATACATTGGAAGTTCATGTGGTTTTGAGTGCGTGTTGCTCATGTGTGAAAGATTGTGTGTAATTCTTTTTGATTTGTTAATAGAAATTGACTGATCCTACTTCTACGGCATGTGTATGATTTTTTAAAAATCTTTAAAAAAAAAATCGTATCCTGCATATAAAGGGTGTTTGGGACAGTGGGTTTTGGGTAGTAATTGACCACAAAAACCTCACTTAGCTCTGCAGCCTATGAGTAGTGTTAGGGTGAGTTAATTTTATGCTTAAGTTTACTGTCTGTTTTAGAGAAAGAGTGGAATTTGAGTGATTGTGAAACAATCTGTCATGATACAAAAGTAAACAAGAAAAATTGTTTCAATCTTAGCCGTGTTGTCATTGTTAATTAGAAGTGTACATGTTATGTGTTTTTGTTTGTTGAGTAAAGCACTAATATGAGAAGGTGTGATGTGTTCATAAACTCACAAACGAAGACCACCTAAAAGTAGCAGTGTTTCACATAGGGTAGGGTCTTGGTATTTTGCTGAAGCAAGTATTCGTGTAGGAGTTAGGGGCGTTAGTGGAAATCTGTGCCTTGAAAACTGGTCACTCGTAAATCAAGGTAATTTAGGATTATTAGTTGTGACGTCTATATTGATAGTCTATTAGTATGCAAGTGTGAAGTTCCTAAGCTATTTGTGTATACCACTATATGCAAACTTGTCTTTTGCTTGCTACCCAAACACCCAAAACTAACAGCTAGGTCTTGGGAGTTTGTTGCGAGAATTAGTTGCTCATAAGTGGTATGCTACTAGTTTGGATCCTCTTGTAGGCTTGTTGATAGATTTATGTTAGTTAGATAGCTTATTGCTCTCAATAACTTAAGTAAAAAGTCAATCACAGCCCGCCGATTTAATTGTTGGTTCATAGTAATTAAAGGTGACTGATTTTTTTTGCGTTTTTGGTATTAGTTTTTGGGTATACAACTAGGTCTAAGGTTGTCATAGGTTTAAGTCAGGTGGAACCATCAGTAGGTTCTATTAGTTTTTTCTTGGGTACTGCAGCATGTTATTAGGGTCATAGATAGGTTTTAGGGTAGGATATGCTTTGATTGTCTGATAATCAGGATTTATTAGGTTTTAGGTGTTCATATAGTCTTAACTATCCCACTGTTTTCCGTAATTCAAGCTTTCTGAGTGGGTCATTTATATGCTCTCATTCGTGTAATTTGTGATTTGGTGGCGAGCTTGTGATTTGAGTTTCCTTGTGTCCTGTGTGCCCAACACCAAACAGCAACACCATAACTAAGATAAAGATAGAAATTTGCTTGCATTATTGTTACTGCTACAACTTCTATTTGTGGCGTTTGGGAGATTTGAAGTGCCTGCTTATCCTTTGTATTAAATCTGTTGATTGTGAGTGTTGTGAATTTGTTTTGGTTGCTTTTGTTCCATCCCTAGCAAAAACAGAAATCCAAAGAGACCCATAGCTCACTTTTTGTTGTAACTGCTTAACCATTAAGGGTGCCTGTTTGTTTTTAGCAGTCTGATTAAGCTGTGTATAATATGGATATATTTGGATGGTCTTAGTGTATTGCGTTTGTGTTTGTTGTCCTGTGTAACCTTTCCAAACAAAGAGACCAAACCAAAGAAAAAAGTTGATCCCTGCTTGTTTCTATACTCGGCTGTGTGCAAAAATAGTTTAAACGTTAGCTTGATTCGTGGGTTTAGATTGTGTTTTATGTGCTTGTGGTTTATGTTTATGTGCATGTGTATCCATCTGCGATCGAAAACTCACCCAGCTACATAAAAAGTAACCATAGAAAAAGAGTAAAAAGTGTTGCAGGAGGGAGTTGAACCCCTGACCTGCACAGGCGAACAGAAACAGCATCACCTCTGTTTTGCCATCTGATCTACAAACCTGTTTGATTAACTCTCCTTACAACATTTCTTGTAAACGTTTGTTTATTGAGTCCGGTTATTTAAGATACCTTGTATCCTTTGGATACAAGGGGACAAATCTGGACCGTCCATCTCATCTCATCCAACAACTCATATTAAAAACAAAAAAAAAAGCGGAGGGGTAGTTTCGTCATTTTACCCCTCCCACTAACACCACCTACCACTCTCACAAATCTGGGATCGATTTCTTCTTCTTCTTCTCTTTAAAACACACATAAACACACACACACACACACACACACACACACATATTTACATCTTAATTTATCAACACAAACATCAAATCCATCGATCATCACCATCACAAATCGATCATCCTCTTCATAAATAAGGTAAAGTTCATTCGATCTGTTTCGATTCATCTTTTTTAGCTTATTCGATCTGAATAAGCTTATAACTCATCTTATTTTTTATAGCTTATTTGATAAGTTACATGAATTTAACATGTCAAATGATAAGGTAACTTGATGCTTAATGTGAATAAGCTTATTGATAATCATCACCTTTATTATGATGAATTATAAGCTAACTTATTAGCTTATTTTCATGAATTATAAGGTTTTTTAGCTTAATCTCGCTGAACATATTTAGTGTAACCTGTTTGTGAAGTATCATATATGATATACTATATCATATATGATATAAGCTAAAATATCATATATGATGAGATATATCATATATGATAATGTGGTTGAAAATTGAGTTAACTCTTTTTTTAATGGATTAATCTGGCTGAACATATTTAGTATGACTTGCTAATGAAGTATCATATATGATATGCTATATCATATATGATATAAGCTAAATATCATATATGATCAAATATATCATATATGATTATGTGCTTGAAAATTGAATTAAATCTTCTTTTTTGTGTAGAGAAGGTTGTTTACAAGGCGTGTTGAACATTACAAGCATCCAAAAGGCCAAGAAGCTTAATGAATAAGCTCGTGAATTTTTCTTTTACGTTTATTGTTTGTTTTTTCTTGTAATCTCCTAATGGAGTTTTGAAGTATATGGACGATTTTGTAATCAATTGGTATCTCGTACAACATCTTGTTAATATGATTTAACTTTCTTGGTATTATGTCATGGTGGTTTTTATAAATTAAGTCATACGGAGTATATGATCATGCACTATCATATATGACACTCAAGAAAAACTTGGATTTATTAAATAAAGAATCTGATGAATTCATGATTACAACAAAGAGTATGCACAATTAATAATCAAACACTTGTTCATAACATAAAAATGTACTTTTGAACAGAATCATATATGATAATTCAAACCGAACGTAACCTAATGTAAAATCATATATGATATACCTCTGATATCATATATGATAACAATTTATACAAAATCAAAAAAATGGAAAAAAAACAGATTATCAGATGATGAATTCATGAACAACGCCTACTCCGTCTTGATCCTTAAAACATATCCATGCACATCCTCTTGTTATAATCAACATCCCTCTCTGCTTTGCTCCAAAGCTGCCAATCGCACCATCTCTGTCTGACTGCATTTATAAAAGATAAAAAGAACATATTATGCAACATTTTAACACCAAAATAAATTACTCATATATATGATAGAAGACAAGTTTCAAGAGTTTATATTGATTTTCTAAAAAATACTCATACAGAATCTGTTTTTTCCTATGGTTTATTTGATATATCATATATGATAGTTATATCATATATGATATATCATCAGTTATCATATATGATATATCTATCATATATGAAAAGTGGTGATATATCATATATGATATATATATATCATACATGATATATCAAGCTTATTGCAGCCTACATCAGCAAACTTAATCCAACTTACATAAAATACCTTACGATTTGTCAACCTAAGCTAATAAGCTAGCTTATTCATAACTCTCGTGTAATTTGTAAGCTTATTCACATAACTCCTATCTAATTCTCAAGATTATTTATAACTCTCATCTAGTTAAAAATCTTATTCAAACAAATAAGCTTATTCACATAAATCACCTAATTAAAAGCTAATTAGAATAAATTGATCAAAATAAGAACTATCAATCGGCATATTTCGTTCAACAAAGCTAATGAAAATAAACTAATAAGCTTATTCAAAATCAAATAAGCTAAAAAAAATAAGCATAGATTATAAGAATACAAACCTGATATGAATTCATGTTAAGTTCGATCTAATTAATCGATTGTGATGGATTCATGATGATGTTGTGATTGTTCGCTTCAAATTTTAGAGAGAGAAAGTAGATCGGGGTAGAGAGAGAAGTGAAAGAACGGGTGTGTGTTTTTATGAGAAAGAAAGGAGAAAGTTGTGTAAATTGGGGATTTAATCTCAGCCCTTGAATAAGATGGAGATGGATGGTGGGGATGAGTCCCCTTGTATCCTAGAAAAACTTTGGTATCCAAAAGAACTTAAATCTTGTTTATTTCCTGAATTCAATTAGCTGTTAATAAAAAATGTGTCTTATGTGGGTTTCGAACCCATGACCTCACCAGCAAATCAGACGCAACACCCCCTTTTCCCAACCATCTGCTCTAAGTGTTGTTCTTGTTACAAGTTGGGTTTGCATATCTTTTATATATGTTTCGAAATTGTAGTAGTAATTATGTAGTTTAAATAAATTTTACCCGCATATATCTTTTTAGTTTTTCATATGTAAAATATCGTAACCCGTGCATTTAGCGTTATTAGAATTTCTGCAATTTCTTAGATTTTACAAAATTAGTTTGCTATTTTTTAACTATTTAATTAGTTTTTATATATTTTTAATTCATTAAAAAAAATATTGAAAAGTCAAAAAAATGTAATCCTTTTTTCTAAAATTTTATTTTGTCATGTATTACTTAGGAAAAATAGATTTACGTTTGTAGGCTTTAAAATTTAATAATTTTTTTTTAAATGTCGCGTTTTTACGTTTTATCGTTAAGTAGTTTTTGCCTTTGCTTTGTCCCCGTAGACGTTTAGGTTTTCCGATGCCTTGTTATGCTTTCCTATTAGTTTTAAGTTTAATTTAGTTTATTTTTACTTAACTTATAAAAAAAAAAAATTAAATTTAGTCGAATTTTACGTCTCGATTCGCGCGTAACGCGTTTTACGACGTAGTTCATTTTAGCTTAATCCGTCTTGCATTTTCTTTTCTTTCTTTCTTTCCAAAAGCGAAATCACTTAAATTAAATACGTCCATATTTTTGGCCTAAACACCATACCTCCTCGAGAACGAACTCGATTGTCGGTATTGACGTTTTCCTAAACGTTCATACTTATACTTACCACGACATTTGTGTGTGCTTTGTTTTTACCTAAAATAAAGTATATACATAATACCGCATCAGGGTGCAAGGAGGACATAGTTGAAACTGCTAAGGATGTTGTATGAACGCTTCGGGTTTACGGTTATGTATTTGGCTTCACCAAAGCACTAGCGGTTTTCATGGTTTCAATGAACCAAGTGTGCATGAACGTGTATAAACGAGTTGTCACCGGGAGCGTCGAAGACATCTTGAACTACTCAAATCTGAGAAGGAGAGTGTGGCGAATTATGTGTTGGTTTTGGGGTGGAGTTATACGTGAGATTTTCGAGTGTGGGTTTTTAGTATTAAGTTTACCATGATGAGTAGTTAGAGATGATGGTGTATCATGGAACCAGCAAGGAGCGAAGTGAAGAAGGATGAGGAAGCGTTTTGGAGGCTGAAGAGGTGGATTGGATAATGAGCCGATCTTGGCATTATCGGAAGGACGGATGAATTCGCGAAGCATGACGATACGTGGATCAAGGATTTGGACGCGTACGAGGACGACAAAGAAAGGCGATCGCTTATACGTTGCAGGAACTGAAGATTTGGAAGAACTAGATGGACTTAGTTAGTGGGGCTGGATTGTTATATCTACCTAGAATGCTAGAGGCATTTGGTGTACGAGACGTGGAGAATGATCTATACGGATCATGAACTTCTCCAACACATATTCAATCATCTTGATTGAACTTTTGGCAAAGGTGATGGGTGGAGTTAAGTGATGAAAGAAAATTGCAAGGCCAAGTACCATCTGGGAAAGGCAAGTATGGTTGATGAGACATGGAATAAGAAGAATAAAGTGAAGCAAAGACGAACTGGAACAATATGGATGACGTATTAGGGTGGTTTGGATGAAGGGTGTAGGTTGCACGAGTTGAGTTGTCTAAAGCGGAGAACGCGTCAACCTGTAAGTTGCGTGGCTTGGATAATCATATGGAGAAAAGGGACGTAGACTATACTTCCTACATAGATAGGAGTAGCTTAGAAAGGGTGATGTAAGGACGAAGTTGGTGAAAGGGATACATAATGCGGTGGAGGAATAAGTACGACGAGAGTTGGGTGATAGACGATAGACTAACTAATTCATCTCATATTTCAAGAGGAATGAAAAGTCACGTAGTTGAGAAGTTGGAAGGATTTCTTACGGATGTGATGGAATAGAGGATTTTGCGTAAAGGTTAGCCTAATATGTATGGAATGCCTTATGAAGGATTATGGCAAGGGAAGAAACGATGGGAAGCATCACATCGTGATGTATGGTAGGAGTTGAAGAAGAAGAAGGAAGTGTGTATAGAAGCGAAGCATGAATCAAATAGGTCGAGATAGGAACCGAAGGTTAAACTTTGGTAGAGCTTAATGAGTAGAATAAAGCACAAGCAGGCTAATACTGTCGTAGTGTGGAAAAGGAAATGGCACTGACCTATACTGATTGATTTAGAGGTAGTTAGGAAACTCGTTAGCGATGGCTAAGTTTTCATATAATGATAGTTATCATACTAGAAGTCGATAAATGCCATTTGAGGCACTATATGAAAGGATAGGGTGAGTTGCCCCTATTGTGGACTAGAATTGGTAAAAGAGGCTACTAATGTGGTAATGATGGTTGTGGAAAGGATGAGAGCAACAAGGGATGCTAAGTAGAAAAGGAGGAAACCACTAGAGTTAGTGACAAAGTTATGTAGGGAGTTTCACCCATAGTAACGGGTGGTATGTTTTGGTAAAATGGAAGAGTTGATGTAGAGTTTTGTAGGTCCATTTATGATCTTTAGAAAGATCAGACCATTAGCTTATGAGCATAGAATTTCCTGTGGGAAATGAGTTGTATACATGATACATTTCATGTATTGAGATTGGTAGAGGTTATTTGAGAATGCATTTTGCATGTACGGTTATTCGGGACTTGTGTTAATAAGAGTTTTTGTTTTATCAAAAAGTCATCTAGGAGATTTATTGACTGTGAGGTCAAGATTTTGGCAATGAGTTTAATTGTTTTGGTTTGTATATGTGGTATTTTGAAACTTGAACTAAAGTTCACGTGGAAATGAGAGGAGTTCTTTTAGAACAAGTATCCTCGTGTGATTTGTTGTCTGTGTGTTTGATCCTAAGGAGTAAATCTCGGTACGAGATTTCTATTAGGAGGGAGTGATGTGACAACCCTAGTTTTGAGGTTCGTCACTTAGTTTTATTTTGTGCTAGTTGCGTGTCTTTACGTGTTTATGTGCTTATTGGTGTGTATAGATTGTGGTTTGGATATCGTTTCCGGTACGGGGTACCTTGTGAATGAAACGATGTGTGATGATTTCATGTTCATGAGTTCACATGGTAGTGACTATGAAGTGAGATGGTGTTATTTGGTGGTTCTAAGTATACGTATATGTATTATAGAAAATCGTATTTTTACGATTTACGGTTTAGCATTTAGAGGTCGCGGATGAGGTAATTAGTCATATGAATATTTTTAGGTATGGTTTTAAGTCATTTAGGACTTAGTTATAAAGTTTATTTGAAAATTTGAGATTTTTTTTATAAGTGTATATTTTACATCTTTTACGGTAAAACGCGTAAATTTGACTAGTTTTACGGTTTTGTGGTTTTGGAAGCTTTAGGAGCTGAAATAAATTAAGGAAAATTAAAGTAATATTAATAAAATAATATTAAATAATAATAAAAAACAAATTTAGGGGTGTTTGGGTCGGTTTAGACGCACCAAAGAAGAAAGAAAGAAGGGAAAAGCCCAAAACAGACCCAATGGACTTGTAATGGGATTAGGGGGCCTTTAGGACTTAACCAAACCCAACTCATAACCATAATAATCAGGTTTTTAACCTCCATAACATCTTCTAGCCGAAATTCATCAATGGTGGCCAATTAGGGTTCTTCAAAAATTAGGTTTTCTTCATCTTCTATTAATTCAAAGGAAAAAACCTTCTTAACCCTTTTCATATTAAAAGTTTTTAATGTTTCTATGATCATATGATGGATTAGATTAGGGTTTAATTAAAAACAGTATATTAATCATATTTTAATGATTAAATAAATTAGGGATTATAATTAGAGGGATTAGGGTTAATTAATGACGTTGATTTTGTTAAACCCGTTTTTAAAAACTGGGTAGAATTTTGAGTCAATTGTTTTGATCATATCTGGAGTTCTAGGAACATTCAAGATGCGATCAAACTAGACCTGAAAAGGTATTTGAAGTGGCTTTCCAATGCAAGAAACTAGAACCAAATTGGTGGTCTGGAAGTGGGTCAAAAACAGGTTAAACAGTCGGAGGTCAAAACAGTTTTGAATTCAGCCTGTTTTCTTTTTAAGTTTTGGGTTGTTTGGGGTACTTAGGGTTGTATTGGGATCTTCTCACGAACATGAGAGATGGTTTATATATTGTAGTGAGTATATGCACTTGGGCTAAGATTGTGGTTTAGGGTAAGACCCTCTAATGGTAATGAACTTTTCATACGTTTAAAATCAGTGAATTCTGGATAGGTAGAAATATATACACATATATCGGGGCCTTAACAGTCGCTTTAAGGTTAGGGAAAGTGGGAGGTTTTAACTAACATGTATAAAAGTGTGAATATACCTTTTACAGAAACCATGGGTATATTTAAGTGGACGTTTGACTTAAGGTTTTGAGACTTTAAAACTGGGACTGTTTTGTGTAAAATTATGAACGGGATAGCTATTAAACTTAACCAAGTTAGGGACTTGTTAAGGAAGGGTAATGGGGTGATTAGAACTTAACAATGAGGTAATTATATGGGAATAGGCTAGATGTCCATCATAGGTTGATGAGCCATCTTGGTGATTAGTTCGGGTATTGATTGTGTGTTTTTGGTTTGTTAGCTCGTTTCTAGTGCGAGGACTTGTGAAGAAGCTATTAGGTGAGTTTCATAGTCCCATGTTTTCTATTGATTTTGACTTCCAGATGGGATGGAAGAGACACTGTGTTGAGTTATTTGTAAATAATGATGTGAATGTTTTTATGGGTTGTGATGGACTTGTGTGTACACTTATATGATTAACTGCTATGTGATTCTTGATTGTCTATGATTTGGATCGGGGGACACGTGCCGTCTCAGTTATTGTGGTTTGACAAGGTAGGGGCCTTGGGATAGGTACATAGCGTGATCGTCTATGGGACCAATGGATAATGACAAGGTAGTGGCCTTAGGATAGGTACATAGTGTGATCATCTATGGTACCATGGTGTTTGGTAAGGCTGAGGGCCTTGGATTTTGGTTTGGTATGATTGATCTTGAATGTTTGTTGTTAATACATAATTGTAACACATTGTCCATATGTTATTGTGCTGATGGTTGTTATTCACAGCTTATAACTGATTTAGCGTTAGAGTCTAAACCTATGACTCTCACCAACTTTATGTTGACGTGTTTTAGTGTCTCTTTCAGGTGATAACGTGGTTAAGCGTGAGAACTTATGTGGCTAGGATTTGGAGAGCGTAGGAATGCATATAGAAGGATATCCCCGTTTCCTTCTTAGTTTACCTTTATGTTTTTTGATAAGTGATGCATGTTGGCACCTATATGTTTGATATGTTTGTGTTATTTGTTTGTCTCGTGTAAATGGTAGTACTGTTACCTATTTACCTAGACTCCTGCATGTTGAGCTATTGTCATGACATTTGTGTCGCCATTTATGACATTTCTTATTTCATTTAGTTATCTCTATAGATACGCCATGTTGTGATGATATCCATACGTCGCGCCCCATATTCCGCCATGGTGGGGTGTGACAAGTACTGCTTATCACCCGCAGACTGACGGACAGAGTGAGAGAACTATTCAAATGCAGGAGGACATGTTGCGTGCTTGTGTGCTTGACTTTGGGAAGCAATGGGACAGACATTTACCTCAAGTGGAATTCTCTTACAACAATAGTTATCATACCAGTATTAAGGCTGCACCATTTGAAGCGTTGTATGGTCGTAAATGTCGCTTGCCTGTGTGTTGGAGTGAGGTTGGGGATAGTCAACTCACTGGCCCTGAACTCATTCGTGAAACAACCGAGAAGATTGTTCAAATAAAGAGCCGAATTCAAGCAGCCCGTGATCGTCAGAAGAGTTACGCCGACATTCGACGTAAGCCTCTCGAATTTCAAGTGGGAGACAAAGTGATACTAAAAGTATCGCCTTGGAAAGGTGTGGTACGTTTTGGCAAGCGAGGAAAGCTGAACCCCCGTTATATTGGACCTTTCAAAATTCTGGCAAAGGATGGAACCGTAGCCTATCGTCTCGAACTACCGCAAGCGTTGAGCCGTGTGCACAACACTTTTCATGTATCGAACTTGAAGAAGTGCCTTTCTGATGAGACACTCGTTATACCGTTGGAAGAACTCCGAATCGACGACAAGATGCAATTTGTAGAAGAACCTGTTGAAATCATGGACCGCGAGGTTAAACGATTGAAGCAGAGTCGCATTCCGATCATCAAGGTGAGGTGGAATTCTAAACGTGGACCTGAATTCACTTGGGAGCGTGAGGATCAATTTCACAAGAAATATCCGCAACTCTTTGACGACTCTAGAACCCGTGACACTCCTAAGCTTTGAGGACAAAGCTTCTCTATCAAGGGGATGATGTAACACCTGGTAATTTTCCTACTTTGTAAAATGACTATTTTACCCTTTGACTTTTTATTTAGTCAACTATGTGATTTAACTGTGTTGGAACCGATAAGTTATCCCGCGTTTTCTGAAAAACTGTTTGATGACGAGTAATGACTTGACACTGTGCTCAGTCATTATTCTGAACACTTTCTATGAATCTGACCAAATGCTGAGACGGTCAATGAATTGACGATAATCCGTGAGATTATCCTTTATCTGTGAATTATGTGCTTAATTGTTTAGTTTTTAACAGTGTGATCGTATTTTCATGAACAGCGTATTTAAATATTTATGTATATGTTTATATGCCTGTATTTTAGTATTTTTGCTATTTATAGTAATAAATCGTATTTTCTGTGAATATTTAATTAACATATCGCGTTTTCGTATTTTACGTCGTTTTTACGTTTAACCGTTGTTAGCATGCATAAAATACTTTATAAATCATAAAATATCATTTTTCGTCGAAAATCATAAATTTAAAATATTTCGTCAAATTTTTAAGTTTTACGTAATTTTAAACTTAACTATATACTTTTCGACATTTACCTAAAACTAACTAACCTTTTTACCTTAAACCTTCTAACTAGTTACCATAGTAAAATTTTTGAAATATCTCCATGTCGGACCCCCCATAACCGGCCAAAAAACTTCACCACATGCAAGATAACCAAAGTTTTACTCTTTGCCAAAATATGCTTAAACCTTACACAACCTAAACTCTTTTAACTTATTACCCATATTTACCTCAACTCACACCTCACTTTCACTCATTCACTTCAATAAAAAAAAACACACACATCTCTCTTTCTCTCTCAAAAACACACGGCACAAACATACACACTAAAACCTCCATTGTTGATTTCTTGAAGCTCCATTTCAAGGACATTTAGCACAAAACAAATACATCCTAGGGTTTATACAAGCATAAGGAAGAATGGGTTTTCTTGGTTAGTCGATTTGAGAAGTTTTTTGTTGAAGTTTATAGAAGTTAGGTTTTGTTGATTTTTAGTTGATTAGAGCGTAGATCGGGTTATCGTGGTTACGTAGAATTGTTACTCAAGGTTATTTCTTGAACCTTTTTCGATTCTTTCTTTTTCATGCATAATCTATGTAGATCAATGCATGCATGTTACTCATCAACTATTTTCTTGAAATAAAAAGATAAAAATTATTTTTGGTCATGAAATATTTTAGATCTATGAAAATTTTGTGTGGATCTATTAGATCCATGCATGAAAATGTTTTAATTGAAAGACTTGTAAGTTATAAAAATGTATATATTTAGAATTATGGACTTAAAGATAAATCTTGTATTTAGAGTGTGTTTATGAATAATTGAAAGGAACTAGTAGTGTTACTACTAGTGGGTACGCATGAGAATGGTCGAAAACGAGTTTTTACGAAAAGTATATAATCTGTCCGATTTTTATAAGAGGCATAGAGGGTCGTAAAAATTGTTTTGACACTAGTTTACTACGATATTAAGAAAATATAAGTTATTATCTTCGTTTCGATATATTATGGGCTAAAAACGGAGTGAAAATGACTAAGATATGGTCGTTTAAATTTCGTTGTCAGAAAACATAAATTTTGTGAAAAACACTATAGTGTACTTGCTGTTTAGATTTTTAAAGTGGTCGAAACGACGTTTTTGAGTTAAACAGAGTTGTTTTAAGTGTCGAAATGGGTACTAATTGTTATGTATAAATGTTGGACTCCTTTTGTGAAAGGATATAAGAGCGAAATGTGAATACTTGGTGCATTGTTAAAAGTTTGAGCGTTGAAATTGAAAATTGATACTATTGCGGGAAAATGACTTGTTGAAACATTGGCGATTGAGAAAGTGTTGAAATTAGGGATTTTAGGACGAGATTTGGGTACTTACTAAAAATGGCAAATTTTAATGTGACGCCGAAAGGCTGCCGAATTTTCTATAGAAATCGTGTTGGAAAATTTATCAAGATAAATATAGGTAAATTAAAATTTACGCCGAAAGGCTGTCGAAAATTCGTCGAGTCAAAAATAAATATTTCTGTCTAAGTATATATATATACTATAATGCTTATAACGATATGATATCTACAAGTCATGATTTAACTACAAAATAATACATATATATGATCGATGAGTAACGTACGTGACGAACTATTGTGACTTATTTGCTAGCGCCTAAACTATAGTATTATATTTAGGTTGTTGCTAGAGTTGCTCGCTACTATTTGATCATACTTGTGCGGTTTGAATCGTTGCTTGAGGTGAGTTTATAGATCCCTATTAAACTGTTTTATATGTTTAATGCTTTGGGATGTGATAAATGCTTTCGATGCTTGCTTCTGGACGCAAGTAAAACTAGATTTCTGTGAACGTTTTGTGAACACTGTTTATGAGATAGCTTAAGTTGCTTTATCCGTAGTCCCACTATCGTGAATCATTAATTACTCTGCTGGAGTGAGCTCTTATGATATGGATAGATCTATTGAGGGTTGACAACCTCCACCCGGGCATTCTGACGCCGGACGAGTGTATACCATTTGTGTGAACGGAGTTATCTTGGCTAGGTACTCCATTGGGGCAAAATTTATATATATACAATCTATTGTATGTACTGGATCATTAGTTTCAATGTCACGAGCTTAGCTATCATAAATATTGTGAACACCCAATTTATCCTAAACTTGGCACTATACCTCCTATAGTTGAATGTGTACATGAAATGAAATCTGAAATCGAATTACTATAAATTTTTACTTTAAACCTATATTCTCACCAACTTTATGTTGACCTATTTTAGCATTTATCTCAGGTAATTGATGATGATTTGTATCTGCTGTGTGAAGTACTTGTAGTTCGCATGCATTTCTTGGCTATCTTCGGACATTTATTTACTTATGCTTTTAAACTGTTATCTCGTTGATGTTTAAAACTTTTACATTCCGCTACGCTATCTTTTGAAACTGAGACCTTTTGTACTTTGATGCTTTTATTTAAATTTAACGAGGTATTTTTATAAAACGTCTCATTTAGAGTCGTTCTTGTGACACCCCCAAATCAGGTTTGCTCGGAATAGTAATTGGGTGTCAGTAGGTGGATCACAGAACAAATGGCATACAAAGCATTGATCATAATTTCATGATTTGAAATAAAATTGATACAAATATGGTTTTAGTACAATCAGTTGAAATGTTAAATATCAGTCGTTACAAATATCCCAGTGAAAACAGATCCCCCCAATCATTATGATGCTCCTAAATGATGCTCAGTCCATGCTCAAATAATCCAGCTTAATTTCTTGAGAAAAACATGCTTAAAATAGTCAACATAAAGTTGGTGAATTCATAGAGTTTTGTAAAATCATAGTTCAAGACAGTAAATTGTCCTACATAGTGTTGCACAAAAAATCAAGTGTAGGATCTCAAATACCCCATATAGTATTTCATAAGGTTTGATAATAATCAAGTTCAGATATATCAGTATGTTCCATGTATTGATGTACCAAATAATAAAAAGTCAAGTTTAGAACCGCAAACATCACAAACATAGTATCGCACAAAGCCAAATACTATAAGGTAATAACATTCCCATATTGCCCGAAACTGAGACTTGACAGTTAAGTCCTCGACAAATGAGGACCCTTCGCCTTATTAAAAGGCACCCAATAATAATAAGTTCTAACATGTGAAACATCTGTTGTCCTTGCCGAGGCACAGTGAGCATGACTCACCCAGATGGGGATGGTCAATCCCAAATAGATCTATTTATAACATTCAGGTAATTCAAAAATTCTAACAGTTTCAGATGCACGGGTCATGCGGGTTCATCTACAACAGGAAAATGTAATTAAGGGTAACAATTCAGTTTGCGTTTCCTCGATCAACATTTTATTAAGTATAAGTGTGGGGCCACGATCTCACAATATAAAAATCATATAGTCAAAACAAGTTATAGCATGTCTCCCCCTCGCGGGTTAGTAAAAACATAAATAGTAGTGAAAGGCGAGGCTATGAACTCACCTGAATAGCAGTGTCCGGATAATATGACAGATAGTCCAGATAATATGCTCACGATACAGTTAATTACCTAAGTAATTTAAGTGATCTCAGTATATGCATATACAATGCATAGGTGCATATAGATAATTAAAGTGCATGCTTATACTGGCTTTAAATATCTTGCCGTTTATTACTCGATCCGTATGTATTTATTTATACATACTATCATACATAATGAGTCCATCAAGTTTCTACGGTTAAACCCTAAAGTTTATTTAACGTATAAAACTTTAGTTAAATTGCACCAATGTCCTCAAGTTTATAATATTAGCCGAATAAACCCCTTGGTTATAAGTTTAAGGAAATGACGTTTTTAGTCCTTTTGGTTTATGGTTTCTTTTATAGTTTTAATTAACTAATTAATAAAAGAAACTAGGGCTTATTAATCTTTCAGCATATGGCAAAATAAGTCCTCCACATTTTAATCAGGTGATACTTTCAGTTCTTGTCATAAGTAGTCCTTAGGGTTTATATAACTTTTGAAACACGAGAAGAATAGTCCCTCAAGTTATAATTTAGGGTTAGGGCTCGTATACCTTTCAAGTGATGACACAAATAGTCCCTTAAGTTTGAATTAGGGTTTAATACCTATGCTAAGTTACGAAACAGACCCTAGGGCTAAAATAACTTTCGGCTAATTACACAAACAGTCCCTAGGATTGTAAAACATGTATTTAACTTTGGGTAATTTGCAAGGATGGTCCTTAGTGTTTCTATAGGTCTCGAATTAAATTAAATAGTCCTCAAACTCTCGGATAATTACTATATTAGTCCTTGTGTTTAATGTACTTGTCATTATAAGTTACCTTTGTCACATTTTTAGCCCCTAAACGTTATATAACTACATTGTTGGTCCGAAACTTTTATAAGTTATATTTTTTTAGTGTCAAAAGTTTATGTGACAATCTAACATTTTTAGGTAGTAAATTATTTTCTCATATAATATTTTGAAACTTATTTTTGTGTTGGTTGATGAACTCACAATTTACGGATTTAAATTTGGGCTTACGTGCATAATTTAGCGTCCATTACGACTAAACCGGAAATCTTAGGATTACGTATTTACGTTTTTGAACTCCGTTTTTGATGACAATTTTTATTAGATTCGTGTTGTGCCGTTGATTCATAATTTATAAAAACGTTTTTCGTAAAACGAACCGAGGGCACGCAAATCAAGGAAACTAGAATCGAGGAATACCCGTAAATTAGAGGGATGGGACAAAACAAGTTTATCCCACCCCACTACAAAGGGACGGCCAAAATGGGACACCACATCACTTGATGTGGCACCCTTGTAGCAAGTAGCTTACACTTGTTAAGCTTAGCTTAACAAGTAAGCCACAACATTCCACTAAACCACAAAACCACTCAAACTTACCATTTTCTCACAAAACACATGCAAAACAACTCAAAACTCTCTCACCCCACCTCCCTTTGTCGTCCCATAAGCCACAAATCTGATGTTATCTATTCACATTATGGAGAAACCTTGAAGCCTTGATTGATTGGTGATCATATTAACATCCAAAAAGGTGATTTGCTTGTGTCCTAGGGCTAATTTCTCAACAAACAATCTTGGTGGTTGATGATCTTGAAGATATATTTGGTGTTCATCAAGTTGTTGTCATCCAAAAACAAGATATAATCTTGGTTGGTAAAGAAGATCATCCTTTCTATTTCTCTTGTTATTTTTGTAAAGATCAAATGTATTTTCTTTCTTATTTTATATGTATATGATAAATATGTGATGATAGAAATGTTGTGTGGGGATCAAGTGTTGATAAATATGATTAAAAAGATGAAAAACCATAGGTAATAATGTTAAAATAATGCTTAAAATGTTGGCTGTATAAAAACAGTAAGTAACCAAGTTATAAACAGATAAATTGCATGGTGGAATCCATTTATAGTAAGTATTAGACGTCATACACATGTGAGAGTTGTCCATGCAATGGAATCATCAACATGAGTGAGATATGATCAAAACAAAATTACTGTATCAATCTGAATAGTCTGTTTTGTAGGGACTGTTAAGGATACTTAGACATGGATTGAGAAGTAGCTATAAGTAACTTATTTGTAGAACATAATATGAAGTTTATAACATCCAAAAATGAGCTTCTATCTCCTTATAGAACTCAAGATATGATAAAAATGGTGAAAGTGAATAAAAAATCAGATTTTGTGAAATTAAAGTTTAATAGTATTATATAAGCACTCAAAATAATATAGTATAAAATGTGAAACTAAAACCCACTAACTTATATATTTTATTTATATAAATATGTATAAGGTTAAATAAATGGACATTTTATAAAAATGGTAGTATGATAAGTTTTATAAGTTATAAAAACTATAAACATGATTTTTACGTCTTTTCGGCTATTACCGTAAAATTAACGTTTTTCGCCAATTAAAATTAGACGATCGGACCCGTCTAATGTAAACTTTTTAAAATTCATTTACTGATATATAAGTACCTAATACAAGTAAAAACCGATAAAACCTGAACTATATAATATACGGACATTAACGAGCTAAGTTAGCATTATTGGACTATTAATCCAACTAAATGGGCTAAACACTTGTAAAAATTACTTATTGGGCTTAACCCACTTGGGCCCAACATGTAAAGTATAAATACTGATAATAAAGGTAGATTAATACAAATTAATGGACTTATAATAGGCTTATTGGACCTAAAACATGTAAATAGGTAAAACTAGTAAACTAGTAAAAAGTTACCAATACATAAACACTAAAATGAGTAAATAAGAATATATAAACCCACTTGATCATCATCATATGTACAAAATCATCATATGTATATTTGTTATTTTGATAAATTCATTGGACAAAAGTCTAAGACCGATTATTATTTATATAGGTTTCCGTGACCGAAGCACGCCCGTAGCCGATAATCCGCCTTTCATTATCATCGTGAGTTCATAGCCTCGCACTCTTTTAAATGTTTTATAAAATGATTTGTAAACCCGCGAGGGAGATAACATGCTAGTTTTTGATAAAAATAGAACACAAGTAGTCCCGATGGTATGCTTAATGATATGGACCCGAATGATGCTATGACCCTATAAACGAGATAAAAAGGATTATTAGTAGTTAGGTTATGTCACTCAAAGTCCCATTAGCATGAATTGTGAACTACCGGGATTTGGTAGACGCTTATGCATATGATAGTACTATTTGGGGACGATCACCCCAGTTCGCGCCTTGACGGATGATCCCCGTCGTACCACATTGATTGGTAAGCGAATTTATGTATGAGAAGATTTACATAGCGTATTTTTGTGACGACTCTCTAACTTAGATGGGAAAATTGTTTGTCGGGTTCGCGGCCCGTTGTTGTTATAGTAAGGTAACAATGTCATGCGGCTAATAATAATCCTAAAATGTATTTCAATACAATATGATAACGATATGAATAACGATAATAATATTACCTATAATGGTAATATTGAGGCTACGGTCTCATGGACGGTTTAAGATGTATGCTTGATTTATATATTGCCTGACTAGCAATACGAGGACTTATTATGATATTATACTTGTGTTCTGATTTCAACGATTGTTTTATATAACAGTTTTATTAAACTCTATGAATTCACTCGGCATTCGCTGATATGATTTTTGCATGTTTTTATCTCAGGTGCTTGAAGGTAATCCGGATGGAGATCGACTCTGATGGCCCACATTATAATAAAATGTTCATTCGATCTATCTTTTGTAAACTTAATGACCTGTATAATTTGAGAACTGTTGTACACTTAAAACTTTTTATCGAATGAATGTATGTTAAACCTTGTACAACCATTTTTATGTGTTGTCAATGATTAAAGTTATTGTGCTATCCCGTAACACTCTAAAAGACTCTTCCGCTGTACCGATACGAAATTTGAGAGTGTTACAGTTTGGTATCAGAGCTCTCTTTACAGAGAACAAAAGATTTTAAAAACCAAGGTTTTGAACAAAACTTTTCAAAATCTTTTAACTATGAACATTTGATAAAATATTTGAAAAATCTTTTGACTATAACGGTGACAAAGATCTCCGACGTTACCAACAAGCCCTATTGAGAAGATATATATTTTGATATATATAATTTAATTTATATATATGTATATATCGTGGTTTCAGTATGTAATTGTTTAATAAGTATGTTATCCTAATACGAGATATATATAAATGCAGATTGTCATGGCTGAACCTAATATTCCTGTAGAGAACCATGCTACTCCCGAACCTAATGTAAATGATGATCCTTATTTAGACTTAGTAGATTATGATATGGATGATGAGGAGGAACCATTTGAGGATCTGAGCCCGAGATAGGACTAGGAGATCAGATTGCCCCTCAGGTTGATATGGTAGAGAATTAAATTGATAATGTTGATATTGAGAATGATGATGATGAGATTGTGTTCGATAATTTAGATGATGAGATTGACGACGAGGATGTCGAGGAGGATATAGGTATAGACGATGAGGTTGATGATGATGAGGAAGCCGAGATTATTTACCCTTATGATGTTCTAGAGGGCGAGCCTTTACCCCCTCTAGTTTATTTGTCTGATTCTGAGGTTGAGTTACCTAGAGATGAAATGTCTGAATCGTCTGAATCTGATTCTAAATCAGAGGAGGATGAGATGATGATGCACCTGACGGTACTGATGGTATTGCTACTCGTAGACATGTGATAGGAGAGTCGTCTAGTTTTCGAGAGGCTACTCATATGGATGGTCTTGCACCTTGGGCCTTGAGACGTGATTTAGATGCTTCCCGTGCTCAAAGTAGTATGAAGATTGGATTAGGTGTTTTTCAGACTCATGTTGCTTATTTTGAGTCGAAGACTAAGGTTGGTGAGAAAGAGTGGGAATTGCTTAGTTTGGATTTGACTGATGTAGAGCGTGGTTTGAATGAGGCTTTTAGGAGGTTATCTGTGTTAGAAAGTGGTGAGTTTGCTGCAATGAAGAAAAAGGTGAATTCTATGGAGATTCAGTTGAATGTAGCTCGTGCGATGCGTGAGAAAGCTGAGAATGAGTTGAATATATTTGTGGGTTGGAACAGTAGATTTTATGCTGATATGGTTGAAAGAGGAGTGATCCGCAAGCGCCCAGCTGAAGATGTGTCTAGTGATCGTCCGATAAAGATACAGAAGACGATGGATGAAGGACCATCTGGCGGTTCTCAGTAGACCAGTCTATGTTTAGTAGTGACCTTTGTATCTTTTGTACCTTTGTAACTTTGACTAAACCGACTTGTTAGTTAATAGACCTGGCATAAATTTTGAGTATGTATAGTGCTAAAACTTTGATATGGGGTGTAATTACGACAATGCTTTTGTTTCAAATCCAATGAAATATGTATCTTGTCTTGAATTCCATATTGTGCCTTATTTGTATCTTGATTATGAATTCAATCCATATTATATGAATCCCTTGTTGGGTGAATGCTTAATACTTTGAAATTGTGAAATTATAGAACTATGCCGCCCAAGAAAGCTGTGACTGAGGATGATGTACGTAGGATTATTACGGAGCAAGTTACCGCATCTATGACTGAATTTATGGCAAATGCTAGAAATGAAGCTGGCGGTAATGAAGCTGGCTGTAGTGGAGCTGGCGGTAGTGGAGCTGGCGGTAGTAGAATTGGTGGTACTAATATGAATGTGAATGCTAATAATGTGAATGCTAATGCTGGAGGAAATATAGGAGGACTTGGAACTAATGCACCTGAAGTTGGTGGCAATACTTATGTGACGTTCATGAAGTGTGAACCTCTACCTTTTAATGGAACTGAAGGTGCTGTAGGATTGTGAGAACCCGTAATTTCTGAGGTATTATTTTATCCGATAAACTCATATTTTCAATAAAATAATAATTTCGTATTATTTTAGTTGACCGAATCGATTTATTTCGCAATATTCACCGTTTAGTAATGATTATCCATTTTAATGATCAAGGAAGCCACGTGTCCGTAAAAGTTTATTCGATCATGAAATTTTATCATTTCACATGTTTAACAAGATTTATGCGAGTTTCGTCATTTCAAGTTACATTTTTATCCAATGTCGGGCTAGGGACCAAGAACAACCAACGAACCATATGCATCTATCAAGTTAACCATATGTAAAATTTTTTTACTTACAATATTTTTACATCATTTAAAAAAAAATATAATTTACTTACACTAATTTATAAACAAAACTCTAAACCAAACACCCTCTTTAAATGGTTTAAGCTCCAACAAAACCAAATACCAAACACCCTCCTACTTAAACACTACAAAATAAAAATATGTACAAAATGTGTTGACCTGTACAAAAAAAAAAAAAAACATACAGTGAACAAGTTTTCACCATCTCCCTCTCCATATGTGACGCCACCACCACCTCTTCTTCCACCATTTTCACCTACTTCCAATCCTCAAATCCATAAACTAAATACACCATCTTAAACCCCTTGAAAACCTCTACATATTGATATAAACAAAACCCTACATGCATCACTTTTTAAAAAATACGAATTTTGTGAAGATTTTGATGTTACAAATGGGTTATTAAGGTGTTTTTACAAGGATTTAAGCAAGAAAACAAGTGGGTTCAATCAAAAACGACTTTGGTGTCTTGTTGGGGTCTCCTAGCCGCGGCCTAATCTCAAACCCATATGGGTTTTGAGTCTGGAATCATCTATTTCAATTACTAAAGTGTTGGGTACAATCTAAACCCCTTTCTCTTAATTATTTCATGGCTTAATTCGTTTTTATTGATTTGCTTAAATGGGTTATTGATATAATTGTTTAAAAATGGTTTATATAGATGAAACCTACTGATTTTAAATCATATATATGTTGGTGGTGATTAATTAGGGCTTGTTTAGGGTTTGTGAATTGATTTTGATAATGAGGTAGTGATTTAGGAACCAAAAATGTGTTTGGAAAAGTTGCTGTTTTTCTACTGGTCATGCCCGAATTTTTAGAAACCTATAGGTCCAAACACCATTGAAAATGGATGGGATTTTGAATGTAGTACATGTGTCGAGTTGGCCATCCAATGGAAGTGTCCGGATGAGTAAATGGCGCCCTTTTTACTAAAATGGGTCGAAAATGGGTGTATGGTTAAAAACGTGTGAGTAACCTTTGGTAAACGTTTATAATGGGTACTTTGACATTTTACATCAGTAATATGGTCAAAAATGGATCATCTCCAATTGGAAATTTTATAAAAGCTATTGTGTTTATTTAATTGTGATTTTTACGGCTAGAGTCAAAACTGTCTTCGCAAAGTCTGAAATGTTGGCTGTCACTAAAATGCAGGTTCCCAGTGATTGGAAAACTTTTAAAAGGTCTAGTTTAGATTTCTGGAAAGCTTATAAAATTTGTGAAATTTTGATGGGTGTCTCACCTCTGTAGCTTTTGTAGATTTTTAGTTATGATTTTTACAAAATGACCTATTCCAGAATCTTGGTTTTTGGAGCAAGTATGTATTGGGAAAACTAGTTAAACATTGATTTAGAGTTTAGGCAAGTGAGGTTTATTGTTCTAAACACCTAAGGGCATGTAATTACAGTAACTTAAGGTTGGTTAAGTCAAAAGAACAAGAGATTAACAAATTAGAGCAAGCTTGCAAGCCATAGTGATCACCATGGACCGTAAAACGTTTATAAGTGAAAAGTGTTGTGTTTATCGTGCATACACTTGAAAAAGAGTATTTTGGTTCAACATAGACTTTGTTAAAAGTGTCAAACATGTTCAAAGGCATGAAGCCTTCAAATATATCATGAGATAGATCATAAATCTTTTATTTAACTCAAGTATTCTCATACAAATAGTAACTCGCATATATTTTCCATGTCTTGTCTAGATCATTGCAATCATTGAGTGGTCATCCTTGAGAAATATATATTTACCTTGATCATTGGCATTCGATTACTACGGTGAGTACATAGCCCCCTTTTTACATGTTACGTTTACTTAAACCACGGGGTGAGAAATACACATCCGTGGAACACATTCATTACTTTTTACTTGTATGCTATTCGAGAACTGGTATGCTATCCTGAATTCATGTAATACATATTATTGCTTAGTACTTGCCATAAGTCCCCTTCATGAACCGTTAGTTATTCATTACTTGCAAAAATCGCGAGTGTTATGGGTGGATCCATCGGGACTGACAATCCCCGTCCTTTGTGTTGTGTGACGCATTATACTTGAAGTATTACAGGTGTTTGGCAAAAGCACCTACTCTTAGGGGCCAATTGATACGTTAAGGCTTCGGTTACATGATACTAGGCAATAATATACCCCGATTCCTATGCTGATCCCATAGTTATCAACAGTGTTGCTATAAATGCTTTTTCCTAAAACTAATGATGTGTTCCATGTTATTTACAATACAAAACCTATGATATTCACTCAACAATTTTGTTGACAGTTTACATGTTATTTTCTCAGGTAATTAAGCTTAGTATCATGGATGGGAGCTCGTGGAACTGCGGACATTCGGCTGCTTCTGTATTTATTTGTTGTCATGCTTGCATTATCATAAAATTTATTTTGTAGTATTCATGGGTAAATCTCATAAAAGAGTAAGTTTTGGACAACTTTCACCATTAGGTGTTTATGGTAAAACTTTGACTTGAATTGGAGCATATGAGCTTCCTTTGAAACCTTATTTTAATTTGGGACCTATTTATATTAAATCTTCCGCAAATCTTTGATTTATTTAAAATTTTCCGTAAGGATTATTAGGTAAAACAGGTTTAAATGTCATATTACGGCCGTTATATTGCAGTTTTTCTAAACTTCTATACGTGGCACCCTCTTGTGACTCATGTGGGACCTACCTAATTTTCGGGGTGTTACAGTTGGTAATCAGAGCTTCGGTTATAGTGAACTAAGAGTCTTTTAAAACTTGGTCTATAACCATAAAAAGTTTTCAAATGATTTCTTGAGTCTTAGTGTCAAATACAGAATGTGTCAAGAATTGTCAGCATCCACGGGTAACTCTCTAATCCTTACTTACTTGATTATTACTTGTATTGCTTTTACCTTGAGATTGTTACACTGATTACATATTGCATTACTACTTGAATTACATTTACATTGATTTACTTTGAGATTTCTATGTTACTACAGTACTCGTTACTCTACTTTCGTATCCTCACGCGCCGTATTTGCTTTGATCATTGTTGATCATGAGGATTTTATTGACCATCATTGGCTTGGTCAATTTTGGCTTAAAGCCTTGGAAGAATTTTGATCGTATCAAATTCTTTTTGGATTTCATATCCCTCTACTTGATCCTTTTTATGTTACCGTTCGTATAACACTTTGGGTGTTGTGCGGTTTCGTCTATTGGTTTATGGACCAACTTATTCATTTATTTCTCCGACTTCATGTTGTGGCATTGCTTTGGAGCGTCATCGTGTTCTTTTGACACATTTTGAAATTTACTTTGGTACCGTACCAAATTCTATCATGAGTTTCCATACTCTTTTTGTTAATCCTTCGGGTTTTGATTGCATGACGCTTGAGCATTCCTCGAGTTTGCGTATTTAATTTTCCCTATTTTGAATTATAACATTTAGCTATATTCCTGAATCGTCATCGTTGTCTTACGACCTCCTCGCCTAAGATATGTCCGTCGATTGTACTATGATTTTACTACATAATTGTAACTAAAACGTTTACTAAACTTGATTTCTTACTACATGACTTGAAACACTGTTGAACACCTACATTTTAATATTTGAACTTGATTACATTATGCATCGTTTTACCATATTCTCACATGGTGGTTTTCTTGAAATAATTTTATGAAAATTCCATAAGGTCCGTTTGGATTAATTATCCTTTGACAATTTAAGTTTCATGAGATACGCTAGACACTAATTATCACCTTAAAAAGGCGTTAGTATACTAAGTTAAACAAATTGGGATGTTTTCGTGACATATGTAACAAATAAATTAGTGTTTGGTTGAGACTTTTTGATGTCTCGAAAAATATGTTTAATACATAAAATTTGCGAGCTTAATTTGGTCGTGCTAAGGTTATTGAAAGTAGTTTTACCCTTGGAATTACGATAAGGATCGTTTTTACGAACGTTTTGATATATGGCACGATTTCTAACCCTTAAAAATGAATATTTTGCGGCCATTTGAAATTTTGAAAATCGTATATTTTCCAAACAGCAATTGCGAAAAATTTATGGCTGCAGAAACTTTATCGCGAAAAACGAAGTCCTAGATTTTTTAAAAATCTGTATTTTTATTTAATGGGTATATAAATCTTATTTAGACGATCATTTTGACATAAAATAGGACTTCTAACTCCTAAAAATGAACATTTTAGAGCCGATTCAATTTTTGAAATTTCATATAAAAATTCAGCTATTACGTTAAATTAGTTGCTGGTGCAGTTTTTAGCGGTTATTTCGAGCACTTTAGAATCTGTTTCGGCCTTCCGGCGAAACATGAAAGTTGTTCAGAATGCCGTGATTAGCTTACCGCGAGAAAATCGTAGTCTAAAATGCGTGTTAACGTGTCAAAAATCTAAAGAACAATATATAATTTCATTTTATGTATGTTTCCATCAGATCTGATGTGGGGACATTTTCGTCATTTTCTGTAAATATTCGGGTTTCGTGTAAAACTGAAAAGTTATTCGTTGGATCGTTTTACTTCCCCAACGTGGCTTGTTGAGTCAAAAAAAAAAAACGTTGTTAACTGGTCTAAAATTCAAAGTTATTATGTGTTTTTCTTAATAATGAAAATGTAGTTTCGCATACCCCTGCAAATATTTGCATACCCGTGAAAGGGGAAATTTGGTCATCTTCTATTGAATTGCAAATCTTGGCTACAACTAAAAGGTTATTTAAAACGATATTTAAGCATAAAGACGGTACTCATACAAACGAAATTGAAATTCATCTTTACGAGACAATGTAAACTCCTTTATCTTTTTAGACTTTCCAAAATTGAAAACTTCCCTACAATAGATACTTTCAAAAAAAATTGGAAACCCTTCGAAAATTAAAAATTTTCATGAACAATGGTACAATTTGGACGTGACATATTGGACAACCTTTTTGAGGACATCGATTTTTTTTTTACCGGCGATCATTCGTCTGCTGGTCCATTTACTTGATTTCTTCGAGCTTTCTTGATTTACTTATCACTTCCTTGGATTTCTGTTACGTTCTTGATTTCTATTGAACACCGTACTGATTTCCATTGCACTCTTGATTTCTATTGAACTCTTGACTACTATCGCATTATTGGTTTCTATTGAATTCTCATATTACTACTGCATACATGATTTCTATTGTATTTTCGATTCTACTATTATACTCTTGATCTCTGTCATTGCATTCTTGACTTCTACGATTGCATTTTGGATTACTACTATGTTCTTGAATTCTATCATCTCTTCGGTTTACTATTACTTGAATTACGATTTCTATTGCATTGCCTTGAACTCCTGTATTTCTATCCTTGTGTCCTTCTTGTCTAAACCTTCTCGTTCATGGATCTGAAATATCTTGTTATGCAAATTCTGACTGAACCCTTGTGTTGACTTGTGTATTGCCATTCGCTCTCTATCGCTTGAAGCCGTGATTGACAATTCTCCTCTTCGTATTCTATCGCCATTGATACCCTCTATTTCATGATGTTTCTGATTAAACCTCTCCAAAGATTCTATCGGATTGTGATTCATTCAACCATTCTTTTGTGAACTACCCTTTTGATATTCTTGTGCAACCCACTCAGTGTTTTACAAAGTGAATATGATGTCACCCTAGAGAATGTAACATATTACTGTTTCACCAAGTATATTTAATTCTGTCTAAGGAAAACTTAACTCTGCTATCATTTTACGAAACATTTCACTTGAGCTTTAATAAATGATTATCCGTTTAAAACTGTCTACAGATTTTCCGGGGAATTAAATAACTACTCTATTATGAAAGATCTTCAAAAAGATTGTTTGATTTCTATTCTATGAACATTATGATTTATACATTGAATTATAATAAAAAAAGAGGGTTGACGAAGCTGAGCATTGCATTGCTGCGCCTAAATTATTCATAGTTGCGCGCCTGTGTATAATTTATATGGAGCCATGCACGGTTAAATAGTAGTCACCACAAAAAAAATAAAAAAAAAAATAAAAAAAAAATTATAAAGATCAACTTTTATCAAGATTATCGAAAAAAAACACAATCTTGATGGGGTTTGCACTTAATTCTATCATGAGACATCTGCATATGTGCCCATATCCTTACTCGAACGAATTTACCAATTGTATGTGTATCCATACTTGACCACCGTCACCTTAAACATTGTTTTCTTTTTCCCCTTGACTTGGATAATCCTGAATGAACTCTACTATCCCTCGAATGTGTATCGATCTTCGCGAACTCTATGTGTAAATTTTTCCCGTTTTATGATTGGACGACTTGATGATGTACTTGGTTGTTTTCGCCGTCTTATCGTCGACACGTGTATTGTATCTTTGCTTCAAGATCCATACGACTTTTAAATTGTGCAATATCTTATTGTTTGTGCATTATGCAACTTGTGTTCATTATTCTTACTCTGTTTCTACCTTATTACTTGTGGAAATTCGAGTGTGTACTTGCTTACTTTTGATGCACTGATTGTACCTACGAAAATTTCGAAGATTTCTTTTCTTCACAAGTTTCATAAGAATTTACAAAATCTTCACAAATATTCAAACTACTAAAATGACTTTTTACATCTGAGAGTGGAATTATACACTTTCTTCGTATGATATAAGACTATTGTTTTGGAAGGCATGGATTTCTTATAAAAAGAAATATATATATACGCTATTTCAACCAGTTTCAATTATACCTTACCAATATCGGTTAAAACTAGAAAGAGGACGTTTTTCTTTTCGGTGATTTGCTTTTCAGAATCTGAAAATGGACTTTCTACAATTGCAATCTTAAACCTGGATTTCAAATCTCAGTCTCATACATACATCCTACAATTTCTTTATAAAGGACTAAAGTCATACTAAAACTTATTCTAATTATGTTTTGGAAATGATTAAATTTTATTGTTACCGATCTTACTTATAATCACCAAGTTTTTTTAAAAAGTCATTATGAAATCAGGCATTATTACTATAATTGAACTAGACCGAAGTGATTTGTATCTTCAACGCCAATTTTAATTCGTATCGTGTGTTTACCGTTTTATAATGCATGTGTCTGGGTTTCACTGTTTACGTAATTCGTGTTTTCTCGTTTTAGCTTATTCTAATCTCTTATCGTACATTTTATCTGTTTTCTAATTACCTTCTTGGCCACCGATACTGTACCGCTGACACTGTTGCCTTCAATTCTGTTTTACGTCATTGTACGCTTGACCTGCTTGGTCACCTGTTTTCTTTTGACCTCCTGCCCACACGGCTTGGCAGCTTTGATGTCATCGTGGGTATGGATTGGTTTGTGACCCATCGTGCGGTCACTGTTTGTTTTGAACGATATTACGTATTCCTTTACCTTCGATTGCAATCTTGGGACTCCACGGTGAACAACCGGTGGACGACCTAAAACCTCTTCGATGTGCTAAATCCGCGGAAAAGCGTCTAGACAATATCCGTTTCGTTCGTGATTTTTCCTGATAACCTCCTGCGTGCAAAGTTGAAGTCGAAACTTATCTTGTTTCTGAATCGCCGTACTACTTGACTCCGTTGGAAGCTGAATGAGTGTTTGCGAGTTCATGAAAGTGATGTATCTGAAACTGCCTTTTTGTACCCGTTACGAACATTTTGAATTTTCTGTGATACCGTGTAGTTTTACGAACGCCTTACAGAGTTCATGGACGTGATGAACATAGTTTGCGAATTACTAACTTGACATGTGACCCTAGTTTTCATTGACGACTTCCTCATCTTTTTCTTTCTCCAGTTGAACTCTGAGGGACCAGAGTTCCTTTAGAGGGGTCGACTGTGAGAACCCGTAATTTCTGAGGTATTATTTTATCCGATAAACTCATATTTTCAATAAAATAATAATTTCGTATTATTTTAGTTGACCGAATCGATTTATTTCGCAATATTCACCGTTTAGTAATGATTATCCATTTTAATGATCAAGGAAGCCACGTGTCCGTAAAAGTTTATTCGATCATGAAATTTTATCATATCACATGTTTAACAAGATTTATGCGAGTTTCGTCATTTCAAGTTACATTTTTATCCAATGTCGGGCTAGGGACCAAGAACAACCAACGAACCATATGCATCTATCAAGTTAACCATATGTAAAAATTTTTTACTTACAATATTTTTACATCATTTAAAAAAAAAATATAATTTACTTACACTAATTTATAAACAAAACTCTAAACCAAACACCCTCTTTAAATGGTTTAAGCTCCAACAAAACCAAATACCAAACACCCTCCTACTTAAACACTACAAAATAAATAAATAAATAAAAATATGTACAAAATGTGTTGACCTGTACAAAAAAAAAAACATACAGTGAACAAGTTTTCACCATCTCCCTCTCCATATGTGACGCCACCACCACCTCTTCTTCCACCATTTTCACCTACTTCCAATCCTCAAATCCATAAACTAAATACACCATCTTAAACCCCTTGAAAACCTCTACATATTGATATAAACAAAACCCTACATGCATCACTTTTAAAAAAATACGAATTTTTTGAAGATTTTGATGTTACAAATGGGTTATTAAGGTGTTTTTACAAGGATTTAAGCAAGAAAACAAGTGGGTTCAATCAAAAATGACTTTGGTGTCTTGTTGGGGTCTCCTAGCCGCGGCCTAATCTCAAACCCATATGGGTTTTGAGTCTGGAATCATCTATTTCAATTACTAAAGTGTTGGGTACAATCTAAACCCCTTTCTCTTAATTATTTCATGGCTTAATTCGTTTTTATTGATTTGCTTAAATGGGTTATTGATATAATTGTTTAAAAATGGTTTATATAGATGAAACCTACTGATTTTAAATCATATATATGTTGGTGGTGATTAATTAGGGCTTGTTTAGGGTTTGTGAATTGATTTTGATAATGAGGTAGTGATTTAGGAACCAAAAATGTGTTTGGAAAAGTTGCTGTTTTTCTACAGGTCATGCCTGAATTTTTAGAAACCTACAGGTCCAAACACCTTTGAAAATGGATGGGATTTTGAATGTAGTACATGTGTCGAGTTGGTCATCCAATGGAAGTGTCCGGATGAGTAAATGGCGCCCTTTTTACTAAAATGGGTCGAAAATGGGTGTATGGTTAAAAACGTGTGAGTAACCTTTGGTAAAAGTTTATAATGGGTACTTTGACATTTTACATCAGTAATATGGTCAAAAATGGATCATCTCCAATTGGAAATTTTATAAAAGCTATTGTGGTTATTTAATTGTGATTTTTACGGCTAGAGTCAAAACTGTCTTCGCAAAGTCTGAAATGTTGGCTGTCACTAAAATGCAGGTTCCCAGTGATTGGAAAACCTTTAAAAGGTCTAGTTTAGATTTCTGGAAAGCTTATAAAATTTGTGAAATTTTGATGGGTGTCTCACCTCTGTAGCTTTTGTAGATTTTTAGCTATGATTTTTACAAAATGACCTATTCCAGAATCTTGGTTTTTGGAGCAAGTATGTATTGGGAAAACTAGTTAAACATTGATTTAGAGTTTAGGCAAGTGAGGTTTATTGTTCTAAACACCTAAGGGCATGTAATTACAGTAACTTAAGGTTGGTTAAGTCAAAAGAACAAGAGATTAACAAATTAGAGCAAGCTTGCAAGCCATAGTGATCACCATGGACCGTAAAACGTTTATAAGTGAAAAGTGTTGTGTTTATCGTGCATACACTTGAAAAAGAGTATTTTGGTTCAACATAGACTTTGTTAAAAGTGTCAAACATGTTCAAAGGCATGAAGCCTTCAAATATATCATGAGATAGATCATAAATCTTTTATTTAACTCAAGTATTCTCATACAAATAGTAACTCGCATATATTTTCCATGTCTTGTCTAGATCATTGCAATCGTTGAGTGGTCATCCTTGAGAAATATATATTTTCCTTGATCATTGGCATTCGATTACTACGGTGAGTACATAGCCCCCTTTTTACATGTTACGTTTACTTAAACCACGGGGTGAGAAATACACATCCGTGGAACACATTCATTACTTTTTACTTGTATGCTATTCGAGAACTGGTATGCTATCCTGAATTCATGTAATACATATTATTGCTTAGTACTTGCCATAAGTCCCCTTCATGAACCGTTAGTTATTCATTACTTGCAAAAAGCGCGAGTGTTATGGGTGGATCCATCGGGACTGACAATCCCCGTCCTTTGTGTTGCGTGACGCATTATACTTGAAGTATTACAGGTGTTTGGCAAAAGCACCTACTCTTAGGGGCCAATTGATACGTTAAGGCTTCGGTTACATGATACTAGGCAATAATATACCCCGATTCCTATGCTGATCCCATAGTTATCAACAGTGTTGCTATAAATGCTTTTTCCTAAAACTAATGATGTGTTCCATGTTATTTACAATACAAAACCTATGATATTCACTCAACAATTTTGTTGACAGTTTACATGTTTATTTTCTCAGGTAATTAAGCTTAGTATCATGGATGGGAGCTCGTGGAACTGCGGACATTCGGCTGCTTCTGTATTTATTTGTTGTCATGCTTGCATTATCATAAAATTTATTTTGTAGTATTCATGGGTAAATCTCATAAAAGAGTAAGTTTTGGACAACTTTCACCATTAGGTGTTTATGGTAAAACTTTGACTTGAATTGGAGCATATGCGCTTCCTTTGAAACCTTATTTTAATTTGGGACCTATTTATATTAAATCTTCCGCAAATCTTTGATTTATTTAAAATTTTCCGTAAGGATTATTAGGTAAAACAGGTTTAAATGTCATATTACGGCCGTTATATTGCAGTTTTTCTAAACTTCTATACGTGGCACCCTCTTGTGACTCATGTGGGACCTTGATAGGTGTGTAAACACCCATCTTTTCTACCACTTAATTACAATAATAACCGGACCAAAACGTGTATTTTATGTCTTTTATGTCGGAATTATGCGTGGTTTGTGTTTTTGTTGTGATTTAGGACGAAAAGGTGAAAAGTGGAGAAAACACGGAAATTCACGGGCATTTACGGACTTTTATTGAAGAAAAGGATGAAAGACGAAGTCAAGAAGTCAAAAGTGGATAAAGAACGGAAGTCCAAGACCAATTCTGAAGATTTATCGAAGAAAAAGTCAAAAGACGAAAGTTTACTTAAAGCCGAGGAACTCAAGTCTTATTTATCGAAGAATTAAAGGACGAGTCCAAAGAAATCCCGAGCCAAAAGTCATCACATTCCAAGATCAACAAAAAGATTAAGAAGGAAGGACTTGATGGTGCAATTAACAAGAAAGGAAGGAGAGGAGGAAGCTTCCTCTAACCTCTCCCCTAATCACCTATAAATACTCTCATTTTCATTTCATTTAGCTTTGTTGACTAATAGTGACAATTAGTTCTTCCATGGTTGGTGGCTTGACAAACCATTCTTCCACTTTCATTTATGCACATTTAATTACTTGCACATTTAAATACATGTTTTGCACATTTAATTACTTTAAATTTCAAGTGAGTGTTTCTTTTTAATTACTTGCACCTTTACTTTATCTTGTCCATCTTCTTCTACCTTTCTTTGATCTTTGATTTACACGCGTTTTTCTCTTGTTGATTCGTCTAAAGGTTTGATTTTTATGCTTTTGATTGTTTTAAACCATTTGTTTTCATAGCTTATTTGATTTATTTTCAAGTTTATATAGTTTTTACACAAGTTATTTTTATATAAAAAGTGTCTTTCTTAAAGTTTATCTTTTTCATATTTTAAAAGTTGATAACTTTCAGTTTTATAGCTTATTTTTACACGATTTACCTTAAGGATTTAGTATAGTGCTTATTAGAACAATAGCTTATTTACTTAGCTTAATTTCCATCCAAGTCTCCGTATTCCGATCTTGACGATCGGAAAAGGGTTTTACTTTCCGATCGTGAGGCTGTCTTGGTATTCCGATTGGTGAGTGTTTTTGAGTATTCCGATTGGTGTGTGGTGACAAACATTCCGATTGGTTCCCTTGATTCATTCCGATAGAGGTGCAACTTGGTTATTCCGATCGTAACAGGTGACAGATATTCCGATTGGAGTTCCGATAAGCATTCTGACCAGCATCCAGTTATATTCCGATCAGGTAAGTTGAACATTCCGATTAGAAGGTGTTGGTTATTCCGATTGGCGAGTGACAGTATTCCGATTGGGTTTCTATAGACATTCCGATTGGTTCCATCGGAATATATTCCGATTGGAGGGTATTTTTCTCTTATTTTGACTTGTTTAATTTTTAGCTTAAGTTTTTAATACTTGCCTAATTTTAAATTCCGTCACGCTTTAGTTTTAAGTCATTTTAATTAACTTACTTTCGTCATGTTTTTAAATATTACACCTTTCGTTAATTAGATTTTGATTTATTTTCACGCACTTCACTTTAACGCCACTTTACTTTCAACGACATTTACTTTTAAGTCTTTGCACATTTAAATTTAAAAACAACCAAAATTATTTGTTTCCACCAAAATAAAACTGAGTCACATAGAAAACCTAGATCAATTCGATTAGACATACATCAACGAATCTTTTTAACCTGAGTAAAACCCAAGTTATTAAATGGCGCCGCTGCCGGCTCTTTTCGTAAAGATCAACAGTTTTTTGTGAGAGACGCGTTGCTTTTTGGGATCCGTTCACTTGTGAACGTTATTTTTCTTGCATAAAAAATTAAAAAAATCATAATAAATTAAAAAATTGATAAAAAACCATAAAAATTAAAAATTTCAAAAATCCAAAAAGATTTTATCTTTATTGTGTACATATATATTGTATTTGTGTTTGGTTTTGTTTTCTTTTGCATTTTCAGGTGTATGCGTACTAGATCTTCTAATTATCAAGGGCCCGAGCCTCAAGAAGATTTAGATATGGCAGGTGTAAACAACAACAACATTCCACCGCACCTCAATAATAATAATAATAACAACAATGCTCTTCCACAGCCCGATCTTCGGACCATGGAAGAACTTTGTCAACCAACAATGTTTGGACGAGGAGGACCGATTGCGCCGATGCAAATCAACGCTCCTGAGTTTTCGTTGAAGCACCACATGATTCAGCAAGTACAAACAAACCCATTTAGAGGATTGCCTGATGATGATGCCAACAAACACCTCGACAAGTTCATTACTATCACTCAGAGCATGAAGTTGGCTGGTGCCACAATGGATGAGCTTCGCCTACAACTCTTTCCACACACTCTATTACATCATGCCGAGAAATGGTTTGATCGTCTCCCGAAGAATTCTATTCACACTTGGGATGACATGACTCAACGCTTTTTGTCGCGCTACTTTCCACCATCCATGGTCACAAGCCTTCGTAATCAGATCAGCGGTTTCATGCAAGATCCCGATGAATCTCTTTTTGATGCATGGGAGAGATATAATGTTTTGATCGACCGTTGTCCAAACCACAACATGCTTCCGGTCACCTTGATCGATACTTTCTACAACGGATTGACTTTTCGAGATCGTGATACGATCAATGCAGCCGCCGGTGGCACATTCATGAAAAGGAGACCCGAGGAGTGTAGAGAGTTAACTGAGAACATGACTACTCACCACAAGAACTGGGATTACTCTGCATCTTCTAGGAACAACCCGAGAGTCAATGTTTCCTCAACCTCAGCAAACCCTGAGATGACCGAACTCACCCGCATGATGACTGAAATGAGCAAAAGTATTACGCTTCTCGCTTCAAATCAACAACAACAACAAGTTAAAGCGGTTGCTAATCCTTGTGAAACATGTGGCGGTCCTCACTCATACACCGATTGTCCTTCGACACAAGGAAATCCGGAAAATGTGTATGCAGCTTACGGTAATTATTCACCGGAAAATTACCAAGCTAGACAACAAGGGGATAGAAATCTGCTGAGCTACCGTTCCAACAACTACCTTTCACCCGGTTTTTCTCCTCAAAACCAAAACCCCGCCAACAACTACACTAGAAGCAACCAAATCCCACCAAGAGCTTCTAATCCTTATCACCCACCCGCCCAACAAAACCCACCCATTAATCCCGATGTTGAGGCCATCATGAGAACCCAAGGTGAGCAAATCAAGAATCTGCAGAGCCAAATTATCAATCTTAAAGGAGATATCACAAAGCAAGGAAATGAGATAAGATCCGAGCTTCGAAATGATATTCAATCCTCCTTCAGCAATCAAACCAATGATTTGAAGAATATGCTTGCTAGTTTCTTGCCAGCCGCTCAACCCTCTTCTTCGAGTTCTCTACCTTCAAACACCGTCACTAATCCGCGAGCCAATGTGAGTGCTATTACTACTCGTAGTGGAGTTACCATCATAGGACCACCAATCCCACCACCATCATCTACACCTCCTCCACCACCATGTATCCCTACTCCTCCTACACCTAGTATTCGTGCACCATTACCGTCTCCGCCTCGACGTGATGAAGTTTCCACAAATGACCCTTCAACATCTCAACCTTCACCTACTACACCTGCACCTTCACCACCCAAACCCAATATCCCTTATCCCTCTCGCTTGGGCAAGAACAAAATGCTAAACAAGGAGGACGCTCAAGTAACTAGCTATATCAAGATGATTTCTCAAATGAACTTCAACATTAGCTTTCTTGAGGCACTTGTCCACATGCCCAAATTTGTTAAAGCATTTAAGGAATTGCTTAGCAAGAAGGAGAAGCTAATTGAACTCGCCAACACACGCTTAAATGAAAACTGCTCAGCAGTTATTCTTAAAGAATTACCGGAAAAGCTTGGAGATCCCGGTCGATTTGTGTTGCCTTGCGTGTTCAACAAAACTGAAGAATTTACTGCCCTTGCTGATCTCGGGGCTAGTATTAATTTGATGCCACTCAGTGTTTGGAAAACACTATCATTGCCCGACCTCATTCCAACAAAGATGACTCTCGAACTTGCAAATCGCACTCTCGCTTACCCCGTTGGTATAGCTGAAGACGTGTTTATCAAAGTTGGCACATTTACTTTCCCGGTCGATTTTGTCATAGTTGATTATGAAATGGACCCTCGTATTCCTTTAATACTTGGTCGGCCATTCTTGAGAACCGGACGTGCTTTAGTAGATGTGGCCGAAGGTGAGTTAATCTTACGAGTCGGGGATGATTCAAAAGTTTTTAAAATGGGGAAGCTTACCGGCAAATCTTTTGGACGAGAATCAGTGAATATGATAAATGTGCTCAATGACTTTACCGTCTATGACAATCCTCTATTCGATTCTTACATCGATAATCCACTCTTTGACGATGATGTGGATGATTCTCGCTCCACTCTGGACGCTTCTCCCATTTATGATTCTTCACCGGTCTTTGATGCTTATGATGATGATGATTCTAGCTCAGATTCGGATGATTTTAATAATTGTACTTCTGAGTATCCCGAGCTGCCCACATTCGACGATTTTGATGAGGCTGATACCCTCTCGAGCGATTCTTCACATGATGAAGATCCTCCGTCATCACTCGATCCTACTTTGGACGATTATTCATTTGAGGAAGATTTCTCTGAATTTCTCAACACATACTTCCCTCATGAGAGTGATGCTCCTCCTTTTGACTTTGAAGATTATCGCCTTGATCCTACTTTGGATTTGAAGAGCATTTTGTCAAAGGAGAAGAAACCGGTTGACACCGAAATCCGTTGCACGTATGATTTAACACCTCTTTGTCCCACTTCTGAGGACGAGGTTGTGCTTCTTTGCGGATCTTCTTCACACTCGGCTGAGCCGGAGTGCTATTTTCCCCTGAAGGAAAAGGTGTTCGATCCCGGTATTGAAGCTTTAAGCCATCTCAGTATCCACCTGATGAAATAAAAGGAAAAATCTTTGGACCCATTGAAGACATGCTTGCACCACTTCATCCTTGCTTCCACTGTGCTCCATCACTGCTTAAGGGAACCTTGCCACTTCTCTTTTGGCTTTCCTTGTTCGCCTTAAGCTCGTGCTTATTGATGGACGAAAACTATGTCTTTGATCCTGGTGGATATGTCTTATGCTTCTTCCGTTAATGATCAAGGTCGAGTCAGGCTCACGACTCGGTTAACAAAAACCAAGCGCTTCTTGGGAGGCAACCCATGCATCTATCTTTTCGCTTTCTTTACCATAAGTGTAGGGGGGACCCTTTGGATTGCTATTTCCTCTCCTCACTTCTTAATCAGAGATTCGAGCTTCAATGATCCACTCTTGATGATTCTTGACGACCCGTGATTTCGTGATCTACGTCTTCCCGGTTCTATCCTAAACTCTTTTCGATTCACTATATTATATTTTCTCAATATTAAAATAGGAATCTCTTTAGTTGTCCTTTCCTTAGCAAGATTTAAACGACGTGCACAATGTCCTAAGTGTAGGGGAGCTTACTCCCACATGCTTAAACATTGAGGACAATGTTTATCTTAAGTGTAGGGGGGACTTCTATCGAAGTTAAGTGGTCTTTTCCTTGTATTTGTCCTCATTTTAACCGGAAAATCAATTTTTCGACAATTTTTGATCTATTTTGGCCTATTAGTTTTTCCCTTTGTATAGTTATTTTCTTTCCTTATTAGAATAAATGTTTAATAAGTGGTTTTAATTTTCAAAACGTTGTGAATCTTTTGACTCAATCCGAGTTTACTATAGCTAGTATCCTTAACGTGTTTAAGTCAAGTTTTGCTAGGCTTTTATATAGGGAGCTATAAAACGCGAAAGTCTTAACTCTCACGGGTTAAGAACAAGAACTTTTCGCAAGTTCCTATAATTGATCCTAGAGAGCGTTTATCAAGGGAACTTTAAAATGCGATTTCTAAGCTTGAAAAAGTCCAAGAATTTGCAAGATCCTATAGGCGACTTGAAAACCCAAAACTTTGATTTAATAGGCTAAGTATCCACGAGTCTCATTACTTGAGATTTTAAACTGTGGAGAACGAGAGATGATAGAGCCAATTATAAGTCGGTATTCTTTCGTGAATTTATGTGAGTTAATTATGAGCCTATTCTCCCATCGCTTGCTAATAATTTATCTGCTAATAAATAAGGTTGTACGATTTGAAAAGTTACTTAGCTTCTAGCCCCAGATCGTTTAAAAGTTGCTCGGTATGGATTAGAGTTCATAGCCAAGGCATAACTTATTGAAGCGGGACGCGAAGATTGGCGAGTCCGAAAAGGCCCTAACAAGGCATGAGGGCTATATTTTGTTGCTAAAGATCCAAAGTGATGTGAAGAATCATTTATCGAAAATCAATATGAAGGATCGAGACACACGACGTAAAGCAAAAAAACTCCCCAAAAGTCATGGAGAAGTGTATCCGAAAAGACCCTAACAAGGTATGAGGATAAATAGATCCAAGTCAATAAAAGGAGGCGGATCGGTGTATGTCAAAGTCCAAAATAAAGATTGGAGAAAAATGAAGAAGTCGTGGTCCAAGTATGAATCTCTCAAAACTTCAAGTGAAGAAATTCCTATATGAAGAGAAGACCATAATTTCATGAACGTCTCTCAAGGTTTGAAGTATGAAGTCGCTGCCAAATATCGGTCCGAGAATGGTCTCAAATCGCGAAGCGAGTTATGCCAAGATATGAACTTTATGAGGTCCCGAGAAGCAGTTTTAAAAGATTTGGTCCTTTAGCTAACTATTGATTAAATCGTGCACTTTATTTTCAGACTAAATAACTATCTAAATAAGTCGAACAATGCATCCTCGTGATCATTCAAGACAAATAATAAAATATAAGAGAAACCCGTAGGAATAAGGGAGTCTAAGTAAATAATTGGCCCACATGAGTTTGTGTTAGTTTACTAACTTATAATAACAATGATCTCGTTTTTAAGCTTGGTTTGGAGAAAGTGAAAAGTGGAGGATGATGATTATTCATGACATTTTCAAAACCCAAGGTATGCTTTTAATTTCTTTGCTTTGCATTTTTATAATTTTCTATCTCTTTAATAAAGGCCAATGTGGATTGATTATGATGAAAAGTGTAAACATGCTTTGTAACTAATGCATTGCATGAGGACATTGCAATGGTCAAGTGTAGGGGATTTGATAGGTGTGTAAACACCCATCTTTTCTACCACTTAATTACAATAATAACCGGACCAAAACGTGTATTTTATGTCTTTTATGTCGGAATTATGCGTGGTTTGTGTTTTTGTTGTGATTTAGGACGAAAAGGTGAAAAGTGGAGAAAACACGGAAATTCACGGGCATTTACGGACTTTTATTGAAGAAAAGGATGAAAGACGAAGTCAAGAAGTCAAAAGTGGATAAAGAACGGAAGTCCAAGACCAATTCTGAAGATTTATCGAAGAAAAAGTCAAAAGACGAAAGTTTACTTAAAGCCGAGGAACTCAAGTCTTATTTATCGAAGAATTAAAGGACGAGTCCAAAGAAATCCCGAGCCAAAAGTCATCACATTCCAAGATCAACAAAAAGATTAAGAAGGAAGGACTTGATGGTGCAATTAACAAGAAAGGAAGGAGAGGAGGAAGCTTCCTCTAACCTCTCCCCTAATCACCTATAAATACTCTCATTTTCATTTCATTTAGCTTTGTTGACTAATAGTGACAATTAGTTCTTCCATGGTTGGTGGCTTGACAAACTATTCTTCCACTTTCATTTATGCACATTTAATTACTTGCACATTTAAATACATGTTTTGCACATTTAATTACTTTAAATTTCAAGTAAGTGTTTCTTTTTAATTACTTGCACCTTTACTTTATCTTGTCCATCTTCTTCTACCTTTCTTTGATCTTTGATTTACACGCGTTTTTCTCTTGTTGATTCGTCTAAAGGTTTGATTTTTATGCTTTTGATTGTTTTAAACCATTTGTTTTCATAGCTTATTTGATTTATTTTCAAGTTTATATAGTTTTTACACAAGTTATTTTTTATATAAAAAGTGTTTTTCTTAAAGTTTATCTTTTTCATATTTTAAAAGTTGATAACTTTCAGTTTTATAGCTTATTTTTACACGATTTACCTTAAGGATTTAGTATAGTGCTTATTAGAACAATAGCTTATTTACTTAGCTTAATTTCCATCCAAGTCTCCGTATTCCGATCTTGACGATCGGAAAAGGGTTTTACTTTCCGATCGTGAGGCTGTCTTGGTATTCCGATTGGTGAGTGTTTTTGAGTATTCCGATTGGTGTGTGGTGACAAACATTCCGATTGGTTCCCTTGATTCATTCCGATTGAGGTGCAACTTGGTTATTCCGATCGTAACAGGTGACAGATATTCAGATTGGAGTTCCGATAAGCATTCTGACCAGCATCCAGTTATATTCCGATCAGGTAAGTTGAACATTCCGATTAGAAGGTGTTGGTTATTCTGATTGGCGAGTGACAGTATTCCGATTGGGTTTCTATAGACATTCCGATTGGTTCCATCGGAATATATTCCGATTGGAGGGTATTTTTCTCTTATTTTGGCTTGTTTAATTTTTAGCTTAAGTTTTTAATACTTGCCTAATTTTAAATTCCGTCACGCTTTAGTTTTAAGTCATTTTAATTAACTTACTTTCGTCATGTTTTTAAATATTACACCTTTCGTTAATTAGATTTAGATTTATTTTCACGCACTTCACTTTAACGCCACTTTACTTTCAACGACATTTACTTTTAAGTCTTTGCACATTTAAATTTAAAAACAACCAAAATTATTTGTTTCCACCAAAATAAAACTGAGTCACATAGAAAACCTAGATCAATTCGATTAGACATACATCAACGAATCTTTTTAACCTGAGTAAAACCCAAGTTATTAGACCTACCTAATTTTCGGGGTGTTACAAGGATTAAGCCAGTGGATTGAGAAGATTGAGTCGGTGTTTCGGATTAGTAAGTGTTAGGAGGAAGATAAGGTGACTTTTGCTATGGCTACTCTTAAAGGTCGTGCGTTGACTTGGTGGAACGGAGAATTGCTTTCATGGGTATTGATGTTGCTAATGCTACTCCTTGGGATGAAATTAAGAAGTGGATGACTTTGGAGTTCTGTCCTCGTAGTGTGATCATTAGGTTAGAACAAGAGTTGATTCATTTGAGAATGAAAGGTGTGGACATTAACAGTTACACAAACAGATTCCATGAGTTGGCCTTGCTGTGTCCTCGATTGGTGGAACACGAAGATATCCGAATTGAGCAATATATTAAAGGGTTGACCAAGAATATCCGGGGAGACGTGACATCATCTAAACCACTGACCATTGATGATGTTGTTCGAATGGCTTACCAACTCATTGGACAGATAATTCAGGATAGGGAAGATGAATCCCGTGTTGGTGAGAAAAGAAAGGGTGATGGTGATCGTGTAGATAGAGGTGATAATAGGAAGAATTTCAATCGCCGTCAGAACCAGAGAAAGGGGAATGCAAATGCTCTTACCAACAACACACCGCGCAACGATGATAGATGTCCTAAGTGTGGCAACAAGAGGCATGCTGGCGACTGCTGGAAGTGCCGAAATTGTGGAAAGCTTGGACACAAGGTTGAAAGGTGTAAGAAGGGGATCATTTGCTTCAATTGTAACGAAGAAGGTCATAGGAAATCGGATTGCCTAAGTTGAAAGCGATTGTACCTGGAAGAAACCCCTAGGGTGGTGTTTATCAACTTGGAACAGTCGAGGTGAAGAAAGAGGATCCAAATGTGGTTATTGGTACGTTTTTACTCAACAATCATTATGCTGTTGCTTTATTTGATTCGGGTGCTGATAAGAGCTTTGTATCCACTAAATTTAGTGCCCTTATTGACATTGAACCTGTTGAGATAAATACCAGTTACGAGGTGTAATTGGCTGATGGTAAATTAATGAAAACTAATAAGCTATTAGAAGGATGCTCTCTAAATCTCCTAAACTATTCCTTTCCGATTGATTTGATGTTGATAGAATTAGGTAGTTTTGATATTATTATTGGTATGGATTGGTTGTCGTTGAATAATGCTACTATTTTATGTGAAGAAAAGAAGGTTAAGATTCCTCTTAGGAATAACACGTTAGTAATTGATGGTAACCGAGGTGAATCCCGTTTGAAAATCGTTTCATGTATTAAAGTCCAAAAGTACATCAGGAATGGTTGCGAGTTATTCTTAGCTCAAGTGACCGGGAATGAGTCTAAGGAGAAACGATTAGAAGATGTACCTATTATCTGTGAATTTCCTGAGGTATTTCCTAAATATTTACCCGGACTACCACCGATAAGGCAAGTTGAGTTTCGAATCGATTAAATTCCTCGCGCTGCACCGGTGGCACGTGCGCCATACCGATTAGCCCCTTCTGAATTAAAGGAGTTATCTGAACAACTTAAGGAGTTGTCTGATAAAGGTTTTATTCGACCGAGCTCGTCGCCTTGGGGAGCTCCAGTCTTGTCCGTTAAGAAGAAGGATGGATCTTTCCGTATGTGCATTGATTATAGGGAACTGAATAAGTTGACGATTAAAAATTGATATCCTTTACCAAGGATTGATGATTTGTTTGATCAACTACAAGGATATAGTGTGTATTCTAAGATATATTTGCGGTCTGGATATCACCAACTTCGCGTCCGTGAAGAAGATATTCCTATAACTGCATTTAGAACTCGTTATGGACACTATGAATTTCAAGTAATGCCATTTGGGTTAACTAACGCACCAGCGGTTTTCATGGATTTAATGAATCGAGTGTGCAAACCCTACTTGGACAAATTTGTGATTGTGTTTATTGATGATATTCTAATCTATTCTAAGAATGAAGATGAGCATAGAGAACATTTAAGGATTATTTTGAGTTTGTTAAAGGATGAAAGGTTGTATGCTAAGTTTTCGAAATGTGATTTTTTGTTAAATTCAGTGCAATTTCTTGGTCATGTGATTAACAAGGATGGAATTCATGTTTATCATGCAAAGGTTGAAGCCATTAAGAATTGGTCTGCACCGACAACGCCAACAGAAGTGCGACAGTCCTTAGGATTGGCTGGCTATTATAGGCGATTCATTAAAGAATTTTCTTTAATAGCTAAACCCTTGACTAAGCTTACCCAAAAGAATAAACCTTTCATTTGGGGAAGTGATGAAGATGGAGCATTTTAGATATTGAAGCAAAAATTATGTAGTGCGCCAATTCTATCATTACCCGACGGGAGTGAAGATTTTGTAGTGTATTGTGATGCATCTCTTAGAGGCTATGGAGCTGTTTTGATGCAGCGAGAAAAAGTGATAGCTTATGCTTCTAGGCAATTAAGGAAGAATGAGGAGAATTATACTACTCATGATCTTGAGTTAGGAGCTGTAGTCTTTGCTCTTAGGTTATGGAGACATTATCTATATGGCACCAAGTGTACGGTATTCACCGATCACAAAAGCCTACAGTATATTCTCGATCAAAAGGAATTGAATATGAGGCAACGAAGATGGATAGAATTGTTAAGTGATTATGATTGTGATATAAAATATCACCCAGGAAAAGCCAATGTTGTTGCCGATACGTTAAGCAGAAAAGATAGAAAGCCTATCAGGGTACGTTCTCTAGTCTTGACCGTGCACAATAATTTGCCTGAGCAAATTACAAATGCGCAAATAGAAGCCTGTAAGAAAGAAATTTTGTTAATGAAGGGTTCCGAGGATAAGGAGATCCTTTAGAGGTTAGAGCTGATGGAGTAAAATGCTTAAGAGGTCGTATGTGGATACCTAAGTTTGGAGGTTTAAGATACTTGATTATGTTAGAATCCCATAAATCTAAGTATTCCATTCATCTGGGATCTGATAAGATGTACCATGATTTGAAGAAGTTGTACTGGTGGCCGAATATGAAAGCTGATATTGCTATGTATGTTCTTCAATGCTTGACTTGTGCTAGAGTTAAAGGGGAACATCAAAAGCCATCAGGACTACTTCAACAACCAAAGATTCCTGAATGGAAGTGGGAGCGAATTACGATGGACTTTATCACTAAGCTTCCTAGAACATCATCTGGAAATAACTCGATTTGGGTTATTGTCGACAGACTGACCAATCAGCACACTTCATTCCGGTTAAAGAGCACTTCTCACTGGAGAAGCTGACTCGTATATACCTTGATAATGTTGTATGCAAGCATGGAGTGCCTGTATCGATCATTTCAGATCGATATCCTAGATTCGCATCGAATTTTTGGAAATCTCTCCAAAGATATTTGGGAACGAATCTCGAATGAGCACTGCTTATCACCCCAAGACTGATGGGCAGAGTGAAAGGACGATACAAACACTAGAAGATATGTTGAGAGCTTGTGTGTTAGATTTTGGTAAGAATTGGGATAAACATTTGCCGTTAGCAGAGTTTTCATATAACAATAGTTACCATTCTAGTATTAAGGCTGCACCGTTTGAAGCTTTGTATGGTAGGAAGTGTAGATCTCCTGTATGTTGGAGTGAAGTTGGGGATACCCAGCTCACGGGACCGGAATTGATCCGGGAGACTACGGAGATGATAGTTCAGATTAAGAATAGGTTGTTGACTGCCCGTAGTAGACAGAAAAGTTACGCGGATGTGCGGCGGAAACCGATGGAGTTTAAAGTGGGTGACCAAGTAATGTTGAAAGTATCGCCATGGAAAGGCGTTATAAGATTTGGAAAGCGAGGAAAATTGAATCCCCGTTATATTAGACCCTTTAAGATTTTATCTAGAGTAGGTCCGGTGGCTTACAAACTAGAGTTACCCCCAGAACTTCATGGTGTTCACAACACATTCCATGTACCTAATCTGAAGAAATGTCTAGCAGTGAGTGATGAGAAAATTTCGTTGGGTAAGGTTCGAATAGATGGGAAGTTGCATTTTATCGAAGAACCCGTAGAGGTTATGGATCATGAGGTAAAGCAACTGAAACAAATTCGGATACCTATTGTCAAGATCCGATGGAATTCAAAGCATGGACTGAAATTTACTTGGGAACGAGAGGATGAAATATGGAAGAAATATCCGCACCTCTTTGATTTCAATAAGAAACGGACATCAAAATGAAATGGATCACGAGGACGTTGATCCCTTTTAGGAGGAGAAACTGTGACAATCTAACATTTTCAGGTAGTAAATTATTTTCTCGTATAATATTTTGGAACTTATTTTTGTGTTGGTTGATGAACTCACAATTTACGGATTTAAATTTGGGCTTACGTGTATAATTTAACGTCCTTTACGACTACCTACCGGAAACCTTAGGATTACGTATTTACGTTTTTTAACTCCGTTTTTTATGACAATTTTTATTAGATTCGTTTTGTGCCGTTGATTCATAATTTATAAAAACGTTTTTCGTAAAACGAACCAAGGGCACGCAAATCGAGGAAACTAGAATCGAGGAAACTAGAATCGAGGAATACCCGTAAATTAGCAGGATGGGACAAAACAAGTTTATCCCACCCCACTACAAAGGGACGACCAAAATGGGACACCACATCACTTGATGTGGCACCCTTGTGGCAAGTAGCTTACACTTGTTAAGCTTAGCTTAACAAGTAAGCCACAACATTCCACTAAACCACAAAACCACTCAAACTTACCATTTGCTCACAAAACACATGCAAAACAACTCAAAACTCTCTCACCCCACCTCCCTTTGCCGTCCCATATTCACCATTAAACACCGCTTTTGATCAATTGTAGCCACAAATCTTATGTTATCTATTCACATTATGGAGAAACCTTGAAGCCTTGATTGATTGGTGATCATATTAACATCCAAAAAGGTGATTTGCTTGTGTCCTAGGCTAATTTCTCAACAAAAAATCTTGGTGGTTGATGATCTTGAAGATATATTTGGTGTTCATCAAGTTATTGTCATCCAAAAACAAGATATAATCTTGGTTGGTAAAGAAGATCATCCTTTCCATTTCTCTTGTTATTTTTGTAAAGATCAAATGTATTTTCTTTCTTATTTTATATGTATATGATGAATATATGATGATAGAAATGTTGTGTGGGGATCAAGTGTTGATAAATATGATTAAAAAGATGAAAAACCATAGGTAATAATGTTAAAATCATGCTTAAAATGTTGGCTGTATAAAAATAGTAAGTAACCAAGTTATAAACAGATAAAATTTCATGGTGGAATTCATTTACAGTAACTATTAGATGTCATACACATGTGAGAGTTGGCCATGCAATGGAATCATCAACATGAGTGAGATATGATCAAAATAAAATTAATGTATCAATCTGAATAGTCTGTTTTGTAGGGACTGTTAAGGATACTTAGACATGCATTGAGCAGTAGCTATAACTAACTTATTTGTAGAACATAATATGTAGTTTATGACATCCAAAAATGAGCTTCTGTCTCCTTATAGAACTCAAGATATGGTAAAAATGGTTAAAGTGAAACTAAAAATCAGATTTTGTGAAATTAAAGTTTATTAGTATTATATAAGCACTCAAAATAATATAGTATAAAATGTGAAACTAAAACCCACTAACTTATATATTTCATTTATATAAATATATATAAGGTTAAATAAATGGACATTTTATAAAAATGGTAGTATGATAAGTTTTATAAGTTATAAAAACTATAAACATGATTTTTACGTCTTTTCGGCTATTACCGTAAAATTAACGTTTTTCGCCAATTAAAATTAGACGATCGGACCCGTCTAATGTAAACTTTTTAAAAGTCATTTACTGATATATACGTACCTAATACAAGTAAAAACCGATAAAACCCGAACTATATAATATACGGACATTAACGAGCTAAGTTAGCATTATTGGACTATTAATCCAACTATATGGGCTAAACACTTGTAAAAATTACTTATTGGGCTTAACCCACTTGGGCCCAACATGTAAAGTATAAATACTGATAATAAAGGTATAAAATGGATTAATACAAATTAATGGACTTATAATAGGCTTATTGAACCTAAACATGTAAATAGGTAAAACTAGTAAACTAGTAAAAAGTTACCAATAAATAAACACTAAAATGAGTAAATAAGAATATATAAACCCACTTGATCATCATCATATGTACAAAATCATCATATGTATATTTGTTATTTTGATAAAGTCATTAGACAAAAGTTTATGACCGATTATTATTTATATAGGTTTCCGTGACCGAAGCATGCCCGTAGCCGATAATCCGCCTTTCATTATCAACGTGAGTTCATAGCCTCGCACTCTTTTAAATGTTTTATAAAATGATTTGTAAACCCGCGAGGGAGATAACATGCTAGTTTTTGATAAAAATAGAACACAAGTAGTCCCGATGGTATGCTTAATGATATTGACCCGAATGATGCTATGACCCTATAAACGAGATAAAAAGGATTATTAGTAGTTAGGTTATGTCACTCAAAGTCCCATTAGCATGAATTGTGAACTACCGGGATTTGGTAGACGCTTATGCATATGATAGTACTATTTGGGGACGATCACCCCAGTTCGCGCCTTGACGGTTGATCCCCGGCGTACCACATTGATTGGTAAGCGAATTTATGTATGAGAAGATTTACATAGCGTGATTTTTATGACGACACGCTAACTTAGATGGGAAAATTGTTTGTCGGGTTCGCGGCCCGTTGTTGTGGTAGTAAGGTAACAATGTCATGCGTCTAATAATAATCCTAAAATGTATTTCAATACAATACGATAACGATATGAATAACGATAATAATATTACCTATAATGGTAATATTGAGGCTACGGTCTCATGGACGTTTAAGATATATGCTTGATTTATATATTGCCTGACTAGCAATACGAGGACTTACTTCTGATATTATACTTGTGTTCTGATTTCAACGATTGTTTTATATAACGGTTTTATTAAACTCTATGAATTCACTCGGCATTCGCTGATCTGATTTTTGCATGTTTTTATCTCAGGTGCTTGAAGGTAATCCGGATGTAGATCGACTCTGATGGCCCACATTATAATAAAAATGTTAATTCAATCTATGTTTTGTAAACTTAATGACCTGTATAATTTGGGACCTGTTGTACATTTAAAACTTTTTATCGAATGAATGTATGTTAAACCTTGTACAACCATTTTTATGTGTTGTCTATGATTGGAGTTATTGTGCTATCCCGTAACACTCTAAAAGACTTTCCGCTGTACCGATACGAAATTTGAGAGTGTTACAATTTATATAAGTTTAAAAATACCAAATGGGCTTATTATACTCTTAATGGGCTTTACAAGACCCGTTAACCATTTTATTAAATCTAAATGGGCTTATCAATATTATTAAGTCCAATATATTATAAGAATCTTAATGGACTTATGTAGCAAGTATGGGCTTTCTAAAGGCTTGGCTACTATTCATTGGGACTAACTAAATCCATTAACCATATATAGGCTTCTAGATAATTGTTATTAATTATTCAAGGAGTTTATAGATCTAAGGTTTTTAACTAAGTTTACTACAAGTTTAACTAAGTTAACCACAAGATCCATAAAGAGACTTATAGCCCATGGCTATAATATATATTTGGAGGGTTTCATGATTTTTCTAGGTTTATTCTAGGAGTATATGTTCATGTGTTTTATAGTTAAGTAAAGTTAACATCATTTCTTGTGAACCAAATATATAGCCGTGACCCATATTTATATATATTTACAAGTTTTTGAGTTTCAACAAGTTCATAGTATGAGTCCATGTAAGTGATTAAGTGAATGCAAAATGAATATATATAAGATAGGTATAAGTTTGTACGACTTACTTGTTAAGATGATGAAGGTGATGATAAGTAAACCAAAGGAACCTTAAGCTTATAAATCAACAATGGTAAACCCAAAAAAATAAGCCGTGGCCTATAATGTATATGTTGGTTCTTGAAGTTGTCTTGGAGATCAAGTTGGTATAGGAGTAACCAATGATTAGTAATTATTATGTGGGAGACATAGATTTGAGCTAGTAAATGATGAAGTAAATGAGTTTTGGTGGATCTTGGTGTAGAAAAATATAAGCCGAATGATAGAGAGAGTTTTGGGAGAGATTTGAGTGTGTGTTTATGTGTGTGTGAGAGAGGTTCGGCTAGTACAAGATATAGGAAGATTTTTGTGAATCCAAATGTATCTTAGGCTAGATATCATAGGATATGCTAAGATCTTAGTTAGATCACCTAGGATATGGAAGATATTTGTGTAGATTTGCCCACATGTTGCTTTATTTAGAAACATGTACAATCCTCCTATTTGCTTTCATGTTGCCGTGAGTATGGAAGTCAAAAGGGACAAGGTAAGTTGCTAAATAGTGTCAAGTGTTGTGTAATATAGTGTAGGTTGAATATTGGCAACATAAATCATTTCCAAGATTATAAAGTAAGTGTATGTAACCATGTGTATTTATATTCGGCTAGAATATATAGTTAGGGTAGGAATGTTTTTGATATTGAACAAGTCTTGGGTAAATGTACAAGTGATTCGCGTCTAAAAATTAATTTATATAGTTTCTAGTCCGTCTTGGTATGTAATATTTTAGATTGTTGCTAGTAATTATTAATATAATTAATAATGGTTTATGCACATAAAATGTGTCTAAGGATACTAAAATAAATTTAAAAAGATAGTTCTATGGTTAAAATATCGAGTTTTTAAGTAATATAAGTAAATATATACTATTTACTATATTATGATCTCGCTTGAAAAAGTGGCCGATAAAAATATTATAGGATGAGTGGTAATAAGAGTAAAACCAGTGACGTGTTAGAAGCCCAAATTTTGTGGTTTTACAGCACCTACCCGTTATTTTAGCTTTGTCCTCAAAGCTTAAGATGAAGTTACTCGTCCAAGGAACAAGTGAGGACACTTTTTATAGGACATGTAATCTTGTGAACTTAAGTTTAGACTCATCGGTGATATTTAGGATGTAGTTACTGATTGTATGCTTCCGATGAGTACATTCTAATAAACAAAGTAACTTGTCTTTTATGTTTTGATAATTTACACCTTTGGTCCTTGTATTTTTGTAATGTGACCCTTAGGGCACAATTAGTTTTTCCAATGAAAATAACTTTCGTCTCAATATTCTAGGGCTTATAATATGTTTCACAAATGGCAAGGTAAGTCCCCGATAGTTCTAAAATTCATGTTTAGCCCAAAAGAATTAGTAAAAGGTTCATTAAATCATATTCGAGTTCTAATAAGTTTACAAAAATAGGACAAATTCGTTTTTAGTCTTGGTTTTTATTTAAATGGGCTTCCCGATATACTTCTAGCCTGTGGAAAGAAAACATTAGCTTGACTCCGAAGCTTCACTCAGTGAAATGGCTAAGATTATTCTTGATAGTGATTGGGTAGTAAGTTGCAAAGAATCTGCTTCATTTGTGGCTGAGCTAGGGCATAAGTTGCGTAGAGAAGAAGTACTTCAAATGATGGAAATCAAAGAAGAGACCAAGAATAAATAAGTGTGCATCCCTGGTGAGATGCTGAAAGGGTCATGTATCTACTGTTGGTGGTTCAAAATTTGCACACATTTCGACTTCTTAAAGGAGGAAGTCGTTCATTTCAAGGCTTGTTAGACAATGGTATTGTCGAACTAATTGGATTCGAAGAGGAAGAAGATTGTCCAAAATTATAGGACATTAATTATCTCCTTCTGGAGGGTGACAAACATAACCTTACAAAATACATCCATTGTGAGTTGGGCATGTCTTTTATGCTTGGGTTTGTGATAGGTGTGTAAACACCCATCTTTTCTACCACTTAATTACAATAAATACCGAGCCAAAACGTGTATTTTATGTCTTTTATGTCGGAATTATGCGTGGTTTGTGTTTTTGTTGTGATTTAGGACGAAAAGGTGAAAAGTGGAGAAAACACGGGAATTCACGGGCATTTACGGACTTTTATTGAAGAAAAAGACGAAAGACGAACCCAAGAAGTCAAAAGTGCAAAAAGAACGGAAGTCCAAGACCAATTCTGAAGATTTATCGAAGAAAAAGTCAAAAGACGGAAGTTTACTTAAAGCCGAGGAACTCAAGTCTAATTTATCGAAGAATTAAAAGACGAGTCCAAAGAAATCCCGAGCCAAAAGTCATCAAATTCCAAGATTAACAGAAATATTAAGAAGGAAGGACTTAAGGGCGCAATTAAGAAGAAAGGAAGGAGGGGAGGAAGCTTCCTCTAACCTCTCCCCTAATCACCTATAAATACTCTCATTTTCATTTCATTTAGTTTTGTTGGATAGCTTGACAAACTATCTCTTCCACTTTTATTTACTTGCACCTTTAATTACTTGCACATTTAAATACATGTTTTGCACTTTAATTACCTTTTAATTTCAAGTAAGTGTTTCTTTAATTACTCGCACCTTTACTTTATCTTGTTGATCTCATTCTACCTTTCTCTAATCTTTGATTTATATGCTTTTGATCATGTTAATTTGTTTAAAGATTTCATTTTTATGCTTTTGATTGCTGAAAATCATTTATTTTCATAGCTTATTTGGTTTATTTTCAAGTTTATAAAGTTTTTATAAAAGTTGTTTTTCTTAAAGCTTATTCATCTTGTGTCTTAAAAGTTGTTAAATTTCAGTTTAGTAGTTTATTTTTACACGGTTTACCTTAAATCTTTCGTTTAGTGCTTATTAGAATCATAGCTTATTAGATTAGCTTATTTTGTGTACTTTTCTTCATATTCCGATCTGAAAAATCGGAAGAGGGGGTTACATTCCGACCATAGCTCATTGCTAGGTCGGAAAAGGGTTTTGATATTCCTTTCTGTATTCCGATTGGAGGGGTTTGATACATTCCGATCGTGTGCAAAGGCAGTCATTCCGATCGTGGGTCAGTGATATTCCGATTGGGGAGTATAGTGGATTCCGATTAGTGTTTGGTGACAGATTTCCTATTAGAGATCTTCTACACATTCCACTTGTGAGCGTTATTTTTCTTGCATAAAAAATTCAAAAAATCATAAAAATTAAAAAATTGATAAAAATCCATAAAAATTAAAAATTTCAAAAATCCAAAAAGATTTTATCTTTATTGTGTATATATATTGTTTTTGTGTTTGGTTTCTTTTTCTTTTGTCTTTGTAGGTGCATGCGTACTAGATCTTCTAATTATCAAGAGCCCGAGCCTCAAGAAGATTTAGCTATGTCTGGTGTTAACAACAATAATCCACCGCGCCCTGATAATAACAACAATGCTCTTCCACAGCCCGATCTTCGGACCATGGAGTTACTTTGTCAACCAACAATGTTTGGACGAGGAGGACCGATTGCGCCGATGCAAATCAACGCTCCTGAGTTTTCGTTGAAGCACCACATGATTCAGAAAGTGCAAACAAACCCATTCCGTGGATTGCCTGATGATGATGCCAACAAACACCTCGACAAGTTCATTACAATCACCCAAAGCATGAAGTTGGTCGGTGCCACAATGGATGAACTTCGCCTACAACTCTTTCCACACACCTTATTACATCATGCCGAGAAATGGTTTGATCGTCTCCCGAAGAATTCTATTCATACTTGGGATGACATGACTCAACGCTTTTTGTCGCGCTACTTTCCACCATCCATGGTCACAAGCCTTCGCAATCAGATCAACGGTTTCATGCAAGACCCTGATCAATCTCTTTTTGATGCTTGGGAGAAATATAATGTCTTGATCGATAGATGTCCAAACCACAACATGCTCCCTATGACCTTAATAGATACTTTCTACAACGGTTTGACTTTTCGAGATCGTGATACGATCAATGCAGCCGCCGGTGGCCCATTCATGAAAAGGAGACCCGAGGAGTGTAGAGAGCTAATTGAGAACATGACTACTCACCACAAAAACTGGGATTCCTCTGCTTCTTCAAGGAACAACCCGAGAGTCAATGTTTCTTCTACCTCAGCAAACCTTGAGATGACCGAACTCACCCGCATGATGACTGAAATGAGCAAAAGTATTACGATTCTCGCTTCAAACCAACAACAACAACAAGTTAAAGCGGTTGCTAATCCTTGTGAAACATGTGGCGGTCCTCACTCATACACCGATTGTCCTTCTACTCAAGGAAATCCGGAAAACGTGTATGCGGCTTACGGTAATTATTCACCGGAAAATTACCAAGCTAGACAACAAGGGGATAGAAATCTGCTGAGTTACCGATCCAACAATTACCTTTCACCCGGTTTTTCTCCTCAAAACCAAAACCCCACCAACAACTATAATAGAAGCAACCAAATCCCACCAAGAGCTTCTAACCCTTATCAACCACCCACCCAACAAAACCCACCCATTAATCCCGATGTTGAAGCCATCATGAGAACTCAAGGTGAGCAAATCAAGAATCTACAAAGCCAAATAATCAATTTGAAAGGAGATGTCATGAAGCAAGGTAATGACATTAGAAACGAGGTTCGTGATAATATTCAATCCTCTTTCAGCACTCAAACGACTGAATTAAAGAATCTGTTGGCTAGTTTCTTGCCCGCCACTCAACCTTCTTCTTCAGGTTCTCTACCTTCAAACATGGTCACTAATCCGCGAGCCAATGTGAGTGCTATTACTACTCGTAGTGGAGTCACCATCGTAGGACCACCAATCCCGCCCCCATCATCTACACCTCCTCCACCATCATGTATCCCTACTCCTCCTACACCTAGTATTCAAACACCATTACCGTCTCCGTCTCGTCATGACGATGTCTCTCGGAAGGACTCTTCAACATCTCAACCTTTACTAACTACACCTTCACCTTCCACCTATAAACCCAGAATCCCATACCCTTCTCGCATAGGCAAGACCAATGATCTAACAAAGGAGGACTCTCAAGTGACAAAATATATCAATATGATTTCTCAAATGGGCTTCAGCATTAGTTTTCTTGAAGCACTTGTCCACATGCCCAAATTTGTTAAAGCATTTAAGGAATTGCTTAACAAGAAGGAGAAGCTGATTGAACTCGCCAACACACGTTTAAATGAAAACTGCTCTACAGTTATTCTTAAAGAACTTCCGGAAAAGCTTGGAGATCCCGGTCATTTTGTGTTGCCTTGCGTGTTCAACAAAACTAAAGAATTTACTGCCCTTGCTGATCTCGGGGCTAGTATTAATTTGATGCCACTGAGTGTTTGGAAAACACTATCATTACCCGACCTCATTCCAACAAAGATGACTCTCGAACTTGCAAACCGCACTCTCGCTTACCCCGTTGGTATAGCCGAAGACGTGTTCGTCAAAGTTGGCGCATTCACTTTCCCGGTCGATTTTGTCGTAGTTGATTATGAAATGGACCCTCGTATTCCTTTAATACTTGGTCGGCCATTCTTGAGATCCGGACGTGCTTTAGTGGATGTTGCCGAAGGTGAGTTAATCTTAAGAGTCGGGAATGCCTCACCAATTTTCAAAATGGGGAAGCTTACAGGCAAATACAATGGACAAGAATCAGTGAATATGATTAATGTGCTCGATGACTTTACCGTCTATGACAATCCTCTATTCGATTCTTCCATCGATAATCCACTCTTTGAAGACGATGTGGAAGATTCTCTCTCCACTTTGGAAGCTTCTCCCATTTATGATTCTCCACCGGTCTTTGATGCTTATGATGATGATGATTCTAGCTCAGACTCGGATGATTTTGATTGTACTTCTGAGTATCCCGAGCTGCCCACTTTCGATGATTTTGATGAGGCTGATACTCTCTCGAGCGATTCTTCACATGATGAAGATCCTCCGCCATCACTCGATCCTACTTTGGACGATTATTCATTTGAGGAAGATTTCTCTGAATTTCTCAACACATACTTCCCTCATGAGAGTGATGCTCCTCCTTATGACTTTGAAGATTATCGTCTTGATCCTACTTTGGATTTGAAGAACATTCTGTCAAAGGAGAAGAAACCGGTCGACACCAATAGCCGTTGCACATATGATTTGACACCTCTTTGTCCCCCTTCTGAGGACGAGGTTGTGCTTCTTTGCGGATCTTCTTCACACTCGGCTGAGCCTGAGTGCCCTTTTCCCCTAAAGGAAAAGGTGTTCGACCCCGGTATTGAAGTCTTTAAGCCATCTCAGTATCCACCTGATGAAATAAAAGGAAAAATCTTTGGAAATTTTGAAGACATGCTTGCACCACTTCAACCTTGCTTCCACCGTGCTCCGTCACTGTTTAAGGGAACCTTGCCACTTCTTATTCGGCTTGCCTTGTTCGCCTTAAGCTTCTGCTTATTGATGGATGAAAACTATGTCTTTGATCCTGGTGGATATGTTTCATGCTTCTTCCGTTGATGATCAAGATCGAGTCAGGCTCACGACTCGGTTAACAAAAACCAAGCGCTTCTTGGGAGGCAACCCATGCATCTATCTTTTCGCTTTCTTTCTCATAAGTGTAGGGGAGACCCTTTGGTTTGCTTTCCTCTCCTCACTTCTTAATCAGGGATTCGAGCTTCAATGATCCACTCTTGATGATTCTTGACGACCCGTGATTCCGTGTTCTACATTTTCCCGGTTCTATCCTAAACTCTTTTCGATTCACTATTTTATATTTTCTCAATATTAAAATAGGAATCTCTTTAGTTGTCGTTTCCTTAGCGAGATTTAAACAAAGTGCACAATGTCATAAGTGTAGGGGAGTTTAATCCCACATGCTTAAACATTGAGGACAATGTTTATGTTAAGTGTAGGGGGGACTTCTATCGAAGTTAAGTGGTTCTTTTCCTTGTATTTGTCCTCATTTTAACCGGAAAATCAATTTTTCGACATTTTTCAAAATTTTTGATCTATTTTGGCATATTAGTTTTTCCCTTTGTATAGTTATTTTCTTTCCTTATTAAAATAAATGCTTAATAAAGTGGTTTTAATTTTTAAACGTTGTGAATCTCTTGACTTAACCCGAGTTTACTTATCTAAGTTACTCTAGCCAGTATCCTTAACGTGTTCAAGTCAAGTTTTGCTAGGCTCTTATATAGGGAGCTATAAAACGCGAAAGTCTTAACTCTCACGGGTTAAGAACAAGAACTTTTCGCAAGTTCCTATAATTGATCCTAGAGAGTCGTTTATCAAGGGAACTTTAAAACACGATTTCTAAACTTGAAAAAGTCTAAGAATTTGCAAGTTCCAATAGGCGACTCGAAAACCCATAACTTTGATTTAATAGGCTAAGTATCCACGAGTCTCATTCCTTGAGATTTTAAACTGTGGAGAACGAGAGATGATAGAGCCAATTATAAGTTTGGTATTCTTTCGTGAATTTATGTGAGTTAATTATAAGCCTATTCTCCCATCGCTTGCTAATAAATTTATCTGCTAATAAATAAGGTTGTACGATTTGAAAAGTTACTTAGCTTCTAACCCAAGATCGTTTAAAAGTTGCTCGGTATGGATTAGAGTTCATAGCCAAGGCATAACTTAATGAAGCGGGATGCGAAGATTGGCGAGTCCGAAAAGGCCCTAACAAGGCATGAGGGCTATATTTTGTTGCTAAAGATCCAAAGTGATGTGAAGAATCTTTTATCGATAATCAATATGAAGGATCGAGACACACGACGAAAAGCAAAAACTCCCAAAGTCATGGAGAAGTGTATCCGAAAAGACCCTAACAAGGTATGAGGATAAATAGATCCAAGTAATAAAAGGAGGCGGATCGTTGTATATCAGAGTCCAAAATAAAGATTGGAGAAAAATGAAGAAGTCGTGGTCCAAGTATGAATCTCTCAAAACTTCAAGTGAAGAAATTCCATTATGAAGAGAAGACCATAATTTCATGAACGTCTCTCAAGGTTTGAAGTATGAAGTCGCTGCCAAATATCGGTCCGAGAAAGGTCTCAAATCGCGAAGCGAGTTATGCCAAGATATGAACTTTATGAGGTCCCGAGAAGCAGTTTTAAAAGATTTTGTCCTTTAGCTAACTATTGATTAAATCGTTCACTTTATTTTCGGACTAAATAACTATCTAAATAACTCAAAAATGCATCCTCGTGATCATTCAAGACAACAATAAAATATAAGAGATACACCTAGGAATAAGGGAGTCTAAGTGAATAATTGGCCCACATGAGTTCGTGTTAGTTTACTAACTTATAATAACAATGATCTCGTTTTTAAGCTTGGTTTGGAGAAAGTGAAAACTTGAGGATGATGATTATTCATAACATTTCTAAAACCCAAGGTATGCTTTTGATTTCTTTACTTTGAATGTTTATAGTTTTTATTTCTTTAATAAAGGCCAACGTGGATTGATTATGATGAAAAATGTAATCTTGCTTTGTAACTAATGCATTGCATGAGGACATTGCAATGGTCAAGTGTAGGGGATTTGATAGGTGTGTAAACACCCATCTTTTCTACCACTTAATTACAATAAATACCGAGCCAAAACGTGTATTTTATGTCTTTTATGTCGGAATTATACGTGGTTTGTGTTTTTGTTGTGATTTAGGACGAAAAGGTGAAAAGTGGAGAAAACACGGGAATTCACGGGCATTTACGGACTTTATTGAAGAAAAAGACGAAAGACGAAGTCAAGAAGTCAAAAGTGCAAAAAGAACGGAAGTCCAAGACCAATTCTGAAGATTTATCGAAGAAAAAGTCAAAAGACGGAAGTTTACTTAAAGCCGAGGAACTCAAGTCTAATTTATCGAAGAATTAAAAGACGAGTCCAAAGAAATCCCGAGCCAAAATTCATCAAATTCCAAGATTAACAAAAAGATTAAGAAGGAAGGACTTAAGGGCGCAATTAAGAAGAAAGGAAGGAGGGGAGGAAGCTTCCTCTAACCTCTCCCCTAATCACCTATAAATACTCTCATTTTCATTTCATTTAGTTTTGTTGGATAGCTTGACAAACTATCTCTTCCACTTTTATTTACTTGCACCTTTAATTACTTGCACATTTAAATACATGTTTTGCACTTTAATTACCTTTTAATTTCAAGTAAGTGTTTCTTTAATTACTCGCACCTTTACTTTATCTTGTTGATCTCATTCTACCTTTCTCTAATCTTTTATTTATATGCTTTTGATCGTGTTAATTTGTTTAAAGATTTCATTTTTATGCTTTTGATTGCTGAAAATCATTTATTTTCATAGCTTATTTGGTTTATTTTCAAGTTTATAAAGTTTTTATAAAAGTTATTTTTATATAAAAGTTGTTTTTCTTAAAGCTTATTCATCTTGTGTCTTAAAAGTTGTTAAATTTCAGTTTAGTAGTTTATTTTTACACGGTTTACCTTAAATCTTTCGTTTAGTGCTTATTAGAATCATAGCTTATTTGATTAGCTTATTTTGTGTACTTTTCTTCATATTCCGATCTGACAAATCGGAAGAGGGAGTTACATTCCGACCATAGCTCATTGCTAGGTCGGAAAAGGGTTTTGATATTCCTTTCTGTATTCCGATTGGAGGGGTTTGATACATTCCGATCGTGTGCAAAGGCAGTCATTCCGATCGTGGGTCAGTGATATTCCGATTGGGGAGTATAGTGGATTCCGATTAGTGTTTGGTGACAGCTTTCCGATCAGAGATCTTCTACACATTCCGATTGGTTGTTCCGACCCATTATTCCGATCAAGGTAAGTAAGCAACATTCCGATCAGGGGTAAGTCTTTATTCCGATCGTGGTTGATCGGAATATATTCCGATTTGGAGTGGTTTTTCATATTTTTGTCTTGTTTAATTTTTACGTTATCATTTTTATACTTGTTTAATTTTAATTCTCGTCACGCTTTTATTTTTAGTCATTTAATTATTTTACTTCCCGTCACGTTTTTAAATATCGCACATTTAATTTTAAATTAGACTTAGATTTAATTTCACGCTCTTTTAATACTTGCCCTTTACTTTAACGACATTTAATTTAATTGTTTTGCACTTTAAATATACTACAACGACAACATTTTTGTTCCACCAAAATATAACTGAGTCACATAGAGAACCTAGATCAATTCGATTAGACCAACACAACGAACTTAATTTTTATACGGGGTGTCAAAATCCTATTTATCAGTTTGTTTTCCTCGTCGATTTGAGAAATGCGAGCTTAGAAGATAAGGCATCCTCTTACCAAGTATTTCTGTGCTTCGATACAAGAAATGACACTAAGTCTAGTGTCGATAAAGTATGTGTTACCGTCGCCTCGAATGATTGAGGTTTCATTTCCTCATGGCAGATGAACCAACTTCATTTTCTGTGACACCCCAAAGGGTCAAATGAAACGGAAGTGGACACCCCCAAATGGGGTCGAATGCAACGGAAGTGGTATTTGGGTTAAGGATAAGCCAAAAGTCAAGAGCACAATGCTTTGATTTAGAAGAGATGAACACGAATCTTCCTATGTTTCTGGGTGAGGATGTAATGACATCAAATATAAGTTATCTTAAGGACAAGATATTACTGGAGGAAATCGCGAGTAAAAAAAAAGATTACATTCCATAACTGGATAAATAAAATAACATCAGTTATGAGTCATGTCGAATATATTTAAGCTCATGTGATTATAAATTTCTATTTACATAGATAAGCGTCCTCATCCATGTAAGGTAAAATTTATAACTCCATTCGGTGACCTATGATTTCTTTATTCAAACGAAAAAGCGTCCTAATTCGTTTCAATAAGGATTTCATAGTCCACCTTATCTAAATATTTCCGACAAGGCTTATTATTTAGAATAAATATAATATCTAAGATAATAGATATTATTAAGATACTTTACAACCCGTTTGCTTATAAACTTCGTCTTCAGACGTCCCATAACATCTTAATACGAAATTATAAATAAACTTCTGGTCCGGTGGCTTAAGATTTCACTCTTAGACGTCCCATAACGTCTTGAGAGGAAATCATCATTAACTTAGGATCAAGAGACTCATGTCCCATATGTAAAATATAGGATCATAAGTACCTTGATTTTGGGTTCCATCGCATCATTTAAAGATGCAAACTTATCCAAATAATACCACGTGAAAATACTAAAAGCAAACGTGTATAAGTCGTTAATAAGTCGTGTTCGGTAGATATACGTACAAAATTATGAGCGAGAGAAAATAAATGTTGACGCACGATAATGTGCGCAAGAATACGTATCAAACAAGGAACTCATATATACAATATAATAATATATTACAATCATAAGTATAGGCATTGTATCATATAGTTGCTTCTAGTACGGTATATATACATATATACACATAACAACAAGTTTAAACATCTAATAAAATGTAGTACACGGGATAATGCTCCCTAGTCTGTTTTTAAATATTCCAGTATGTGCGGTTGTTGTAATCCGTTCTTATTATGTGGCCAGTCAGTTTTCCATGTAGTCAAAATAGACTAACCAGTTTATAGTTATCAATTAATTATAAGCAATAATCAGCGTATATGAAATGATTAGCGTATAAGCTTAAGCTTGATACAAAATCAATCATGGACGATTTTAAAAATCTTAGTATAAGATTTTCAGGATTTATTTGGATTTCATTATAATACCAACTCGTTTTTAGGAAAATCATTTATGTTACTGTATTTTAGTTAAATACATCGTTGTACAAGTATTAATAACTTCCATTTAAATTTGTTATTAATAATGTAATTTAAGTAAAAGTATTTTACTTACCATTGTTGTATTTTACTTTTATAATCTACGTATATTAGATTTCATAATTTTTGTGAACAGTTATAAAAGTAATAACACTTTATTACATTTAATTTAATATCCCCAAAGTTTTGGCAAGTTAAATAATAACCCTTTGTTTACAAGTTTCAGGAAATGATGGTTCTAGTCCATTTAGTTTAGGATTCACTCAAGTTTTAATACATTAAATGAAATAAGGGGTCTAGAGTTTGCTTAAGTTTCAGTTATTGGCAAAACAAGTCCCTCCTTGTTTTACTAGATGTACACTTTCTGGTTCTTAACAGTTTTAGTCCCTTGGGGTTTAATAAGTCACGAATGGCATTTATTACTCCCTATACTTTCAAATATTTGCAATATTAGTCCTTGTAATTACTGTTTTATCAAAACAACTTTCAATGTCATGGTTTTAATCCATGAGTTTAATGAATTAACATTTTTAGTCCAAAAGTTTTTATAAGATATATTTTTGGTATAAAAACTTTGTTTAAGTATAATATCACTTAGTGGGCTTATTAAATGTGCCAAAAGAGCTAATGGGATTCCCAAACTCTTATTGAGCTTACAAGATCCTTTAACAATTTTTGTGAGCTGATGATTTCTTAATGGGCCTAATTATATTTTTAGATCCATTAATATTACAAGTTTTACTACACGGGTCCATAGGACAATAAATGGGCCTAATGGGCCTAAACATATTTTAGTCGATTAATAATACTTAACCATTTATCTAGGTGTGAAGTTTATGAAACCGTACAAGCTTATTACTGGTCTGTAAAGATTAAGTCTAGATCTCTAAATAGAGAGTAAAAACCTACGGTATGTTTTATTTTTGGGTTATAAATGAAATCCAAGTTGGTTACAAGTTTGTATATTAATTATAAGCTTCACAGTATTTCAAGATAAAGTTCAATCTTGTTTTATGTTTACATTTAATTTACGAGGTACCAAAAATTAAGATTTAGGGTTCATTATAAGTTCACAAGTTTATTACAAGTTCAAAAATGAATTAGATAGCCCAAGCTATATTTCTTTTCCATGTGTTTTCATTATGAAATCTAGGTTTAAAAAGTAAATTTTAAAGTCCATACATAAGATCTAGGTCTTTACAAGTTTGTTATAAGTTCAACAGGATTTAATCAAGATCTAAAAAAAAATCTAATTTTAGATTTTTCCAAGATATATAAAAGTATATTTAAGTTTACCAAAGACATGGTAAGGATTTTCAAAGATACATTAAGATTTCTAAAGGAAAAAAAAATATAATTTAAAATTTTCCAAAATTTAATTAAGTTCTTCTAAAATACAATTATTCAAGAAAAAATTTCGAAAATCCCTTTTTAGATTTTACAAGATTTTCCAAAATCTATTTTAGATTCTCCAAGGTTTTTCCAAGATTTTCCAAAATCTATTTTAAATTTTCCAAGATTTTCCAAAATCTATTTTAAATTTTCCAAGATTTTCTAAAATCTATTTTAGATTTTATAAGATTTATAAAAATCTGTTTAGATTTACCAGGATTTATAAAATCTAATTTATATCTTCCAAAGATTTCCATTTTCATATTTCCAGAGGTTTGTTATGTATTATGCTGTTTGTGGTTATAATGTATTGTTCGGGCCATCATACTTCAGAAGCCATTCTATAAACGTTTGAGGAGCGAGGGCACTTTAAATCGTAAACCCAACCACTCAGTCAAAACGTAATATCGAGATGGAACATCTTTAGTATAAATCTCCCTACTAACATGACATGTTTATAAGTTTCATTAAATACGTTAATTATTTTAATATTTTAATATCTTCATAAAGATATTAAACAGTCGTAATACATAAAGTATGTAAATAGTTAGCATCTAGTACTACCATAAATGTAAATGCATAGGATAATGAATTGCATTTAAATCATATAGTTACACATGCTCTCTATGCTAAATTCTCTCTAAGTATGTCCCCGTCAAAAACCCAATTTTTGAAATCTAAGTTTTTGAAAATTTTGTCCGGTTATAGTTCAGTTAATAAATAGAAAAACAATTTTATTTTCGATCTGATTCTCTATACCATTGCTCTGATACCATTCTGTGACACCCCCAAATCAGGTTTGCAGCAGAATAGTAATTGGGTGTCAGTAGGTGGATCACAGAACAAATGGCATACAAAGCATTGATCATAATTTCATGATTTGAAATACAATTGATACAAATATGGTTTTAGTACAATCAGTTGAAATGTTAAATATCAGTTGTTACAAATATCCCAGTGAAAACAGATCCCCCAATCATTATGATGCTCCTAAATGATGCTCAGTCCATGCTCAAATAATCCAGCTTAATTTCATGAAAAAAACATGCTTAAAACAGTCAACATAAAGTTGGTGAATTCATAGAGTTTTGTAAAATCATAGTCCAGGACAGTAAATTGTCTTACATAGTCTTGCACAAAAAATCAAGTGTAGGATCTCAAATATCCCATATAGTATTTCATAAGGTTTGATAATAATCAAGTTCAGGTATATCAATATGTTCCATGTATTAATGTACCAAATAATAAAAGGTCAAGTTTAGAACCGCAAACATCACAAACATAGTATCACACAAAGCCAAATACTATAAGGTAATTACAATCCCATATTGCCCGAAACTGAGACTTGACAGTTAAGTCCTCGACAAATGAGGACCCTTCGCCTTATTAAAAGGCACCCAATAATAATAAGTTCTGACATGTGAAACATCTGTTGTCCTGGCCGAGGCACAGTGAGCATGACTCACCCGGATGGGGATGGTCAATCCCAAATAGATTTATATATAACATTCAGGCAATTCAAAAATTCTAATAGTTTCATATGCACGGGTCATGCGGGTTCATCTACAATAGGCAAATGTAATTAAGGGTAACAGTTCAGTTTGCGTTTCCTCGATCATTAGGTTATGAAGTATATGTGTGGGGCCATGATCTCACAATATAAAAATCATATAGTCAAAACAAGTTATAGCATGTCTCCCCCTCGCGGGTTAGTAAAAACATAAATAGTAGTGAAAGGCGAGGCTATGAACTCACCTGAATAGCAGTGTCCGGATAATATGACAGATAATCCAGATAATATGCTCACAATACAGTTAATTACCTAAGTAATTTAAGTGATCTCAGTATGTGCATATACAATGCATAGGTGCATATAGATAATTAAAGTGCATGCTTATACTGGTTTTAAATATCTTTCCGTTTATTACTCGATCCGTATGTATTTATTTATACATACTATCATACATAGTGAGTCCTTCAAGTTTCTACGATTAAAACCCCAATGTTTATTTGACGTATAAAACTTTAGTTAAATTTCACCAATGTCCTCAAGTTTATAATATTAGCCGAATAAACCCCTAGGTTATAAGTTTAAGGAAATAACGTTTTTAGTCCTTTTGGTTTATGGTTTCTTTTATAGTTTTAATTAACTAATTAATAAAAGAAACTAAGGCTTATTAATCTTTCGGCATATGGCAAAATAAGTCCTCCACATTTTAATCATGTGATACTTTCGGTTCTTGTCATAAGTAGTCCCTAGGGTTTATATAACTTTCGAAACACGGCAAGAATAGTCCCTCAAGTTATAATTTAGGGTTAGGGCTCCTATACCTTTCAATTGATGACACAAATAGTCCCTTAAGTTTGAATTAGGGTTTAATACCTATGCTAAGTTACAAAACAGCCCCTAGGGCTAAAATAACTTTTGGCTAATTACACAAACAGTCCCTAGGTTTGTAAAACATGTATTTTACTTTCGGTAAATTGAAAGGATGGTCCTTAGGGTTTCTATAGGTCTCGAATTAAATTAAATAGTCCTCAAACTCTCGGATAATTACTATGTTAGTCCTTGTGTTTAATGTCCTTGTCATTATAAGTTACCTTTGTCTCGTTTTTAGCCCCTAAACGTTATATAACTACATTTTTGGTCCGAAACTTTTATAAGTTATATTTTTTTAGTGTCAAAAGTTTATATAAGTTTAAAAATACCAAATGGGCTTATTATACTCTTTATGGGCTTTACAAGGCCCGTTAACCATTTTATTAAATCTAAATGGGCTTATCAATATTATTAAGTCCAATAAATTATAAGACAATCTTAATGGGCTTATATAGCAAGTATGGGCTTTCTAAAGGCTTGACTACTATTCATTAGGCCTAACTAAATCCGTTAACCATATATAGGCTTCTAGATAATTGTTATTAATTATTCAAGGAGTTTATAGATCTAAGGTTTTTAACTAAGTTTACTACAAGTTTAACCAAGTTAACCACAAGATCCATAAAGAGACTTATAGCCACGGCTATTAATAATATTTGGGAGGGTTTCATGATTTTTCTAGGTTTATTATAGGAGTATATGTTCTTGTGTTTTATAGTTAAGTAAACTTAACATCATTTCTTGTGAACATAATATATAGCCGTGACCCATATTTATATATATTTACAAGTTTTTGAGTTTCAACAAGTTCATATTATGAGTCCATGTAAGTGATTAAGTGAATGCAAAATGAATATATATAAGATAGGTATAAGTTTGTACGACTTACTTGTTAAGATGATGAAGGTGATGATAAGTAAACCAAAGGAACCTTAAGCTTATAAATCCACAATGGTAAACCCAAAAAAATAAACCGTGGCCTATAATGTATATGTAGGTTCTTGAAGTTGTCTTGGAGATTAAGTTGGTATAGGAGTAACCAATGATTAGTATTTATGATGTGGGAGACATAGATTTGAGCTAGTAAATGATCAAGTAAATGAGTTTTGGTGGATCTTGGTGTAGAAAAATATAAGCCGAATGATAGAGAGAGTTTTGGGAGAGATTTGAATGTGTGTTTATGTGTGTGTGAGAGGTTCGGCTAGTACAAGATATAGGAAGATTTTTGTGAATCCAAATGTATCTTAGGCTAGATATCATAGGATATGCTAAGATCTTAGTTAGATCACCTAGGATATGGAAGATATTTGTGTAGATTTGCCCACATGTTGCTTTATTTAGAAACATGTACAATCCTCCTATTTGCTTTCATGTTGCCGTGAGTATGGAAGTCAAAAGGGACAAGGTAAGTTGATAAATAGTGTCAAGTGTTGTGTAATATAGTGTAGGTTGAATGTTGGCAACATAAATCATTTCCAAGATTATAAAGTAAGTGTATGTAACCATGTGTATTTATATTCGGCTAGAATATATAGTTAGGGTAGGAATGTTTTTGATATTGAACAAGTCTTGGGTAAATGTACAAGTGATTTGCGTCTAACAATTAATTTACATAGTTTCTAGTCCGTCTTGGTATGTAATATTTTAGATTGTTGCTAGTAATTATTAATATAATTAATATTGTTTTATGCACATAAAATGTGTCTAAGGATACTAAAATAAATTTAAAAAGATAGTTATATGGTTAAAATATCGAGTTTTTAAGTAATATAAGTAAATATATATTATTTACTATATTATGATCTCGCTTGTAAAAGTGGCCGATAAAAATATTATAGGATGAGTGGTTGATAGGTGTGAAAACACCCATCTTTTCTACCACTTAATTACAATAATAACCGGGCCAAAACGTATATTTTATGTCATTTATGTCGGAATTATGCGTGGTTTGTGTTTTTGTTTTGATTTAGGACAAAAAGGTGAAAAGTGGAGAAAACACGGCTTTCACGGGCTTTTATCGAAGAAAAAGACGAAAGACGAAGTCGAAAGATCAAGAGTGCAAAAAGAACGGAAGTCCAAGACCAATTCTGAAGATTTATTGAAGAAAAAGTCAGAAGACGGAAGTTTACTAATAAAGCCGAAGAACTCAAGTCCAAATTATGAGGAAATTACAAGACGAGTTCAAAGAAACCCCGAGACGAAGTCTTAAAAGTCGAAGAATTTAAGAAGACTGAAAGACTGAAGGACTGAGGACCAAGAAAGAAAGAAAGAGGAAGCCACCAACTACTCCTCTCTCCTATAAATACCACCCTCACAACATGTGAGAGGGTTGGTTAGTTTTAGTTTTAGGATTAGATTAGGAGTAGGTAGTTTCTCTCTCTAAACTTATGCTTTCTCTCTCTAGATTAATTTGTGTTTAAGCTTTTGTTATTGAATCTTTACTTTTTAATTAAGCTTTTAATCCTTCATCTTCTTCCTTTCTTGCTTAATTTGTTCTTAATCTTTGTGTTCATGTTCTTGAGTTTTCTTATTTTCAATCAAGTGGGTTTTGATTGATTTGGCTTTGTTTGTTAGTTTTGATGATTTGTTTTGATTGATTATTGTTAGTTGATGTTTATTGGTTGTTTTGGTTTAATCTTTTTGTTTGATTTGGTGAGATTTGATCAAATTCGAATTTAATTGCTTCATACTGTTCCCAGTTCTCGTTACTGTATCCTCCCAGATTTTTCCGAATAGAACTTCTATGCGGAACATTCCGAATAGGAGTCCATATTCGGAAAGTTTGGTTATACGTCTATGCGGAATATTCCGAATAGGATTTCCTATTCGGAAAGTTTGATTATTCCGAATAGGAGTCCTTACTCGGAATATCTGATTATTCCGAATATGACCCTTATTCGGAATGTTAGAATATTCCGAATAGGAGTCCCTATTCGGAAAGTCTGAGTATTCCGAATAGGAATCCTTATTCGGAATGTTTGATCATTCCGAATAGGTCCGCTCCAATGTGAGCAAATGCTTGGTCTGTTCTGGGAGCATCCGCCTGCTCTCGATCCTGAGGACGTAGGCAGAAGGATGCAGTTTTTCCGAGACCAAATTCGGAGTCTCGAAAACCGGAAGAGGGCCCTACTCCAGGAAGAAAAAGACTTAATTGTTCAGGCCGCCACCCTCGGTGCCGGGGTTGGTCTGCTATGAGAAGTTACGGGAAAGAGTATATTACAGCATCTCTAATTCGTGAATTTCTAATGATCGCCGTGTTCCGCATGCTGGATCCTCTACTATTCTATGTTCTTCCCGAAAGCGTGCTAATCCCTATGTTGTGCGGAGCTGAGCATCTTATATTCGCTGGGATAAAGCTTTTCCTCTGCAGGGGCCTTGTGCAGTAAACTAGTTTTTGGTTTTCAACTTTATTTTTCCCCGTTTTCTTTACTTGCACTTTTACTCGCTTTCCTTTCAATTTAAATTTTAATTTGAGTCATTTACTTTTATTGCCTTTAAATTCTCGTCATTCATTTCCCGTTAAGTTTTAATCTTTCATTATTGTCTCTTTATCTCTTTTTTATTTGTTTCAAGTTTTTATCTTTTCATTAGTTTTAGACAACGACACCCCTTTATTTTATTCACCAAGAACAACTGAGTCGCACAATTAACCAGAGATCAATTCGAGAAGATTCCGAGAAACGAACTTTCAAAACGAGTAAAAATCCTACATTAAAATGGCGCCGCTGCCGGCTCTTTTTGTGAAGATCGAAGGTTTTTTGTGAGTGACGCGTTGGATTTTGGGATCCGTTCACTTGTGAACGTTATTTTTCTTGTCAAAAATTTTCAAAAATCCAAAAACATTTGAAAAATCATAAAAAGCATTTATTTTTCAAAGTTTTGCACCAAAAATATTCTTCTTGCTTATCTATCTTTCTTTATGGATTTTTATGTCCATTGCGTCCGGTGTGGGAAACAATTATCTGGGAACAACTCTTGTCAATGGTGTACATGTGAGCGGTGCGGAAACGATATCGAATACACACAATTCGGATTTTGTCCCTTGTGCAACTCGACTAATTCACTCTTTTTGAACCCACCTCCTGTTCCCCCGTGCATCTATTGTGGAAGCGATTCTCATTGGCATGTTTCGTGCCCGGTTCAATACCCGTCTAGACACGGGCAAGAACCGGGGTACAATTATGACAATGATAATAGCTATCCACAAGATGCACTTGATTTTTCTCCATACCCGGTTTGCAACAACTGTGGGGGTCCTCACGATACCTATTTTTGTCAACCAATGAATTATTATGAGCAAAATCTGTGTCCTCAGTTTTCTTCACCTATGGATTATTATGAACAAAACCCGGTTTCTAATTCTTCTCAACTGATGAACAACTATGAGCCACAACCTTACTATAATTCAGGTTTTCAACACTTTGAGCCCCCACATCACACCCTCAATCATCAATCCTCTCAACAAATTAATCTTGACCCACAACTCACTACCTTGAATGAAGAAACACACTCCATTGTTTTGCAACTTCAAGAAGCCGTTGTTTTGCTTAAAGAACTTAGGGACGAGGAAAAGCGACTACAACAAGAGCAAGTATCTAATCTTAGTGATTATACCCCTCCTCTTGTGCATCAATACTATTACGATGATGATGACGATGAGCCTACTATTTCTTGGAATGATCTTACTGCTCAATGTCCTAGTGCTATTGTCATCCCTCCTCTCCATTTCCCCAACGCCTCTAAGGATTGTGATACTTCGAGTGAGATTAGTGATTTCGGTCTTGATAAATTCTTTGATGAGGTTTGTGATGTGCTAACTTTTGAGGAGCTTACGGATGAGGTCGCTCTTAATGATGATGTTCCTTCCACCAACACTTTGAGAGATGATTCTTTGGCTTTCTCTAATCCTCTTTTCGATCCAGATGATGATTTTACTTCTAGTGATGACAAGTCACTATCCGATGAAGACGTTCTACATGAAACTTTCACGATTTATTCGAACCCTTTATTTGATTTTGATGACGCCTACATTTCTAGTGAGGTGAATCCGCTCTTTGACGAAGGGATTGAGGACATTGATAGTGCTGCTTCTCTTGCTATTAATGAGCATACTTTGTTAGCCATACCTCCTTCTATCCCAGAGGTGAAAAGACGTGAATCTACTGAAAAAGAGACGCAGGTGGAAGGTAATTGTTCTCATACTTCTCAAATTATATTGCCACCTCATCCTACCACGTGCACACCCAAGCGGGTGATGTATTCCTTTTACTCTCCTCGTTTCATACCGGGAAATGAGGATGAGTGCTTTGACCCGGGAGGTGACAAGGGCAATTCTATAATTGATACCATCACGGCTTTACCGAGTGCTCAGCATCTATTGTCTTTGGGGGAGGACAATGTGCTTACTTTACCCAACCCACCTCCCGTGGATCTTGAATTCACATACTTCTCGTATGTTGAACGAACCTTTCTCCCATTCAAGACTTATCCCCCCGCCTCTCCTTTGTTGATGTCAACCGGGAACGAGGACAAGGTCTTTGATCCCGGTATCACATTCGAGGCTTCCCCATGGACTATTTAATTCGGGGACGCGTCAAGCTCGTGACTCGGTTAACAGAAACAAGCGCTTTTTGGGAGGCAACCCAATTATCTATCTATTTTCAACATAAGTGTAGGGGGGAGCCCCGTGGTGTTTCTTGCTTTCTTTCTTATCATGTGCAGGGATTAGAGCTTTACAGACACACTCTTGATGACTTTTGACGAACCGTGATTCCGTGTTCCCTTCTTCCCGGTTCTATCCTAAACTCTTTTTTATTCACTATTTTGTATTCTCTCAATATTACAATAGGAATCTCTTTAGTTGTCTTTTCCTTATCATGATCTAAACAAAGTGCACAATGTCATAAGTGTAGGGGAGTTTACTCCCACATGCTTAAACATTGAGGACAATGTTTATATTAAGTGTAGGGGGGACTTCTATCGAAGTTAAGTGGTCTTTTCCTTGTATTTGTCCTCATTTTAACCGAAAAATCAATTTTTCGACATTTTTCAAAATTTTTAATCTATTTTGGCCTATTTGTAGTCTCCTTTATTTTTGTTACTTTCTAGCATTTTAATAAAATGGTTTTAGCAAGCTTAGATATCTTAGATATATTAGGCCCGTTGTGAATATTTTGACTCAACCCGAGTTTACTTATCCAAGTTCACTCTAGCTAGTATCCTTAACCATGTAGACCTTAATTTGTTTATTAGGCTAAGCATCCACGAGTCTCATTCCTTGAGATTTTAAATTGTGGAGAACGAGAAATGATAGATTTAGTTACAGGTTTGGTATTCTCTCATTAACTTATGTGAGTTAATTATGATCTTTTTCTCCCATCACTTGCTAATAAATTATCTGCAATAAGTAAGGTCGTACGATTTGAAAAGTTACTTAGCTTCTAGCCCAAGATCGTTTAAAAGTTGCTCGGTAATGATAAGAGTTCATAGCCAAGGCATAACTTATGAAGCGGGGCGCGAAGATTGGCGAGTCCGAAAAGGCCCTAACAAGGCATGAGGATTCCATTTTATTGCTGAAGATCCAAAGTGATGTGAAAAGCATTATTCCCAAAATCAATATGAAGGATCAAGACTCACGACGAAAAGCAATCAACTCCCATAAAGATCATGGAGAAGTCTATCCGAAAAGACCCTAACAAGGTATGAGGATAAATAGATCCAAGTCCGAAAAGGAGGCGGATCGTTGTATCTCAAAATCCCAATTAGAGATTGAAGAATAATCATGAAGTCGTGGTCAACAAAGCTGGAGTACTCCTCAAAAGTCTCCAAGTGAAGAAACTCTATAACGAAGAGAAGACCATTATCTCAAGAATGTCTCTCGAAGATATGAAGTATGAAGTACATGTCAAATATCGGCCCGAGAAAGGTCTCAAATCGTGAACCAAGTTATGCCAAGATATGAACTTTTTGATATCCCGAGAAGCAGTTTTAAGAGATTTTGTCCTTTAGCTAACTATTGATCAAATCGTCCTACTTTGCTTTCAGCTTAATTGAATTATCGAAATAAGTCAACAATGAATCCTCGTGATCATTCAAGACATCAATAAAATATAAGAGATACCCATAGGAATAAGGGAGTTTAAGTGATTAATTGAACCGCATGAGTAAATGTTTGTTATGCTAACTTGTACTAACAATGATCTTGTTTTTAAGCTTGGCATGGGGAACGTGAAACTTGAGGGTGATAAACATTCATGACACACAAGCCCTAATGTAAGTCTTAGATTTCTTTACATGACTTTTTCCTTGTTGCATCTTGTTATTTTCTATCTTTTTGATTTTCCTTAGTTGTTTAATAAAGGCCAAGGTAGGTTGATTATGATGGAAAGTGTAAACCTTGCTTTACTGCTAAGCATTGCATGAGGACATTGCAATGGTTAAGTGTAGGGGATTTGATAGGTGTGAAAACACCCATCTTTTCTACCACTTAATTACAATAATAACCGGGCCAAAACGTATATTTTATGTCATTTATGTCGGAAATATGCGTGGTTTGTGTTTTTGTTGTGATTTAGGACAAAAAGGTGAAAAGTGGAGAAAACACGGCTTTCACGGGCTTTTATCGAAGAAAAAGACGAAAGACGAAGTCGAAAGATCAAGAGTGCAAAAAGAACGGAAGTCCAAGACCAATTCTGAAGATTTATTGAAGAAAAAGTCAAAAGACGGAAGTTTACTAATAAAGCCGAAGAACTCAAGTCCAAATTATGAGGAAATTACAAGACGAGTTCAAAGAAACCCCGAGACGAAGTCTTAAAAGTCGAAGAATTTAAGAAGACTGAAAGACTGAAAGACTGAGGACCAAGAAAGAAAGAAAGAGGAAGCCACCAACTACTCCTCTTTCCTATAAATACCACCCTCACAACATGTGAGAGGGTTGGTTAGTTTTAGTTTTAGGATTAGATTAGGAGTAGGTAGTTTCTCTCTCTAAACTTATGCTTTCTCTCTCTAGATTAATTTGTGTTTAAGCTTTTGTTATTGAATCTTTACTTTTTAATTAAGCTTTTAATCCTTCATCTTCTTCCTTTCTTGCTTAATTTGTTCTTAATCATTGTGTTCATGTTCTTGAGTTTTCTTATTTTCAATCAAGTGGGTTTTGATTGATTTGGCTTTGTTTGTTAGTTTTGATGATTTGTTTTGATTGATTATTGTTAGTTGATGTTTATTGGTTGTTTTGGTTTAATCTTTTTGTTTGATTTGGTGACATTTGATCAAATTCGAATTTAATTGCTTCATACTGTTCCCAGTTCTCGTTACTGTATCTTCCCAGATTTTTCCGAATAGAACTTCTATGCGGAACATTCCGAATAGGAGTCCATATTCGAAAAGTTTGGTTATACGTCTATGCGGAATATTCCGAATAGGATTCCCTATTCGGAAAGTTTGATTATTCCGAATAGGAGTCCTTACTCGGAATATCTGATTATTCCGAATATGACCCTTATTCGGAATGTTAGAATATTCCGAATAGGAGTCCCTATTCGGAAAGTCTGAGTATTCCGAATAGGAATCCTTATTCGGAATGTTTGATCATTCCGAATAGGTTTTTCAGTTTTTGGTTTTCAACTTTATTTTTCCCCGTTTTCTTTACTTGCACTTTTACTCGCTTTCCTTTCAATTTAAATTTTAATTTGAGTCATTTACTTTTATTGCCTTTAAATTCTCGTCATTCATTTCCCGTTAAGTTTTAATCTTTCATTATTGTCTCTTTGTCTCTTTTTTATTTGTTTCAAGTTTTTATCTTTTCATTAGTTTTAGACAACGACACCCCTTTATTTTATTCACCAAGAACAACTTAGTCGCACAATTAACCAGAGATGAATTCGAGAAGATTCCGAGAAACGAACTTTCAAAACGAGTAAAAATCCTACATTAGTGGTAATAAGAGCAAAACCAGTGACGTGTTAAAAGCCCAAAATTTGGGGTTTTACAGTTGTCTTGTACCTTGAACTATGATACAATGACGTAACAGTCCCCGAGCTTCACCGCTTCCGCATATCACCTTTTGGGGTGTTACAGAACGAATCTTGCATACCAATCAACGAATACAAGCATTTCTTGGCCCCTAAGGAGTAGATCAACACACTTGATTGAAGATTCTCACTGTCAAGTCACATGACACACCAATTGACCAAGAAGAAATTCAAAATTCAAGGGAATATTCGGATTTTCTTGTATTAGGGTTTCAGTTTTAGCATTTTATATTCATTAGACTAGAACCTTCTTTCAGTGTATAAATATGGGGTGCATGTACTCCATATCTCTTGTTCCAGAATTTTTGTAAAAATTTAATTATTAATGAAAATGGAGGTTAAATATTTTGCAAGAAATCTGAGTTCCAACTTTTCTGTTTAATAGTTTAATCATCTTCATTATTTGAAAAGTTAGTTAAGATTTTAAAAGTTTTCATTTCACAAGAAGTTTTCAGAAATCCGTTTTTTGAAAGTTTCTTGGCAAAAGTTTGCAAAATCATGAATCTAATAATGAATTGAAGTCAAAGTGGATTTTCAGTATTGGACTACTTGTTTAGATAAGTTTTTGTCAAAAGTTCTTCAAGTTTTCAGTTTGGTTCCTTTGGTTTAAGAAAAATTCAGTTTCAAAAAGTGGTTCATTTCTTTTATAACTTATAAGGAATAAGCTGGCTTAATCAATAAGCCATGCTTATAATCTTATAGGTTTATTATCCAGGTCACCTTTTCTCTTCCTTGTTTGGTCTTAAGAGGTACACAAATTGAGCATATTGGATGATGAGGGGTCTTTGAAGTCCATCATCATCATCATCTTCTCATACCATCAGCTTCTTTCTAAATCTCATAAGCTCAAGCCTCCTGCTTGATGGAGAAGGCATAAGCTTGCCTTGGTGATGCTTAGATGTAAGCTCACAAGGTAAAACAATTATACTCTCTATACTTGTTTAGAATTTTGTGTTATGATGATTTATAGAACAAACCTGTTTGGATGCTAGGACAAATGCTTAATATTGCTTATTTGTTGGTTTGAAACTTGTTAGGAGAGTTTTGAATGATTGTGGGGCAAGTTTGAGCTATTTCACTTTGTTAAATTCCATTTTCTATTTTTAAGGGGGTGTTTGTATCTAGGTTTAAAATCAAGTTCTTGAAAAGATTTTGGTTCAAAATAAATTTAAAAACACTCACTTTAGTAGTATTGTGTTTATATCCGCAAGTGGTGTTGATTTTTGGTAGATTTTAAAAAAGTTGCATGAAAACGTTTTGGTAAACATAGCCTAGATAATCAATAGCCTATAAACTGCCTTGATTTTGTGATTCTTGCCAATCAAATATTGTAGATTGTTAGGATATTGGTTAAGTTAGGATTGAGAGTTGATTTCTGAAAGCTTGTGAGTGAATTGAGTGAGTTTTGGCCAACCAAAACTCACCCAATTGCACAACACATCAGCAAAAGGAAATCAGACCCCCTATAGCACATACAGTGACTGCATTAGGGGCCTTTGTGGTTGATTCTTGTGAAGTAACTTGTGTTTTTATTATTTATCTGACACCCCATAACCCAACTGGTTGTGGGGGTGCCTTTACCTGCCAATAAAACCAAGAAACGAGCTAGATACGATCATAAACATCCACAGACCTGTATGTGTCAGTGGGAATTGAGCATCCGCTGACACAAGCAATTCTATCCACTGACACATTTTTAACTTGAAATCTGGGCACGATTTTGTATTTTCTAGGGTTAATTCTTGTTGGATTTTGGAAGTTTTTGTGTTTTCATAGTTAGAAAATCACTAGGGTTGTGTTTTTATAAAAGAAAAGAAAAAAAAGAGATTTAATAAAAAGGACGTGGCAAGGAGTCGAACCTACGCCACTCCTCTCACACACATAAGCCTTAACCATTGCGCCCTTGGATCTTTTACTGATCAAGGGTTCTTTGGTTTGTTACTTATGGTGTTTGTGGATCTGCTTATTAATATAAGTTCGAGTATCAATAAGCAGATTCTAGCTTATTTGATAATTGTTTTTCTTGTTTCCATTTTTCTTGCATTCTTCATTTAATTTAAGACTTTTTGGCATTAAGTAATTATTTTTTACGTCTTTTATTTATTTTTTATCATTATTTTTATATACGGTTTTTAATAATTAGTTTAAAAATAGTTAATTTAGGTTTAAAATTTTACAAAACTTATTTTTAGGTTTTAATTTAATAGTTTAGGGTTTACATCCATTAAAGTTTTCAAATTAACTTATTTTTGATTTTATTTATTTTTAGGGTTTTTAATTAACTTTAAGAATTAATATAAAATTATTAAAAAGGTTTTGTACTTTTTGGTTTTCAATTTTGTCTTATTTGTATTTCATTAGCTTAAGTTTAAAACTTGGTTAATCTTAGAGACTTTTTAGGTTTTTGTCGAGTTTACGATTTCGCGTATTCATCGTCGTAGCATAGTTTTTAACGTACCCCGTCTTTAATTTTGTCTTTTTCTCATCTAAAAACGACACTATTCCAAACTTGGTTTTTATTTTGGCACCTAATACACACACCTCCTCCGAGAACGAACCCGCACTTATTCGGTTTCGCGTTTTTCCTAAAACGTGCGACTTAATACTTGGCCACATTATACGTTGTCTTCCTAAACGCGTATTTCTACAACTATCTGATATCTTCCATAATGCAATATTATTAGTATCATAGTACTCAAGTAATACTTATTCAAATGTTCCCCACTTGAATTACAAATATATCTGCTTGCCTGATTATAAGTTCTAAATCAGATCATACACACGTCATTAGGCACATAAGATACCCAAAACTCTTTGAGTATTCAAAATGGGAAACAATTTTACCTCTATTTTAAATAGACTTAAAAAGATGTCACTGGACTCTAGCTAGGCTAGAATCCCCCACATTGAACCTCTCAATAATATTTTTTTTTCTTAATGTTTGACTTCAAACTAAATCCATATGGGTTCAACAAGACCAGCAACTAATGAAATTCATGTCAAATATTGACTCCAACAGATCATTAATGGATTTATTCATCTCGTTATCACTTCTAGTGATAAGTATACTATTCATGTATAAACACAAGAGTACATATTTACTATTGATCACACGTACATACATCAATTTTGAATCCACATTCTGACATGATATGGTCAAAAAGTTTGATGTTATTGCTTGGGAGCTTTCCTTAAGCCATATAATGACTTAATAAGCCTACAAATTTTTTTAGTCTAGGAACCATGAAACTCTCATGTTGGTTCATGTATAGTTCCTTTTCCAAATCCCTGTTTAGAATATCGTTTTCACATCCACATAAGGAAATTTCAATATTTCTTAATGCGACAATATAGTACCATCCTAATCGATGTTATTCACGTAATATGCGAATAAGTATCAAAGGAAGTTAGACCTTCTTGTTTTCTAAATTCTTTGATTACCAATCTTGCTTTGCACATGTCAATGGTGATGCCATCGACTTTCATCTTCTTATTAAAGATTCACTTATAGCCTAGTGGCTAACTTCCTTTGAGTTAAATCCACGAGCATGTAAGTTTACTTTTGTAAAATATAATCTATTTCACTTTTAATGGCTTATTTCCATTGATACCCTTTCAAAGAAGTTAAGGCTTCTCAACAAGAAGTAGGCTCATTTCCTACTATAAAAGACACAAAACAAAATCCAACCGTTATATCGGTTCATCTCATTTTGTTTCTCATAGGTTTAACCTCTTCTTGGGTCAATCTTCTCTCTCTTTAGAGATCAATATCATCTCATTGTCTCTGACCTTGGACAACCTCGTCATCTATTCTAGATGATCTTTCAATTTCCTTCGTAAACAAGGAATATATTTCCGAAGAATGAATCATTCCTTAATTCCATTACTATGTCTATTTTCGATTCATGTACAATGAAACGATAAGCACTGGTATTCATAAAAATCCTGTGAACATACAATCCATGGGTTTAGGTCCAACCTTTCGAACCATGAATTTCATATGGATATCTTAGCTAGATATCCCCCACATTTGTAAGTACTTATAAGATAGTTTTCTTCTCACGCATAGTTCGTCAGAAGTATCTTATTTTATTTACAAGGGATCTTATCTAAAAGATAAGTAATCGATATAATCGTTTTCTCCCACATGCCATCGCTTTAACCTGGACTTAAGAACATGGAATTAACCATCGATACTAAGGCATAATTCTTTTCTATATCAAGAGCAATGAATTTGTGTCTTATTCTAAGTTTAGTATAAAATTTAGAAATGGAGACACATATTCACCTCCAATAACTTCGAATCACCTTATCATCGATAATAAGTTGTTCTCAACTTATGTGTATAGATCACGCTTGTGTATACCCTTACTCTCAAGTAAGTGTAAATAGCACTATTTTGTACCACATTCAGCCAATATGATGAAGTACACGATACTCTCTTCCTTAGTAGGTATCAATTCCAAATCACATAAAACCATGTGAATCATATCAAGGTTTTTGGTTATTTCTCTTCAACCAAGAGAAAAGACTTATCAATTTGGCTTCAACGTAAGTTTTGATTTTGTAATCCGTGTCAATACAAAAAAGGGTTTCCAATTTGGTTTAATTGGACAACATGTTGAGTAAAAATTTAAAACATGTCAAAGTAAGTCATAACATACATTTAAAAATGACCATTATAAAATATAATCAACTTAACCATTTTAAAGGCATAACCTGTATGCACTAAATTTATGTTATTCGTTAAACCGATTTTTATTTGATTCAAACATATATGCAAGCCAAATTTCATTAAGAAACCATCCGGACACCAGATTCCTACGAATCTCGGGCACACACAGCGTTGGTTAACTTAGTGTCTTTTCCAAATGTGAATCACATCTTCTTTTTCCTTGATATTCGTAGTTGGAGAGTTGCTCAAACTCGTTCTCTCCATTCTCAACTGCATTATAAGAGTTAATCAAACTCTTATCACCATATACATGACATGATACTGAAGTGCGAATGCACCATTAGCTATGGTTGGATTCCATCATGGCCTCAGTTTTCATGTCATTCAGACCATATAACGCATAGTTATGGCACAACAAGTTTCTGAATGCTTGAAAGCATCTACCGTACAAGTAAGTATCGATCTCCCTTTTGATGTCCCTCGTGACATTCCGAATGTTATTAAGGGGTCCCATGATTTAGTTGACACTAATTTTGGTACTATTAACAACGTGCTAAATCACATCGTGATTCTTAACCAAAAACGAATTACATTGACTTTTGTTTAAAACGCAAAGGTTTTGTAAGATCGGTTTTACAAAACCCACTTTAAAGGAAGTATTTCGACTAAACAATTAAAGAAAATATCGGCTATAACATAATGTTTTACCAAAAAATATATATGTAATATTATGTTGTCAATCTTCATTTAGAAGATCTTAACTTCACATGATCTATTTCTACAATGAAACTTAATAAGGTTTCAGTAGATCCATTCTTCTAAAGAAACTCCACAAGGTTTCTATAGATTTACCTTTAAACTCGACAAGGTTTCTATAGATATACCTATAAACTCAACAAGGTTTCAAGAATTATATCTGGTTTATAATTAAACTCGGCCCAATTTACAATAAATTACACAAGTCAAACAAACTCTTTCACTAATTTAATAAAAATAATGTATGTAATCTGATATTTAATGATAACTCATACCATTATCAACATCTTGTTTCAAAGAAATTCTTTTTGATTTCATTGAACACGTTTCAAAATTCTAATAAAATAAGAGCTTGCAATTTTATGAGATCATTGAATACATTCTAATAATCTCAAAAAATAGCAACTTATCTTTTATGAGATTTGTATCAAAGAAACTCCACTTGGTTTCAATGAATCTAAATTCACCATGATTCCAATCATGCTGTAACTATCGCACCAATTATATTTACAAGATTCACTAGGTGACAATTGTGTTACCATTAGTAATCTGTTAACATGGTAACACAACTTGGTGTCTAATAAACTCGACTTGGTTTATATAAACTTGTACCAAATCTGATTTAAAGAAACTCAATCTTGGTTTCTAAACCTAGATTTAAACAATAACATCGGTAATAAAAAAATAATAGATCAAATTGGTATGAAACTCATCATGGTTTCAACATAAACTGATTCAATGAACTATATTAAATATCGTTTATAGATCTGTTATATAAAATTCTGGTTAGTTGAAACTGATTTTCCAAAGAAACACAATCTTGGTTTCGATAAAAAGCAGTTTATAAAATCTGTTAATTAATCTGATTTTAACAAAAAGTGTTTTAATTTTGTTACGCAAAATCTGTTTTAAGACTGTAGGGAAACATGTACACGTTTATTTATAAAATCAAAACAATATAATTAAACTAACAAAAAATAGATCGCCAGCAAGAATGCTCATGCGAGCGGAACCACGTGTTAAACATGATAAACAATAAAGAGCCGAGGCACGTGTTTGACACGCTTCCCTTAAAATAGATTCGCCGTCTGTTTCCCATGGTACAACAGCTGAAACAGTAAGTTGTACTGTCGGATTTAACAAAACTGCCTAAAAGATCACAGAAACTTGTATGTCTCTGATCGAAGAGACTACTGGAATTTGGTTGCTATGAAGCTGTATTTTCTGTGTCTAAAACTGAATGAGAATGAGTTTAATTTATAGTGAAAACTTGTATTGGTCACCAAGACATAATATCAGATAAGAATTAAACTGATTTCGATATATCTTATTTGTTTAAACATATTCTGTCAATGTTTACAAACAAATGATATATTCTATTTATTTAAAAACGGTCCAGTAAACTTATTCCAAAAGTTTTAATCAGCTATTAAAATAGATTTATACAAAATCCCACGATATCTCATTCACATTATACAATATTCCAACAGAAAGAAGAAAAACAAAGAAGAAGGTACACCCACTCTCCTATTCGTCGATTCGTCGATTAGGCGAAATATGCTTGGCGAATAGGGGTGGGTTTGACGGAGTGAGGCGGCGAGGCACGAAGAGGGTGCCACATAGGCTCGACGAGGCACCCATCACCGTGACACCCTCCTCTCTTATATAATTAAAATATACTCATTTTAATATAAACATTGTTAAAAATTGTTCTACTAAGCATCATATTATATCCACAACTTTTTGACTCACGTGTTTATCATCCCAAAATAACTCATGTGCATTCCCTTTCCCATCTTCGTAAGCTTAACAAAAAAAATTAGATCTGGCACGGACATCACTTCATTTTCATCAATAATTCATTTGTAGTAAATATATCGTGTGTATTGCTATTAGAGACAAACGAAGATAACTTAAAGTATAAAATGTAAATTAAATACCGTAAACCTTTTGATCGTTCAGATCGAAAGAAACACAAATAAGAAAAATGTTGAGGTGTGATGCTCACACTTTCCTTAAGAAAGATTCGTCCTCTCCACGGTGCTTGAGAATCATGGACCTCTATCTCCCAAGATACAAAAACAACGGATAATCCTGTTTAACAAAAACAGATTGTTAATGCAATGATGCCTAAAAAAGTTACTTCCATTTTTTCGGTCTCACTTTGTTTTGATTACGATAATATGTAAAAACAAGCATTTACGAAAACAATGAAAAATGAATTATTGAGTTCAAGTATTTTTTATTTCAACCATTATCACTTAAGGTATGAACAAACAAGTAATTATCCTAATTAAGTGATCAAGGATTTAATCTTTTCTTAAAACTCACTTTTTATTAAGTGTGACAAAGTTTTATTATTAAACATTCTTGTTAAGAAAATGTTTTATCAAATGAATTATTTGAAAATTTGAAATTTGAAAATGGCATATTCTATCTTGGTTTGGAATATCCTTTCAGGATATTTTAATCCCCAATTCGAACCAATCCACTAAAGACAAAAGGGAGCAGACTCTATGCCGGCGGTTCCTTAGCACCTACGGCGGTTCCTTATCGATAAGGAACCGTGGATCCAATAAGGAACCGCAGGCAGATATAGCCGTTGGATGTTTGTCTTATAAATAGTGGACCATTCTCAGACTTTCAATCCACCTCTTGCACATACATTTCCAGATTCTTTCATACTTCTTAAATCACTCAAGTCCTTGATCATTTGTTTGATTACTACTTGTTTAGAAGTGAATCTTTCTCCTCTCATCTTTTCCTCTCAAAGTGCAAAGAGAAGAACACTATCATTCTTGAAGTGTTGTGTCTACCTCAATGATCCATTGAAGATCCAAACTTATTTATTCATTGTTGTGTCATTATTGTGAAGATCCGAGTAGTTGTGTCTATTTGGAAGTTGTGTATGTATTAATGTTAATACTTAGTCCTCAAAGTATATTGGTGTAGATTGGTCCTAGCTAAGGTTAGGGCTCGACTTTTAGATTAGAGTCGGAAATTGGTTAAGCGACGTTGTGTACGGTTTCTCCACCTTAAGGAGCTTGTTGATTAGTGAACTTTCGAGTAAGGAGTACTCGAGGAGTGGAGTAGGAACGAGGAGTGAGCTTCGTTGCCGAACCACTATAAATACTTGGTGTTTGGTTTGATATTTCCTTCCCTTATCTTTTTACATTCATTATTCTTTATACTTGTAATTATTAGTTTAGTTTCACTAGACATTCATTATTCTTTATACTTGTGAATATTAGCTTAGTTTCACTATACCTTGTTCATATTGTGTATAAGAAGGTTTCACATAAATACTTAAGCTTATGTTTTTGAAAAAGGATTTTTTAAAACCAACCTTTAACAAGTAAATTTAAGAAACTATTCAACCCCTCCCCCCCTTCTAGTTTCTACAATTGGTATCAGAGCGTGGTTGCTCAAGACTTTTTAAAATATATTGTATTTTAAAACTTGAATCGATCTATTGATTCCAACAAGTATCTAGAAGGGCAATCCATGCAAAGACCATCTCTTTTTGAAACTGATAGTTTTATTTATTGGAAAAATAGGTTTGAGACTTATGTGAAATCAAAAGATTTAGATCTTTGGCATGTAATTACCAATGGTGATATTTTTCCATTTCAATATAATGAAGTTTCTAAAAGTAAGGAGATAGTCACTTTTGACAAAGCTAATGATGATATTAAAAGGAAACTTGCTAAAAATAATGAGGCTAAAATGGTGATTTATAATGCTTTACCAAAGAAAGAGTACGAAAGGATTCTTATGTGTGAAACCGCTATAAGACATTTGGAATACTCTTTTAGTAACCCACCAAGGTAATAGCCAAGTCAAAGAAAGTAAAATCGATCTTCTTGTTCAACAATATGAACAATTTGTCATCTTAGAAGATGAAACCATAGATAGTGCATTTGTTAGATTTAAAACTATTATTACTAGTCTAAAAGCACTTGATGAAGGTTTTTCTAGCAAGAACAATGATAGGAAGTTTCTTAGGGCGTTGCATCCCAAATGGAGAGCTAAAGTCACGTCGATTGAAGAATCAAAGGATCTCACCAATTATTATCACTCGATAACTTATTGGTAACTTGAAGGTTCATGAGATGATAATTTTGAAGGACTCAGAAATGGTGAAAACTAAGAGTGAAAGAAAGTCTCTTGCACTCAAAGTCAAGAAGGCACAAAGTGACCATGAAAGATCCTCTGATAGTGATGATGAGGAATATGCCTTGGCGGTTAGAGACTTTAAGAAGTTCTTCAAAAGACGAGGTCAATACGTGAGGCAACCAAACATCAACAAGAAACCCTTCTCCAAAAACTGATTTGCCAAAGATGATAAAGGTGATAGGAAATGATTTAGATGTGGTGATCCAAATCATTTCATTGGTGATTGTCCTAAGCCTTCACGCGACAAGAACCACACGACGTTTGTTGGAGGTTCATGGAGCGATAGCGGTGAAGATTTTGATGAGAACCATAAAGATAAGAAGTGTCTCATGGCTCACATTTCTAAAGAGATATGCTTGGGAATCGATCTAGAGCCCGACGAGTGGATTAAGGATAGTGGTTGTTCTAAACACATGAAGGGTAATCGAAGTTTCTTCTCACACTATAAAGCATATGATGGAGGTAACATTACATTCGCAAGTAATCGATGTGGTAATATCATTGGCAAAGGTACGGTCTCTCTTTAATCTATGACTATAGAAAACGTAGAGCACGTAGATAACTTAGGTTTTAACCTTCTAAGTATTGGTCAAATTTGTGATAATAAGTGTAAGGTCATCTTTTCAGAATATGATAGTGAAATCGTAAAAGATGGAAAAGTCATTGGAAAAGGTGTTAGAAAGCATGGACTTTATGTCATGAAGGTTAATAGGAAGTCAAAGGACAACTTATGTCTAGCGACTTTAGATGATAGTTCTACTCTTTGGCATAGGAGATTAGGTCACACTAATATGCGTTTAATTCAATCTTTAGTCTCTAAGGAATTGGTAAGACATCTCCCCAAGATGAAGTTTGATAGTCACTTTTATGATGCTTGCAAAATTGGGAAGCAAGTTCACTCAAGTCACAAAGCCAAGAATTTGGTTTCGACCTCTCGATGCTTAGAGCTCGTACATATGGATCTCTTTAGACCTTCCGCCATACGGAGTTATGGAGGTAACCTTTATACCCTAGTTATAGTTGACGACTACTCTAGATTCACTTGGGCACGATTTTTGGCGTCTAAGAATGAAGCTTTCGATCACTTCGAAACCTTTAGTCGAAGAATTCAAAATCAACTAGGATGTTCTATTGTCTTTATTAGGACGGATCATGGTAGGTAATTTGATAATGAAGTGAAATTTGGTGCCTTTTGTGAAGCACATGGTATTACCCATAACTTCTCGGCTCCTCGCACTCCACAATCAAATGGGGTAGTTGAAAGGAAGAATAGGACCATCCAAGAGATGAGTAGGACGATGTTAAATGAGCAATCTTTGCCTCAAAAAATTTGGTGCAATGCCGTGGACACATCGACTTACATTCTCAACCGAATTCTTATTCGATCTTTTCTAGGAATGACCCCCTATGATATTCTTAAAGGTAAGAAGACCTCATTGGAATACTTTAGGGTGTTTGGAAGCAAGTGCTTCATTATCAACACCAAAGATTACCTTACAAAGTTTGACCCAAAGTCTTACGAAGGTATCTTTTTAGGTTATTCTCAAACTAGCAAAGCCTACATAGTCCTCAATAGAACCTCAGGTGTAATTGAAGAATCACTTAACGTGACATTTGATGAAACTCCGCCTTCATCTAAGACACCACCTTTGGTAGATGATGACTTAGATGAAATAGACATAGTTAATGCCAATGATGTTAGCAATATAGGAGTTGAAGACCTTAGTGTTGAAAAGGGAGTAAACATTAAGGAGTCTAAGGATCATGCTCTCGATAACGTCATAGGCGAATTAAATCAAAGGACCCTAAGATCTCAAGTCCAAAATCAAAGTAACTCCTTTTATTTCTTCTCCTTGATTGAACCAAAGAATGTTAAAGAAGCTTTGATGGATGAGAGTTCGGTCATCGCTGTGCAAGAAGAATTAAATCAATTCATTGCTAATGACGTTTGGGAACTTGTTCCTCCACCTAGAAGTTCGACCATCATAGGAACCAAATGGGTATATAGGAATAAGTTGGATGAGAATGGTGTTGTGTCTCATAACAAGGCTAGACTTGTAGCTCAAGGCTATAATCAACAAGAAGGTATTGATTATGACGGGACATACACACCCGTAGCTAGATTAGAATCCATTAGAATCCTCTTAGCTTACGCTTGTGCTTTAGACATTAAGCTTAAACAAATGGATTTAAAGAGTGCACTTCTTAACAGTTTGATCAATGAGGAGGTATATGTGGCTCAACCTCCCGGCTTCATTGATTTTGAGAAGCCGGATCATGTTTACAAGCTTAAGAAAGCTCTTTATGGTCTCAAACAAGCACCCAAAGCTTGGTATGATAGACTTAAAGCATTTCTTATAAAACATGAGTATACCATGGGGATGGTAGATAATATACTCTTTACAAAGAAGAAAGGTTCCCGCCTCATTATCGTACAAATATATGTTGATGACATTATATTTGGTTCAACTTGTCAATCATTGTGTGATGACTTTGCACAAAATCATGCATGAGGTGTTTGAAATGAGTATAATGGGAGAACTTAACTTCTTTTTAGGACTCCAAATTAAACAAATGGACGATGGTATTTTCTTTAATCAATCCAAGTATGTTAAAGAAATGCTAAAGAAATTTGGATTAGAAGACTCTAGACCAATGAAGACCCCTATGGCCTCAGATACTAAACTCACCGTATATGATGATTGTAAGTCGATAGAAAACACCAAATATAGAGGTATGACTGGTAGTTTGTTATACCTAACAACAATTTGACCAGATATCATGTATAGTGTTTGCCTTTGTGCTCGCTTCCAAGAGGCTCCCAAAACCTCTCACCTTGAAGCGGTTAAGCGTATCTTCTGATACATTAAGGGCACTATACATTTAGGATTATGGTATCCTAAAGGGACCGGCGTAGAAACTATTGTCTACACGGACTCGGATCATGCGGGAGACTATGTGGACCGGAAAAGCACTAGTGGAGTTTGTACCTTCATGGATTATTATTTAACTTCTTGGTTCTCAAAGAAACAAACCGCTCTTGCTATATCCACCATGGAAGCCTAGTATATGAGTGCCGGTAAAGCTTGTCAACAAGCTCTATTGATGAATCAATCACTTGTTGATTACGGGATTTCTCATGATGATGTTCCCATCATGTGCGACAACAAGGGGTGCAATAGACCTTAGTAATAATTCCGTGCAACATTAGCGAACTAAGCACAGAGATTCACCACAATTTTCTTAGGGATAATGTTCAAAAGGGGAACATTTCGATAGAGAAGGTGCCCTCGGTAGAAAACTTAGCCGATATCTTCACTAAGCCACTTAAGAGGGAACCTTTTAATTACTTACGTCTAGGTCTAGGTTTAATGGAACATATTCCTTAATTATACATTCTTTTTTATCAATTATCTTTTATCTTTTGAGTCTTTTCTTTCTTTGAGCCTCTGAGTATAATGAACTCTTTTTGGAAAACTTCTCTTCCCTTTTTCAAAATTCTGAAAGATCTTTCGAAAACGGTCGAGAAATGTTTTTGCATTCTTAATTCAATCTAAAAACGTCTTTCATAGCCTCTTGCAATTCATATTGAGCTTACATAATTCATATGTATGGGTCTCTCAAATATAGCAAGAACACAAGAGAACTATGGAGGATCATTGTGTCATGACCTTGTGTCTAGTTCTACACACCTCCTTGATACAATGATTTGGATATGTTCGGATTTAGTCTCGGTATCTCCTCGAATTGATCATGGTTAAAAGTGGAATGATTTATTCTTGGTTAATAAAAGGGTGTTGGTTTGTTTATCTATTTTAAACTAATAGTAAATAAATGTAAGTGGCGTTGAGTAAATTAAAAGCTTTGAAAGATTAAACTAAATTGACGAGTTAAAAAATAAATGCTAGAAAACTTAAAGACAAGGTTAAGAAAATTACTTGAACACTTAATAAGTCTAACACTTGAAAACTTTTTAAGAATATAAAACTTATCCAATCGGAATGACAACAACACCCTCGTCGGAATGTAATAAACCCAGGCTAATCGGAATATTAACAAACTGAAGCTATCGGAATGTTACGAAATACCACAATCGGAATATTGACCAATAGATCCAAATAGGAATGTTCGAAAGAAGAAGCAAATCGGAATGTAGTAAAATAGCACCAATCGGAATACTTAGAAATTGAGTCAAATCGGAATGTTTAGGAAAACATCCAATCGAAATAACTAATAAAGCTCACAATCGGAATCCTTAAAACCCTATTCCGATCCAAGGTGATCGGAATATGGAGAAGCAAATCGGAATATTCGGAAATAGGCCACGATCGGAATGTATCAAAAACACCACAATCGGAATCCACTAAAACCCTTTTCCGATCTTGACGATCGGAATATAAGGGGTGTAATCGGAATGATGCAATCGGAAAAGGGTTATACCTTTTCCGATTTAAATGAGAGTCACAAGAAAGCAAAGCAATAAGCTATGATGATAAGCTAATCACTAAAACTAAAACGAATCTAATGTGAATCGGATCAAATAAGCTCGAATAACAACTCATCTAAACTTCAAATAATCAATCTTATAAATCAAACAATAAAAAGATGAATTTTTTAGAAAACTTAAAAAAAGTAAATAAGCTAAACTTACAAATAAGCCAATAAGCACAAAGATCTTAAAGCTTATTCGTATAGAAACTTAAGGAAACATTAAAAGATTAACTTTTTAAGCACGAAAACATCGATGAACAACACGGATCATAAGTAATTCGCACCAAAAGTAAACCAAAATCAAAGAAAGGTAGAAAGAGATTAAAGATTAAAAGCTTAAACTTAAACTTGATTAATGAAAGAAAACAATACAAAGGTTTAATCTTGAAAGATTAAAAGAAAAAATGACGAAAACTTAGTGAGAGAAAGTTGAGAACTTTCTCTCTCTAAAACTAGAGAAAAATGAAAAACTAAAACTAACTAAAAACTAAAAATCCCCTCCAAAATTGTGAAGTGGAATCCTATATATAGGCGTCTCTTGTGGGCTTTGTGAATGGGCTTTGTTTTTGGGCTTCTTTTCTTCTTTCTTCTTTAGTCTTCACGTTTCTTTAAATAAACGTTTCCGACTTTGGATTTTTAGAAGTGTCGGTGAATAATTCCAACTCGTCTTATAATCTTTTGTTTAATAGACTCGAGTTCTTCGACATATATGAATCTTCCATCTTTGGCCCTTTTCTTCGATAAATCTTCAAATAGGCACAATGACTTCAAATCTTTTGCATCTCTTGGACAATAGACTTCGTCTTGAGTCTTTTTCTTCGATAAAACCCATGCAATCCCATCTTTTCTTCAATATTCATCCGGTTGACTCTGAAAACACAATAAACACAAAAACCACGCGTAATTTCCAAACAAATGATATTAAATACGTGTTTTGGTCTTGTTTTATCCAGAAATAAGTGGTAAAAGGATGGGTGTTTTCACACCTATCAAATCCCCTACACTTAACCATTGCCATGCCCTCATGCAATGCTTAGTGATAAAGCAATTTTACACTTTTCTCATAATCAATCAACCTTGGCCTTATTAACATTCTAAAAAATTAAATTACTAAGATAAATTAAAACTTTTAAAGTAATCAAAAGGATAGAAAACCATTTTCACTTGAAAATAGCTATATGGAAATAACTTACAAAGAGATCAAGGACTTACATTAGGGCTTCGGTGCTGCGAAGATTCATCACCCTCAAGTTTCACGTTCACTAAACTAAGCTTAAAAACGAGATCATTGTTATTATAAGTCAGCAAATCAAACACTTACACACATGGCTTAATTAAATGCTTAAACTCCCTTATTCCTAGGTGTATCTCTTATATTTTATTTTTGTCTTAGAATGATCATGAAGATGCATTTTTGGACTTATTTCGATAGTTTATTTAGGCTGAAAGCAAAGTAGGACGATTTGATCAATAGTTAGCTAAAGGACAAAATCTCTTAAAACTGCTTCTCGGGATATCAAAAAGTTCATATCCTGGCATAACTCGGTTCACGATTTGAGACCTTTCTCGGGCCGATATTTGGCATGTACTTCATACTTCATATCTTCGAGAGACGTTCTTGAGATAATGGTCTTCTCTTCGTAATAGAGTTTCTTCACTTGGAGACTTTTGAGGGGTACTCCAACTTTGTTGACCACGACTTCATGATTATTTCTTCAATCTCTAATTGGGATTTTGAGATACAATGATCCGCCTCCTTTTCGGACTTGGATCTATTTATCCTCATACCTTGTTAGGGTCTTTTCGGATAGACTTCTTCATGATCTTTATGGGAGTTGATTGCTTTTCGTCGTGAGTCTTGATCCTTCATATTGATTTTGGGAATAATGCTTTTCACATCACTTTGGATCTTCAACAATAAAATTGAATCCTCATGCCTTGTTAGGGCCTTTTCGGACTCGCCAATCTTCGCGCCCCGCTTCATAAGTTATGCCTTGGCTATGAACTCTTATCATTACCGAGCAACTTTTAAACGATCTTGGGCTAGAAGCTAAGTAACTTTTTAAATCGTACGACCTTACTTATTGTAGATAAATTATTAGCAAGTGATGGGAGAATAGGAAAATAATTACACCAAGTGAGCTTGTGCAAGAATACCGACTTATAATTGACTCTATCATTTCTCGTTCTCCACAATTTAAAATCTCAAGTAATGAGACTCGTGGATGCTTAGCCTAATAAACCAATTAAGGTCTATATGGTTAAGGATACTAGCTAGAATAAACTTGGACAATTCTATTCGGGTTGAGTCAAAATAATCGCAACGGGCCTAATATGTCAAAGATTTCAAAACTAGCTACACCACTTTATTAATATTTTTGACTTATTGCGGGATATATACATATGAAAGCAACGATAAAAATTTAAAAATTACGACTAAATGGCCAAAGTTAATTAAAAATTTGAAAAATATTGAAAAAGAAGATTTTCCGGTTAAATGAAGGCATTTTCATGGAAAAGTCCACTTAAAACTTCGATAAAAGTCCCCCTACACTTAAGATAAACATTGTCCTCAATGATTAAGCATGTGGGTAAAGTCTCCCCTACACTTATGACATTGTGCACGTTGGTTAAATCAAGTTAAGGAATAGACGACTAAAGTGATCAATTTCAAATGTGAGTATGAAGAAAATTGAATCACGATAGTTGAGAGATAGAACCGGATTTCGGATAACACGGGAGCACGGTTCTTCAAAGGTTCCAAAAGTGCATTCATCCCTGTAATCACATCACCACACAAACACAAAGCACCTATAGAGGCCCCCCTACACTTAGAGGTTAAAACAGAAAAAGATAGATACTCGGGTTGCCTCCCGAGGAGCGCTTGTTTTTGATAATCGAGTCACGAGCCTGACTCGACCCAAAATTAGTTCATGGGGAACGTGGTGAGGGATGGAATCATCTCCTAAGAGATGTCCTCACCAAAGTACAACTTCATTCGTTGGCCATTAACCTTAAAATTAGGTCCATTAGGTTGAGCGAGCTCGAGAGTACCATATGGAAAAATTTGGGCAATGGTGAATGGGCCGGACCAACAAGATTTCAGCTTGCCCGAAAAGATTTTCAACCGAGAGTTAAAGAGCAAAACTTTGTCTCCAACTTGGAATTCTCGGTTCTTAATCTTACAGTCGTGAATGAGCTTAGTCTTCTCCTTATAGATCAAAGAATTTTCATAAGCCTCATTCCGGAGTTCATTCAGCTCATTGAGTTGGATCTTGCGTAGGTCACCGGCTTTGTTGATATCAAAATTAGCCCACTTCAAGGCCCAGTAAGCCTTGTGCTCCAACTCAATGGGGAGGTGGCATGATTTCCCGTACACGAGACGATATGGTGTACACCCAATCGGAGTCTTGTATGCGGTACGAAAAGCCCACAAAGCATCATCACGTTTATCAGCCCATGAGGCACGATGCTCTCCCACGGTTCTTTCAAGAATTCGCTTTAATCCTCAGTTAGAGATTTTAGCCTGGCCATTAGTTTGTGGGTGGTATGCGGTGGAAAGAAGATGATTGACACCATACTTAGCCATGACTCTTGCGAATTGGTCATTGCAAAAATGAGTCCCGCGATCACTAATAATGGCACGAGACACACCGAATCTAGCGAATAGCAATTTCAAAAAGTTACAAACCACCCTTGCGTCATTAGTAGGTAAAGCTTTGGCTTCAACCCATTTGGAGACGTAGTCAACGGCTACAAGGATGTATTTTTTTCCTTTAGAGGAAGGGAATGGCCCCATAAAGTCGATACCCCAAACATCAAAGATTTCACATTCTTGTATGAAATTTTGAGGCATCTCATCTTTATGTGTGATCTTTCCTTGTTTTTGGCAAGCATCACATCGTTTAACCATCTCGTGAGCATCACGGTAAATGGTGGGCCAATAAAATCCCGAGTCAAACACTTTTTTGGCGGTGTAGTTGGGACCAAAGTGACCACCGGTGGGTCCTTTGTGGCAAACGTCAAGGATTTCTAAAGCTGTTGGTCCATCAACACATCGGCGAATAATCAAATCAGCACATTGTTTGAATAGATACGGGTCATCCCAAAAGTAAGTCTTAATGTCTTTGAAGAACTTCTTCTTTTGTTGGGATGTTAGCCCGTCAACGAGAATTCTACCCGCCAAGTAGTTTGCAATGTCCGCAAACCACGGGGTTTCATCAGAAGTCGAGTTGATAGACATTAAGGTATCCAGGGGAAAAGAGTCATTGATCTCTTTGTTCGGATGATCCCCTTGGTAAGGATCCTCAAGTCTACTGAGATGATCCGCGGCTAGGTTTTCAGCTCCTTTCTTATCGCGAATTTTGATTTTAAATTCTTGGAGTAGCAAAACCCAGCGAAGAAGTCTTGGTTTAGAATCTTGTTTAGTCAACAAGTACTTCAACGCGGAATGATCGGTATAAACGATTGTGGTGGAAAGGACAAGATAGGGGCGGAACTTTTCAAACGCATAGACAACAGCTAAAAGCTCTTTTTTCGGTTGTCGTGTAATGCAATTGAGCCCCCGTCATCGTCTTGCTAGCGTAATGGATCGGTTGGAAGTGTTTGTTCACTCTTTGGCCAGAAAACCGCTCCAATAGAAAAATCACTAGCATCGCATATCAACTCGAAAGGCAGCTCCCAATTAGGGGTAACCAAGACGGGTGCCTTAGTTAGCTTATCCTTAAGAAGGTTGAAGGCTTCAATACACTCTTTGGAAAAGATAAAAGGAGTATCTTTTTCCAAGAGGTGGGTCATCGGGCGAGCGATTTTAGAAAAATATTTGATGAAACGTCGGTAAAAGCCCGCATGACCGAGGAATCTTCTCACAACCTTCACGGTTGAAGGTGGAGGCAACTTAGAAATAACATCGACTTTAGCACGGTCTACTTCAAGACCGGCTTTGGAGATCTTGTGTCCTAGCACAATGCCCTCTTTTACCATGAAATGGCATTTTTCCCAATTAAGAACAAGGCGAGTGTCTTCACACCGCTTAAGCATACGTTCTAAATTGGCAAGGCAAGCAGAGAAAGAATCGCAATAAACCGAGAAATCATCCATGAATACGTCCATAGTTTCTTCCACCATGTCATGGAAGATAGCCATCATACACCTTTGGAACGTCCCAGGAGCATTACATAAACCAAAAGGCATGCGTTTTTAAGCAAATGTTCCGTATGGACAAGTGAATGTGGTCTTTTCTTCGTCCTTAGGATCGATGGGAATTTGAAAATACCCGGAGAAACCATCTAAGAAGCAGTAATAGTCATTACCAGCTAGACGCTCGAGCATTTGATCCATGAAAGGAAGAGGAAAGTGATCTTTTCTCGTGGCATCATTGAGCTTGCGATAGTCGATACAAACTCTCCACCCAGTAACGAGACGAGTGGGAATCAACTCGTTGTGTTCATTGGGAACAACGGTTATTCCGCCCTTCTTGGGCACACAATGGACGGGACTTACCCACGGCGAATCCGAAATCAGGTAAATCAAGCCGGCATCTAGAAGTTTGATTACCTCTTGTTTGATGACGTCATGAATGCGAGGATTAACCCTTCTTTGGCTCTGGATTGCGGGTTTAAAGTCATCTTCCATAAGAATCTTGTGAGTGCAAAAGTTCGGATCAATTCCGCGGATATCGGAAATTTTCCAAGCAATTGCCTTCTTATGATCTTTAAGCACGGCGATGAGGCGATATTTCTCTTCTTCTTTCAAGTCCTTAGCAATGATGACGGGCGACTTCTTCTTATCTTCAAGAAACACGTACTCGAGATGGGACGGCAGCTCCTTAAGTTCTAAATCTGAAGGATTTTCGATGGGAGGCGTATTCAAAGTCGGAGCATCGATAGCAATAACCGTGGGGGATGGTGGAGAAAGATTGTCTTCTTTAAGAAGGTTCTCAGTGAGGCGAAGATCTTCATCCCAATCGATGGGAGAATCGTCATGTTCTAAGTTCACATCTCCCATGGTGGCTTCCGAATCTTTCCAAAGGAAATCACTTTCTCCAAATAGAGATAATGATGAATCAATAGAGGAAACAGTCTCAACATTGGGAAGAGAGGTAGGAATACTTTTACAAGCATCTTTGAAGTGTTCTTCACAAGCCTCATCAAGAACGTCAATACAATTAACACTCTCGTATGAATAAGGCTGTTTAGAAAGCTTTCCCATGTTGAAGACAATTTTATCGTCACCCACTCTCATGATAAGCTCACCGGCTTCAACATCGATGAGAGTGCGACCGGTCCTCAGGAATGGACGACCAACAATTAATGGCACACGAGGGTCTATATCGTAGTCAACGACAACGAAATCGGCAGGAAAAGTGAATTTGTCGACTCCTACAAAGACGTCTTCGGCTATCCCCACTGGATAAGCAACCGTACGGTTAGCTAATTCCAAAGTCATTTTGGTGGGGACTAGCTCAGGGAGAGATAATTGCTTCCAAACGCTTAGAGGCATTAAGTTAATACTGGTACCTAGATCGGCTAGGGCCATGCAATTCTCTACTCCCGAGAAGTTGCAAGGGATTAAGAAGCGACCCGGATCACCAAGCTTGGTTGGCAATTTCCTTAAGAGCACTGTAGAGCAATTCTCATTTAGTTGGGTGTTAGCAATATCAAGAAGCTTCTCCTTGTCTCTAAGAAGATCTTTGAACATTTTCGCATACTTAGGCATGTGAGCGAGAGCCTCAGCGAAGGAGATGTTGAATGTCAATTGTTTAAACATTTTAAGAAAGTTCGAAACCTGAATATCATCCTTGCTTTTGATCTTCTCTTTCCTCAACCTTGAGGGATAAGGTATATCGTGTGATAAATCTAACATTTTCAGGTAGTGAAATATTTTCTCGTATAATATTTTGAAACTTATTTTTATGTTGGTTGACGAACTCACAATTTACGGATTTAAATTTGGGCTTACGTGCATAATTTGGCGTCTTTTACGACTAAACCGGAAACCTTAGGATTACGTATTTACGTTTTTGAACTCCGTTTTTGATGAGACAATTTTTATTGGATTCGTTTTGTGACGGTGATTCATAATTTATAAAAACGTTTTTTCGTAAAACGACCCGAGGGCACGCAAATCGAGAAAACTAGAATCGAGAAATACCCGTAAACTAGTGAGATGGGACAAAACACTTTGCCCCACCCCACTAGCTTATATGGGACGGCATTATGGACACCACCACACATAGGTGGCATCAAGTCTTAGCTAGTTACACAAGTGTAAGCTTGTGCTTACACTTTAAGCCAACTCATTTACCAACTAAACAAAACTAGCAAATGGTTTCACTTCTACCATTTCCTTCCATGCAATCCACTCTAAAACTCTCTCAACTTACCCCTTTGTGCCGTCCCAAATAAAGCAACAAACCCCATCATTGATCTTTTCTAGCTACAAACCACATGTTTACTAGTCCTATTAAGGTGTTTCCTTGAAGCCTTGATCATTTGGTGGCCATTTAAACAACTTTGGAGGTGATTCGCTTGTGTCCTAGGGCTGATTTTCCAACATATGATCTTGATATTTGATGGTCTTGGAGATACTTGTTATGTTCATCAAGTTCTTGCCTTCCTAAAACAAGAAATCTACTTGGATTGGTAAAGAAGATCATCCTCTACATTTTTCTCTTATTATTTTGTAAAGAACAAATGTATTTTCTTTCATTTTGTATATGTATATGATGTATATATGATGATAAAAATGTTGTGTGGGGATCAAGTGTTGATAAACATGCTTAAAAATGATGATAACCATAAGAAATGAAGCTAAAATCATGACTAATTAGTTGGCTGTATAAAAACAGTAGATAACTAAATGATGAACTGATAAAAATGCATGGTTTGATCTATTTACAGTAATTAGATGATGTTATACACATGTGAGAGTTGGCCATGCAATGGAATCAAAATAATGAGTGAGATATGATCAAAACAAGTTAGGTGGTACAATCTGAATAAGCAGTTTTGTAGGGACTGTTAAGGCAACCTAGACTTAAAATGGGCAGTAGCTATAACTAAGTTATATGTAGCACATATTATGAAGAAGTTGTCATCCAAAAATGAGCTTCTAAGTCATTGCAGAACTATAGATATGATAAAAATGGTGAATATGAAGTTAAAAATCAGATTTTGGAAATAATGTTTATTATTATTATACAAGCACTCACATTATAATTTATAAAATGTAAAATATAAACCCACTAACTTATAGAACTTATTTATATAAATGTATAAAAGGTTAATTAAATGGGTAAATTATATAAATGGTGGTAAAAATAATATTTATAAGTAATAAAAACTATAAACTTGATTTTTACGACTTTTTCGGCTATCGCCGTGAAATTAACGTTTTTCATCAAATAAAACTTAGACGACCAAACCCGTCTAATGTAAAGTTTATAAAAGTTATATACTGATGTATAAGTAACTAATACAAGTAAAAACCGATAAAACCCGAACTATAAGAATTACGGACATTTACGAGCTAACTAAACCTATTAGACTAATAATTGGACTTAATAAGATAAAAACTTGTAAAAAGAATTATTTGGGCTTAAACCATTTGGGCCCAACATGAAAAGTATATATACTGATCATATATGTATAAAATGGGTAAAAACAAGTAAAAGAACTTATAAAAGAATTAATGGACTTAAAATAGGTAAAATCGGTAAAACTAGTGAACTAGTAAGACGATACTAAAACGTAAACACTAAAATGAGTAAATGAGGATTTATAAACCCACTTGATCATCATCATCATATGTACAAAATCATCATATGTATATTGTTATTTTGATAAAAGTCATTGGACCGAGTCTAAGACCGATTATTATTTATATAGGTTTCCGTGACCGAAGCACGCCCGTAGCCGATAATCCGTCTTTCATTAACAACGTGAGTTCATAGCCTCGCACACTTTTAAATGTTTTTATAAAATGATTTGTAAACCCGCGAGGGAGATAACATGCTAGATTTTTATAAAAATAGAACACAAGTAGTCCCGATTGTATGCTAAATGATATGGACCCGAATGATGCTATGACCCTATATTCGAGACTAAAAGGATTATTAGTAGTTAGGTTATGTCACTTAAAGTCCCATTAGCATGAATTGTGAACTACCGGGTTTTGGTAGACGCTTATGCATTTGATAGTACTATTTGGGGACGATCACCCCAGTTCGTGCCTTGACGGTTGATCCCCGTCGTACCACATTGATTGGTAAGCGAATTTATGTATGAGAAGATTCCATAGCGTGATTTTTGTGACGACACGCTAACTTAGATGGGCAAATTGTTTGTCGGGTTCGCGGCCCGCTGTTTTCACAGTAAGGTAACAATGTCATGCGGCTAATAATAATCCTACAATCTATACGACATGTATAATCTAAATAAACGATATGCTACGACGCTATTAACGATGAATATATTACCTATCCTGGTAATATAGAGACTACGGTCTCATGGACGGTTTCAGATGTATGCTTGATTTATATATTGCCTGACTAGCAATATGTGGACTTACTTCCGATATTATACTCGTGTTCTGATTTTAAATGAATGTAAATGATTGTTTTATATAACGGTTTTCATTAAACTCTATGAATTCACTCGGCATTCGCTGATATGATTTTTGCATGTTTTCTATCTCAGGTGCTTGAAGGTAATCCGGATGGAGATCGACTCTGATGGCCCACACTTAATATTAAAAATGTTCATTCGATCTGTGTTTTGTAAACTTAATGACCTGTATAATTTGGGACCTATTGTACACTTTTAAACCTTTTTATCGAATGAATGTTTGTTAAACCTTGTACAACCATTTTCATGTGTTGTCTATGATTGGAGTTATTGTGCTATCCCGTAACACTCTGAAAGACCCTTCCGCTGTACTGATACGAAAAATGAGAGTGTTACAGTTTGGTACCAGAGCTCTTGTTGTAGAGAACAAAAGATTTTAAAAACCAAGGTTTTGAACAAAACTTTTCAAAATCTTTTGACAATGAACATTTGAGAAAATAATTGAAAAATCTTTTGACTATAACGGTGCCAGAGATCTCCGACGTTACCAACAAGCCCTATTGAGAAGATATATATTTTAATATATATATATAATTTAATTTATATATATGTATATATCGTGATTTCATTATGTAATTGTTTAACTAGTATGTTATCCTAATACGAAATAAATATATATAAATGCAGATTGTCATGGCTGACCCTAATATTCCTGTAGAAAACCATGCTATTCCCGAACCTAATATAGAAGATGATCCTTATTTAGACTTAGTAGATTTTGATATTGATGACGAGGAGGAACCATTTGAGGATCCCGAGCCCGAGTTAGGACTAGGAGATCAGATTGCCCCTCAGGAAGACTTAGTAGAGAATGAGATTGAGAATGTGGGTAATGAGAATGTGGATATTGAGAATGTGGATAATGAGAATGTGGATATTGAGAATTTGGGTAATGAGAACGTGGATATTGAGAATTCTGATATTGAGAACAATGATGAGATTGGGTTAGATGAGTTAGATGATGAGATTGACGACGAGGATGTCGAGGAAGACGAAGGTATAGATGTTGAGGTTGATGACGATGAGGAAGCTGAGCTTATTTATCCGTATGATGTTCCAGAGGGCGAGCCTTTGCCCCCACCAGTTTGTTTGTCTGATTCCGAGGATGAGTTACCTAGGGACGAAATGTCTGAATCGTCTGAATCTGATTCTGAATCAGAGGAGGATGAGGATGACGATGCACCTGACGGTACTGATGGTATTGCTACTCGTAGACGTGAGATAGGAGAGTCGTCTAGTACTCGAGAGACTACTCATATTGATGGTCTTGCACCATGGGCCTTGAGACGTGATCTAGATGCTTCCCGTGTTAAGAGTTGTGTGACAGAGGTTGGATTAGGTGTTGTTCAGACTCAGGTTGCTTATTTGGAGTCGAAGGCTAAGGTTGGCGAGAAAGAGCGAGAATTTCTTAGTTTGGATTTGAGTGATGTAGAACGTGGATTGAATGAGGCTTTTAGGAGGTTATCAGTGTTGGAGAGTGGTGAGTATGCTGCCATGAAGAGAAAGGTGAATTCTTTGGAGATTCAGTTGAGTGTGGCTCGTGCGATGCGTGAGAAAGCTGAAAAGGAGTTGAATGTATCCGTGGGTTGGAACAGTAGATTTTATGCTGACATGGTTGAAAGAGGAGTAATCCGTAAGCGCCCAGCTGAAGATGTGTCTAGTGATCGTCCGGCGAAGATCCAGAAGACGATGGATGATGGACCATCTGGCGGTTCTCAGTAGACCAGTCTGTGTTTAGTAGTGACCTTTATATCTTTTGTGCTTATAGCTTTGACCGAACCGACTTGTTAGTAGACTTGGCACGAATGTTTAGTGTATATAGTGTTTGAACTTTGATATGGATGTACTAAGACAATACTTTTGTTTCAGATCGAATGAAATATGTATCTTGTCTTGAATTCCATATTGTGCTTTATTTGTATCTTGATTATGAATTCGATCCATATTATATGAATCCTTTGTTGGATGAATGCTTAATACTTTGAAATTGTGGAATTATAGAACTATGCCGCCCAAGAAGGCTGTGACTGAGGATGATGTACGTAGGATTATTACGGAGCAAGTTATCGCATCTATGACAGAATTTATGGCAAATGCTAGAAATGAAGCTGGTGGTAGTGGAGCTGGCGGTAGTGGAGCTGGCGGTAGTGGAGCTGGCGGTAGTGGAATTGGCGGTACTAATGTGAATGTGAATGCTAATAATGTGAATGCTAATGCTGGAGGAAATGTAGGAGGACTTGGAACGAATGCACCTGAAGTTGGTGGCTGTACTTATGTGACGTTCATGAAGTGTGAACCTCTACCTTTTAATGGAACTGAAGGTGCTGTAGGATTAAGCCAGTGGATCGAGAAGATTGAATCGGTGTTTAGGATTAGTAAATGTAAGGAGGAAGATAAGGTGACTTTTGCTATGGCTACTCTTAAAGGTCGTGCGTTGACTTGGTGGAACGGGAGAATTGCTTTCATGGGTCTTGATGCTGCTAATGCTACTCCTTAGGCTGAAATCAAAAAGTGGATGACTTTGGAGTTTTGTCCTCGTAGTGTGATCATTAGGTTAGAACAGGAGTTGATTCATTTGAGAATGAAAGGTGTGGACATTGATAGTTACACGAATCGATTCCATGAGTTGGCCTTGCTATGTCCTCGATTGGTTGAACCCGAAGAGATCCGAATTGAGCAATATGTTAAAGGGTTGACCAGGAATATCCGGGGGGACGTGACATCATCGAAACCACTGACCATTGATGATGCTGTTCGAATGGCTTACCAACTCATTAGACAGATAATTCAGGATAAGGAAGATGAAGCCCGTGTTGGTGAGAAAAGGAAGGGAGACGGTGAGCGTGTAGATAGAGGTGATTATAGGAAGAATTTCAATCGCCGTCAGAACAAGAGAAAGGGGAATGCAAATGCTCTTACCAACAATACACCGCGCAACGATGATAGATGTCCTAAGTGTGGCAACAAAAGGCATCCTGGCGACTGCTAGAAGTGCCGAAATTACGGAAAGCTTGGACACAAGGTTGAAAGGTGTAAGAAGGGAACGATTTGCTTTAACTGTAATGAAGAAGGTCATAGGAAATCGGAATGCCCCAAGTTGAAAGCGATTGTACATGGAAGAAACCCCCAGGGTGGTATCTACCAACTTGGAACAATTGAGGTGAAGAAAGAGGATCCGAATGTCGTTACCGGTACGTTTTTACTCAACAATCATTATGCTGTTGCTTTATTCGATTCGGGTGCCGATAGGAGCTTTGTATCCACTAAATTTAGTGCCCTTATTGATATTGAACCTGTTGAGATAAGTACCAGTTACGAGGTGGAATTGGCTGATGGTAAATTAGTGAAAACTAATAAGCTATTAGAAGGATGCTCTCTAAATCTCTTGAACCATTCCTTTCCGATTGATTTGATGTTGATAGAATTAGGTAGTTTCGATATTATTATTGGTATGGATTGGTTGTCATTGAATAATGCTACTATTTTATGTGGAGAGAAGAAGGTTAAGATTCCTCTTAGGAATAGGATGTTAGTAATTGATGGTAGTCGAGGTGAATCCCGTTTGAAAATCGTTTCATGTATTAAAGTCCAAAAGTACATCAGGAACGGTTGTGGGTTATTCTTAGCTCAAGTGACCGGGAATGAGTCTAGGGAGAAACGATTGGAAGATGTACCTATTATTTGTGAATTTCCTGAGGTATTTCCTAAAGATTTACCAAGACTTCCACCGATAAGGCAAGTAGAGTTTCGAATCGATTTAATTCCTGGTGCTGCACCGGTGGCACGTGCGCCTTACCGATTAGCCCCTTCTGAATTAAAGGAGTTATCTGAGCAACTTAAGGAGTTGTCTGATAAAGGTTTTTTATTCGACCGAGCTCGTCGCCTTGGGGAGCTCCAGTCTTGTTCGTTAAGAAGAAGGATGGATCTTTTCGTATGTGCATTGATTATAGGGAACTGAATAAGTTGACAATTAAAAATCGATATCCTTTACCTAGGATTGATGATTTGTTTGATCAACTGCAAGGATCTAGTGTGTATTCTAAGATAGATTTGCGGTCAGGATATCACCAACTTCGCGTCCGTGAAGAAGATATTCCTATAACTGCATTTAGAACTCGTTATGGACACAATGAATTTCAAGTAATGCCATTTGGGTTAACTAACGCACCTGCGGTTTTCATGGATTTAATGAATCGAGTGTGCAAGCCCTACTTGGATAAATTTGTGATTGTGTTTATTGACGATATTCTAATTTATTCTAATAATGAAGATGAGCATAGAGAACATTTGAGGATTTTTTTGAAGTTGTTGGAGGATGAAAAGTTGTATGCTAAGTTTTCGAAGTGTGATTTCTGGTTGGATTCTGTGCAATTTCTTGGTCATGTGATTAACAGAGATGGAATTCATGTTGATCCAGCAAAGGTTGAAGCTATTAAGAATTGGTCTGCACCGACAACGCCAACGGAAGTGCGACAGTTCTTAAGATTGGCTGGCTATTATAGACGATTCATTAAAGAATTTTCTTTGATAGCTAAACCCTTGACTAAGCTTACTCAGAAGAATAAACCTTTCGTTTGGGGAAGTGATGAAGATGGAGCATTTCAGACATTGAAGCAAAAATTATGTAGTGCGCCAATCTTATCATTACCCGACGGGAGTGAAGATTTTGTAGTGTATTGTGATGCATCTCTTAGAGGTTATGGAGCTGTTTTGATGCAGAGAGAGAAAGTGATAGCTTATGCTTCTAGGCAATTAAGGAAGAATGAGGAGAATTATACTACTCATGATCTTGAATTAGGAGCTGTGGTCTTTGCTCTTAGGTTGTGGAGACATTATCTGTATGGCACCAAGTGTACGGTATTCACCGATCACAAAAGCCTACAGTATATTCTCGACCAGAAGGAATTGAACATGAGGCAACGAAGATGGATAGAGTTGTTAAGTGATTATGATTGTGATATAAAGTATCACCCAGGAAAAGCCAATGTTGTTGCTGATGCGTTGAGTAGGAAAGATAGAGGGCCTATCAGGGTGCGTTCTCTAGTCTTGACCGTGCACAATAATTTGCCTGAGCAAATTAGAAATGCGCAAACAGAAGCTTGTAAGAAGGAGAATTTTGTTAATGAAGGGTTCCGAGGAGAAGGAGATCCTTTAGAGGTTAGAGCTGATGGAGTGAAATGTTTAAGAGGTCGTATGTGGATACCTAAGTTTGGAGGCTTAAGAGATTTGGTTATGTTAGAATCCCATAAATCTAAGTATTCCATTCATCCGGGATCTGATAAGATGTACCATGATTTGAAGAAGTTGTATTGGTGGCCGAATATGAAAGCTGACATAGCTATGTATGTTCTTCAATGCTTGACTTATGCTAGAGTTAAAGCCGAACATCAAAAGTCATCAGGACTACTTCAACAACCAAAGATTCCTGAATGGAAGTGGGAGCGAATTACAATGGACTTTATCACCAAGCTTCCTAGAACATCATCTGGAAACAATTCGATTTGGGTTATAATCGATAGACTGACCAAATCAGCACACTTCATTCCGGTTAAGGAGCAGTTCTCACTGGAGAAGCTGACTCGAATATACCTTGATAATGTTGTATGCAAGCATGGTGTGCCTGTATCGATCATTTCAGATCGAGATCCTAGATTCGCATCGAATTTTTGGAAATCTCTCCAAAGATCTTTGGGAACAAATCTCGACATGAGCACTGCTTATCACCCCCAGACTGATGGGCATAGTGAAAGGACGATACAAACATTGGAAGATATGTTGAGAGCTTGTGTGTTAGACTTTGGTAAGAATTGGGATAAACATTTGTCGTTAGCAGAGTTTTCGTATAACAATAGTTACCATTCTAGTATTAAGGCTGCACCGTTTGAAGCTTTGTATGGTAGGAAGTGTAGATCTCCTGTATGTTGGAGTGAAGTTGGGGATACCCAGCTCCGGGACCGGAATTGATCCGGGAGACTACAGAGATGATAGTTCAGATTAAGAAGAGGTTGTTGACTGCCCGTAGTAGACAGAAAAGTTACGCGGATGTGCGGCGGAAGCCAATGGAGTATGAAGTGGGTGACCGAGTAATGTTGAAAGTATCGCCATAGAAAGGCGTTATAAGATTTGGAAAACGAGGAAAATTGAATCCCCGTTATATTGGACCCTTTAAGATTTTATCTAGAGTAGGTCCGGTGGCTTACAAACTAGAGTTACCCCCAGAACTTCATGGTGTTCACAACACATTCCATGTATCTAATCTGAAGAAATGTCTAGCAGTGAGTGATGAGAAAATTCCGTTAGGTAAGGTTCGAATAGATGGGAAGTTGCATTTTATCGAAGAGCCCGTAGAAGTTATGGACCATGAGGTAAAGCAACTGAAACAAAGTCGGATACCTATTGTCAAGATCCGATGGAATTCAAAGCATTGACCAGAGTATACTTGGGAACGAGAGGATGAAATGTGGAAGAAATATCCGCACCTCTTCGATTTCAATAAGAAACGGACATCCAAATGAAATGGATCACGAGGACGTTGATCCCTTTTAGGAGGAAAAGCTGTGACAAATCTAACATTTTCAGGTAGTGAAATATTTTCTCGTATAATATTTTGAAACTTATTTTTATGTTGGTTGACGAACTCACAATTTACGGATTTAAATTTGGGCTTACGTGCATAATTTGGCGTCTTTTACGACTAAACCGGAAACCTTAGGATTACGTATTTACGTTTTTGAACTCCGTTTTTGATGAGAAAATTTTTATTGGATTCGTTTTGTGACGGTGATTCATAATTTATAAAAACGTTTTTCGTAAAACGACCCGAGGGCATGCAAATCGAGAAAACTAGAATCGAGAAATACCCGTAAACTAGTGAGATGGGAAAAAACACTTTTCCCTACCCCACTAGCTTATATGGGACGGCATTATAGACACCACCACACATAGGTGGCATCAAGTCTTAGCTAGTTACACAAGTGTAAGCTTGTGCTTACACTTTAAGCCAACTCATTTACCAACTAAACAAAACTAGCAAATGGTTTCACTTCTACCATTTCCTTCCATGAAATCCACTCTAAAACTCTCTCAACTTACCCCTTTGTGCCGTCCCAAATAAAGCAACAAACCCCATCATTGATCTTTTCTAGCTACAAACCACATGTTTACTAGTCCTATTAAGGTGTTTCCTTGAAGCCTTGATCATTTGGTGGCCATTTAAACAACTTTGGAGGTGATTTGCTTGTGTCCTAGGGCTGATTTTCCAACATATGATCTTGATATTTGATGGTCTTGGAGATACTTGTTGTGTTCATCAAGTTCTTGCCTTCCTAAAACAAGAAATCCACTTGGATTGGTAAAGAAGATCACCCTCTACATTTTTCTCTTATTATTTTGTAAAGAACAAATGTATTTTCTTTCATTTTGTATATGTATATGATGTATATATGATGATAAAAATGTTGTGTGGGGATCAAGTGTTGATAAACATGCTTAAAAATGATGATAACCATAAGAAATGAAGCTAAAATCATGACTAATTAGTTGGCTGTATAAAAACAGTAGATAACTAAATGATGAACTGATAAAAATGCATGGTTTGATCTATTTACAGTAAGTAGATGATGTTATACACATGTGAGAGTTGGCCATGCAATGGAATCAAAATAATGAGTGAGATATGATGAAAACAAGTTAGGTGGTACAATCTGAATAAGCAGTTTTGTAGGGACTGTTAAGGCAACTTAGACTTAAAAAGGGCAGTAGCTATATCTAAGTTATATGTAGCACATATTATGAAGAAGTTGTCATCCAAAAATGAGCTTCTAAGTCATTGTAGAACTCTAGATATGATAAAAATGGTGAATATGAAGTTAAAAATCAGATTGTGGAAATAATGTTTATTATTATTATATAAGCACTCACATTATAATTTATAAAATGTAAAATATAAACCCACTAACTTATAGAAATTATTTATATAAATGTATAAAAGGTTAATTAAATGGGTAAATTATATAAATGGTGGTAAAAATAATATTTATAAGTAATAAAAACTATAAACTTGATTTTTACGACTTTTTCGGCTATCGCCGTGAAATTAACGTTTTTCATCAAATAAAACTTAGACGACCAAACCCGTCTAATGTAAAGTTTATAAAAGTTATATACTGATGTATAAGTAACTAATACAAGTAAAAACCGATAAAACCCGAACTATAAGAATTACGGACATTTACGAGCTAACTAAACCTATTAGACTAATAATTGGACTTAATAAGATAAAAACTTGTAAAAAGAATTATTTGGGCTTAAACCATTTGGGCCCAACATGAAAAGTATATATACTGATCATATAGGTATAAAATGGGTAAAAACAAGTAAAAGAACTTATAAAAGAATTAATGGACTTAAAATAGGTAAAATCGGTAAAACTAGTGAACTAGTAAGACGATACTAAAACGTAAACACTAAAATGAGTAAATGAGGATTTATAAACCCACTTGATCATCATCATATGTACAAAATCATCATATGTATATTGTTATTTTGATAAAAGTCATTGGACCGAGTCTAAGACCGATTATTATTTATATAGGTTTCCGTGACCGAAGCACGCCCGTAGCCGATAATTCGTCTTTCATTAACAACGTGAGTTCATAGCCTCGCACTCTTTTAAATGTTTTTATAAAATGATTTGTAAACCCGCGAGGGAGATAACATGCTAGATTTTTATAAAAATAGAACACAAGTAGTCTCGATTGTATGCTAAATGATATGGACCCGAATGATGCTATGACCCTATATTCGAGACTAAAAGGATTATTAGTAGTTAGGTTATGTCACTTAAAGTCCCATTAGCATGAATTGTGAACTACCGGGTTTTGGTAGACGCTTATGCATTTTATAGTACTTTTTGGGGACGATCACCACAGTTCGCGCCTTGACGGTTGATCCCCGTCGTACCACATTGATTGGTAAGCGAATTTATGTATGAGAAGATTCCATAGCGTGATTTTTGTGACGACACGCTAACTTAGATGGGCAAATTGTTTGTCGGGTTCGCGGCCCGCTGTTTTCACAGTAAGGTAACAATGTCATGCGGCTAATAATAATCCTACAATCTATACGACATGTATAATCTAAATAAACGATATGATACGATGCTATTAACGATGAATATATTACCTATCCTGGTAATATTGAGACTACGGTCTCATGGACGGTTTCGGATGTATGCTTGATTTATATATTGCCTGACTAGCAATATGTGGACTTACTTCCGATATTATACTTGTGTTCTGATTTTAAATGAATGTAAATGATTGTTTTATATAACGGTTTTCATTAAACTCTATGAATTCACTCGGTATTCGCTGATATGATTTTTGCATGTTTTCTATCTCAGGTGCTTGAAGGTAATCCGGATGGAGATCGACTCTGATGGCCCACACTTAATATTAAAAATGTTCATTCGATCTGTGTTTTGTAAACTTAATGACCTGTATAATTTGGGACCTGTTGTACACTTTTAAACCTTTTTATCGAATGAATGTTTGTTAAACCTTGTACAACCATTTTTATGTGTTGTCTATGATTGGAGTTATTGTGCTATCCCGTAACACTCTGAAAGACCCTTCCGCTGTACCGATACGAAAAATGAGAGTGTTACATATCGGAAGAAGAGGAAGGCTTTGGGATCACTTACATCCTTGGGTGGAGGAGGGGTAGAAGTAAGAGGTAGAGAAATTGGGGAAGTAGAAGGAGTAGGAATAGGAGCAGGTGACTCGTTTTCCTTAGTCACAATCACCGGTGAAGGTATAGGAAGCTCGGGTTCCTTGGTACCTTTTCCACTGCGAGTGGTGATTGCTTTCATCTCCCCTCTTGGATTCGCAACGGTATTACTCGGAAGAGTACCCGAAGAGGAGGGTTGATTACCTTGGAAGAAACTGGCCATCATGTTCCTTAAGTCATTCCTTTGACTTGCCAAAGTGTTTCTCATATCAGCTCTCAGATCGTTCCCTTGTTTCACCATGTCTGCTTTCAAGTAGAGCACTTCCCGTTGGAGATTTTCCACGATCACATCATTAGTCCTCATGTAGGTTCCAATATCTTGAGGTAATGCGGTGGGTTGGTTGGGAGGAGCATTGTAGGCAGGTGGTTGATAAGCAGGTTGTTGGTAAACTTGGTTGTTTCTTTGAGGTGGATATGGTTGTTTGTGAGGTGGTATGTATGGTGCACGAGGTTGTTGTTGTTGTTGTTGAGGAGGGCGATTGAGGTTTTGTTGTTGGTTTGGGTTGTTAGGAGGAAAACCGGGCGGGGAAAGAAAGTTGTTTGAGCGGTAGCTAAGCAAGTTGCGGTCACCTTGAGGACGAGCTTGATAAGCGGCCGGAGGATAGGTACCGTATGCTGCATTCACATTGTCAGAAGGGTAGTCTTGGGTGGCGGTACAAGTGGTGTAAGAGTGAGGACCCCCGCATATCTCACATGGTTGGCTAACAGCATTGACTTGAGCGTCGTGAGCGTTTTTAGCGTTGATGCTGTTGGTGTTGTTAGCGGTGTGGGTAACAAGCGATTCAAGAAGCGTAGTAATTTTGTCAAGTCGCTTGTCGCTGTCATTAGTACTAGCACTAGCGACATTGGTCCGAACACTTTTGGTTTGCACACGAGACTTATTTTCAATAATATCCCAAGCGGCATTGGAAGTCTTAGCCAAAATATTACCCTCCGAGGCACTGTTTAGTGAATCTTGGTCATTCATGCTTAAACCATTATAAAAAGTGTTAATTTTGTGCACTTTGGTAAAACCATGTTGTGGGCATTTTCTTAAAAGATCTTTGAAACGGTCCCAAGATTCACTAAAAGACTCATCGTACTTTTGTTCAAAATTAATGATTTCATTTCGCAAAGCGGTAGTACGAGAGGGTGGGAAAAAGTAGTTGATAAATTTGGTCTCCAAATCCGTCCACGTAAGAATACTTTGTGGCAGTTCCTTAGCAAGCCAATGCCGGGCTTGTCCCTCTAAAGAAAAGGGAAAAAGTTGCAAACGGATTACCTCTTGTGGAACACCATTGAATTTGACCGTATTCGTGAGTTGCAAGAATCTCTTGATGTGGTCATGAGGATCATCAATGGTACGCCCCAAGAATGGTTGAGCAGAGACCATCTAGATAAAGCCGGATTTGAGCTCAAAGTTGTTGGCTGCAATCGCGGGTATGACAATGGGATCATTGTTGCCGTCTACATGTGCTTGCAGAAGTTCAATCATCGGGCGATTGTCTGGTAGAGGCTCATTGTTGAGAGGTAGATTGTTATTGTTGTTGTTATTATTGTTGTTGAGAGGTGGGTTATTGTTGTTGTTTTGTACACCAGCCATGTCTAAGTCTTCGAGAGGCTCGGGCTCTTGATAAGACGTTGATCGTGTACGCATGCACCTGCAAAAGAACTAACAAAGCAAGCAAGAAATATTTTTGGTTTTTTATGATTTTTTAATTTTTTTGTATTTTTGAAAATTTTATATTTTTTTTAGGGTTTTTGAAATTTTTTATGAAAAAGTAACGTTCACGGTGAACGGATCCCAAAATCTAAGTTCTCACAAAAAACTGTTAATCTTAACGAGAAGAGCCGGCAGCGGCGCCATTTGATACAATGATTTGGATATATTCGGATTTAGTCTCGGTATCTCCTCGAATTGATCACGGTTCAAAGTGGAATGATTTGTTCTTGGTTACTAAAAGGGTGTTGGTTTGTTTATCTATTTTAAACTAATAGCAAATAAATGTAAGTGGCGTTGAGTAAATTAAAAGCTTTGAAAGATTAAACTAAATTGACGAGTTAAAAAATAAATGCTAGAAAACTTAAAGACAAGGTTAAGAAAATTACTTGAACACTTAATAAGTCTAACACTTGAAAACTTTTTAAGAATATAAAACATATCCAATCGGAATGACAACAACACCCTCGTCAGAATGTAATAAACCCAGGCTAATCGGAATATTGACAAACTGAAGCTATCAGAATGTTACGAAATACCACAATCGGAATATTGACCATTAGATCCAAATCGGAATGTTCGAAAGAAGAAGCAAATCGGAATGTAGTAAAATAGCACCAATCGGAATACTTAGAAATCGAGTCAAATCGGAATGTTTAGGAAAACATCCAATCGGAATAACTAATAGAGCTCACAATCGGAATCCTTAAAACCCTATTCCGATCAAAGGTGATCGGAATATGGAGAATCAAATCGGAATATTCGGAAATAGGACACGATCAGAATGTATCAAAAACACCACAATCGGAATCCACTAAAACCCTTTTCCGATCTTGACGATCGGAATATAAGGGGTGTAATCGGAATGATGCAATCGGAAAAGGGTTATACCTTTTCCGATTTAAATGGGATTCGCAAGAAAGCAAAGCAATAATCACTAAAACTAAAACGAATCTAATATGAATCGGATCAAATAAGCTCGAATAACAACTCATCTAAACTTCAAATAATCAATCTTATAAATCAAACAATAAAAAGATGAACTTTTTTAGAAAACTTAAAAAAGTAAATAAGCTAAACTTACAAATAAGCCAATAATCACAAAGATCTTAAAGATTATTTGTATAGAAACTTAACGAAACATAAAAAGATTAACTTTTTAAGCACGAAAACATCGATGAACAACACGGATCATAAGTAATTCGCACCAAAAGTAAACCAAAATCAAAGAAAGGTAGAAAGAGATTAAAGATTAAAAGCTTAAACTTAAACTTGATTAATGAAAGAAAACAATACAAAGGTTTAATCTTGAAAGATTAAAAGAAAGAAAGATGAAAACTTAGTGAGAGAAAGTTGAGAACTTTCTCTCTCTAAAACTAGAGAAAAATGAAAAACTAAAACTAACTAAAAACTAAAAATCCCCTCCAAAATTGTGAAGTGGAATCCTATATAGAGGCGTCTCTTGTGGGCTTTGTGAATGGGCTTTGTTGTTGGGCTTCTTTTCTTCTTTCTTCTTTAGTCTTTACGTTTCTTTAAATAAACGTTTCCGACTTTGGATTTTTAGAAGTGTCGGTGAATAATTCCAACTCGTCTTATAATCTTTTGTTTAATAGACTCGAGTTCTTCGACATATATGAATCTTCCATCTTTGGCCCTTTTCTTCGATAAATCTTCAAATATGCACAATGACTTCAAATCTTTTGCATCTCTTGGACAATAGACTTCGTCTTGAGTCTTTTTCTTCGATAAAACCCGTGCAATCCCATGTTTTCTTCAATATTCATCCGGTTGACTCTCAAAACACAATAAACACAAAAACCACGCATAATTCCAAACAAATGATATTAAATACGTGTTTTGGTCTTGTTTTAGCCAGAAATAAGTGGTAAAAGGATGGGTGTATTCACACCTATCACTCCTACATTGGTTTTATTAAAAATCTATGTATTTTGGTCTATACCTTGTTTGGTAAGCTCTTGTGTGTGTTCTTTGTCTGTCTTTTCTTCTTAGCATATCCCCATGATTAGTTAGACTAGAAAAAAAATAGGATTTGCTGAATTGGAAAATCGTCCCTCATCACCAACCTCAACCCACTGTGGGCGGTTCTTTATTGATACCGCGGTTCCCCAGTGATAAGGAACCGCCGGCCGAGGTAAGGAACCACGCCCAGCACTCTACTTTTCGGTATTCCTGAAACTCCAAATTTGTTCCAAACTTTTTGCAATCTTTGTTTCAACCCTTTGACCACCACCAAATTATCTTAGGCTTTCTCTATTTAACCTTAAGAATTTTGCATTGTTTCTTAGATCTAAATGTCTTATTCCCCAAATGAAAACTTTGATTCTCCTCCATTCTCTCCAATTACTTTCAACCCCAATTCACCCAAGAACACTCAAAATCAAATCTCTTCTCCTTCTAAGAATGTTGATTGTGTAACTTCTTATCTTCCACCACTAGCCTTTAGTGTTCTACCTCCTTCACATGATAAGGTCATGCATCATGGAACATATTGTCACATCTTGCTATGGCTCACATCTATGAAGAGTTGAATTACATTAAGAGTCTCTTAGTCAAACCTCCTCTTTATTATAACTAAGAGATCTCTAACAAGCCACCACCACCTCCTTCCGCCACTACCTTGTCTTTTATCTAAGCATTGGTTGCTTATCTTCAAGACATATAGTTCAAGCAAATCTTAGGGTTCTAGCTTAACTATGATTAGGTTTATGCTTTTTATTTTGGCTCGTGTTTGTGTCATACATCTTAGTATGATTTGTTTCCTTGTATCTTTTATCATGTTTTCTATTAACATGACTTATCTTGGATCTTTTGTTTCTTATTTTTTTGTGATCTTTGCTATATCTTGTTGGGTGTCTCTTCTCTACTACGAACCCTTCTATGTAGCTTGTCACCATATATCGATTCCTTGGTACCCAAGAAAGGGGGAGTAAGCACCAAGGGGAGCTTTTGCAAAGTCGGGTTCTTTTCTTCTTCAGATACTTTTGCAACCTTTTTGCTTCGAGAAAGGGGGAGAAATGATAAACTCGTCTTCGAAAATCTTGTTTTATTAGATGATTGAGTTTATGGATTGTCGAAATCAAAAGGGGGAGATCGTTAATGCAACGATGCCTAAAAACGTTACTTGCATTTTTCGGTCTCACTTTATTTCGATTACAATATGTAAAACAAGCATTTACGAAAACAATGGAAAACGAATTCTTGAGTTCAAGTATTTTCATTTCAACCATTATCACTTAAGGTATGAACAAACAAGTAATTATCCTAATTAAGTGATCAAAGATTTAATCTTTTCTTAAAACACACTTTTTATTAAGTGTGACAAAGTTTTATTATTAAACTTTCTTTTTAAGAAAATGTTTTATTAAATTATTTATGTGAAAATTCAAAATTTGAAAATGGCATATTCTATCTTGGTTTAGAATATCCTTTCAGGATATTTTAATCCCCAGATTCGAGCTAATCCACTAAAAGATAAAAGGGAGCGGACTCTACGCCGGCGGTTCCTTAGCACCTACGGCGGTTCCTTATCGATAAGGAACCGTGGGCTCCAATAAGGAACCGTGGGTAGATATAGCCATTTGATGTTTGTCTTATAAATAGTGGAGCATTCTCAAAATTTCAATCCACCTCTTTTGCACATACATTTCCAGATTCTTACATACTTCCTAAATCACTCAAATCCTTGATCATTTATTACTACTTGTTTAGAAGTGAATCATTCTCCTCTCATCTTTTCCTCTCAAAGAGCAAAGAGAAGAAAACTATCATTCTTGAAGTGTTGTGTCTACCTCAAAGATCCATTGAAGATCCAAACTTATTTATTCATTGTTGTGTTATTATTGTAAAGATCCAAGTAGATGTGTCTATTTGGAAGTTGTGTATGTATTAAGGTTAATACTTAGTCCTTAAAGTATATTGGTGTAGATTGTTCCTAGCTAATATTAGGGCTCGACTTTTAGCTAGAGTCGGAAATTGGTTAAGCGACGTTGTGTACGGTTTCTCCACCTTAAGTAGCTTGTTGATTAGTGAACTCTCGAGTAAGGAGTACTCGAGGAGTGGAGTAGGAACGAGGAGTGAGCTTCGTTGCTAAAACACTATAAATCCTTGGTGTTTGGTTTGATCTTTCCTTCCCTTATCTCTTTACATTCATTATTCTTTATACTTGTGATTATTAGTTTAGTTACACTATACATTCATTATTCTTTATACTTGTGAATATTAGTTTTGTTGCACTATAACTTGTTCATATTGTGTATAAGAAGGTTTCACATAAATACTCAAGCTTAAGTTTTTGAAAAAGGATTTTTTAAAACCAACATTTAACAAGTAAATTTAAGAAACTATTCAACCCCCACCTTCTAGTTTCTACACAGATTATCTAGGCGAACCAACATGTGTCTTCCCTCTATTACAAACCGAATACACAAGAAATAAATATGAATGATGACAAATGCAGAGGAGTAATAGACATGTGTATTTTTCTTGGTGTCTTTTAGAATGAGGATATAGCCTCAATATATAGCAAGAGGGGAAGGAAAATAACGGTCAGATGATTAATCACACTAATGGCTCATGAAAACAAACTGTTACATTTGACCATAATTAACTATTAAAGTTAATTCACATTAGTGTATTTGATGACCATCATTTGACCTATTATTCCAACAATCCCTGTAAAACCCACATTAAAATACCATGAACAGTACACATGAACAGTAAACATCCAAAAATACGGTAAAATTAAAACTTTCCATTTAAATATAATTTCGTGTCACAATATTTAATAACATGTAGTTACGTATATATATTATAAATGTGTTAAGTACACGACATATAAAAATCACGATAATTAAACATGAACGTGCACATAAATAATTTAACTCGGGAAAACTACGGGTTCCCTATGGGCTCCCAATGTGTCGCGGCTAAACAAGAGGAAAGGGAAAAGATGGGTTTGGCCCATGACCCAACTTAAAACATGTTAATTAAAAACCACAAGAAAACATTAAACATAATTTAGGTTTACATAAAGTTTTCCTTGCCTCCCTCTTATCTCCTCTTGCCACCGGCCACCTCAAACCACAAGGAACAAACCAGACGATTTTCATTGTTGATTTTGTGTGTACGTGATCGTGATCTCATAACCTTTTCCTACACTTGTTCGGTATAATCAAATCACTTCCTTTTTTTAAATTCTTTATGAATTCATGTTTATTTTAATTAATCATAAAAACAAGATGTAAAACATGTATATTAATTAAAACATGAATTAAAGGGGGGTGTTTGTCGGTGTTTTGTTCGGCCGAGCACCAAACAGAGAGCATTGAAGCTCTCGGTGGTGTTTGTTTCGCCCAACTGAGACCTCATGGTCTCGGTGTGGTGTTCGTATGGATCGAACGCAGCATGGGGACCCCGACCGCGAGTCAGGGTGTGGTTTTGCTTTGGACCGAGTGCCTACCGAGACCTATAGGGTCTCGGTGAGGGCTTTATGGCTAACAGTAGGAACCGAACAAACCAAAGCAGGGGAACCAGTCACAACTGGTAGGAACCGGTGTGAACCGGGCTCGGTGGGGCAACCGTGGCTCGGTAGTGGGTACCGAGAGCCACCAGTGGCAACCGGCTAGCCGGTCAAGCCACTGGTAGGGCTGTTTGGCTCAGTTTATATGTGACTCGAGTTTCGGGCTCGGGTTAATTTTTAAAACACGGGTTCGGTTTCGGGAAAAATATTAAAATCAAAAAATATGTTTAATTAAATTAATTACTAGTCTTTATAATTTAATTAAATTCATGAGTTAGGTTAAATATTTTAATATTTCATGTATAAGCTAAAGTATTTTACTTAGCTTAATTTAATTAAAACATGTATTTTTAATTAAATTCTTATAAGGTATAGTTTAATTAATTAACCAGTTATTTAATTAATAAGCTATAACCATGACTTGTATTATACTAATTGAACTTTACTTATTAGTAATAATCCATCTTATTTCTAATTATGGAAACTTACTATTTTTGGAAAATTGTCTATTTTTAGAAACTTACTATTTATGGAAACCTACTATTTTTAGAAAGTTACTTAGTATTACAATACAAGTATTATAATACACTATTACATGCATAATACGCTACAAAACATCAGTATAACTACATATAACAAAGTAACACACTAAAACATGATAGAATAACTATAACAAGCAAATAACACACATAACCAGTAAAACACATGTAATTCAGACAACTCATACACATTCCCATTCTTATGTAGTATTATCCGTCAAGCCGGAGTAGTTTCTTCAGCGTTTTCGTTAGCTTCTACTGGACATAAGGTACGGATTTCCCGTCCTTCAGTAAGGACAATCTCTTCCTTTACTAGGATTTCATGTATGCAGCCAACTGTTTTCCCCAGTAGTTACAGATTAAATGCTTATGTTTTATTAGTTAACTTAGCCATATACATGCATGACCAGTTTCACCTATTTATTGAGGTACCATAACCATAACACTAGAGGCACTAGTGTTATGACTTCACCACGGTGGAGTGATAGCTCGTTGCGTCCCTTTCAGTTATTTGGCCATTATTATATTATTATTATCATGTGAGGCGTATGGGTGCATCCTAGGTTCAGTTTCAGTCAAGATTTCATGGTGAATGTGGTGTGTGCCTTGCATCCTTCACAAGGAGCTGATCCCTCCTACCCATTACAAATTAATTAGAGGCATCCCCTCTAATATGCATGACGAGGTCACCCCTCCAAGTATTCATGCACGTTGTTGACCTTATGACCTATATTGGCTTTCAGTATATAAACTAATATAGATTTTCAATAGCAACATAAGCTATGTTTTCAGAACTAAAACCAGTAAACATGACATACAACTAGGTTTTCCCAGGACTTATTCATTTCCGCTGCAATTCATGCATTATATGCTATCATTCCTTTATGTCTTTACGTTATGCTATATATCCGTGCACTGAGCGTTATGCTCAGCCGTTTTCCATTTCCATGTTCCCATACGGCAGGTACCCAAGGGCGCAAGTAGGAACTCCAGAGTATGTACATTCGGATAGAAGCTATCCGGCCTCTTTTACCTTATGCATTTATTCCTACTTTTTCATACTTTACTTCTTTTGGACATTTTTTAGTCCTTTCATTTACAGTACTTAATAATTCTTGTGTGTGATTTACTAGATTACCGATGTTTGATTCTGGTATTTCTATTTATGGTAATGAATGTATAGACATTTACCTTGCATGCTTTGATGACACGCCATAATTTACTGTAGCATTCCATCTTAACAAATGGAGTGTTACAATTATGGTATTAGAGCCCAAGGTTTCGACCTGTAGCTCTATAAAACAAGACCTGTTAGTTATGGGTAGTGACCAGTGTCTTCTTAAAAACTGACAGTTGGTTACAAGGATTCATGCATTTACATTTTATTTCATGCATTCCTATCATCGTCTCAGGCTTAGGACTAAGTAATGTGTAACACCCCCAAATTTATACAACTTAATACAGCGGAAGACTAGTTGGTGTTACGGGATAACACATTACTCACATCATAGACAACGCATAAAAATTGCGTCGTTTAATAATAAACATTTCCATTCATAAATATCAAAGTTACATAGGTCCCAAGTCATTATATTTCATACAAAGTTTTACAAAGTATTTGAATGGAAAATATTGTTTAAGTGCGGGCCATGAATTCTTGTCGTCTTCCCGAGAATTACCTTCAAGTACCTGAGATAAAACATGTTAAATGAAAAGGTCAGCGATAACGCCGAGTGAATTCATAGAGTTTAATAAAATCCATCAATATAATATCAGTATAAAATTATTACTGAAAATCATTTTGTACAAATCATTTTAATAGGCCATAAAATAGCCAAAGTCATTTTATGCAAATCTTCATCAAAATCAAAATATAGGCGTTTGCCTTAAAAATCATCATACGAGCCAATGACGTAAAAACATCATACAATACGTCTTATGACGTTGTATAAAGTCAAATAAATACCGTTATATGAATGTGGTTATGAAAACCAAATCACGAACATAATATCAATAGTATGACCCTGTATTGCTAGTCAGGCAATACATCGTAATTCGGAGCGTCTAGTAGTATTTCGTTAGTTTGGATTATTATAAGCCGCATGACATTGTTACCTTACTAAACCAACAACGGGTAGCTAACCCGATACTCAATTTGCCCATCTAAAGTAGCGTGTCGTCACAAAGGTCAATCTATGGAAATCTTCTCATACATAAATTCGCTTACCAATCAATGTGGCACGACGGGGATCAACCGTCAAGGCGCGAACTGGGGTGATCGTCCCCAAATAGTACTATTATATGCATAAGCGTCTACCAACTCCCGGTAGTTCAAAATTCATGCTAATGGGACTTTTAGTGACATAACCTAACTTTAATAATCCATTTTATTTCATCTATCGGGTCCTTTAATCATTTATCGGGTCATACAATCGGGTCATTTAATCATACGGGTCCAAATCAATAAACAAACAATCGATACAAATGGTGTCCTATTTTATAAAAACTAACATGTTATCTCCCTCGCGGGTTTATAAAACATTTATAAAACATTTAAAAGAGTGCGAGGCTATGAACTCACGTTGATGTGGGAAGGCGGGTTATCGGCAATTCGGATGTACGGTACGTGCTTCAATCACGGAAACCTAGACAAATAATACTCGTCTTAGACTCATGTCCAATGACTTTATAAAAATAACAATTATGTATACATATGATGATTTTATATATATGATGATCAAGTGGGTTTACATATTCTCTTTTACTCTTTTTAGTGTTTACGTATTGGTAACTTCTTACTAGTTTACTAGTTTTGCCTATTTACGTGTTTTAAGTCTAATAAACTTATTATAAGTTCTTTAACTTGTATTAATCCATGTTATACTTATATTATCAGTATCTACACTTTACAAGTTGGGCCTAAATGGGTTAAGCCCAATAAATAAGTTTATAAGTGTTTTAGTCCATTTTGTTGTTTTATTAGTCCAATAACGTTAACGTAGCCCGTTAATGTTCGTATGTTATATAGTTCGGGTTTTATTGGTTTTTACTTGTTATAAATGTTTATATATCAGTATATGAGTTTTATAAAGTTTACATTAGACGGGTCCAACCGTCTAAGTTTTATTTAATAAAAATGTTAATTTTACGGTAATAGCCGAAAAAGTCGTAAAAATCATTAATATATGCCATTTTATCAGTTCATGACATGTTTCTTTACTGTTTTATACAGCCGTCATTTTTAAGCAAGATTTTAGCCTTGGTTCTTATAGTTTTTCACCTTTTTAATCATATTCATCAACACCAAAGCCCCACACAATACTTTTATCATCATATAATTATCATATACATATACAATAGGAAATAAAATACATGATTACATAATCAAAATAACAAGAAGATGGGGAGAACAATCTTTATACCACCATGATGATGTAGGTTGTGATCAAAACATGGATTTTGATGGAGAGACTTGTGGATAACCAAGACCATCTTCAAGACCACCAATCTTCATAAACTCCTTGTGTAAAATCAGCCCCAAGACTCCATGGAAACTCCTCCTTGGATGTTATAATCACCACCAATCAATAGGGTTTCAAAAGGGCTTCAACATGTGCAAGAATAACATAGGATTTTGAGGTGGTTTTGTATGTTGTAAATGGAAGGAAATAGATTGCTAGTGGTTTTTGATGTGTGTTAGCTTAAAAGGTAAGCTTTTAGCAACAAGTGTTGCTAGTTAGCTTGTATACTTGACACCTAAGTGGTGTTGTGGCTAGTTAGGCCGGTTTTGAGTGGGGGTGGGACAAGTGTCCCACTTGTCTCATCCCTATTTATTTACGGGTACTCCTCGATTCTAGTTTCCTCGATCTGCGTGCCCTCGGGTCGTTTTACGAAAAACGTTTTTATAAATTATGAATCAACGGCACAAAACGAATCAAATAAAAATTGTCTCATCAAAAACGGAGTTCGAAAACGTAAATACGTAATCCTAAGGTTTCCGGTTTAGTCGTAAAGGACGTTAAAATAAAATCGTAAGTCCTAATCTCTTCTCGTAAATTTGTGAGTTTATGAACCAACACAAATATAAAACTCCAAAATAATATTCACGGATAAATTTATTTTCTGAAATGTCGGACTGTCACCAAAGACGGTGTATGTAAACGTAAGCACGTAACGTTGAATCCTCCGGTTTAGACGTAGTCGATGTTACTTCAAGACGTAAATCCAAATTTCTTCCCAAAAATAAGTGAGTTCATAATGTAACATTAAAATAATGTTTTAAAATAATATTCGAGAATAAAATATCAACCATAAATTGACGGATTGTCACAGCATTTACCCCTAAACAGGATCTTTGTCCTCAAAGATCATCTTACCTTACTACTCGCTTCTTATAGAGTTAAAGCCATGTGGGTATTTCCTTCACATTCGGTCTTTTCTCACAAGTGCAATTCATTATAATACGCGAGTTTCATCAGACATAACTACAGGAATAAGATCAGACTTAATGTTGACTTACTTTCTCTATCCATGATGTTCACGGGTTTCTGATGAATGCAACTTTTCGCCGATCTAAACTTTACTAAGAAGAATTCAGATTTTCACTTGATAGATATTCCATCAAGTTCGATATTCGAAACATAATTCACGCAGCTCTTGAAGTCCAAGGGTAGATCCAGCTTATATACCTTTCAAACCAATCTTTTACATCATCTCAATGGTCCCATACAACGGGGAGTTATATCCCATGATTTGTCAGATCATTAATTCATTTCTCCAAGGTTAAAAATTTTGGCATAACTTCGCTACCCATCTGGCACTTCAAGATATACATTTCATATTCACATAACCTCTTGCCCACTACCGGCAGTCAATAATCAGATCCTAATTTCGACAATCATTTCAGGTTTCGCGGGTCGGGTATTTTGTAAGGTTAGGTTCGCCATCATAGGAAACCTTAAACCTAAAAGACATGTCCAACTCACAAGGGGTGTATGTCGGGTGTCTTTATCTCAACTCCTGCTTACAGATGCTCTAATATTTAGATCCTAACAAGATTCGATCTCAATCCTTATACGATGATTATCAATGGTAATCCTTCCAAAGGAAAACGATTATACGGTTCATTACCAAAGTTCATTCATTCAAACATAAAACAACACTTATATTACTTTGTATCGTTACTTTACCTCGTCCCTTCGATTGGGGTGGTACATAGTACTCTCATCAAGGTTCGTTCTCAATGATTTCTGAGCAAATCTCTAGAAATTCGATGCGAAGCGAGGATCTTGATAAAGATGTTCGATACAGGCACACTATGTTTACATAACTCTTTTGCATTTATCATTAACGGGAATGATATTAGCAGATTTGGTCAGTCTGTCGACGATGACCCAAATCGAATCAAATTCAGATGATGACCTTTGCAATAGCTAGACGTTAACTAATGTATGAGGCGATGTCTGCCTTCATAATTGTCATCAGTACAACTTCTTCAGACAAAGATACTTTTAGTCATAAAATGACATAAATAGAATACTTATACTTACAAATTCCAACATAACTATATCTCACAATCCTCCATATTTAGACAATCACATGTGGTATTTAAAACATTTAACGCTATCGGCTTCTCAACTCTAATGGTTCACATTAGCCGCGAACCACTTTTATTATCTATATTATCCTTTTCACAAACATCGTCTATTTTACATTGTTCAACAACTTATTTTGCACCTTCATTATTAAGGAATATGTCCAAATTGGTTCTTTATCTTTTATACATAACGTGTCAGTAATTACGTTCACTTTCCTGATGAAATAGTTATCATGTCCATATTTATTCAATAATTATTTCTTCACATTTTCTCTGTTTTAGTTTCGTCTCATCTATCATTTTTTTTATCAGTTTTTCTCAATCCGACGTTTTAAGCGTCGATAAGTATTACAAGTAATTAAAGGTTAGATATTTAAATTTTTATGAAACGTAAACGTAAAAATTTTAAATTTCTTAGTTCGACCAATTATATAAAATGTTCAAAGTAAATTTGAATTTAATTAACAAGATTTTTGTGGATTTATCGAAAATATTTAATAAGATTCGTAAATGTTCGAAAAACCTTTGTTTATACTTTGGTCAAAATTTTCTTAGTTAAAAAAAAGCGAAAATTGTCGTTTCAAATTTTAAGTCATGGTTTAACGGTTTCCTCAATCCCTCTTAGGTTGTCTTGAGGTATACACAAACATTTACCCCTAAACAGAAGTTTAGTTAAATGATTTGTGTATAAGGGAATAATCCCTTAAAAATCCTTTGTTAAAACATTCGTCAAAACATATTTGCACATTCTTTTGGGTAAAAATCCAAAATCTTAAAAGGGCTCTAATTCTTTGAAGAGTCAATATATATTACATTATCTTTTAATCACACGATCAAATAATGTAAAAGATTAAGTCTTAAATCTCATGTTAAATATTCAAGGTACATGTTTTTATTGTTCGGTCAATTCAAGGTAATCTATAAATATTTATTAACTCAGTCTTATTCTTATAAACAAACATATAGTTCTTAATGATCACGAGCATGAATTTATCAAATTACAGCCTACACACGTGATTCACCAAATTTATGAATGCTACATGTGTATTAGTCAATCCAAACGTCACCACGTGAAACTCATAATGTTCATTACAAAGTACCGGATGTAGTGATTGGAATACATAATCTTTTTCGCAGATGCAAAGTTGATGATAACCATGCCGTGGATCAAAAACATACACTAGAACCTTGTAAATGATCGAACAAATCTTCCATTTTGAGTTATGGATATCGCTTTCGATTGTCAATTTTCTCAGTTCACAGTAATCTATAAATATAAGGAATGATAACACCATAGCTCTTCATGATGACGAGCTTGGTAGAATAAAATCTTTCTCCGACAACTCTCTCAGTTGTACGGTAATTCCTTTAATTTAGATGGTGCTGACGTACAGTGCACATGTCACAAGTGTAGCACCGGGAATATAATCAATACAAATTTCAACTTGCCTTAGTGGCGAAAGTTTAGGTAATTCACCAATAAATACCTCATAAAGTTTTAGATAACAAAAACACCTTTTTAATTAATTCATATTAGGTTCTTCTAGATTACAATATCTATAACTAGTTCACAACCATTCACGGTATAATTTCAAGTCTAAATACAGGATATGGTCATCCATCAAGAATTATATAGGTAACTTTTGATAATCAACATCTTATCATTTAGGGGAATTCTACTCGAGTTCCCATCAATTAAGACAATGTCGTCATGTCATAATCAATCAATCCATTCTACTGGCATTACTAACTTTTTAGTTTCATTGGCGTCGATAAGATGTGAACTTCTCAAAAGACTAATAATAACTCATAATCCTTTACAAGTTCGAGGATATATGGAGACACAACTATCATCTAAAGAGTAAGGTCAACGCATAATCTATGCGAGAGAATTTCAAATCAGATACAGATGAAAACATTAAACGAATATGAATATATCCCATGTTTTCATAATCTGAGTACGCATTCGAAAGCTCCTCGGATCGTTACCCAGGTCATTCAAATGAAATCAAATCATAAGAAATGATAAGAACGTCAATACATCCAGTCGGGTATCAACACTCGGTAATCAGATACTTTTCCTAAGAATCTCACTACGGGAGAATTGGACAAGAAAGAATTGTCAGTTGTCAAATACGACAATTTCCATGGATGAGTAAATTCGACTCAGAAGGATAGATGCTACAGGCACATATGTAGGTGTCCCTAACACTATGTCCCTATTTTTCACTTCTTGAAGATCTCATAAAATTTAATCTTTCACGATCTTCAAAGAAAATGTAGTGTTTATTCATTAGTTTTATGGTGACTACTAATCAGTCTTGCATGGTCCATTCCAAATTGTATGTAGGCGCGCAACTATATACAATTTCAAGATTAACGATGCAATACTCAGTTCGTCAAAATTTTATCATCATGTTTATAATAAAAACATTTTCATGCTTAATTCTTAGATAAGAATCAAGAATAAATTTACAAAGATTTTCCTTGTTATGAAAACAATTAAGTTTTCCAAGATATTTCATAATCAACTTTATTTCGATAACGATTATTAATAAGTCTCACTTTAAATAATTCATATGGTAATGAAAATCAAATTTTCCTCAAGGAATATTGTTTTAACTTATAAATACAATGAGTGATCTGCAAAGGAGTGATGAAGAGTTGTTCACCAAGAACTAACTACAATATAATAGGAGATGAGCTTAGCCAAATAATCATGAGGTTCATGACCTTGATGGCACTCAAAAAGATTAATCCACAACGTAACTCAAACAGAGATGAGTACTTTCTCAATGGTTGCATCACTAATGAGAACATTAGGATGAAGCAAGAAAAGATAGATATCATCGATACATGTAGAATTTAGCAATCAAATGTAGTCTTTTCATTAATCACAAACAAGTCAAATTGTACCATAACACATTACGTGTCACTATGTCATACAATTCTCAGAACTCATCCTACCAACTGATATCTCAGTTAAGTTAGGGATTTTTAAAAGATACCACAATGAATACTATCCTACAAGAGTCATTAGGTGTTCCATATGTCCCGGAAGATCCATTGGTCCCAATTCAGAAGAAGATTTCTTCAATTTATTTATTGGACACTAGGCATCCTCGTCATTGGACAATGGTCTAGGAACAACCCTTAACACAAACCCACAATCAATTAAAACCGTATAATTCAATCACAGGACTCAACAACTTCCTCTTAATAATCTCACATTCCATGCGGGTTAAATTTTACTTTATTCAAGTTTCAACCAATTTTATACTCAATTCGATATCCTACCTCATCTTCCAATACTTACAACCTTATTCTTAAACCTTAATAGGGCAATAAAAGCTCGATATGAACAACACTTAATTTCCAATCCTATAGCTCCTTCATCAACAATTATCAAATGAGTCACTAGTATGAAATGACTCGCACATTCAATTAGACTTCTCGGAAAGGTACTAGTGGCATGAGGCTTTTGGGTAATGGTTCCAATGACAGCCTCAAGTGCAACATTCACCCTTTCGATTTCAAATTTAAGAATTGGGTGATAACGAATCAGATGACATCTTTCTAGGTGGTAACGTTTTGTCAAACTCCACTCTATAAGGAAAGATCGTCATGACATCGATATCAGATTTAATATCGCCAATTCTTCTTTAATATCACAATCAACTAATATCTACATTTCTACGAATATCAACCATTTGTTGGGATCATAAATATCCACAACTTGGTTTAGATCTAGGATAGCTAGAATTCCTACGAGAATAGCTTCGATTAATTTACTAGGAGATTTAGGGTTACTTGTGACAATCTGGGTCGTATAAATACCGCGTATAAATATCAAAATAATCATCAAACAATCATGTAATAAAATTACATCATATATATATATATATATATATAATCCAAGTTATATATATATATTAAAATAACACTTCTCAGTCTGGCCTTGTCGGTAACTCGGGAATTCTTCGGCACCGTTATAGTCAAAAGATTTTTAGACATTTTTAGAAAAATGTTTATAGTTAAAAGATTTTGAAATGTTTTATTCAAAACCTTGGTTTTAAAAATATTTTGTTCTCTATAACGAGAGCTCTGGTACCAAACTGTAACACCCCCAAATTTATACAACTTAATACAGCGGAAGACTAGTTGGTGTTACAGGATAACACATTACTCACATCATAGACAACGCATAAAAATCACGGTGTTTAATAATAATAACATTTCCATTCATAAATATCAAAGTTACATAGGTCCCAAGTCATTATATTTCATACAAAGTTTTACAAAGTATTTGAATGGAAAATATTGTTTAAGTGCGGGCCATGAATTCTTGTCGTCTTCCCGAGAAATACCTTCAAGTACCTGAGATAAAACATGTTAAATGAAAAGGTCAGCGATAACGCCGAGTGAATTCATAGAGTTTAATAAAATCCATCAATATAATATCAGTATAAAATTATTACTGAAAATCATTTTGTACAAATCATTTTAATAGGCCATAAAAAGCCAAAGTCATTTTATGCAAATCTTCATCAAAATCATAATATAGGCGTTTGCCTTAAAAATCATCATACGAGCCAATGTCGTAAAAACATCATACAATACGTCTTATGACGTTGTATAAAGTCAAATAAAAACCGTTATATGAATGTGGTTATGAAAACCAAAACACGAACATAATATCAATAGTATGAACCTGTATTGCTAGTCAGGCAATACATCGTAATTCGGAGCGTCTAGTAGTATTTCGTTAGTTTGGATTATTATAAGCCGCATGACATTGTTACCTTACTAAACCAACAACGGGTAGCTAACCCGATACTCAATTTGCCCATCTAAAGTAGCGTGTCGTCACAAAGGTCACGCTATGGAAATCTTCTCATACATAAATTCGCTTACCAATCAATGTGGCACGACGGGGATCAACCGTCAAGGCGCGAACTGGGGTGATCGTCCCCAAATAGTACTATTATATGCATATGCGTCTACCAACTCCCGGTAGTTCACAATTCATGCTAATGGGACTTTTAGTGACATAACCTAACTTTAATAATCCATTTTATTTCATCTATCGGGTCCTTTAATCATTTATCGGGTCATACAATCGGGTCATTCAATCATACGGGTCCAAATCAATAAACAAACAATCGAGACAAATGGTGTCCTATTTTATAAAAACTAAAATTTTATCTCCCTCTCGGGTTTATAAAACATTTATAAAACATTTAAAAGAGTGCGAGGCTATGAACTCACGTTGATGTGGGAAGGCGGGTTATCGGCAATTCGGATGTACGGTACGTGCTTCAATCACGGAAACCTAGACAAATAATACTCGTCTTAGACTCATGTCCAATGACTTTATAAAAATAACAATTATGTATACATATGATGATTTTATATATATGATGATCAAGTGGGTTTACATATTCTCTTTTACTCTTTTTAGTGTTTACGTATTGGTAACTTCTTACTAGTTTACTAGTTTTGCCTATTTACGTGTTTTAAGTCCAATAAACTTATTATAAGCTCTTTAACTTGTATTAATCCATGTTATACTTATATTATCAGTATCTACACTTTACAAGTTGGGCCTAAATGGGTTAAGCCCAATAAATAAGTTTATAAGTGTTTTAGTCCATTTTGTTGTTTTATTAGTCCAATAACGTTAACGTAGCCCGTTAATGTTCGTATGTTATATAGTTCGGGTTTTATCGGTTTTTACTTGTTATATATGTTTATATATCAGTATATGAGTTTTATAAAGTTTACATTAGACGGGTCCAACCGTCTAAGTTTTATTTAACAAAAACGTTAATTTTACGGTAATAGCCGAAAAAGTCGTAAAAATCATGTTTATAGTTTTTATTACTTATAAGTGTTATTACACTACCATTTTATAATTTATACACTTATTTAACCTTTTACATATTTATATAAATAAAATCCATAAGTTAGTGGTTTTTATTTTACATTTTATACAATATATTTTTGAGTGCTTATATAATAATAATAAACATTGATTCTCAAAATCTGATTTTTATTTTCATGTTCACCAAAACTGCCATATCTAGAGTTCTATATGGAGATAGAAGCTCAAATTTTTATCACATAAACTACATGATATTTTCTCCATTTAACTCTTCTATAGCTACTGTTGAATCATCCCTAAGTATTTTCTAAAAATCGTCCAAAACAGTAATCTCAGATTTGTACTTTAAACTTGTTTTGATCATATCTCACTCATTACAATGATTCCATTGCATGGCCAACTCTCACATGTGTACAAGACCCATAGCTTACTGTAAATCCATTAATCGATGCCATTTTATCAGTTCATGACATGTTTCTTTACTGTTTTATACAGCCATCATTTTTAAGCAAGATTCTAGCCTTGTTTCTTATAGTTTTTCACCTTTTTAATCATATTCATCAACCAAATCCCCACACAATACTTTTATCATCATATAATCATCATATACATATAAAATAGGAAATAAAATAAATTATTACATAATCAAAATAACAAGAAGATGGGGAGAACAATCTTTATACAACCATGATGATGTAGGTTGTGATCAAAACATGGATTTTGATGGAGAGACTTGTGGATAACCAAGACCATCTTCAAGACCACCAATCTTCATAAACTCCTTGTGTAAAATCAGCCCCAAGACTCCATGGAAACTCCTCCTTGGATGTTATAATCACCACCAATCAATAGGGTTTCAAAAGGGCTTCAACATGTGCAAGAATAACATAGGATTTTATGGTTGATTTTGATCAAAAGTGGTGTTTGAAGGTGGAGTATGGACGGCACCAAGAGAGAGTGAGAGAGGATTTTGAGGTGGTTTTGCATGTTGTAAATGGAAGGAAATAGATTTCTAGTGGTTTTTGATGTGTGTTAGCTTACAAGGTAAGCTTTTAGCAACAAGTGTTGCTAGTTAGCTTGTATACTTGACACCTAAGTGGTGTTGTGGCTAGTTAGGCCGGTTTTGAGTGGGGGTGGGGCAAGTGTCCCACTTGTCTCATCCCCATTTATTTACGGGTACTCCTCGATTCTAGTTTCCTCGATTTGCGTGCCCTCGGGTCGTTTTACGAAAAATGTTTTTATAAATTATGAATCAACGGCACAAAAGGAATCCAATAAAAATTGTCTCATCAAAAACGGAGTTCGAAAACGTAAATACGTAATCCTAAGGTTTCCGGTTTAGTCGTAAATGACGTTAAAATAAAATCGTAAGTCCTAATCTCTTCTCGTAAATTTGTTAGTTTATGAACCAACACAAATTTAAAACTCCAAAATAATATTCACGGATAAATTTATTTTCTGAAATGTCGGACTGTCACCAAAGACGGTGTATGTAAACGTAAGCACGTAACGTTGAATCCTCCGGTTTAGACGTAGTCGATGTTACTTCAAGACGTAAATCCAAATTTCTTCCCAAAAATAAGTGAGTTCATAATGTAACATTAAAATAATGTTTTTAAATAATATTCGAGAATAAAATATCAACCATAAATTGACGGATTGTCACATAATGGTTGGTATAGGACTGGCCCTATTTTGTCGCATGTGCTTTTATTGAAACTTTTAACTTTGGGACCGACCCATAGGCGTCCCCTCGCTACGTCTTTTGTTTTGGGTGAACTGACCATAGGCGTTTACCCTCACACATATAAATATTTTTATGAATTGCATCATGCATTTAAAATTGTTTCATGCATTATAAACTGCTTCATTGATTTATACGTTGTTCATGTATTTATATGTCATCTCATTTCAGATTTACGATTTATGTTGCATTTTGTTTTAATCTGTCAGATGGTGAACACATGCAATGCTCAGGAGTTGGATGCAGCTGTCAATGCAGCTCTGCAAGCCACCCTTCCTCAGAACAATAGCAATCCTCCACCACCACAAGGCTGAGAAGGATAAGCTGATAAGGGAGTATCACAGGATTAGACAGAGAGCTAGAGAGAACTTCAACGAGTTCATGCAGTGCTTTCTTAGTCTAGCTGGTTTTCTTGACACAGCAGCATGTTTTGTCGAATAGCAAGCATACCACTTTCGTGGGTCTCTTCGTACATCGGTCGCCAATAATTTGGTGGGTTCTACCTTCAACACGGTGGCACAAGTAGCTGATGCAGCACATAAATTGGAATTGCTTCAGGAACGAGAGGAGTTTGGTGATGACAGAGCAGTGAAGAGGTATCTTCAATCACCAATCGTAAACCATTCATTTCCATCAGTATTTTCATGTTCATATCACCCTCTGTTCAACTTTATATTCCAGGTAGAAGACTGACGACCGTAAGCCTACGACCGCTCAGCAGCAAGCATCTAAGGGAAACGGTCAGACGAACGACTGTTCTGGTTTTGAGAAGTGTGGCGGTAATGATAATTACCATAACAACGCTAATAACTCGAACAACAACAGGTCCATACATTAACCTTCTTTCATTTTAAACTATCTTATGTTATGGTATTCTGACACTCCAACGATTTTTAATTCAGGAACAAAAACAAGGGTAGGGATCAGGACCATAGAGGTTTACAGCCTAACTGTTCTACCTCGTCTGGTAATTATTAAACCTTCTATACAATCATGTTTATGTTCCATGACCATGTCTTATGCATGTAATCCTGAAACAGTCTCTCACATAACTAGGACACCTGCTAGAGGATTCACGCATCCTATCTGTCCTACTTGTTCGCGCAGACATTCTGGTATTTGTCACCGAGGTACTAGTGGTTGTTTCAAGTGTGGCCAACAAGGCCATCAACAGAAGGACTGTCGCCAGGGTGAGATAGAAGGCATCTCTGGACATGCCGACTCCAAGCCACCTCCTACTTCTGGTCGCGTGTTCACTACTACTAGAGACCAGGCGAACAAGACTTCAAGTACCATCACCGGAAATCTCTTTATTAATGGTTTGGTAGCATGTGTTCTATTTGATATTGGAGCGACTCATTCAGACATATCCACTACTTTTGTTGTACGTGTTAGTATTACCCCTATGCCATTAGATAATGCCTTATGCATTTCCACGCCACTTAGGGACTCTGTACGAATATCTCAGGTGTACAGAGATCTTCCACTAAAATTTGACGATAAGATCCGCAGAGTTGAAGCACTTCCTTTGGACATGTGAGATTTTGACTTGATTTTGGGCATGGACTAGTTATCCAAACACCAGGCTATGATTGATTGCCACACTGGGTTGTCTTTGGTGATGTTAAACTCTAGAGTACATACACCGTGGTTTTCTGCCAGGGAGGTCAGTATAAATTATTTCATCCATAGAGGCGCTTGCACTACTATCACCCGGCTGTCAGGGCTTCATAGCCAATATTCATGACATTATTGCCGAGTCTCCATCGAGCCAAGATCCTCCTATTGTGTCAGAATTTCCTGACGTCTTTCCAGATGAACTTCCGGGCATACCACCTTTTCGTAAAGTCGAGTTTGAAATTGAGCTCATCCAGGTGCAGAGCCAATTTTCAAGGCTCCTTATTGCATGGATCCTATAGAGCTTAAAGAACTAAAAGATCAGCTGCAGGAACTGCTGGAGCGAGGTTTCATCTGTCCCAATGCACCGCCATGGGTGCACCGGTACTGTTCGTGAAGAAGAAAGACGGTAGCATGCGGTTGTGTTTAGACTATCATGAGCTGAACAAGATCACGACCAGGAATCGTTATCCTTTTCCGCAAATTGATGACCTTCTCGATCAACTTCAGGGCACCAAGTATTTCTCAAAAATCGATTTGAGGTCCGGCTACCATTAGTTACGGGTTAAAGAGCAGGATATCGCTAAGACTGTTTTCGGTACACATTATGGGCACTACAAGTTCGTAGTCATGCCATTCGGACTCTCCAGCTATCTTCATGGATTTGATGAACCGTATCTTCCATGAGTTTCTGGACAAGTTCGTTATCGTGTTCATTAATGACATCCTGATTTTCTCCAAATCCAAGGAGGAACATGAGGAACACCTTCGTATAATCTTACAGATTTTTCGTCAGAATCAGTTGTATGCCAAGTTCTGCAAATGTGAGTTCTGGTTAAGCAAGGTGGCATTTCTGGGCCATATTGTATCTGCGTAGGGGATCACCATGTATCCTGCAAAGGTTGAAGCTATCACCAAATGGACGAGACCTACATCTGCAACTGAGGTCAGAAGTTTTCTAGTTTAACTGTCTACTACCGCAGGTTTGTAGAGAACTTTTCACGGTTAGCCTTACCTTTGACTAAGCTAATGAGGAAAGGAGAGAAATTCGTCTGGACGGAAGAGCGAGAGAAGAGCTTTGAAGATCTTAAGTAGAAATTAGTCACTGCACCTATTCTTACTCTCCCATCTAGATCAGGTGGATTTTAGATCTATAGTGACACTTCAGGAAAGGGTCTAGGCTACGTTCTCATGCAACATGGGAAGGTTATTGCATACGCATCAAGTTAGCTGAAATCCAATGAAGAAAACTATCCCACTCACGATTTAGAGCTTGCAGCAGTTTTTTTCGCAGTGAAGATCTGGAGACATTATTTGTATGGTAAATCATGTGACATATTCACCGACCACAAGAGTCTCAAGTACATCTTCACCCAGAAGGAACTGAACATGAGACAGAGGAGATGGTTAGAGCTATTGAAGGACTACGACACCAACATTCAGTACCATCCTGGTAAAGCGAATGTGGTGGCAGATGCTCTAAGCAAAAGGTCGGGTATGATTACTAGTGTAACACCCCATTTTGGTAAATGGAATGTCACGCGTGATTATGGCGTGTCATCAAAGCATACAAGAATAAATGTATAAAACATCACATGACCATAAAGGAAATACCGGAATCAAACATCGGTACCCCAAAAGTAGAACTCATCACACACAAACATAAGTACTGTAAATGAAAAGGACTAAACAATGTCCATGGAAATGAGTATCAAAGTATAAAGAAATGCATAAAGTAAAGAAGGCTAGGAAGCTTCCAATCCATATGCACGTACGCTTAAAGTCTACGAGCGTCCTTGAGTACCTGCCGTCTTGGGAACATGAAAGGAAAACGACTGAGCATAACGCTCAGTGCACGGATATACAAGTAAAGCATGAATAACATAGGCATATAAGCATAGAGCACCGGAAAAGACTAAGTCCTGAATAACCTGGCATGTCTTATTAAGATTGGTTTTATAGTTTGAAAAGCCTTATGTTTATATTATAAAAACTGTTTAACATGTTTACCATTAGCCTATATAGGTCATGAATTATCAACGTGCATGAATACTTGGAGGGGTGACCTAGTCATGCAAATTAGAGGGGCTGTGTCTAATTTAATATATTGGTTTGGGTAGGAGGGATCAGCTCCTTGTGAAGGATGCAAGGCACACACCACATTCACTTGAATAATCTGCTGAAAACATGTAAACTAGGATGCACCCATACGCCCCACATGATAATAATAATAATATGGCCAAAAGCTGAACGGACGCCACGAGCTATCACTCCGTCGTGGTGGAGTCACAACACTGGTGCCTCTAGTGTTATGGTTATGGTACCTCCATAACTAGGTGAAACTGGTCATGCATGTATATGGCTTTAGGTATCTAACTAAACATAAGCAATTCAGAAACATATAAAACATATACTAGGGAAAACAGTTGGGTGCATACGGGAAATCCTAATAAGGAAAGAATGTCCATACTGAAAGGACGGAGAATCCGTACCTTGTGTCCAGTGAACGAAGAAGATGAATGGAAGAGAGTCCTACTTCGGTATCACTAATGCTATGTAAATACATACATGTATAAGTATCTGATTACTGAGTACGTAACTGGTTTTATATCATGTCTTAGCTTGTTTTATATGTTCATGACATGTTTTACTGATTAAAGCTTTATACTGTGTTTTTCAATAATTCTGTCTATTTTGATTAAGTATTACTTCTATTTCCTGTATTATTATACTTGTGGTGTAATAATAAGTAACTTTCTAAGAATAGCAGGTTTCCTAAAATAGAAAGTTTCCAAAAATAGAAAGTTTCTAAAAATAGAAAGTTTCTTAAAATAGAAGGTTTCCAAAATTAGATTTACTGCTTAAAATAGATAAGTTTCTAAAAATAGAATGTTTCCATAAATAGATTAGCTGCCTTAATTAAATAAGTTCTAAAAATAGAAAGTTTCCATAAATAGAAATAAGTTGATTTATTAAGCTAATTATATAAGGTTAAGTGTTTATTGATTAATATTCTAAGTCATGTAATTAAATAGTATAGTTTATTAATTATTTCATGTAAATTAAATAAACGATAGGTTAAAGTATTTAATTAAATATAACATGATTTAATTAAATAAAGGTAAAAATACTTAGTTTAAAACATGTATTATTATCTATTAATAATATAACTAAGTCATGTAAATCAATTAATTATAAGTGATGATTTTAATAATTAATTAATTATATAGTCTAAATAAAATGGTAATTAGTTAGGTTAAAATTCATGTATTAATAATAATATTAATAACCTAAGTCATGCATAAATTAAATTAATCATGTACATGTTTTAATTAAATTAATTTAAATCTTGTTAAAATAATTAACCTTGTAAAATAATTAACTTGCAAATAACCCATGAACCGAACCCGTGTTTTAATCTAAACATGTCGTGAACCGGACTGGTTTAACCCTTGAACCGGCCAACCAAACGCACCCTTGGTCTTGGTTAGCCACCGGCTAGCAAAAGTTCCCACCGGCTAGCTGGTGGTTACCCCTGTTGCCGCGGCCAAAAGTTCCCCATGCTTTCCTTATTTAGCCACCGGCTTAAGCCGGTGGTGGTTCCTTGTTCTTAGCCGAGACCCACCAAGCCAAAAACACACCCCGACCGAGGTCAGGGTTCCCTTTGTTCCTATGGCCGAGACACACAACCCACACCGAGACCTTGAGGTCTCGGTTGGTGTGAAACAAAATCAAGCCGAGACCCCCCCCCCCCCCTTGGTCTCGGTTCCATGTGTCGGCCAAAAACAAACACCCCTTAAACCCTAACTAAATTTACCCCCATGATTATAAACATGTATTTACTTGTTTTAATATCACTCATGATTTCATGTGTTCTTGATTTAATAAAAACATAAAGAAAAGGTGTTTAAGGATTTACCAATTACGTGAATATAACACCCCAACAAATGCTATGCGCAGCGGAACTACAACATTTGGGTGCTAGGCAGTTATCATCACACATAAGCTATTTCAAACGACTCAAAGAGACGTAGAAATTTGAACATAAGTTAAAGACTGATTAAAACATCAAAGTCTACTGTTTTCCAAATCCCAAAAATAATACAAAACAGAGTTGCGTTTAGGTCCCCACTGAATCTCAACCCAAAAGTATGTTTTCGTTCACCTGACATAATATAAAACTTTTAAGTGCTAAAAGGGAGAAAAACAAAGTAGACCGCCAAGCCACAACAACTTCCATTATCAATCTTGATTACCTGAAACACATGCTTAAAATCGTCAACACAAAGGTTGAGCGAATCTAGAGGTTTATCAAATCATAAGTTGAACATAAGTATTAAAACCAATCATGACCATTCAATAGCATTGTCGCGCACACAATCTATTATTCAAGGATATTATATTTAGCAATAGCTAATAATTGTGTTTAAGCTCGTGACACTAATCCGTTAACTCAATCACCCGCGTACATTTACTGGCATGATTAAGATGAAACCAATGCCCCTTCTAAAGGCATTAGTTGTAATTATACCTTATTTCTTATCACAAGTTATCCGTTCGCAAAGGGTACTCAACGTACTAGATCTCGTCTCGGATAGGGTCGTCAACCCCATAGTACTATCAATTGTATATGCGGCTATCTCCAACCCACACAAGGGCAAGACAATAGTTAATAGTTCACGAATTTAGGGACTTTTACAACTAGGGACTCAACACAATTCAAGGCAACATTCAGGTCCAACAATCATTCATGACTTATGTTCTTTTCATTTAAATAACATGCATCCCCCTCGCGGGTAAAAACGTTTGAAATAGGTAAAGAGCGAGGCTATAGAATCACCTGGCGTAGTAGTGGTTCTAGTGATGACGTAACGAGAACTGTCACTGACGATGTGGATGCCCGGGAAAATCTAACACTTGACCTAAAATCAAGGTACGAAAACCAAATCAACACTCCGTGTACATTATTGTACTAAACACACTCATATAAAAACACTTAATGCTTATGAAAACTCACACCAAAACCAAACAAGTAATTGCTACTAGACTTATACTATTTATTTATGTAATTAAAGTTGATTCCCATTTTATAAATTTGCCGGTACTACCCAAAAGTACGGGCTGTTTACTAAGACTTAAGCACTTTTATAAATTACAAGAAAATTCACACAAGTACCTCATGACCTGTATAAAACCCATATTTAATCTCATAAAAAGTTTTCACTTTTAAGACCCGTTACTCATTATATTACTAAATGTAAACTTTTCGGACTGATTTCGCACGTCTACATTGTAAGACTTGTTTGACTCATTTAAAATGTATCATTTGCTAATTTGACCATTAAGTCTAAAAATAGATTAAAAAATGCAGGTTTGAGAACAAAGAACAAGTTTCAACTCTTTATAAAACTCTAGCTATGGTCCCCGGGATTTGACCCAAAACCAAACATATTTTCGGATTATGTTGATTCTCATCTCCCGGTACACGAACTTTCAAAATAGCATAACTTTTGACTCGTTTGGAGTCATAATCTCTACCTTATACCAAACGAAGCTAAGACAAAGCTCTACAGCTACATCCTATGTTTATGACCTGTTTACAAAGTTAAACCCACAGCTTGAGCAATCTGCCTAAATTTTCCTCTTTCAAAATCAATCTAACACTTGTTTCCAATCCAATCTAACATCACCTAAACCTATATTAACCACTTATACCCATTCCGATTCACTCTAATCAGCCTAGCACACTATGAACCTCAAATCCTAATCAAAACCCAATCCTAAATCATACATGCAATAAGTTTAAATCATTTAAAAACACTAAAAACACAAACCCATAACACATTTCATCAAGCACCATGAACACCCAAACACCTCCACATATTTCGTGGGTTTTGGGGGCTGTAGAACACCAAAAACATAAACCCCATCTTGGTTTATAGATTAATTAACATTACCAATACACCAATTATGTAACACCCCCAAATTTGTACAACTAAATACAGCGGAAGACTCGTTGGTGTTACGGGATAGCACATTACTCACATCATAGACAACGCTTAAAAATCGCGTCGTTTAATAATAAATCATTTCCATTCATAAATATCAAAGTTACATCGGTCCCAAGTCATTACATTTCATATAAAGTTTTACAAAATATTTGAATGGAAAATATTGTTTAAATGCGGGCCATGAATTCTTGTCATCTTCCCGAGAATTACCTTCAAGTACCTGAGATAAAACATGTTAAAAGAAAAGGTCAGCGATAACGCCGAGTGAATTCATAGAGTTTAATAAATTCCATCAATATAGTATCAGTATAAAATTATTACTGAAAATCATTTTGTACAAATCATTTTAATAGGCCATAAAATAGCCAAAGTCATTTTATACAAATCCTTATCGAAAATCGTAATATAGGCATTTGCCTTAAAAATCGTTATACGAATCATCGTCGTTAAAAACACCATACAATACGTTTTTGCAACGTTGTATAGATTAAATAAAACCATTATATGAATATGGTTATAAAAAGCCTTAAAAATCATTATACGAGCCAATGTCGTAAAAACGTCATACAATACGTCTTATGACGTTGTATAAAATCAAATGAAAACCGTTATATGAGTATGGTTAAGAAAACCAAAACACAAACATAATATCAATAGTATGACCCAATATTGCTAGTCAGGCAATACATCGTAATTTTGAGCGTCTAGTATTATTTCGTTAGTTTTGGATTATTATAAGCCGCATGACATTGTTACCTTACTTAAACCAACAACGGGTAGCTAACCCGATACCAATTTTGCCCATCTAAAGTAGCGTTTCGTTACAAAGGTCACGCTATGGAAATCTTCTCATACATAAATTCGCTTACCAATCAATGTGGCACGACGGGGATCAACCGTCAAGGCGCGTACTGGGGTGATCGTCCCCAAATAGTACTATTAAATGCATAAGCGTCTGCCAACTCCCGGTAGTTCATAATTCATGCTAATGGGACTTTTAGTGACATAACCTAACTTTAATAATCCATTTGTTTCATCTATCGGGTCCATTAATCATTTATCGGGTCATACAATCGGGTCATTCAATCATTCGGGTCCAAAATCAATAAACAAACAATCGGGACTAATGGTGTCCTATTTTATAAAAACTAACATGTTATCTCCCTCGCGGGTTTATAAAACATTTATAAAAACATTTAAAAGAGTGTGAGGCTATGAACTCACGTTGATGTGGGAAGGCGGGTTATCGGCAATTCGGACGTACGGTACGTGCTTCAATCACGGGAACCTAGACAAATAATACTCGTCTTAGACTCATGTCCACTGACTTTATAAAAATAAAAATTATGTATACATATGATGATTTTATATATATGTTGATCAAGTGGGTTTACATATCCTCATTTACTCATTTTTGTGTTATGTGTCGATAACTTTTATACTAGTTTTCCTCGTTTTACCTATTTACGTGTTTTAAGACCAATAAACTTATTATAAGTTCCTTAACTTGTTTTAATCCTTGTTATACTTATTTTATCAGTATGTATACTTTCCATGTTGGGCCCAAATGGGTTAAGCCCAATAAGTTCTTTTTACAAATTTTTATCTTATTTAGTCCAATTATTAGTCAATTTTTGTTGTATTATTAGTCCAATAACGTTAATTTAGTCCGTTAACGTCCGTATGTCCTATAGTTCGGGTTTTTTCGGTTTTTACTTGTATTTGATACTTATATATCAGTATATGACTTTTATAAACTTTACATTAGACGGGTTTGGTCGTCTAAGTTTTATTTGGCGAAAAACGTTAATTTTACGGCGATAGCCGAAAAAGTCGTAAAAATCAAGTTTATAGTTTTTTATTACTTATAAACATTATTTCACCACCATTTATATAATTTATCCATTTAATTAAACTTTTATATATTTATATTAATAAGTTTTATAAGTTAGTGGGTTCTCATTTATATTTTATACTATTAACTTTGAGTGCTTATATAATAGTATTATTCTTTAATTTCCAAAAATCTGATTTTTATCTTCACTTTCACCAAAACTGCCATATCTTGAGTTCTCTATGGAGATAGAAGCTCAAATTTTTATCACATAAACTACATGATATGTGCTACATTTAACTCTCCTATAGCTACTGTTGAATCGTCTTCTAAATATTTTCTAAAAATCGTCCAAAACAGTAACCTCAGATTTATACCCTAAACTTGTTTTGATCATATCTCACTCATTATTTAGATTCCATTGCATGGCCAACTCTCACATGTGTACAAGACATTTATCTTACTGTAAATCCATTCTACTTCATCATTTTATCAGTTTACCATATGGTTCTTTACTGTTTTATACAGCCATCAAATTTAACCAAGATTTTAACCTTGTTTCTTATGGTTTTTCACCTTTTTAATCATGTTTATCAACAACAAATCCCCACATAACATTTTTATCATCATATAATCATCATAAATATATACAATAGGAAATAAAATACATGTTTACATAATCAAAATAACAAGAAGATGAGGAGGACAATCTTTATACCACCATGATGATGTAGGTTGATCAAAACATGGATTTTTGATGGAGAAACTTGTGGATATCCATGACCATCTTCAAGACCACCATGCTCCATGAACTCCTTGTGGAAAATCAGCCCCAAGACACCATGAATACTCCTCCTTGGATGTTATAACTTGCACCAATCTTCATCTTTTTGAATGGAGATTAACATATGTTTGTGGTTAAAAATTATATGAATGGGGTGTTTGAAGGTGAATATGGGACGGCATAAAATGGGAGTGATGAGAGAAAATGGTGAAGTTCGCATGTAAGGGAAAGTTGGAATGAAGTTGCTAGTGGTTTTGTGAAGGTTGTTAGCTAGTTTTGTGTAGTGGAAGCTTAAATTTTAAGCTTAGTAGACAAGTGTCTAACTAGTAAGCCAAAGGTGGTGTGTTGTACATATTGTGCCGTCCCATGTAAGCTAGTGGGATGGGACAATGTGTTTTGTCTCATCTCACTAGTTTACGGTTATTTCTCGATTCTAGTTTCCTCGATTTGCGTGCCCTCGGGTCGTTTTACGAAAAACGTTTTTATAAATTATGAATCAACGTCACAAAACGAATCCAATAAAAATTGTTTCATCAAAAACGGAGTTCGAAAACGTAAATACGTAATCCTAAGGTTTCCGGTTTAGTCGTAAAGGACGTTAAAATAAAATCGTAAGTCCTAATCTCTTCTCGTAAATTTGTGAGTTTATGAACTAACACAAATTTAAAACTCCAAAATAATATTCACGGATAAATTTATTTTCTGAAATGTCGGACTGTCACCAAGGACGGTGTATGTAAACGTAAGCACGTAACGTTGAATCCTCCGGTTTAGACGTAGTCGAGGCTACTTCAAGACGTAAATCCAAATTTCTTCCCAAAAATATGTGAGTTCATATTGTAACATTAAAATAATGTTTTTAAATAAATATTGAGAATAAAAATATCAACCATAGTTTGACGGATTGTCACAGCATTTACCCCTAAACAGGATCTTTGTCCTCAAAGATCATCTTACTACTTGCTTCTTATAGAGTTAAAGCTATGTGAGTATTTCCTCCACATTCGGTCTTTTCTCACAAGTGTAATCCATTATAATACGCGAGTTTAATCAAACATAACTACGGGAATAAGATCAGGCTAAATGTTGACTTACGTTCTCTATCCATGATGTTCACGGGTTTCTGATGAATGCAACCTTTCGCCGATCTAAGCTTTATTAAGAATAATCAGAATTTCACTTGATAGATATTCCATCAAGTGCGATTTACGAAACATAATTCACGCGGTTCTTGAAGTCCTAGGGTAGATCCAGCTTATATGTCTTTCAATCCCAACTTTTACATCATTTCAATGGTCCCATACAACGGGGACTTATATCCCATGATTTGTCAGATCATGAATTCATTTTTTTCCAAGGTTAAAATTTTTGGCATAACTTCGCTACCCATTTGGCACTTCAAGATCTACATTTCACATTCACATAACCTCTTTCCCACTACCGGCTGTCAATAATCAGATCCTAATTTCAACAATCATTTCAGATCTCGCGGGTCAGGTATTTTGCAAGGATAGGTTCGTCATCATAGAAAACCTTAAATCTAAAAGACATGTCCAACTCACAATGGGTGTATGTCGGATGTCTTTATCTCAACTCTTGCTTACAGATGCTCTAATATTTAGATTCTAACAAGATTTGATCTCAATCCTAATACAGTGACTATCAATGATAATCTCTCCAAAGGAAAACGATTATACGGTCTATTACCAAAGGTCAATCATTCAAACATAGAACAACACTTATATTACTTTGTATCGTTACTTTACCTCGTCCCTTCGATTTGGGGTGGTACATAGTACTCTCATCAAGGTTCGTTCTCAATGATTTCTGAGCAAATCTCTAGAAATTCGATGCGAAGCGAGGATCTTGATAAAGATGTTCGATACAGGCACACTATGTTTACTTAACTCTTTTGCATTTATCATTAACGGTAATGATATTAGCAGATTTGGTCAGTCTGTCGACGATGACCCAAATCGAATTAAATTCAGATGATGACCTTTGCAATAGCTAGACGTTTACTAATGTATGAGGCGATGTCTGCCTTCATAATTGCCATTAGTACAACTTCTTCAGACAAAGATACTTTTAGTCATAAATGACATAAATAGAATACTTATACTTACAAATTCTAACATAACTATATCTCACAATCTCCATATTTAGGCAACCATAAGTGGCCTTTTATACATTCAGCGCTATCGGCTTCCCAATTTTTAATTGTTCACATTAGCCGCGAACCTCTTTTATAATCTATATTATCCTCTTTATAAGTATCAGCTATATTTTAAATTGTTCGGAAATTTATTTTGCACGTTCATTATTAAGAAATATATCCTAATAGGTTCTTTATCCTTTTTATATAATATGTCAGTATCTATATTCATCTCTCATGATGATATAATTATCATGTCCACAATTCACTCAGATATTCTTTCTATATTCTGCGTCAGTAATTACGTTCACCTTCCTGATGAAATAAATATCACAACCGTATTTATTCAAAAATTCTTTCTTCATATCTTCTATGTTTTAGTTTCGTCTTTACTATCATTTTTATCTGTTTTACTCAATCCGTCGTCTAAAGCGTCGATAATTATCATAATTGATTAAATAATAATTATTAAATTTTTATGAAACGTAAACGTTTTAAATTTCTTAGTTCGACCAATTATAATAGAATGTTCAAAATAAATTTGATTTTAATTATCCAGATTTTTGTTGATTTATCCAAAATATTAAATAAGATCCGTAATTGTTCGAAAAATCTTTGGTTTATACTTTGGTCAAAAATTTCTTAGTTGACAAGTAAAATTGTCGTTTCAAGTTTTTAAGTCATGGTTTAAATGGTTTCCTCAATTCTTCTTAAGTTGTCTAGAAGTATACACAAACATTTACCCCTAAACAGAGGTTTAGTTAAATGTTTTGTGTATAAGGGAATAATCCCTTTAAAAATCCTTTGTTAAAACATTTGTCAAAACATATTTCCATTTCTTTTTGGAAAAATCGAAAGTCTTAAAAGGGCTCTTAATTTTTGAAGAGTCTATATGCATACATCTTACCATTATTAATCCAACGGTCATTTTATGTAAAGGATTAAGTTTTTAATCCCTAAGCGTTAATGGTTCTAATCCTTGAGAAGTCAATATAGCTTCCATTATCTATTAATCACACGGTTAAATCATGTAAAGGATTAAGTCCTTAATTACATGTTAAATATTTAAGGTATAGGTTTTCATTGTTTAGCCAATTCAGGGCAATTTATAACTAATTATTAACTCATTCATATTCTTATATACAAACAATTGATCCTTAATGATCACGAGCATGAATTTATCAAATCACAGCCTACACACGTGATTCACCAATTTTATGAATGCTACATGTGTATTAGTCAATCCAAACGTCACCACGTGAAACTCATAATGTTCATTACAAGTACCGGATGTAGTGATTGGAATATATAATCTTCTTCGCAGATGCGAAGTTGATGATAACCATGCCGTGAATAAAATCTTTAAAACATACGCTAAAACCTTGTAAATGATCGAACAAATCTTCTATTTCGAATTATTGATATCGTTTTCGATTGTCAATTTACTCAGTTCACAGTAATCTATAAATATAAGGAATGATAACACCATAGCTCTTCATGATGACAGGCTTGGTAGAATAAAATCTCACTCCGACAACTCTCTCGGTTGTACGGTAATTCCTTAAATTCAGATGGTGCTAACGTACAGTGCACAAGCCACAAGTGCAGCACCGGAAATATAATCAATACCAATTTCAACTTGCCTTAATGGCGAAAGTCTAGGAAATTCATCAATAAATACCTCCTAAAGTTTCAGATAACATGAACATCTTTTTAATAAGTTCATTTTAGGTTCTTCTAGATTACAATATCTATAACTAGCTCACAACCATTCACGGTATAATTTCAAGTCTAAATGCAGGATAAAATCATCCATCAAGAATTATTTAGATCACTTTTGATAATCAACATCTTATCATTTAGGGGAATTCTACTCGAGTTCCCATCAATTAAGACAATGTCGTTATGTCATAATCAATCAATCCATTCAACTAGAATTATTAACTTTTCAGTTTTATTGCCGTCGATAAGATGTGATCTTCTCAAAAGACTAATAATAACTCATAATTCTTCACAAATTCAAGGATATATGGAGACACAACTACTATTAAAAGAGTAAGGTCAACGCATAATCTACGCGATAGAATTTCAAATCAGATACAGACAAAAACATTTAACGAATATGAAATATTCCATGTTTTCATAATTTGAGTACGCATTCGAAAGCTCCTCGGATCGTTACCCAAGTCATTCAAATGAAATCAAATCAAAAGAAATGATAGAGACGTCGATACATCCAGTCGGGTATCAACACTCGATAATCAGATACTTTTCCTAAGAGTCTCACTACGGGAGAATTGGTCAAGAAAGAATTGTCAATTGTCAAGTAAGACAATTTCCACGGATGAGTAAATTCGACTCAGAAGAATAATTTCTACAGGCACATATGTTGGTGTCCCTAACACTATGTCCTTATTTTTCACTTCTTGCAGATCTCATAAAATTTAATCCTTCACAATCTTCAATGAAAATGTAGTGTTTATTCATTAGTTTTATGGTGACTACTAATCAGTCTTGCATGGTCCATTCCAAATTGTATGTAGGCGCGCAACTATATACAATTTCAAGATTAACGATGCAATACTCAGTTCGTCAAAATTTTATCATCATGTTTATAATAAAAACATTTTCATGCTTAATTCTTAAATAAGAATCATAAATATATTTACAAAGGTTTTCTTTGTTATGAAAACAATTAAGTTTTCCAAAGAATCTCTTAAACAACTTCATTTTGATATTAATCACTTATAAATCTCACTTTGAATAATCCTTATTGTGTTGAAAATTATATTTTCTCAAAGGATACCGTTTTAACTTTATAAAAACAATGTGTGATCTGCAAAGGAGTGATGAAGAGTTGTTCATCAAGATCTTAACTACAATATGATAGGAAATGATCTTAGCCATTTAATCATGAGGTTCATGATCTCGATGGCACTCAAAAGAATACAAAGAGATTAATCTACAACGTAACTCAATTCGAGATGAGTACTTGTTCAATGGTTGCATCACTAATGCGAACATTAGGGCGAAGCAATAAAAGATAGATAACATCGATACATGTAGAATTTAGCAATCAAAGGTAGTCTTTTTTTCATTAATCACAAACAAGTCAAAATTGTACCGTAACACATTACATGTCACTATGTCATACAATTCTCAGAACTCATCCTACCAACTGATGTCTCAGTTAAGTTAGGGATTATTTTTAAAAGTAACCACAATGAATACTAATCTACAAGAGTCATTAGGTGTTCCACATGTCCCAGAAGATCCATCGGTCTCAATTCAGAAGAAGATTTCTTCAATTTATTTATTGGACACTGGGCATCCTCGTTAGTGGACAATGGCCTAGGAACAGCCCTTAACACGAATCAACAATCAATTAAAACCATATAATTCAATCACGTAACTTAACGACTTCCTCTTAACAGTATCATATTCCATACAGGTTAAATTTTAATTTATTCAAGTTTCAACCACTTTTATACTCAATTCAATATCCTACCTCATATTCCAATACTTTCAATCTTATTCTTACACCTTAAAAGGGCAATAATAGTTCAATGTGAACAACACTTAATTTCCAATCCTATAGCTCTTACAACAACAATTATCAAATGGGTCACTAGTATGAAATGACTTGATCATTCAACTAGACTTCTCGGAAAGGTACTAGTGGCATGAGGCTTTTCGGTAATGGTTCCAATGACAGCCTCAAGTGCAACATTCACCCTTTCGATTTCAATTTAAGAATTGGATGACAACGAATCAGATGACATCTTTCTAGGTGGTAACGTTTTGTCAAACTCCACTCTTATAAGAAAAGATCGTCATGACATCGATATCAGATTTAATCTCGCCAATTCTTTTTCAATATCGCAATCAACTAATATCTACATTTCTATGAATATCAACCATTTGTTGGGATCATAAATATCCACAACTTGGTTTTAGATCTAGGATAGCTAGAATTCCTACGAGAATAGCTTCGATTAATTTACTAGGGGATTTAGGGTTACTTGTGACAATCGACGTCGTATAAATACCTCGTATAAAAATCAAAATAATCATCAAACAATCATGTAATAAAATTACATCATATATATATAATCCAAGTTATATATATATATATATTAAAATAACACTTCTCAGTCTTGGCCTTGTCGGTAACTCGGGAATTCTTCGGCACCGTTATAGTCAAAAGATTTTTAGACATTTTGTGAAAAATGTTTATAGTTAAAAGATTTTGAAATGTTTTATTCAAAACCTTGGTTTTAAAAATCTTTCGTTCTCTATAACGAGAGCTCTAGTACCAAACTGTAACACCCCCAAATTTGTACAACTAAATACAGCCGAAGACTCGTTGGTGTTACGGGATAGCACATTACTCACATCATAGACAACGCTTAAAAATCGCGTCGTTTAATAATAAATCATTTCCATTCATAAATATCAAAGTTACATCGGTCCCAAGTCATTTCATTTCATATAAAGTTTTACAAAATATTTGAATGGAAAATATTGTTTAAATGCGGGCCATGAATTCTTGTCGTCTTCCCGAGAATTACCTTCAAGTACCTGAGATAAAACATGTTAAAAGAAAAGGTCAGCGATAACGCCGAGTGAATTCATGTTAATAAATTCCATGTTAATAAATTCCATCAATATAGTATCAGTATAAAATTATTACTGAAAATCATTTTTTACAAATCATTTTAATAGGCCATAAAATAGCCAAAGTCATTTTATACAAATCCTTATCGAAAATCGTAATATAGGCATTTGCCTTAAAAATCGTTATACGAATCATCGTCGTTAAAAACACCATACAATAAGTTTTTGCAATGTTGTATAGATTAAATAAAACCATTATATGAATATGGTTATAAAAAGCCTTAAAAATCATTATACGAGCCAATGTCGTAAAAACGTCATACAATACGTCTTATGACGTTGTATAAAATCAAATGAAAACCGTTATATGAGTATGGTTAAGAAAACCAAAACACAAACATAATATCAATAGTATGACCCAGTATTGCTAGTCAGGCAATACATCGTAATTCTGAGTGTCTAGTATTATTTCGTTAGTTTTGGATTATTATAAGCCGCATGACATTGTTACCTTACTTAAACCAACAACGGGTAGCTAACCCGATACCAATTTTGCCCATCTAAAGTAGCGTGCCGTCACAAAGGTCACGCTATGGAAATCTTCTCATACATAAATTCGCTTACCAATCAATGTGGCACGACGGGGATCAACCGTCAAGGCGCGAACTGGGGTGATCGTCCCCAAATAGTACTATTAAATGCATAAGCGTCTACCAACTCCCGGTAGTTCACAATTCATGCTAATGGGACTTTTAGTGACATAACCTAACTTTAATAATCCATTTTATTTCATCTATCGGGTCTATTAATCATTTATCGGGTCATACAATCGGGTCATTCAATCATTCGGGTCCAAAATCAATAAACAAACAATCGGGACAAATGGTGTCCTATTTTATAAAAACTAACATGTTATCTCCCTCGTGGGTTTATAAAACATTTATAATAACATTTAAAAGAGTGCGAGGCTATGAACTCACGTTGATGTGGGAAGGCGGGTTATCGGCAATTCGGACGTACGGTACGTGCTTCAATCACGGGAACCTAGACAAATAATACTCGTCTTAGACTCATGTTCAATGACTTTATAAAAATAAAAATTATGTATACATATGATGATTTTATATATATGATGATCAAGTGGGTTTACATATCCTCATTTACTCATTTTTGTGTTATGTGTCGATAACTTTTATACTAGTTTTCCTCGTTTTACCTATTTACGTGTTTTAAGACCAATAAACTTATTATAAGTTCCTTAACTTGTTTTAATCCTTGTTATACTTATTTTATCAGTATGTATACTTTCCATGTTGGGCCCAAATGGGTTAAGCCCAATAAGTTCTTTTTACAAGTTTTTATCTTATTTAGTCCAATTATTAGTCCATTTTTGTTGTATTATTAGTCCAATAACGTTAATTTAGTCCGTTAACGTCCGTATGTCCTATAGTTCGGGTTTTATCGGTTTTTACTTGTATTTGATACTTATATATCAGTATATGACTTTTATAAACTTTACATTAGACGGGTTTGGTCGTCTAAGTTTTATTTGGCGAAAAACGTTAATTTTACGGCGATAGCCGAAAAAGTTGTAAAAATCAAGTTTATAGTTTTTATTACTTATAAACATTATTTCACCACCATTTATATAATTTATCCATTTAATTAAACTTTTATATATTTATATAAATAAGTTTTATAAGTTAGTGGGTTCTCATTTATATTTTATACTATTAACTTTGAGTGCTTATATAATAGTATTATTCTTTAATTTCCAAAAATCTGATTTTTATCTTCACTTTCACCAAAACTGCCATATCTTGAGTTCTATATGGAGATAGAAGCTCAAATTTTTATCACATAAACTAAATGATATGTGCTACATTTAACTCTCCTATAGATACTGTTGAATCATCTTCTAATATTTTCTAAAAATCGTCCAAAACAGTAACCTCAGATTTATACCCTAAACTTGTTTTGATCATATATCACTCATTATTTAGATTCCATTGCATGGCCAACTCTCACATGTGTACAAGATATTTAGCTTACTGTAAATCCATTCTACTTCATCATTTTATCAGTTTACCATATGGTTCTTTACTGTTTTATACAGCCATCAAATTTAACCAAGATTTTAACCTTGTTTCTTATGGTTTTTCACCTTTTTAATCATGTTTATCAACAACAAATCCCCACATAACATTTTTATCATCATATAATCATCATAAATATATACAATAAGAAATAAAATACATGTTTACATAATCAAAATAACAAGAAGATGAGGAGGACAATCTTTATACCACCATGATGATGTAGGTTGATCAAAACATGGATTTTTGATGGAGAAACTTGTGGATATCCATGACCATCTTCAAGACCACCATGCTCCATGAACTCCTTGTGGAAAATCAGCCTCAAGACACCATGAATACTCCTCCTTGGATGTTATAACTTGCACCAATCTTCATCTTTTTGAATGGAGATTAACATTTGTTAATTATAACATATGTTTGTGGTTAAAAATTATATGAATGGGGTGTTTGAAGGTGAATATGGGACGACATAAAATGGGAGTGATGAGAGAAAATGGTGAAGTTTGCATGTAAGGGAAAGTTGGAATGAAGTTGCTAGTGGTTTTGTGAAGGTTGTTAGCTAGTTTTGTGTAGTGGAAGCTTAAATTTTAAGCTTAGTAGACAAGTGTCTAACTAGTAAGCCAAAGGTGGTGTGTTGTACATATTGTGCCATCCCATGTAAGCTAGTGGTATGGGACAATGTGTTTTGTCCCATCTCACTAGTTTATGGGTATTTCTCGATTCTAGTTTCCTCGATTTGCGTGCCCTCGGGTCGTTTTAAGAAAAACGTTTTTATAAATTATGAATCAACGTCACAAAACGAATCCAATAAAAATTGTTTCATCAAAAACGGAGTTCGAAAACGTAAATACGTAATCCTAAGGTTTCCGGTTTAGTCGTAAAGGACGTTAAAATAAAATCGTAAGTCCTAATCTCTTCTCATAAATTTGTGAGTTTATGAACTAACACAAATTTAAAACTCCAAAATAATATTCACGGATAAATTTATTTTATGAAATGTCGAACTGTCACCAAGGACGGTGTATGTAAACGTAAGCACGTAACGTTGAATCCTCTGGTTTAGACGTAGTCGAGGCTACTTCAAGACGGAAATCCAAATTTCTTCCCAAAAATATGTGAGTTCATATTGTAACATTAAAATAATGTTTTTAAATAAATATTGAGAATAAAAATATCAACCATAGTTTGACGGATTGTCACAAATTAAACATCCCACTAGTTTAATTAGATTAAAACATGTTTTTGAAAAATCATTGATTCTTGAAAAATTAATGTTATTGCATGTTGGATTTAATTATGTAAACACACTTACAATGATTAATTGAGAGGTGGTCTAAGCTTGGATTTAATCAAATAAAAATAAAATATATTGATGGTGGTTTTGGGGTGGTGGCCGACGGCCAAGGAAGAAAAAGGGAGAGAAAAAGACAAATTTTGGGGAGTGTTTGTTTGTGTGTTTTTAATTCCCTTCTTTTGTAAAGTTTGAGGGGCTCCTTTTGCCATTTTGTTATTATTTTGGCCTCATGTTTAAACGACACAAGTTAGTAGCGGGAAACGTCTTACTAGTTGATTTTGATAAATTGCAGGAGTCGGGGGTCATCCCGAACACTCGAAAATACTTTTAAATGGTTCAAACGCACACAAAACGAATATACACATGGTTCCGACTCGACTTAAAACGTAACAAAACTAAAACTTCGAAAAACTCAAATATCGATCAATCGATAATAAAATGTAGGTTTTGGGCATCCGTCGGTATCGTAGTCGTTATCGTTTCTTCTTAAATCGTCAAATGTTAAATTACGACCTTAAACGTTGGTTTCAACTTAAACCGTCAAATATATAGCAAACGAAATTTCTTAAAAATTTCAAAAATGTTCGTAAAATATGATTAAATAAACGACGTTGGGCTCAGGATACCACATCCTCAAGTGAGTCGCAACTTAAGAGAGATGCTCATGCTGAACAGCTCTTGAGACAATAACTTACCATTATACGGCACATTTACTGGTATCACAGTGAATCAAAGGAGAACGAACACACTAACAACCTTGCAATAAATCAATCACCAAAATCAACCAACACACCCTATGTGTGTGTTCTATACCCGGCGGCCAAGGAGAGACAAAGGAGAGATTTAGGGTTTTCTTGTTTTTTCTAATTTTTGTTATTATGAAACCTATCTTTTCCTTATTCCTTGTTTAGTAAAATTGCATTGGCTTGGCCCTTTGTCTTGTGTCTAGCCGCGGGTAGGATGGGGCCCACAAGGGTAACCCATCGTTTTCTCGTGTATAATAATAAGTGTGTTCTCGTATTCGTGTTTACATGATTTGAATAGTTATCATTCGTGTCTTATAATATTTATTCATGATCGTAATAAATATACATAAATATGCAATACTAAGCTTGTGATTATTTACGTTCATGATTTTATGTTCGTATGTTCGTGATTATAATTATTATTGAAATAATTATCGTGTCTTAATACGTATAAAATACTTATCGTGTTATAACACGTACGTAATACTTGCAAATTTTGTTCGTGAATCGTAAACGTGCTATAAAAAGAAAGTTCTAATCATGTACGTACGATCGTAAGGGTAATGTTCCTGACAAAAGCATGCGGGTTTTACAACTCTTCCCCCCAAAAAAGAATAATTCGTCCCCGAATTATAGATAAAGTAAACTGGAAAAGAAGAACATACCCGAATTCAAAATATGAAATGAGGGTAAGAAGCCCGGATAGACTCCTGTGTTTCCCAAGTGTCTTCCCGCTCGGTATGATCCCTCAAAAGGATTTTGACGAATGGAATCGTCTTACTTCTCATGACTCGTTCTTGTCTGTCAAGAACTCGTTCGGGTTCTTCTATGAAAGTGATATCTTCACGAATCTGTTCCAGTGGATACTGAAGCATCTGAAGCGGATGATACATGTACCCTCTGAGTAAGGACACATGGATAACATCGTGAACATGAGAAAGCTGTGGATGTAACGCTAAACGGTAAGATACTTCAGCGACTCGTTCAATGACATCAAACGGTCCGATGAATCAAGGATTGAGCTTCCCTTTGATTCCAAAACGTCTAACACCACGTGCTGGCGAAACCTTAAGGAAAACGTGATCTCCTACTTTAAAATGTAAGTCCCTACGATGCTTGTCTGCATAACTCTTCTGACGTGACCGTGCTTCTTGCATTTTCTGCTTAGCTACTGTGACCTTCTCATTAGTCAACTCTATCATTTCTGGTCCTTCAAGTGTTCGCTCACCAACCTGATCCCAGCAGATTGGGGCGCGATACTTTCTACCATACAACATCTCGAAAGGAGCACACTTGATACTTGTGTGCCAACTTTTGTTGTATGCAAGCTCTACCAAACAGATGTAATCGTCCCAATCTCCCGTCCATTCCAACACACATGACCTCAGCATGTCCTCTAATGTCTGAATCGTTCGCTCTGACTGCCCGTCTGTTTGAGGATGAAAAGCCGCACTAAGCTTAAGTTTTGTACCCCAAGCTTTCTACAGACTTTTCCAAAATCGCGAAGTGAACCGAGGATCTCTGTCTGAGACGATGCTGGATGGAGCATCGTTAATCCTCATGATCTCCCTCCTATAAGTATCAGCGAGTTTACTGACCGAATCTTCCTTGCAGATCGGTAAGAAATGAGCTGATTTGGTAAGTCGATCAACGATAACCCAAATTGCATTATGCTTCTTCTTTGTCGGCGGAAGACCAGTAACAAATACCATGGTGATTTTGTCCCACTTCTACTCTGGAATATCTAACGGTTGAAGAAGACCGCCAGATCGTTGATGCTCGATCTTAACCTGCTGACATGTAAGACATTTGGAGATGTAAGTTGCAACATCCTGTTTCGTACCACTCCACCAAAAGTACTGCTTGATGTCATGGTACATCTTGGTCGAACCAGGATGAATAGAGAATGGAGAGCTATGAGTCTCAGCTAACAATGCTTCCTGGAGTTCATGATCATCAGGAACACAAAGTCTCGTACCCTGCCATAAGATACCATCTGCGTCTACTCGAAATTCTGTCTGCTTCTCCAAATTCTGAATTATCGCCCAGATTTCTCCATCATCTTTCTGAGCTTCCTTGATCCTAGAGAGTAACTCGGGTTCTACACTAAGATTAGCCCAGTAACCGTGTTGTCCATGTACCATGATCTCTATGTCTAGTCGCTCCAAGTCTCTTATAATTTCCTCCTCAATTTTAATGCCGTTTATCATTCCGGACTTTCTGCTAAGTGCATCTGCCAATACATTCGCTTTGCCGGGATGATACTGCAGATTAATGTCATAATCCTTCAACAGCTCTAACCATCTCCTCTGTCTCATGTGCAATTCATGCTGAGTGAAGATATACTTCAAGCTCTTGTGGTCCGTGAATATGTCACATGATTCTCCATATAAGTAGTGCCTCCATATCTTCAATGCAAACACGACTGCTGCAAGTTCCAAGTCATGCGTAGGGTAATTTTCCTCATAAAGCTTAAGCTGCCGTAAATCGTACGTGATCACCTTCCCATGTTGCATGAGAACACAGCCAAGTCCCTTCCCCGATGCATCACTGTAGATCTGAAATCCACCTGTACCAGATGGGAGAGTAAGAATCGGTGTAGATACTAACTTCTGCTTTAGGTCTTCAAAGCTCTTCTCTCTTTCTTTAGTCCAGACGAATTTCACCCCTTTCCACATCAGTTTGGTCAATGGTAGTGCTAAACGGGAAATTTTTTACACGAATCTACGATAATAACCAGCTAAGCCTAGGAAACTGCAGATTTCAGTCGCTGATGTCGGCCTTGGCCACTTGGTAATAGCCTCAACTTTTGTTGGATTCATCGTCATTCCTTCTACTGATACAATGTGACCTAAGAATGCCAACTTGTCTAACCAGAACTCACACTTGGAGAAAATAGCATACAGCTGCTTCTGGCGAAGAATTTGTAGTACTGTACAAAGATGGTCTTCGTGTTCCTCCTTGGACTTAGAGAAAATCAGGATGTCGTCAATAAAGACAATGACGAACTTGTCCAGAAATTCATAGAAGATTATGTTCATCAAATCCATGAACACTGCTGGAGCATTGGTAAGGCCAAATGGCATGACTACAAACTCGTAGTGGTCTTAGCGTGTACGGAAAGCAGTCTTAGCGATGTCCTGCTCCTTCACCCGTAGCTGATGATAGTCCGACCTAAGATCAATCTTGAAGAAATGTTTGGCCCCTTGGAGTTGGTCAAACAGATCGTCTATGCGTGGTAGTGGATACCTATTCCTGATAGTGATCTTGTTGAGCTCGCGATAGTCTATGCAAATACGCATATTTTCGTCCTTCTTCTTAACGAATAAGACCGGTGCGCCCTGCGCTCGGTCGAATAAAGCCTCGTTCCAGAAGTTCTTGAAATTGATCCTTCAGTTCCTTCAACACTATGGGAGCCATGCGATAAGGAGCCTTGGAAATCGGCTCAGCTCCTGGGATGAGCTCGATATTAAATTCTACTTCACGTGCAGGTGGTATGCCCGGAAGTTCTTCTGGAAATACATCTGGAAGTTCTGACACTATCGGCTGATTCTGATTTGATGGGGATTCAACATCCATGTCATGAACAGTAGCTAGATAGCCCTCGCAACCATGTGAAAGTAATACACGTGCTTGCAGGGTTGATATGATTTGTACAGACCTTCCAGGTACGAACCCGTTGTGAATGTACTCTAGCGCATTAACATCACCGAAGATGACTCGATATGAATGGCAGTCTATAGTAGCATGATGCTTGGATAGCCAATCCATGCCCAAAATTATGTCAAAATCATTCATGTCCAGTGGAAGTGCGTCAACAGGACGAATCTTGTCGTCAAACTCTAGGGGAAGGCTCTTGTACACATAGGTTATGCGTACAGAGTCTCTCAAAGGCATGGAAATACTTAGTATATTCTCTAGTGGCATGGGGAGTATCCTAACATTCTTGCCATAAGCAGTAGAAATGACCGAGTGAGTAGCACCCGTATCAAACAGAACACATGCAGCTTGACCATACATATACAACATTCCAGTGATGGTACCTGTAGACCTGTTGGCCTGATCGCGAGATGTCGTGTAAACGCGTCCACTAGTAGGAGGCGGCTTGGTATCAGCATGTCCCGATGTACCCTCCATCTCGCCCTTGCGTCAGTCCTTCATGCGATGGACAGGAAGACCACACTTGTAGCATGCATCGCTGTCGCGGCGACATGGCCCTGGGTGCCTACGGTGGCAAGTAGAGCAAAGAGGATGAGTATATCCTCCAACAGGTGTCCTGACTAGCTGAGAGCCTGATAAGAACAATAAACATGAGACATGGAAAAAGGTACAAAGGACAATGCGGATAAATCGTAAGATGGAATACCAGTAATAGCTGGACGGTTAGGCTGTGAACCTCTCTGGTTCTGGTCCCTCCCGTTACCATGATTCCTGGTAGAAGATTTGCTAATATGTCAGAATTAAGAATTATAGCATGTAATCATAAGAAAATGAGTAAGTATAAGGACCTGCGGCTGTTGGAGTGTCCAACGTTGCTACGGTAATCATTACCGCCACGCCTATCCGTAGCAGAAACGGTCGTTTGTCTGACTGTTTCCCTTGGGCTGATTAGGCTGTTGCTGAGTAGCCGACTGAGACCGGTCCCCAGTCTTCTGCCTAGAAGATACAGTTTAAAGAGATGAAATATTGACATGGACTGAAAGAATACGGATTGGTCACCATTTGAATACGAATGTTTACCTCTTATCGGGTCTCTCTGCATCCCCGAACTCATCTCTCTCCTGCAGCATCTCCAGCTTACGTGCTGCATTGGCCAATTGTGCTACCGTGTTGAACGTAGCTATAGGATATGTAAATCTTGCTTATGTTTTAGAGAGAGAAAGATAGATGATTTCACACTTCTAGAGAGAGAAAATGTAAGAACTATGTGTATTGAAAATGAAACCACCACCCTCTCCATCTAAGGAGAGGGTTTATATACCAATCCCATAAGATGGGCTTGGGCTTACAATTGGGTCGGCCATACAAGCATGGACCGGGCTTTTCCTTGTTTGATATATTAAAAATATATAGACTACGAGCTACTACTTAATATATTGTCGGAGTGACCGAATCTTCCTAAATACGTAAAAACATATTTCCAACAATCTCCCCCTAAGGGAGGTCACTACAAACAAGGGCGTTACCCAAGTTACAATAATAAAATAAACCTAGCATACTATGCTTGTCTTGAGCTCGTAGTCTTCGTCTTTCTTTTCTTTTTATTTTCTGGTGTACATGATTATGTGATCTTTGATATCAATCTTTAGCATTAATCTTTTGCCTTGATCTTGCGCATCCCTCACTTTTGATCTTCACCTCTTCGTGACTTCACGTCCCACATACTTATACCCTTGTAATTCTTGAAAGCTTCAGAGTTCGATACAGCGGAAGACTTAACTTTTAGGATTTCTTGAATTAGTTGAGGTATTAAGTGCATAAAGTATAAGCATGCGGGGACGACTTCTTCTTGGATTCCGCAACGCCACCGTCTTCAAATGCCGCAACATAAGTAGACACGAACAAAATGGCTTTGAACATTTCATTCTAATTCGGTAGCATTTTACCTCCGGTCGGTAAAGACCGTTGAACGATATAAAATATCGTACTTGTGGCAGGTAGATTTAATTAAAAATCTCCTTTACAAGATTTCGCGGGTAAACCCGTTCTCTTTACTCGACCGTCCAAATCTGACTGCGAACGTAAATCATTTGGAAAAATTATCCGCATGATTGAAGCCGTCAAATCTGATTCCTGGAACAAGTTTGATTCATTAAAGAATCGCACCATCGTTGCTTTCCAGTTGTCACGAGCTTGATTCATATTGAATCTTGCAAGTTACCTACCAAGTGCTGTTTGATGTTAACACTAGAAGGATTTCCACTCATCACTGTGAACACTAAGGTTTCACTTTGAGTGTTCTGGCAAGATCACTAAGATATTGCATAGAGGCCTGGAACGCGTTTAAATTCAATTAAGAATTAAACAACTGTTGCTTTCCTATTATCACAGGTTTGATTCATAAAGAATCGCACAAGTCACCTACCATGAGCTTTTGAATGTTCGCTCAAGAAGGATTTCCATCTTCATTGTAAATACTTTCGTATTACTCGGATGTTCAGGCAATATCATGAAGATTTTGCGTAGGACTCTTAAGATCTTTCTTACTTTTCACAGTATGTGAAGAAGCAAGGAATTATGAAAGTGTGTCCTAATGAGATATTTGATGATCTCAAATGGCTCTAGACTCGATCTTGCATTTTGGATTTTAGTGATCGGAGGCTGGAGAGGAGTTCCACCATTTCAATACCAATTTATTCGGAGTGAATAAATCAATAGATAATGTGTTGTCTCCGTGTGATTAAAACAAATACCTTTTGAGAGATATCCGAGTTAGCTGGGATGGGTTATGCATTGCATCACTGGGTCCATGATGTCTATCTTCAATATCGAGCATCATTAAAATGATCTCAATAGCATATGTGTTGACCCGGTTTCTGCCTAAGGTTGTAAGGAGGGCTTCTTTCTTTACACCCTTTATCTTTACAATTCTTTTTCATTCTTCAACCCCTTCAATGGTTACCAATACGTCATAACTAGCACCTTGTTGTGATTGTTCTAGTGCTAACTTAAGTACTTGGTCGGCATTCAGCTACGTTCACAATCTTTCTCCATCTTTCCTAAGGACTACTTTTTCTAGCTATGGAATGTCCTTGGGAAGATTCCTCCGGTTTTGGAAGAATCATTGGACTTAACCTATCCTACCATCCTTATGTTACCACAATCTTCATCGTCGTGAAATAAATGGGTTGAGGGTAAGTATAAATCACCATGAAATCCATTTTGAAGTGCAAATCCGTTTTGCTCCCCCTTAACATATGCCACGATATTCAAAAAACATTTCGCACATGTCGGGATGAGCCATCACGTTAAGTCAAACCATTTTTGATAATTTCCCATATTAAATCACATTTTCTCCCCTATATTAAAAATATTAACCCAATCGATATTTTTAATATCAATTGATTTAATGAAGTTTTAACTATGGTTTTGGGAAGAAAAATGCATGTCCGTTTTATTTTCATGAAACCAAATGTATGAGATATGATACTGATTTGTAACATGATCACATATTCACCATATTAAAAAAATTGACAAGGTTGGACCTGATTGATGAGAACATCATAGGATAAGATCAAATGGTTCTTGTCAGCATATGTTGGTCGCCTCGTCACTTCTGAAGTCATCTCTTGACACCACATGTACGATTGGTATTGTTGTCTTGACACTAATTTGTGAACTTGGCACTTTCGGCATCGAAGATTTTGAATGCTTGAGAATTGCTCCCCCTCAATTGTTGACCCGTGTTCTATTGAAAGAGCTGTAGTCGTCGTTTGAGTAGTCGCATTGTCGAGTATGTAAGTACCAAATGTAGATAGCTATGGTTGTAGAGATGATAACTTCATAAAAACAAGACTTCTCTTGTTTTAACAAATAAATGCACTGAATCGTACATAGATTTGTGTTAGACCAAGTTATAAAGTAAACTTGATCCCTTACAAGGTTTTAAAGTACACCTTGCCCGAGAAAATTATTTCCCGTCGTGAGCCAAAGCTTTCATAAGAAATACTTGACTTTAATATGAAAAACGGGTTTTAGTCTGAAATAACTACAAGCCACATAGGCATGTTTTATGAAATATTTACAACTTTTGTACGAACTCTATTTATGGCGTCGTGTCAATAATAATCAACATTTCTAAGGCCGTAAATATTATCGTACCAAAGACATGCCTTTGAAAAATAAAGTAAAAATATTTTTGGATTTGTCTAGATTTTTCAATTTTTATGATTTTTATATGGTTTTATATTTTTATATTTTGCTTTTGTGGATAAAAATATAAACAATATATACAAATGATCACCAAGGATACGGAGAATAGTTTACCACCACTATTCTTTCGCTTCATCTGCCAATTCCTTTAGAGTCTCAGACGAGAAAGTTCTCATTCCTAGCTTGTCGACCAAAAATTCAATTCGAGCGTGATCTAAAGCTTTCGTGAAAATATCCGCCAATTGATACTCAGATCGGACAAAGTAAAGCTCGATCACTCCATTTTCACTTGCTCCTTGATAAAGTGGTAGCGAATGTCAATATGCTTCGACTGGGAGAAATGAACATTGTTGCAGCATAAGGCAATTTCACTTTTGTTGTCAGAGTACATCGGAATCTTGTTGAAACCTAGACCATAGTCGGTTAATTGCGATCTCATCCAAAGAATTTGAGCACAGCAACCAGACATAGCTATGTATTCTGCTTCCGTACTTGAAATTGCAGCGCTTTTCTACCTTTTCGATGCCCAACTGATTAATCGATCTCCAAGTAGTTGCAATGTTCCACTCGTGCTACGCCTTGTATCTTGACAACCCGCGTGATCCGCATCTGGATATGCCATAAGTGCAATCAAAGAGTCCTTCGAATACCAAAGTCCCCGATTAATGATTCCTTTAAGATACCGAAAGATCCGTTTAACAGTAGCTAAGTGTAACTCAGTAGGGCGAGTTTGATACTGAGCACACACACATATAGCAAACTGAAGATCAGGTCGACTAGCTGTGATATGCAGAAGAGTACCGATCATTCCACGATAAATTGTCGGATCAAGGGAAACTCCATGTGGATCTGCATCAAGCATAGTTTGTTCCACCATTGGAGTATCCACGGGGTCGCAAGATTCCATCTTGTATTTCTTAAGCGATTCAAGGGCATACTTGGATTGATTGATGAAGATGCCTCTAGGACTCTGAGATATCTGAAGTCCTAAGAAGAATGATACCTTGCCGATCATTGACATCTTAAACTTGGGAGACATGAGTTTCCTAAACTCGTCGGATACGGTTTGGGTCGAGGCTGCAAATATAATATCATCAACATATATATGTACCATAATCATATCTTTACCTCGTTTTTGAATGAACAGCGTGGGATCCACCTTGCCTTTAGCGAAGCCTTGCGTAATGAGGAATTGTGACAATAGATCATACCATGCGCGTGGAGCTTGCTTCAACTCATAGAGAGCCTTCTTAAGCTTGTACACATGATTAGAATAATTAGGATTCACAAAACCATCCGGCTGTTGAACATAGACCTTTTCCTTGATTTAACCATTGAGAAATACCGTCTTTACATCCATCTGATAGACGATCATATTCATGTGGGCTGCATAAGCAAGGAATAGTCTAATAGCTTCCAAACGGGCAACAGGTGCAAAGGATTCCATAAAGTCGATGCCCAATAATTGCTTGTATCCACGAGCTACTAGTCGAGCTTTGTTCTTCAATATTCTGCCTAACTCATCGAGTTTCACCTTGTAAACCCATTTCAAGGTGAGTAACTGCACTTGATCCAGGCATGGGACAAGTTCCCAGATTGTTGGAAATACGTTTTACGTATTTATGAAGGATCGGTCGCTCCAACGATATATTATTATATTAGGCTCGTGATCCAAGTATAGCCTATATAGCCCACATGTAGGGTGGGCTATATATATCCCCTCCTAGCATGTTAGGAGGGGTGGTTCTTACATTTCTCATTTTTCATTTAATAAAATCACTTTCTCTCTCTACTTTTCTTTCCTCTCCTTTCTCTCTCTACACCATCATCTCCTTCTTCCCCATCTCCACCATTAAATCAATAGATCAATCCATTGTTTACCAAATCCCAAGATTACGTAGACCTTCAATTGGTATCAAGAGCCATGGTTAAATCTTAGGATTTATGTTTTTATCTTTTTGATCTTCTTGTTATAATTTTTTTTATAAAATCCTTTCGTCTCATTTTTTAATCCGTCCAATCAGTTTTCTATCATCAGTTTTTCTGTTGTTATTAATTTTTAGGGTGTTCTTATTAATTTTTATAAACTTTTGTCATATCTTTTCTTTTCTATCATCAGTTTTTCTGTCGTCTGAATCCAATCAAATTAGTTTTTTTTTATAAACTTGTCCAATCAGTTTTTATCAAATTTTTAAATTAATCAGTTATTTTTTAATCTATCAATTTTATCATCTTTCCAAAATAATCAGTGTCTTAATATTTTATGTTTTTTTTTGTTCTAAGTTTTTTGGTCAAAACTGTCAAAAGTCTAAGTTTTTTGGTCAAAACTGTCAAAAGTCTCAGTTTTTTGTTCTTATCATCAGTCCTTTTTGATCAATCCCATCTATCAGTTTTTGAGTTTTCTGATCGAGCGATTCTTTTTCCGTATAACAGATTATTCCGTATAGGGATTTATTCCGTATAGGGATTTATTCCGTATAGGGATTTTTTCCGTATAGGGATTTATTCCGTATAAGGATTTATTCCGCATAGTATTATTCCGCATAGGATTATTCCGCATAAAGAAAAAAAAAGGAAGAATTCAAACATAACGGGACAGACTCGACTCACAACCTCGCACACTCTTCTCTCGTCTCGTTTCGAACAACACACTCAGACTCAACACCTCGACCACTAAACTCAAATCACACTCGCACCCTCGACTCACTCTATCGTAACCAATCCACACCGCAATCTCTCGACAACAACATCTCACTCACTCACGACTTCGAACACAACACCCTCACATCACACGCACCCATAGACAAAACCAAACTCACCGACAAACACAAACTTTAAACTCCTATTTTTTTTACTCTAACCCATTTAACTCCATTTTAGATCTCACGGTTTGAACAAAAATCATCACTGACCCGTTTATGGTTTTACCCATTTTTAATCTTTCGAAATCAGATTACGAATAAGAACATGCATGTTCATTTCTTTCATTGATTTCGATTTTTATCTCTAAACCCATAACGAAAATCATAACGAAAATAAAAAACATACATATACACCTACCTGAGACCTTATAACTAAAGATCTTGAAGATTTTTTTCTTGATCATTCCTGAGAACAAAAGACACGGAGGAATTGTATGTGTGGTGATTGAGAGGGTTTTTTGTAGGGCGGAGGAGATTAGGAGATACAGTTAGGGGGGCAGATTGTTTGACGGACAAAACAAAGTAGTAAGATTGGTTTTGGTTATCTGTGATTGAGAGAGAGATAATAGATCAAGAAAAGTGGAGATGGTGAGATAGAAGAGAGAGACGGTTTGAGAGAAACTAGGAGAGAGAGAGAGATATAGATTGAATGGGTTTTCTGGTTGAGGAGAGAGTAATTAATCTATGAGTAAAATATTTAATTATTGGGCGGAGAAAACAAGACTCGATCTGCCTCGTTTTATTTATCTCTGCCACGTGGGCTTATATTTTTTTTTACATATTCTGAGTGGGGCGGTGGGCGGAAGAAACTAGGTTGGGGTATAACATTTTGGTTTCCACTTATTTTTCTCTTTGGGCCGGCTACATTTTGGGCCAGCTGACTTGTTGGCTTAGTTGCTGGGCCGGTTTAGTTTCGGCCGATTATACCCGATTTTTTTTATTCCAACTCTTTTATAAACTTTGTTTATTAAGTGTGAATTTTTTTTATTATTTAATTTTTTTAGTGGCTACGGATTTAATCGGGCCGGTTATTATATTAACCGTCGGTTGGATTTAATTAGTTTACGAGCTTTATTTTTTGGAGTGAGCCGACTTTAATTTGGTCTCCGGGTTTATTTTATCAACGTTTAAGCCGACATCAATTTTTGAGCTGCGAAAAGACCTTTATCATCCATCGAGGATTTTTAAGTGTTATTCACGGGTCTTTCGTTTTTTCACGAATTCTAAAATCCCTAAAACAACAACATCCACATCATTTTTTCCTCGATTTTCAATGGACTCGTTAGATTCGACGTGTCAAAAGGGAGAAGCGCATAAAATGCAAGACAAAGTTAGAAAAAGTGGCATCACTTCATTTCAAATGCTTGAGTCTCATCTTGTCACTTTTTCGAGGATTCAAGGAGGGAGCGAATTTGTGACCATCTTTGGACAAGATCGTCATATATTCATCAACTCCATTTTCACCACTTTGACCCAACTCACCGAGCAACTCCACCATGACAACTTTAATCACTCTGCATCGGCACTTGCATATAAGACTCTTGTGACACAACTCATGCCTTTCCTCGAATTCAATATTGTAGAACAATGATAATCTTTATGCAAAGCAAGCTCAGCAGATAAAGTCTGATTAGCATTAAGGGTTTCACGGACTGCAATATTCATTCTGCTAAGCAAAGATGCAGGGACCATAACCAAATCAGGTTGAGCAGACGAGTTAATAGTCATAGGAGCTTCCGGTTGTGGTTCACTCAAAATCTGAGGACTTGCAATGTTATTGCTATCATTGTTTGTCTCATCGATTGAATTACTAACCACCGGAGGCTCTTCCGAATACTCGGACATTTGCTCAACTTGATAAGGTACAATGCTAGTATTTGTAGCAGTATTTGGTACCTCAGCAATGGTGTCAGTCCCATAGAGTGAAAGATTTGCCATAAGAGCTGCTTTAGCGGTGTTAAACTCATCACAATCCGAGTCATATGCATCCAAATCATCACATTGATAAGCAGCATTGTTGGTGACGACTGTTGTGGGATGATCAGTTTCCGCTACTCCTGGATCTGCAAGGAATGCCAATTCTTCTTCATCAAGCTCACGACCCTGGGCTTGAGCATTCACCAAGTAAATCTTTTCCTTAAACCAAGTGTCGTCCCTTCTCCTCTTAGGCTGCTTGCATTCTCGGGCCATGTGCCCTTCCCCTTTGCAGTTGTAGCAAATAACCACCTTCATTTTACCAGTGCTGTTGGCCCTTGTAGCCGTAGTATTGGATGAACGTGCACCAGCATTAGACGAATTTGATCTCCCTTGAAGTGGTTGCACCATGACCCTGCCGTCCTGAATTGTTGCTTGTTGTCGAGAGTTAGACGAGTTCCTTAACTGATTGTTAGTTGGTGCCGAACCTCGGTAACCTCTTTTGTTTAAGGTTTGACTTAAAAATGCAGACAACAGAGCTAGGACTTCAGTATGGCTATCTCCTTGTTTAAATTCAGGGACAGGGATGTCATCTTCACAGTATAATGCTGATGCTGGTTGAGCAACAAACTGATTGGTTGGAACACTTTCTTGATGTGAGTAATGATGTTGAGGAGCCTCGAGTTGTGGATAGGTACTAACAGGGTTGGTAGGAGGTTGATATGGTGAATACTGGTGTGAAGCTCCTTGTGATGATGATGTAGCTTGTTGGTGATAAGATGTTGGTGGCGGTGGCAGAATCGAGTACTGTGGAAAGCTTGGTGTTTGATACACAGGTTGATATGAAGATTTGTGTCCTACAGCAAGCTGAGAGTTGTGATATGATAGTGTAGGATGATTTGCCAATAATGCCATTGGTTCATGATAAGGTCCTTGAGAAATTCGGTTTTGGATCACATGCTTCTCATGTTGTTGTAAGAAAGCATATAGTTGATCTAAATTGGACTTGTGTAGATCACGAATCATTTTGACATCCGTCACATATTGACTCCATTCAGGGGGTAGTGTGTTCAAAAACTTGGTGTTTAACTGAAATTGTTCAATCCTTAGATTATAGACATTCATGTCATTCATCAGAGTAGTAAACCGCCAGTAAAAATCATGAAGAGTCTCCCCTGGAATGTATTGGAATCGATCAAACAAATCATATAATTGACATTCTCGTTCTTGCTTAGTGAGAGATGTCCCTTGTAGCAAAACCGCAAGTCGATCCCAAAGATTCTTAGCCACTTTATGTTCACTCACCATTCTGAAGATATCAGGTGGAAGGGCTTGAAGAATTGTTTGCACAGCCCTTTCATCGGCATCTGCAATGAGTTTGTTGGCATCGGTTAACTCATGATACTGCCTTGGCCTTGTCACATTGTTGACTGTAACCTCTCCCCAATCTAATGGACCTTTGTCAATTGATTCTAGCATAAGTCGACCACTTTGTTTGCCCATGATGTATGTTCTCATTCGACTTTGCCATGATTCAAATAAGTCTTTGATGAGCAAAGGCGGGCGAGTATCGGTACCCGAAATGATCGATATATCGGTGAGTGAAGTCATAGTTGGCATAAATGAATGTGAATTCATTTTGTGATCCCTTGAATAAGATTATCAAAGATGATCGAACAATGAAATAAAGGTTATGAGTTTTTTGTGTTGTTAACTAAAAGATGTTGTTATCTTGTTGTAGTATTAGCTTTTGAACGTTTCCAAATTAAATGCCAAATAGAAGAAAATCCACTAAGTATCTAAAACCAGTTCTGTCGCAATGTTTTTCTGTCGGAATACCTAGATCGGAAAATCTCACTATCGGAATCAGCTCAGATCGTAATGATTTTAGATCGCAATGTAACCTTGTGGCAATAATGATGGTATCGGAATATTTCAGATCGCAATGAGATGCCTATCGGAATGCTTCAGATCGCAATGAGATATCTATCGGAATGCTTCAGATCGCAATGAGATATCTATCGCAATGATCTTAGATCGCAAAGTGGTATGCAAATTTTGAGCAGAGTAACGACTTAATACACCTTCCTTATACCCGTCGGAATCTCAGATCGCAAAAGCTATCGGAAAGATTCAGATCGGAATAAGTAATGAAAATCCAATGATCGCAAAGTAGGACCCTAACCCTTTCCGATGGTTAAAGTATTGCGATGGAGGCCAAAGTACTTTTTGTACTTTCCGATGGAAGCGTCTGCTGAAATTTCGGAATGTTGAAAAACACACTTTCTAGCACTTTTGATCCAAGAAACCTGAAGATTTAATGAAATCTAAGATACCAAGAACACGTGTAAGCCCAAATTCCTATGTTACACTACTTATCACTAAGATCAAACGAAAAAAAAATTTGAAAGTTTCGGCCAAAAGGTAGTTTACACTCTACGAATGTAAATACACAACCCAACACAAAGAACAAGCCTTTATCTCATCCCATGCTCTTGATACCAATTGTAGAACAATGATAATCTTGTGAAACAAGGGGGTTGATGTTTTTCTAGAGAGAGAAAGTTAGAGAGAGAAATGGAAGAAAACACATATATTAAAGTGAAAGAATAAAACAACCAACACCTCTTTCCATGGTGGAAAGAGGTTTAAATACCCCAAGTCCTTAAAGGACTTGGGCTTCTGGCCCATGAACATGCTCATGGGTCGGGCTATGAAATAAATACTACTTAACTTAACTACGAGCCTATAACTACATGGTTGGAGTGACCGAGACTTTCTAAATGCGTAAAACGTATTTCCAACAAATATCATCAAGCCTAAAAGTTCAGTGATTTGTCAATCATTTCTTCGAGATACGCATACCGAGCTTCGAGTTTTCCGTGATACAATTTTGAAACTCATGTCATCGGTCTCGTCTTCGATTTATGAAAGATCTTGATTTCAGCAAGGGTATGATAATGGAATGCAAGACTCTTCGATGCAAAAGGAAACTGGTCATACGGTTGAAAACTTGGAGCCTATCGATGCCAAGAGCACGGAATCAGGAGGACAACATGATACCAGTGGCACGTCAGGGAATGTTCACGAGATCTCTTTTGATGACACCTTACCCGTTTATGACGAAGAGCCTGCAAATATGGTACAATGTAATGTTGTTTATGATGTATATGCTGATGCCATGCCGCATATTGAGCATTCTGAACCTAATTATGACAACCATGGGATGCAAAAGAGTGATAGAAATACCACTTCTGATTCATCCGATGTGAGTCATCATGGGGGAGAAAGTGTTCAAAATGCTAAACATCATGATAATTGTCTTTTGACTGCTTCTGATTCTAAGATTAGAGAGCTCGAAACGATTGTAGCTCAACAATCTAAAGATCTTGAGGATGCCAAACTTGAATTTTCTAAGAAAACGGACAGATTTGAAACATACTTTGAAAAACTTTAAAAGTCAAACGTTGTTCTTGAAAGAAAATTGGATCAAAAAGTTTTAGATTCTAAAGCTGAAAAGGATAATCTTTTGAAACAAATTCAACTGCTAGAATCTAAGTTGGCATCCCAAGATAAACTGCTCAAAGAGAATGAGACGTTAAAGGCTCAAGTACAGGAAAAGGTTTTTGCTATAGCTGCATTGAAAAATGAGTTAAGGAAAAATAGAGGATCTAATGTGGACACTAAGCTTGAAAAACCATCAATCTTGGGGAAACCGCCTACAAATCAGTTCGTCCGACAACCGATTGTCAGACAACCTACTGCATTTAGATCCGAGCGACCACAATCCTCGAGACCGCGGTTTGCCTCCCAAGTTGATTTGGGTCATATTTCTAGAACAATCACTCCACCAACTAGGCCTAACGTGACTAAATCAGTTTTAGCAAGACCTCATCACATGATTGCCCCTAGTTTCTCTAAGAATAGTTCAATGAATACGTCTAGAACTAGTTCAACTGATGTGCGCCATGATTTTGGTCAAAGGGAAGCTATTCAAAAGACACATGTAAGAGATCGCAATGTCCAACCTAGTCAAATGCCTTCTAGATTACCCAACACTGCTAACCGTAGCATGACGTCTCCTAGGAGCATTGATCAATCATCTAGGAATTACTCGGACATTAAATATGCTACTTGTAAAACATGTAGAAAATGTGTCTTTACGGCAAATCATGACTCTTGTATAAAAAAATTGCTTATTGAGGTGAACTCCCGTGCTAGACTTAAATCTCAGTGGGTAGCTAAAATCAAACCCGTTGGTAAAATGTGGTGCCCCACTGGTAGAACTTTCACTCTAGTAGGAAACGAGTGCCCTTTAACTAGGATAATCTCCGACTCTACTAAGACTGCTAGGGAGGAAATTGAAAAAGATGATACATCACTTAAGCCTGAACTTAAAGTTTTCTATAAAAGGAAACTTTTCCAACTAAGATAAGTGAATCATCTACTCAGGCCACCTCTGACACAAGTAAAGCCAACTGTGAACCCCCACGTGCTTCTATAATTGATATCGCTAACCCATGTCAAAGCATGCATATTCCTAATGAGAGTGCAGGTCCCAAAGTTGATGTTCCAAAAGAACGAAGCGGTCCAATCGTTGTATACCGTTCAACTAAGGACACTCTTAGAGTTTGGCTGCTGAAGAAGCAGATAACAGAGAAACAAATGTCTCAGAGGATTCATGGGTAAGCTGCAATACAAGGACTTACAGTCACATAACAGACTGTAACTCGATCTTAAAAGACAGGAAAGTTCATCCCGATGATGACTTATCCTAAAAACGAGAAATTCATTTTTCTCGGGCATGAGCTTATATTAAAAACATTCAAAGTTTTTAAGCTCATGCACAAGGACTTATAGTCACATCACAGACTGTAACTCGCTCTCAAAAGACAGGAAAGTTCATCCCGATGATGACTTATCCTTATAACGAGAAATTAAATTTTCTCAGACACGAGCTTCCGTTAAAACTATTCAAAGGTTTTAAGCTCGTGTATAAGGCTTATAGATAAATGACAGTCTATAACCCGCTCTTCAAAGGCAGGAAAGTTTATCTTTTATGATAACTTATCCTCTTAACGAGAAATTCACCTTTCTCGGTCATGAGCTTGTATTAAAACATTCAAATTTTTAAGCTCAGAAAGGAAAGTGTATCTTTTAAATAAGAGAACTTTTCCTCATAACGAGAAATTAACCTTTCTCGGTCATGAGCTTTCCGTTAAAACAGTCAAAGTTTTCAAGCTCATGAAAACGACTTCTAAGTAAATGTCAGCTTAGGACTCGTCCTTCAGATAAAAGGAAAGTTTATCGCCGATGGTAACTTATCCTTAACAACGGGAAGTTCACAAATTCTCGGACTAGAGCTCGCTTTTAAGATATTCAACATCTTAAGCTCAAGTAATTGGTTTTCAAAACTTTGAACATAATTTTTCAAGAATTTTTCAAAAGGTTTTTCTAAATCTTTCAAAATTGTGTGTTCAAAAACGTTTTGATAAAACGAGCATGTCTTCTGGAATCGATAATATTTACGAACCTAGAAATGTCATTCAATAATGACACGGGGTTGTAAATAAAGTTCGAGCAGAAGTTTAAACGATTTAAAACATGCTCCATATGGTTTGCTATTATTTCCAATAGTAACCCGCTTTTCACATTGAAGTCAAGCATTTCACCGGAAAGCTTTGACTTCAGAATCCGAAGTTATCTACTCCTCAATCCAAAGTTCGTTGCAATTGCTATCTACATACTCGACGATGCGACTACTCAAACGGTGACTACAACTCTTTCAATAGAACACGGGTCAACAATTGAGGGGGAGCAATTGTCCAGCATTCAGAATCCTTGATGCCGAGAGTGCCAAGTTCACATATTGGTGTCAAGACAACGATATCAATCATACACATAGAGTCAAGAGATAACTTCAGACGTGACGAGGTGACCAACATTCGTGAACAAGAACCATGTGAATCTTTCATATGATGTTCTCCATCATTCAGGTCCAACCTCGTAAATTGCTAATCTTGTGAATACATTATCATATATGATCCTTGCACGTGATAAATACCTTACACTTGTGTTTAAAAGGTATTTAATTTACGTTTCAAGTACACCCTCATTAATTTGAGGGGGAGCTTGTTAAAATCATGAAGATAACTAGATTTGCATTTTTCTTCCCAAATTTTCTTAAAATGCTATTAAATCAATTGATATTAAAAACATCGATTGCGTTAATATTTTAATATGGGGGAGAAAATGTGATTTAATATGGGAAATGATTAATCACAAATGGTTTGACTTAACGTGTTAGCTCATCCTGACATGTGCGAAATGTTTTCGGATATCGTGGCATATGTTAAGGGGGAGCAAAATGGATTTGCACTTCAAAATGGATTTAATGGTTACATATACTTACCAAAACATCTCTATTCACGACGGTGAAGATTGTGGTGACATAAGGATGGTAGGATAGGTTAAAGTCCAATGATTTCTCTAGAACCGGAGGAATCTTCCCAAGGACATTCCATAGCTAGAAATAGTAGTCCTTATGAAAGATGGAGAATGATTGTGAACGTAGCTGAATGCCGACCAAGTACTTAAGTTAGCACTGGAACAATCACAACAAGGTGCTAGTTATGACGTATTGGTAAGCATTGAAGGGGTTGAAGAATGAAAAAGAATTTTAAAGATAAAGGGTGTAAAGAAAGAAGCCCTCCTTACAATCTTAGGCAGAAACCGGGTCAATTCATATGCTATTGAGATCATTTATAATTCTCGATATTGAAGATAGACATCGTGTACCCAGTGATGCAAGGCACAACCCATCCCAGCTAACTCAGATATCTCTCAAAAGATATCTGTTTTAATCACACGGAGACAACACATTATCTATTGATTTATTCACTCCGAATAAATTGGTATTGAAAAGGTGGCACTCCTCTCCAGCCTCCGATCACTAAAATCCAAAATGCACGATCGAGTCTAGAGCCATTTGAGATCATCAAATATCTCATTAGGACACACTTTCATATTTACTTGCTTCTTCACATACTGTGAAAAGTAAGAAAGTTCTTAAGAGTCCTACGCAAAATCTTCATGATCTTGCCTGAACATCTGAGTAATACGAAAGTATTTACAATGAAGATGGAAATCCTTCTTGAGAAAACGTCAAAAAGCTCATGGTAGGTGCTTGTGCGATTCTTTTTGAATCAAACTTGTGATAACTGGAAAGCAACAGTGGTTTTTACTCTTAAATGAATTTAAACACGTTCCAGGCCTCTACGCAATATCTTAGTGATCTTGCCAGAACACTCAGAGTAATACTATTAAGTATTTGCAGTGACGAATGGAAATCCTTCTAGTGTTAATATCAAACAGCACTTGGTAGGTAACTTGCAAGATTCTATATGAATCAAGCTCGTGACAACTGGAAAGCAACGATGGTGCGGTTCTTAATTGAACTTCACTTGTTCCAGGAACATGAATTGACGGCTTCAAATCATGCAGATAATATTATCAAAATGATTCACTCTTTACGTTCGCAGTCAGCTTTGGACGGTCGAGTAAAGAGAACGGGTTTACCCGCGAAATCTTGTCAAGGAGGTTCTTTATTGAAACTACCTGCCACAAGTATGATATTTAATATCGTCCAACGGTCTTCACCGACCGGAGGTAAAATGCTACCGAATTAGAATGAAATGTTCAAGGCCATTTCATCCGTGTATATGGTTTGTTGCTAACTGTCTTATGCAGCGTAACAAGAAGGTGGCATTGCGGTGTATAATCCAGAAGAAGTCGTCACCACATGCTTGTACTACATACACTTAGTACTTCAACAAATTCAAGAAAGTCTGAAGGTCAACTCTTCTGCTGTATCAAACTCTGAAGCTTTCAAGAATTTAAAGGTATAAGTATGTGGAACATGAAGTCACGAAGAGGCAAATTTCACAAGTGATGAATGCACAAGGTCAAGGCAAGGAAACATGCTCAAGAGTAAAGTCAAAGATCACATCAAGCATATTCACAAGAACAAGATCGAAGAATCAAGCATAGTATGCTAGGTTTAAGATTTTTGTAAAATGGTGTGACCTCCCTTAGGGGGAGATTGTTGGAAATACATTTTTCCAAAGAAAGTCTCGGTCACATCTTTATTAGCATAGATCACGAGCTATAGAATATTTAGAACTTTGTAACTTGGAGCGACCTCCCTTAGGGGGAGATTGTTGGAAATACGTTTTACGTATTTATGAAGGATCGGTCGCTCCAACGATATATTATTGTATTAGGCTCGTGATCCAAGTATAGCCCATATAGCCCACATGTAGGGTGGGCTATATATATCCCCTCCTAGCATTTTAGGAGGGGTGGTTCTTACATTTCTCATTTTTCATTTAATAAAATCACTTTCTCTCTCTACTTTTCTTTTCTCTCCTTTCTCTCTCTACACCATCATCTCCTTCTTCCCCATCTCCACCATTAAATCAATAGATCAATCCATTGTTTACCAAATCCCAAGATTACGTAGACCTTCACATATTTCAAGACGTATAAATTCATTAAGTTCTTCTTGCATAGCTTCTATCCAACAGATTGAGTAAAAGCTTCTTGCCATGTCTTAGGTTCAACTTCAGTGAGAAAAGTATCAAAATGACAAAATATTGCATTTTCTTGTAACTGACTTCGTGTGGATACCAGACGATTAGGGTCACCAATGATAGAATCTATAGGATGATCCTTTGTCCACTTGCTGTCATGTTCACGAATCCGTGGATTGGAGTAAACCGTAGTAGGAGCTTCCTCTGAGGTGGACGACCCGACTTGATTATGGTCAGGAATTGGTACACCAAAGAATGAAAGTTCATGCGTTTGAGCGAATTCCAAATCGTGATCCTCATCATCCTCTTCATAATCAATAGGCATGACATGGGTATTTGGTTCGGGTGTTGGTTGAGAATTACTTGTTGAAGGTATATCTTGACCAATTATAGGTGCATATGTATCTGATTGTGCTTCGGTTGCTGGAGGTACAACTTCGGGGACCGGAGCTATTACTTCAGGTTCTGGAGCAACAATACTTGGAGGAGTAAAGAATTCATCAAAGAACGGTTGAAACAACGTATCCCATTCATTCCTAGTAGGTGATGTAAATGATGATGAAGTAGGGGTGTTTGGGACAAGACCAGAACTAATGTTACTGGGTCCCATTTCATGAAGTGCGGGTTCAGAGCTGCTTTGCTCAGAAGCCATTGCTGTCAACTCATCAAAATCAACATTCATAGTTTCGAGGATCTTGTGAGAGTTACGGTTGTAGATTCGGTATGCCTTCTTTGCGGGTGCGTAACCAATGAAAATACCAATATCAGCCTTTGGTTGAAGTTTTCCCAAATTGTCACCATCATTATTTGGATAACAAAGAGAATCAAATACATGAAGATATGATAAATCTTGTACTTTTCCATGGAGAAGCTCATAAGGTGTTTTACCATGGCGTTTCCGAATTAGTGACCGATTTTGGGTATAAACTGCTGTTGATACTGCTTCTGCCCATAAAAATAATGGAGCCTTTGCGTAAATTAACATCGTTCGAGCAGCTTCCATAAGTGTGCGATTTCGCCTTTCAACGACACCGTTTTGTTGTGGAGTACGAGCAACAGATGTTTCATGAGAAATGCCAACTTCTTCATACTAATCACGCAAGATTTGATTCACAAATTTAGTTCCATTATCTGTACGAATGCGTCAGACAATAGTGTTGAGACGCACTTGAATCATCTTGAGAAACCCGATGATGAATTTAGGTGCCTCATTCTTTGTTGTGAGAAATTTCACCCATGTAAACCGAGAGTAATCATCCACAATGACGAGGATGTACCTTTTACCACTAAGACTTTCGACACGCATTGGTCCACAAAGATCATATGCAAAAGATAAAGTTTCTCTTGGTTGGTGTCTTCAGTCTTGGGTTTGTATGATTTCTTAGTACTTTTCCGCATTGTACACGCGGAACACAAATGATCCTTGTGAAATGTAAGTTTAGGAAGACCACGAACAAGTTCTTTTTTCGCCAAGTGATTAATAGCGTCAAAGTTAAGATGAGATAACCATGACTTAGTCTTCGATGCTTTGGAGAGAAGACATACGGGAGAAGCGGCCATCATTTGTAGAGACAAAGTATACAAATTATTCCCTCGAGTACCTTTCAGTAAATCAACCCCTTCCAAATTACGAATGAAGCAGGTATGCTCTCGAAAAGCAACTTCTAGGTTTGCATCATAAAATTATCCTACAGAAATAAGTTGTGACCGAGACCTTCCACATAATACACTCTTGAAATTATAACATTACCAATATGATATTCACCGTAACCCATTATATTTGCAATATGATCATTTCCAAATCGAAACGTACCAAGAAACTTGCTAACGAAATTTCTGAGCTGAGAACGATCTCCGGTCATATGTTTAGAGCAACCAGAGTCCAAATACCAGAGAAAAATTTGGACCACCTGTTTTCAACAACAACAGTAGACAATGCATTGGAAACTACTGGTTCCGGAGTGTTAGCAGATACAGATATAATATTATCAGAATTGCTAACATTTGTGTTGCCCTTAGATTTCCTGCGTTTTCTGTTGTGAGTTTTACCACTAACAGGTTTTATCGTTCCAACTTTCTGAGGTTTTGGAGTATTAGCGGGCACTACAGTGGGAGTAGACCTAATAAAGGGCATTTGGTTCATGCGGTAGTGTTGGTGTTCCTAGTTAAAGGACACGCTTGTGTTTTGGTAGCCTTGGTACTCCTAGTTAAAAGGCACGCATTTCCTAGTCAAAGGGCACGCATTTCCTACTATAGTGAAAGTTATACCAGTGGGACGCCACATCCAACCAACTTGGGTTAACACTTTCCCAGTCGGTTTCCATTCTAAAACATTTTTCTGGGCATTCATCTCATTCACATGGTCAATAAGGCAAGAATCATGACGACTAGAAAACATACATTCATTGTAATTCCAACATTTCAAAAATATAATTCACAGTAGGCTTAGAACGCTGCACAACCGCAGAGCCTTTAGGTTTAGCTACATGATGCTTTTTATTCACAACAGAAATAACATTCTTAGGATGGGCTTCTACTTTCTTCTTCACATGACTACTAGATGGGGGCAGGATCCTATCATTCTTCTTGTTTCTTTTAAGCTTAGATCTTTGAGCCTTAGTAGTGGTGCTTACTCCTGTAGAAGGCAACACAGGAATATTAGAAGCTGGTTTTGATTTTGCCTTATCTATAGTGACCAATGTTTGAGATGGTTTAGTCCTAGGGCCCTTGTTAAGTGGTGTGAAGGCAATGAGGTTCCTTTTGATTGCACTAGAGGACGGTGCTGAGACAGTGGCTGCGTTATCCATAACATTCTTACCTTTTAGAATATGAAGTGTTTCCTTTAACTTAGCCAAAGCCAAATTTTTATCACAAATTGTTCCCTCAAATCATATATTTCCACCAACTTTCGATTCAATTGTTCAATCAATGATTGATTATGTGCAGTGGTATTAGCACATGCAGGCTTTACTGAATCGAAGAGTTGTGTATTTGTCTGTTTTAAGTTATCAACTTTGGACAAAATCCTGGAAACTCGATTATCTAGATCAAGTTTAAATTCTCAGCGGCCTCAAGTACGCTCACACAGTTAAGCTCTTTAGATGTCTCTATGTCTATCGACAATGATTTAGCAACCTTGTCACTTGGCTGACGTTGTTTTGATTGTAAAGTCAATCGAAACTTCTTTTGAAAATATGCCTCGTCTATATTAACACCTTCGAATGAAGTTTCAAAGATCTCTTAAATAAATTGTTGCTTGCATTCAAGCGAAATACAATGTTTTTGGATCTCATCAAAAAAATTTGAAAGCAAAGTATAAGAATCTTGAAGCTTTAAAAATTCAGCATCAGATTTGTGATAAGTACTATCTACCACATTATCCACAGATTCAACATTATGCACAATAGAATCATTATTAACACTTTTATTCACACAGACGGAAACTATATCATGAGACATCACTTGCTTTAGAAGCTGATCATTTTGGCGTGAAACTCGTTCTATTTCAAGTAAACTGTTTTCATAAGCATCATCCATTTCGTTGAAAACACGTCTAACTTCTTCTATTTCCAAAATCAAATCTTGATCAACATTACTAAGACAAGCTTTAACATTTTTTACAAATGGAACAATTTCGTCTCGGAACGCAGCTCTAGTGTGCTCAAAATTCCATTCACCTTCCATTATGGTCGAAGCCGTCGTACGTTCCAAAATGACCTTGTCAAAATCAACTAAGTGTTGGTGTACCGCATTTAAGCTAACGGACGCCTTACTTACCGGTGGAATTAACTTCGTTAAATCCGTTTTGATAAGTGTAGGAGACGTACTAGGAGGGTTTTCATTTGACAAACTTTGGGGCACAAGAACTGTCAATTCAGCTAATTCCTTTTGTAAGCGAATACGTGTCTTTTTAGAAAATTGATCTTTATTATGCTTATCATAATCAATCTTATGGAATTTTGAAAGCATTTTAGAATGAGTTTCTTCCTCAAGTGACTATGTCTCCTCAGTACTACGAACAAAAGGTGCTTCTTTCGATTTGCCAATTAGGGTCATATCATAAAGACACGGAATATATTCCTGAGCTTGTTTTGCATAACCGGGATTAGGTGGTAAATCTTGAAGACGCTTAAGTTCGAGTTATTTAAACGATTTAGTTAAAAGATGAACCTTTTTTGTGGAAGTGTATTGTTTTAAAAGTTGTTGTTCTTTGAATTTAAGAAGTTTGGTAGCATTAATTTCTTATTCAAACTTTTTAGACTCGAGAGTTTCGAAATCCATTTTAAGTTTCTGAAAATCATTGACAACCGACTTTTTGCTTTTAATTCATTGGAAAGATTAGCTTTTAATGATTCTATTTCTTTCAAGTGTTCAATCTTTTCAAAACAAAATTGGTCAAATTTAGAACATGTTATTTTTTATGCTTGAGGGACCATTTCAAAAGCTTTGACTTTTTCTTTATGCAACGCAAGCTCAGCTTTTAGGGTGGAATTCGTATCTACGGATTGTCTGAGAGCCATATGCATTTGATCAATAATATGTTTAGGCACCATGACCAAATCATGTTGAGCATAAGATTCCATACCCGTCGTAGCATTTGGTTGAGGTTCACTCAAATGTGTAGGATTGGGTACCACATCATTTGAGTTACTAGTTCCAGAATGCTGTTCGAGGTTTTCATTTTCATGCCCAACTTGATGTAGGTTATCATTACCAAGATTGGTTGTGGTGGGTACCTCACTGACGACATCAGAACCGTAGTAAGAAAGATTAGCAACTAGAGCAGCTGAGGCTGAGTGAATGTCATCACAATCCGAATCATATGCATCAAGATCGTCCGCTGGATATGTTGCATTTGAAGTAGAAACGACTGCAATGCCTTCATTATCTGCTGCCCATGGGTCTGCAAGAAATGCTAACTCTTTTGAATCCAAAATCTTTCCCTTAGACTGAGCATCAACCAAATACATCTTCTTACGAAACCATGTTGCATCCCTTCTTCTTTTTGGCTAAGTGCATTCCCTAGCCATATGACATTGTCCTCGGCAATTGTAGCAAGTTACAACCTTTTGAGGATCAATAGGGCTTCCATTTCCATTAGCTTGAGAATTCACAGCTTGAGCATTCACAGCCCTTGTAGGAGGTCCATATGAAGTTTGCCTTCCCTGAATAGGTTGCACCATCACTTAACCATCTTGAACAGTGGCTTGTTGTCGAGGATTTGAAGAGGTGCGGAGCTGATTGTTTGTTGGTGGAAATCCTCTAGTTGCAACAAGTTTTGACAAGTAGGCAGTGAGATGGTTTAGAACATTAGCTGGCGTATTATTTGGAGTAAAGACCGGTGCTTGGATTGGTGGAATTTCATTGGAGTAGAAGGCTTGTGCTGGTTGTGCTTCAATTGGAAAATATCCTTGCTGAGGAGTGTAGCCCATTGGAGAAGTGTTGGCTTGTGATGGTGATGTCTGATGTGGTGGTTGTTGTGGAAAAGATTGTTGATGAACACTTTGTTGAAATGCTTGCTGTGGCATCATTAGTGGTTGAAAAGATGGTTGTTGTGGTTGCTGATAGGTGTGTGGTAGTGGTTGCTGCAAGTATGATGGTTGTTGATAAGTATAAGCCATGTTTTGTTGAAAAGCATACATGGCAAGTGGATCATGAACTTGAGGTGTAGACAACTTAGCCTCGATCACATGGCATTCGTGTTGTTAAAGAAAAGCTTGAAGTTGATCCACATTGGTGTTATGCAAGTCCTTAGCCAATTTAACATCCGTCATGTACTTTTTCCATTCTAAAGGAAGAGTGTTCAAATACTTGGTGTTCAACTGAAATGTAGGAATTGCCATGCGATAGATATTGAGCTCATTCAACAATAGGGTAAATCTCAGATAGTAATCATTGAGAGTCTCCCCTAGCACATAGGCAAACTTATCAAAAGTATCATAAAGCTTACACTCTCGTTTTTGTTTAGTTAACGAAGTGCCTTGCATTAGAAAACGAATTCTATCCATAATTCTTTGGCAACTTTATGTTTACTGACGAGTTTGTAGACATCTGGAGGAAGGGCTTGGAGAATTATATTTGTAGCTTGTTTATCACACTTGTCTTGTATCTTAGCATCTCCAGTTAGTTCACTCGTTGTGCGGGGACGAGTAACAGCACCTTCCGTCACAGTACCATATACCAATGGTCCATTGAGCACCGATGACCAAATTAGATGTCCATTTTCTTTGTTCGACATATAAAGTTCCAATCGGGAAGCCCAATCCTCATACATAGTCTTCACCAACATTGGTGGACGATTATCCGTACCGGAGAGGATGGAGTTATCCGTAAGAGATGTGTACTCCATTTCTATAAGTTAAGATTTACAAAGTTGATCTATCAATGAGAGAAGGTAAATGTATTTGTTTTTGTGTTTAAAATCCGAGAAATAATGTTAAAATCCCCTAAATTATGTTCTCGATAAACAAAAAATCAAAGTCAAAATTACACACGAAAATTTTCAAAAACACGTTTTTGAAAAAATGTTAGATCGCAATGGGGATCGTACTCAGATCGCAGTTGGGATCCCATTCCTTGATCGTGACGAGTGATCGCACTCCTTGATCGCACCCAACGATCGTACTCCTTGATCGCACCCAACGATGGTACTCCTTGATCGCACCCAACGATCGTACTCCTTGATCGCACCCAACGATCGTACCCAACGATCCCAACGAGTGATCGTACTGGTGATCGCAACTAGTGATCATACTAGTGATCTCAACGTGTGATCGTACTCGTGATCTCAACGTGTGATCGTACTCATGATCACAACGAGTGATCGTACTCGTGATCGCAATGAGTGATCGTACTCGTGATTGCAACGAGTGATCATATTATGTGATCGTGCTATTGGATCGCAAGTAGAAACCCCAGGTTTATGCGATCACAATACACAGATCATACTATGAATCCCACTTTTCTCAGACAATACAAAGCACAACAAATTCGAGATTCTAAGCCTAAAAATGAATCAAACACCCAAATTTTTTTTTTAACCAAAATACCAATACCAAATCACTATAACAAGTAACTAGATGAAGTACATCAAGATTAAATCATAAAAACACAAAAAGATATTTGGTTCGTGTGATTTTGGATCAAAATGGGCGAGAGAATCAAGAACACAAACACAAAAATCAAACAATCATCCCATGGCTCTTGATACAATTTGTAGGATATGTAAATCTTGCTTATGTTTTAGAGAGAGAAAGATAGATGATTTCACACTTCTAGAGAGAGAAAATGTAAGAAATATGTGTATTAAAAATGAACCCACCACTCTCTCCATATAAGGAGAGGGTTTATTTACCAAGCCCATAAGATGGGCTTGGGCTTATAATTGGGTCGGCTATACAACCATGGACCGGGCTTTTCCTTGTTTGATATATTAAAAGATATCTAGATCGCGAGCTACTACTTAATATATTGTCGGAGTGACCGAATCTTCCTAAATACATAAAAACGTATTTCCAACAGTAGCACACACTAAGTTTTTTGCGACCGATGTACGAAGAGCCCACCTGAAGTGGTGTGCTTGCTCTTTAGGAGTACCTGCTGCTGTACCAAGGAAACCAGCCAAGCGAAGAAAGCGCTGCATGAACTCGTTGCTATTCTCCCCAGCTCTCTGTCAGATTCCATGGTACTCCCTCTTCAGCTTGTCTTGCTCAGCCTTGGGAAAGAACTGTCCCATCACCAAATCCCTGAACTGAGCCAAAGTCAAACCAGTCACCCAATTATCACCTCCCTCAGACTGCTTCAGTGCCATCCACCATGATAGTACATCACCTTCGAATCTGTAGCAAGCGAACCTAGACTTGAAGACAGGGTCACAACCCATAGCATCGAAGATCTTCTCAAGGTGAGCCACCAACTTTCAGCTTCATTGGGGCTATCTGTTCTCTCGAAAGCTTGAGGGCGGAGCTTATTGAATCTCTCCAGCCATGTGACCAATGTTGCTGGAGGAGGAAGAGGAAGAGGTATTGGGTGTTGCTGCTGTTTGTTGGCAGCCTGAACCTCAGCCCTGATTTTGCTCCTCAGCTGAGGAAGCATAGCTTGCATTGCAGCTTTGATTGCTACATTGAGTTATTTCTGCTCGCGTGTGAGAACCATCTGACAATATAACATAAAATACATGATTAAACTGATCAAAACATAAACTATATACATGAAAAAAAATTATACCAATAAATCATGAGAAAAATTTTATGCAGGAAAACTAGTACATGAATGCATGATGCTGTTTTATGAAAACTTTTGTATGCGCGAGAGTGAACGCCTATGGTCCGTTCACTCAAAACAAAAGACATGGCGAGGGGACGCCAATGGGTCGGTCCCAAATTTAAATGTTTCGATAAAAGCACATGCAACTAAATAGGGCCAGTCCGGTACCAAGCATTACTTAGTCATAAACCTGCGACAATGACATATATATGAATGCATGAAAATGATGAATGCATGAAAACCGACTGTCAGTTCTAGGAAGACCATAGTGACTACCCACTAATCACAGGTCGTGTTTTGAGAGCCTACAGGTCAAAGCCTTGGCTCTGATATCATAATTGTAACACCCCATTTTGGTAAATTAAATGTCACGCGTGATTATGGCGTGACATCAAAGCATACAAGGATAAATGTATAAAATATCACATGACCATAAAGGAAATACCGGAATCAAACATCGGTACACCAAAAGTAGAACTCATCACACACAAACATAAGTATTGTAAATGAAAAGGACTAAACAATGTCCATGGAAATGAGTATCAAAGTATAAAGAAATGCATAAAGTAAATAAGGCTAGGAAGCTTCCAATCCATATGCACGTACACTTAAAGTCTACGAGCGTCCTTGAGTACCTGGCGTTTTGGGAACATGAAAGGAAAACGGTTGAGCATAACGCTCAGTGTACGGATATACAAGTAAAACATGAATAACATAAGGATATAAGCATAGCGCAGCGGAAAAGACTAAGTCCTGAATAACCTGGCATGTCTTATTAAAACTGGTTTTATAGTTTGAAAAGCATTATGATTATATTATAAAAACTGTTTAACATGTTTACCATTAGCCAAAATAGGTCATGAATTATCAACGTGCATGAATACCTAGAGGGGTGACCTCGCCATGCAAATTAGAGGGGCTGCCTCTAATTTAATATACTGGTTTGGGTAAGAGGGATCAACTCTTTGCAAAGGATGCAAGGCACACACCACATTCACCTGAATAATCTGCTGAAAACATGTAAACTAGGATGCACCCATACGCCCCACATGATAATAATAATAATATGGCTAAAAGCTGAAGGGACGCCACGAGCTATCACTCCGTCATGGTGGAGTCACAACACTGGTGCCTCTAGTGTTATGGTTATGGTACCTCAATAAATAGGTGAAACTAGTCATGCATGTATATGGATTTAGGTATCTAATTAAACATAAGCAATTCAGAAACATATAAAACATATACTGGGGAAAACAGTTGGCTGCATACGGAAAAATCCTAATAAGGAAAGAATGTCCATACTGAAAGGACGGAGAATCCGTACCTTGTGTCCAGTAAACGAAGAAGACAAACGGAAGAGAGTCCTACTTCGGTATCACTAATGCTATATAAATACATACATGTATAAGTATCTGATTACTGAGTACGTAACTGGTTTTATATCATGTCTTAGCTTGTTTTATATGTTCATATCATGTTTTACTTATTAAAGCTTTATACTGTGTTTATCATGTATTCTGTGTATTTGATTAAGTATTACTAGGATTTCTTGTATTATTACACTTGTGGTGTAATAATAAGCAACTTTCTAAAAATAGCAGGTTTCCTAAAATAGAAAGCTTCCAAAAATAGAAAGTTTCCAAAAATAGAAGGTTTCCAAAAATAGATTTACTGCTTAAAATAGATAAGTTTCTAATAATAAAAGGTTTCCATAAATAGATTAGCTTCCTTAATTAAATAAGTTTCTAAAAATAGAAAGTTTCCATAAATAGAAATAAGCTGAATTATTAAGCTAATTATATAAGCTTAAGTGTTTACGGATTAATATTCTAAGTCATGTAATTAATAGTATAGTTTATTGATTATTTCATGTAAATTAAATAAACTATAGGTTAATGTATTTAATTAAATATAACATGATTTATTCAAATAAAGGTAAAAATACTTAGGTTAAAACATGTATTATTATCTATTAATAATATAACCTAAGTCATGTAAATTAATTAATTATAAGTCATGATTTTAATAATTAATTAATTATATAGTCTAAATAAAATGGTAATTACTTAGGTTAGAATTCATGTATTAATAATAATATTAATAACCTAAGTCATGCATAAATTAAATTAATCATGTACATGTTTTAATTAATTTAATTTAAATCTTGTTAAAATAATTAACCTTGTAAAATAATTAACTTGCAAATAACCCATGAACCGAAGACGTGTTTTAAATTGAAACATGTCGTGAACCGGACCGGTTTAACCCATGAACCGGCCAACAAAACGCACCCTTGGTCTTGGCTAGCCGCCTGCTAGAGAAAGTTCCCACCGGCTAGCCGGTGGTGCTTTCTTTCCTTATTTAGCCACCGGCTTAAGCGAGTGGTGGTTCCGTGTTCTTAGCCGAGACCCACCAACCCAAAAACACACCCCGACCGAGGTCGGGGTTCCCTTTGTTCCTGCGGCTGAGACACACAACCCACACAAAGACCTTGAGGTCTCGGTTGGTGTGAAACAAAAGCAAGCCGAGACCCCCCTTGGTCTCGTTCCATGCGTCGGCCAAAAACAAACACCCCTTAAACCCTAATTAAATTTACCCCCATGACTATTAACATGTATTTACTTGTTTTCATATCACTCATGATTTCATGTGTTCTTGATTTAAATAAAAAAATAAAGAACATGGGTATAAGGATTTACCGATTACGTGAATCAAAGGAGAACGAACACACTAACAACCTTGCAATAAATCAATCACAAAAATCAACCAACACACCCTATGTGTGTGTTCTATACTCGACGGCCAAGGAGAGACAAAAGAGATATTTTAGGTTTTCTTGTTTTTTCTAATTTTTGTTATTATGAAACCTATCTTTTCCTTATTCCTTGTTTAGTAAAATTGCATGGGCTTGGCCCTTTGTCTTATGTCTAGCCGCGGGCAGGATGGGGCCCACAAGGGTAACCCATAGTTTTCTCGTGTCTAATAATAAGTGTGTTCTCGTGTTCGTGTTTACATGATTTAAATAGTTATCGTTCGTGTCTTATAATATTTATTCATGATCGTAATAAATATGCATAAATACGTAATACTAAGCTCGTGATTATTGACATTCATGATTTCATGTTCGTATGTTCGTGATTATAATTATATTGAAATATTATCGTGTCTTAATACGTATTAAATACTTATCGTGTTATAACACGTACGTAATACTTGTAAATCTTGTTCGTGAATCGTAAACGTGCTATAAAAGGAAAGTTCTAATCATGTAAGTATGATCGTAAGGGTACTATTCATGGTAAAAGCATGCGGGTTTTACAGCTGGCATCTGGATTGCAAAGGAGATCATCCGTGACCTAGAGATGATTGATATTGAGTTTTGTGTATGAGGACAACACGGTTACTGGGCTAATCTTAGAGTGGAACCAGACTTACATTCTAGGATCAAGGAAGCTCAGAAGGACGATGGTGAGATTTGGGCTATCATTTAGAACCTTGATCAGCAGACGGAGTTTCGTGTTGACAATGACGGTATTTATGGCAGGGCACTAGACTAGTGGTTCCTGATGACTCTACACTCAGGAAAGCTGTGATGACTGAAGATCACAGCTCTCCATTTACTATACATCCTGGTTCTATCAAGATGTACCACGACATCAAGCAACACTTTTGGTGGAGTGGTATGAAGCAGGATGTCGCCACCTTCATTTCTAAATGTATGATGTGCCAGCAGGTTAAGATCGAACACCATAGAGCTAGTGGGTTACTACAACCACTAGATATTCCAGCATGGAAGTGGGACAAAATATCCATGGATTTTGTTACTGGTATTCCTGTGACTCAGAAGAAGAACGACGCTATCTGGGTTATTGTTGATTAGCAAACACTTGTCAGAAGGAGATCATGAGACTGCATGGTACTCCATCAGAAATCATCTCTGACAGAGATCCCCGTTTCACATTGCGTTTCTGGCAGAGTGTGTAGAAAGCTTGGGGCACCAGACTTAAGCTCAGCAATGCCTTTCATCCTCAGATTGACGGACTGTCAGAACGTATCATTCAGATATTGGAGGACATGCAGCGGGCGTGTGCTCTAGATTGGTTAGGAAGCTGGGATGATTATATCTTTCTAGTGGAGTTTGCATAGAACAATAGCTGGCACGCTAGCATCAAGTGTGCTCCCTTTGAGATGTTGTATGGTAGGAAGTGTCGCGCCCCAATCTACTGGGATCAGGTGGGCGAACTACTGCTTGAGGGTCCAGAGATGATTGAGGTGACTAATGAGAAGGTCGCTGTCGCCAAGGCGATGCTTCAGGAAGCTCGTGCTCGTCAGAAGAGCTATCCAGATAAACGTCGTAGACATGTATCTTTCAACGTAGGTGATCACGTTTTCCTCAAGGTATCACCCGCACGAGGAGTTAAACGTTTTGGAATCAGAAGGAATCTCAGTCCTCACTTCATCAGACCGTTTGACATCATATAACGCGTTGGTGAAGTGTCATATCTTTTAGCATTACCGCCCCAGCTATCACACGTTCACAACGTGTTCCATGTGTCCTTACTCAGAGGATACAACTATCATCCAGTTCACGTTGTCCAGTATCCGCTTGATCAGATTCGAGAGGATCTTTCATATGTCGAAGAACCCGAGAGAGTTCTTGAACGATAAGATCGTGTCATGCGGAGGAAGACGACCCCTTTCGTCAAAATACTCTAGAGGGATCATCCTGAGCGGGAAGCCACTTGGGAGACGGAGGAGTCTATACGGACTTCTTACCGTCATTTCCAGTTCTAATTCAGGTATGTTTTCTTTCAGTTTACGTTTCTCTAATTCGAGGACGAATTGTTCTTTTAGAGGGGAAGAGTTGTAAAACCCGCATTAAAATACCATGAATAGTACACATGAACAGTAAACATCCAAAAATATGGTAAAATTAAAACTATACATTTTTAATATAATTCACGTGTCATGATATTTAATAACATGTAGTTACGTATATATTATAAATGTGTTAAGTACACGACATATAAAAATCACGATAATTAAACATGAACGTGTACATAAATAATTTAACTAAGGAAAACTACGGGTTTCCCCGTGGGCTCCCTATGTGCCGCGGGTAAACAAGAGGAAAGGGAAAATATGGGCTTGGCCAATGACCCAACTTAAAACATTTTAACTAAAAACCACAGGAAAACATTAAACATAATTTAGGTTTACATAAAGTTTTCCTTTCCCCCCTCTTGTCTCCTCTTGCCGCCGGCCACCTCAAACTACAAGGAAGAAACCGGACGATTTTCATTGTTGATTTTGTGTGTACGTGATCGTGATCTCATAACCTTTTCCTACACGTGTTCGGTATAATCAAATCACTTCCTTTTCTTTTTAAATTCTTTAGGAATTCATGTTTTTTTATTAATCATAAAAACAAGATGTAAAACATGTAGATTAATTAAAACATGAACTAAAGGGGGTGTTTGTGGGTGTTTTGTTCGGCCGAGCACCAAACCAAGAGTATTGAAGCTCTCGGTGGTGTTTGTTTCGCCTAACCGAGACCTCATGGTCTTGGTGTGGGGTTCATGTGGATCGAACGCAGCAAGGGGACCCCGACCTCGAGTCGGGTTGTGGTTTTGCTTTGCACCGAGTGCCAACCGAGACCTATAGGGTCTTGGTGGGGGCTTTTTGGCTAACAGTGGGAACCAAACAAACCAAAGCAGGGGTAACCGGTCACAAACGGTGGGAACCAGTGTGAACCGGGCTCGGTGGGGCAGCCGTGGCTCAGAATGGTACCGAGAGCCACCAGTGGCAACCGGCTAGCCGGTCTAGCCACTGGTAGGGCTGTTTAGCTCGGCTTATATGTGACTCGGGTTTCGGGCTCGGGTTAATTTTTAAAAAACGGGTTTGGTTTTGGGAAAAATATTAAAATCAGAACATATGTTTAATTAAATTAATTGCTAGACTTTTTAATTTAATTAAATTCATAACTTAGGTAAAATATTAAAATTAATATTTCATGTATAACCTAAAGTATTTTACTTAGCTTAATTTAATTAAAACATGTATTTTTAATTAAATTCTTATAACGTATAGTTTAATTAATTAACGAGATATTTAATTAATAAGCTATATCCATGACTTGTATTATACTAATTTAACTTTACTTATTAATAATAATCCAACTTATTTCTAATTATGGAAACTTACTATTTTTAGAAACTTTCTATTTTCAGAAACTTACTATTTATGGAAACCTGCTATTTTTTGAAAGTTACTTAGTATTACAATACAAGTATTATAATACACTATTGCATGCATAATACACTACAGAACATCAGTATAACTGTAACACACTAAAACATGACAAAATAACTATAACAAGCAAATAACACACATAACCAGTAAAACACATGTAATTTAGACAATTTATACACGTTCCCATTCTTATGTATTATTATCCGTCAAGGCGGAGTAGTTTCTTCAGCGTTTTTGTTAGCTTCTTCTGGACATAAGGTACGGATTTTCTGTCCTTCAGTAAGGACAATCTCTTCCTTTATTAGGATTTCCCGTATGCAGCCAACTGTTTCCCCTAGTAGTTACAGATTAAATGCTTATGTTTTATTAGTTACATTGGCCATTTAAATGCATGACCAGTTTCACCTAGTTATGGAGGTATCATAACCATAACACTAGAGGCACTAGTGTTATGACTTCACCACGGCGGAGTGATAGCTCGTGGCGTCCCTTTCAGTTATTTAGCCATTATTATATTATTATTATCATGTGCCGCGTATGGGTGCATCTTAGGTTCAGTTTCAGTCAGGATTTCATGGTGAATGTGGTGTGTGCCTTTCATCCTTCATAAGGAGCTGATCCCTCCTACCCATTACCAATTAACTAGAGGCATCCCCTCTAATTTGCATGACGAGGTCACCCCTCCAAGTATTCATGCACGTTGTTGACCTCATGACCTATATTGGCTTTCGGTAAATAAACTAATACAAATTTTCATAAGTAACATAAGCTATGTTTTCAGAACTAAAACCAGTTAACAAGACATACAACTAGGTTTTCCAGGACTTATTCATTTCGGCTGCAATTCATGCTTTATATGCTTTATATGCTATCATTCATTTATGTCTTTACGTTATGCTATATATCCGTGCAGTGAGCGTTATGCTCAACCGTTTTACATTTCCTTGTTCCCAAACGGCAGGTACCCAAGGGCGCAAGTAGGAACTCCAGATTATGTTCATTCGGATGGAAGATATCCGTCCTCTTTTACCTTATGCATTTATTCCTACTTTTTCATACTTTACTTCATTTGGACATTTTTTAGTCCTTTCATTTACAGTACTTAATATTGCTTGTGTGTGAGTTACTAGATTACCGATGTTTGATTCCAGTATTTCTATTTATGGTCATGAATGTTTAGACATTTACCTTGCTTGCTTTGATGACACGCCATAATTTACTGTAGCATTCCGTCTTAACAAATGGGGTGCTACAATCCCCCACATGAATGACACTGATTAAGCAATCAAATTTCAAAGAAGTGAAGTTGTAATAGAGTTTTGTAGTTGATATTTGCATAGGATAGGTAGGTGTTACCCTTTGAACCTTCCATCGTGAAATATACTTAGACTTCTAGCAGCCAGTAGCACTTGATGTCTTTGAACTGTCTGCCGTTTATGTAGACGACAATATATATTCACACAAATATCTTCCTAACACATTTTGGTTCTAATAGTTATGTTCGTTTTGGTCATGAACATTAGCCTGGTTTTGTAAGAGCTTTTAATAATTGCACTCCCACACTTCCCTTCGAAGTGACCCCACTTCTCTCTCACATAGGTGATTCTCCATTAATCATTAAAGGCCATATGCCTAACCTCAATTCTCACTTTCACACGAATAGACTAGGAAATTTACTAACTCTTTTTAATTAATTAGGAGTTTATTACTCCCCCATAGTGACTTTAGTTTATACAAGTAGGTTATCCTATTGATCCCAGATCTTGGGATCTCCAGTCAGTTCGGTTAGGTTTTCCTTCATATAAACTTTTAAAGGGATTTCGTCTCATTCCTCTAAACGATTTATCAACTACTCTCTTCTTAGACTTCCATAAGCGAATCCATAATTTTATTCTATGACTTCATATTGTCAATAGTGATAACTCAAGTAGTTTTTGTTTTGACATAATATGTCTTGACACACCATTACACATTATGATATCAGTTTTGTGCCAATTCTTTAATGGTTATCACAATGTATAAGTTTCCATTTTAGGCCTCGTTGGCATGTCATCTTCTAATTAAACATTTCATTTCATGTCTCAATATAAATAGTATCAGATTCCAAACCACGTTAGACCAAAATATAGTGGTAATTTGTAGAGTGTATACACAGCCACTCATTAGTTTGGAATTGAACGGTCGTTAACGTCATTAATGTCTCATCTAAAAGTTGTTACGTAATGTTTAGACAAAACATTAACGGTTATACTTCTAGTGATCTTTAAGTATCCCAAAAGGGTAACACCTGCAACTCCAGTTTGCATAAATTTTGATTGGTGTCTTTTGAAATCTAGCTTGGCCCAAATCCCCCACATTGAACATATCTTAAAAATCTTGTAGAAAGGATTATTCCTTTCAATTTCAATCTCCTTTAGAGAGCAAAATTTCTTTATATTATCTTTGATTCAAGTACATATAGCAAGGTATCTTGCAATCATCAAAAAGATAATAAAATATATATGCATGTGTATATATTTCCTCTACTTATTTGTTGATAATTAAGATCACATTACAAAGTATCAAAGTTAATGTTCTCGCATTCTTTCCAACTAAAAGAATAGAAGACTTAGTCAATTTTGTCATTACAAAACTTCCACACTTATGTTTATAACCACTTAGGAAATTAGGATATGTTTTATAAATGTTAATTATAATGCGCATTTATAATTAACAAAACAACGTATAGCATGCTATAGACTATGAAACACATAGTTTCATTTAATTTCTAATAAGAGATCTCACATCTCTTACCCAAAAGATGTCCTCTTTAGACAAAATCAATTTAAGAAACTCAAACACTGTCAAAAGACAATAAATAAAAAGAGTCTAATGTGTATCACACAGATACATCACATTATGCGTCTCCAATCTTTTTTTTATATCCTTGCTCACATAGACCTTCATCTCGATCTTAAACCAAGACTAGTGAAGAAATATCCTTATGTTAAATTTAATAGATTGACACATATATCAAACATATTAAATTATACTCATGGGTCAACGACACGGACCTCATATTTATTGGTGTTAAGTCATTCATTATTTCTCATATGAAATCCACAATTTCCATGTCATGTTCTTGATACTATACACACTACAAAAGTGTGATAATCAAGCTAATCCAAACGAGGAAGTAATAATTCTTTTATAATGATAATATAGCTCATAACACATTTGTCGTATAGTGATGAATCACACAAGATTCAATAAACAAACGAGGTTATATTCTCCTAAAAAACCCAACAAAATATAGATATAATTTTTTTAAAAGCAAAGTAATATTCTATTCTTAGCCCTATATTTTATATAGTCGAACAAGAATGTAATAGGTCATCTTAGTCGTTAATGGTCTTGTATTGTAATAGGTTAGTCGGGTTAACCGGGCTTGGACTATAAGCTAATATTGTATAAGTTAGGGCGTAAGCCCAAGCAAAGCCAAGCCTGGCCCATGAACAAGCCCACCAAATCCCATGAGGCATGGCATTTAAATACCCTCTTCTGTGTGTGGAAGAGGGTGTTGGTTACCATTTACTTTCTCTCTCTAAATAGTAAAAACCTTTAATAAGTGTGTAAACACTTATCCTTTTGCCACTAAAATCATAGAAAAACAAGACCTAATCATGTGTTTAATATCGTAAAAGTCAGAATTACGCGTGGTTTTGTGTTTTTGTGTGAAATAGGTACAAAAGATCAAAAGGAAAGAAAACATAGGATTTCACGGTCAAATGTTGAAGAAAAGTCCAAGAAAGAGACACAGACAAAGTCGAAGAACCAAAAGTGTGCCGAAGATCACGAAAACCGACAAAATCGATACAACTTTGAAGAAATGATCATCAAAGCCAAAATCGAGCTCGTTTTTAGTGGATTTAATCTTTTTTGGAGTTTAACGGGCTTGTGGGTACCACATTTGGGAAAATGGGCTCAAAAGCCCATTTGGAAAGTTGTATTTTGTGCTTAAATGGATAAGGCCCAAAACATGGCCCAAATCAAGGTAAATGAGACGTGATGGAATGTTATATGGACCAAAAGCCCAATTGCTTAAACAATGAATTGAGACGGATAAAAGTGAATATTATTCACTTACCCTGGTCAACCCTCATATTCACCACACGTTTTATAAAAACGTACTCACCCACACACACATTTTTATCCAGTCAAACATTTACCCACCCCACCACAAAAACTTTCGATACAAACAAGAAACCCTTCTTTCTCTCTCAAACAAACGCAGACACCCTTTTTACCCTAGTTACTATTCCCCAAAACCCTAATCAAAAATTACACCAAAAACCATTGGGGCTTTTGCTTAAATCGTGTGATTCACACGAAGGGGATTAATTCCCCCTTATTTCGGGAAGGAGATGATGGTGGTCCTCATCTCATCTACATGGCAGTTTTCCCTATTTTGATTGGTTAAACCATATCACCACAACCCATCCCCCAATTAAATGAAGCCACGTCAGCAAAAAACTAACACAACAAACACACCTTCATGACATGCTGGAAATCCGTGTGACCCTAGTGTTATCTCCACCGTTGATTGAATAAAGAGAAGAGAAGAGAAGAAAAGAGCGGCCAAGATTAAAGACTTCTCCACAAATCTTCTTGAAGAAGCCTTGGGGGTTGGCTATAAATACCCCTATATTTCTGTAATGAGGTGCCAATTTTATTTTTAATTTTATTATGCAAAAAATAGTTTAGATTAATTGTAATTTCTTTTTCAGTAATGTAATCATCGTTTTAATATTAATGAAAAGTTATTTTAGTTTTAATTAATCCGTGTCTATTTAATATTATTCTGATTATTGCAATTTATTTACTGTTTTTGTTATAATAATTAAAAGTTTATTTAAGCAAAGTTAATAAAATAGCTTGTTTGGATAAACGAAAATAAAATTTGGTTAAGAAACTTCCCCACTGGAAGTTTTGATATATTTGGTTCGAGAGTTGATAAAGATTCGGGTACTGTTGATGTTTCATGGTGGGTATTGATTCGATCTAAAAGGGGGCTCAGCGCTCACCCTTTGGCTCAACAGTATCATCACCAGGTGTTCAATCTTCTTTCATTTTATAAGTTTTAGATTTATTAGGATTATTTGATATTTGTTATGCTTTTGTTTGCTTAAAAGCTGTTAGAAGTATATTCGGTTAATATTTAGTCTGCTGAGGGTAAGTTTGGCTTATGTTTCTGTCAGTTGATAGCTGCTAGTTTCTTATTTAGGTTGTTTAATTTGATTTATTTTGGTATTGAATATTTTCTTTAACTGCTGAACTCTGTTGGGTATTTAGATCTTGTTAAGTCTTGCTTGGTGATTATTTGGTTACATTTTTTTATTATTACTGCTTATTATAAATTTGGTTTTGCTTATTATAAAATTTTAGATTCATTTGCTTATTTTGATAGTTTAAGATTATCAGTTATTTGCTTATCTGTTCTTATTAGTTTAAGTTTATTTTGCTCATTTTCTCTTTAGATCCTTTAGCTTATTGTTTTCAGTTTTTATCTTCTTATTTTGTTCTAGTTTATATCTTCTTTATGGTTTGTTTAGCTATTTGCTTATTTGTTTAAGCATTCTATGCTTATTTAGGTTTAATTGTGTTGCTGATATTAACTGCTTAAAACTTCAGACCCAATTGGTCTGAGTATTCAAATCATTCCAAATAAAATAATTTAGCAAATCGTCCCCAAAGGGACTCGAACCCCTGACCTTTAGCTCAATACTCCAACGCATTAACCATCTCTGCTAGTTCTTCCTTTTGGTTTATCTTCGTTTTTCTTTTTAATATAGGTTTATTAGTATAGTGGCAGTTTGTTTTAATTAGTTTTATTATAAGAGTTTCTTTAGTTAATATTTATTAAAAGTTTTTCCTTATAAGTTGTCTTTTATAAACTTTTTAAAAAAAATATAAAACAAAATAATTTTTTTTATTACTTTTAGAATTTTAAAATTATTTTTATAAATTAGTTTCTTTTATTTTTAATTAATACAGGTTTTATTTAAAATTAGTGTTTAAATTTTGTTTAAATTCAAAATAGTTCTTAAATAGTTAAAGTTAGTTTATAAAATTTAAAATAGATTTGTTTTAATTAGTTTTAAAAAATTTTAATAGTATAAAAGTATTTACTTTTTAATTAGATTCAATAAATTTTAGTTTTATTTTTAAATAGTTTTCATAGTTGTCTAAATAGTTTTAAATATAGTCTAAATTAGTTTTAAAATTTAAATAGTAAGGTTTTAGTTAATTAAATTAGACTTAATTTTATTAGTTTTAAAATAGTTTATTTATATTTTAATTAAGTATTTTTAATTACATATTTTCTTTTAAATAGATTAAATAGTTTTAATTAAATAGTTTTTAGTTTTAAAATACCAAAAAGTTCTAAATACCAACAACAATTAATCTTACGTTTAAATTGGATATCAATTCGAGTTAGTCGAGGAAACGAACTTAGTTGCACACAAAAATAGCTACGTTAATTTGGCGTCGCTGCCACTTCGCTCGTTACGATTGACGATTTCGTGAGACGATTTGGATTTTGGGATCAATTCAATTTTGAACGTTACTTTTCTTAAAAATAACCAAAAGCAAACTCTTTCCTAAGATTTGCACCAAAAAAAAAATTAAAAAATCCGAGTAATACTTTTCCTAAAGTATTACACCAAAAATATTACGTATTATTGTTATTTTTCTTATTTCGATTTCTTTCGCTTTTTATTGTGAATATATATTTTTCTAAAAAAATACAAAAAGATTTTTCATATTATATTACGTAGCACAATTAATTTACCTACTTTTCAAATAAGACCTTAGTTGGGATTTCATCACCTAACTATTGTATTCGAATCCCAAACGAGAAAAAAGGGCAAAAAAGATAAATACTAGTAAGAAGTTTGAACTCGATTTATACAAACTATAAGGTGGGTATAAGCCGACGCGCTATAAAAGGCCGTCTAAGGAAAAAGGTTTTTAAGTGCTTTGTGCCACCTCGTTTCCCCGCTTGCTTGTGCGTATATTGAGAAGGACGACCGATTATTGGTTTGCCAACTCAAGTAGTATTAAGTATATATTTTTGTAGCTTTTTAATATTGCACCTCGAGAGGGATAATCCCTTTCCTCTCAAAGTCGACCGAGGTCTCATACCTCATTCCTTGATTTTAATTGTATTCGCACTCGCACGCGTACATACATACCGATTGGTGTACCAAATACTTGTAATTCTTCCAAAAAGAAGATGAAGAAAAACAAAAAGGCCGTCAATCAAGCCGATCCCGAGAATCGATCTTTGAACAACACGATGGCAACGGATAATCGACCAATGATTGAGATTCTACAATCTCACGTTGAAGGAAACGATGACGCGATTGTGGTGCCGGATACTGGAGCGAATAATTTTGAACTTAAAACGGGTTTTATTCAAATGGGTTTCGCTAAACCATTTTTAGGCCGTACTAATGATGACCCTCACGCTCATATCAAACGTTTCATACAATTAGCAAACACCGTCAAATACAATGGGGTGCCACAAGAGGCCATTCGTTTACAACTCTTTCCTTTTTCCCTCGAGGGACAAGCCCGGATTTGGCTTGATAAGGAACCATCCCAAAGTATCACCACATGGGTTGATTTAGAGTCCAAGTTCATTAACTACTTTTTCCCACCATCACGGACCACCGCTTTAAGGAATGACATCATTACCTTTGAACAAAAATATGGGGAAACGTTTAGTGAGTCTTGGGACCGTTTTAAGGACCTTTTATGAAAATGTCCACAACGTGGTTTTACAAAAGTGCATCAAATCAATACGTTTTACAATGGTTTAACTCTCAATGACCAAGACTCACTTAATAGTGCCGCGGGGGGTAATATTCTTGTGAAATCCATGAACGAGGCTTGGGCAATAATTGAAAACAAGGCAAAAGTTCAAACCAAAAGTGTACGGACTACAATAGCTAGTGCTAGTGATAATGAGGTGACTAATCAAATTAAGGAGCTTACTTCAATTGTGAAACACCTTGTTTTAAGAGATAACCCTCCCACTACACATGTGAATGCCTTAAAAGAGACTTGTGAAACGTGTGAAACTTGTGGTGGACCACATTCGTATTATAATTGTGACAAGGTTTACAATCAAAAACAAGAAGTTTATGCTTATAACAACAATGAAAATGAGCGGGTTCATTTCAAACCAAATGTTGATGTTAACCATTTGTCTTATAAGTCTAATAACTATTTGGCTCCCCCGGGTTTTCTAGCTCCACAAAGACCACCCCCACCCGCCCAAAATAGGAACCAAGGTCCTCAACGGGGTAAATTTCAAGGGAATTCAAATACACGGGGTTTTAATCAAAATCAAGGGAATTTTCAAGGGCGAAATCAAGGATTTAATAACCAAGGTTTTCAAAATCAAGGTTTTAATCAAGGTTGTAATCAATATCAAAACCAAGGTTTTCCTAATCAAGGGTTTAAAAATCAAGGGTATAATCAAATGAACATGCATAATCCTCAAATGGACTTGGTTCTACAAAAATTATCCGAACATGAGCGAACCATGAAAGAGATGCAAGAATATAATAGACAAATGCAAGAATCGAACGATAAGAAATTTTTGCAAATTTTTCAAACCCTTCGTCCCAAAGGTGCCCTCCCTTCTAACACCGTGACCAATCCTAGGGCTAACGTTAATGCCATCATTACTAGGAGCGGTAAGACCACCGTAGAACCTTCCTATTCCCCACCTAAACAAGGACCCGAGATTCCTTCTTCTTCTGCCCACCCTCCTTCACCTTCTACTTGTGACATACCACCCGTTATGTCTTCGTCTACACCTTATGTTCCACCGATACCTAAATCTTATACCACACCTTCGGTTCCCAAACCGGTTCCTTCACCTTCCATTGCTACCCCTCCTCCAACAAAGGATGAGGAGCAATCCACTCTAAAGCCTTCATCTCAACCCAATATACCTTATCCCTCAAGGTTGTGGAAAGAGAAATTGAAGAATAAGGATGATATTCAAGTTTCGAACTTCCTAAAAATGTTCAAACAATTGAATTTTAATATCACCTTTTCCGAGGCTCTCGCTCACATGCCTAAGTATGCTAAGATGTTTAAGGACCTTTTAGGTGATAAGGAAAAATTGCTCGATATTTCCAATACCCAATTGAATGAGAATTGTTTCGCGGTTATTTTGAGAAAATTACTGGTTAAGTTAGGAGATCCCGATCGATTCCTTATTCCTTGCAATTTTCCGGGTGTTGAGAATTGTATGGCCTTGGAGGATCTTGGAGCGAGTATCAGTCTTATGCCATTGTCCGTGTGGAAACAATTATCTTTACCCGAGCTAGTCCCCACTCGTATGACCTTGGAATTAGCTAACCGTATGGTTTCTTATCCGGTGGGGATAGCCGAGGATGTTTTATAGGAGTCGACAAATTCACTTTTCCTGCCGACTTCGTTGTAGTCTACTATGAGATGGATCCCCGTGTTCCCTTAATTGTGGGACGACCCTTCTTGAGAACCGGGCGTACATTGATTGATGTAGCCGCGGGTGAGCTTATCATGAGGGTCGGGGATGATAAAATCGTCTTTAACATGGGTAAACTTTCCAAACTTCCCGATGAGCCCGAATCCGTGAATTACATCGATGTGCTCGACGAAGCATGTGAAGAACATTTTCACGAGGCTTCTAAGAGCGGGATTTCTCCTTTACCTCATGTTTAGACCGTAGCTTCTATTGCTCCTTCATTGACACCATTTGGAGAAAGTGACTTTCTTTTACAAGAATTTGAAGCAAGTTTAGGGGATGTGGATTTAAAATATGACGATTCTCCCACCAATTGGGAAGAAGACATTCGTACCATAGAGAGACTTCTCAATGAGGACCATATTTCTCCACCTACTCCTAAGGAAGTTACAAACGATGATCCAAATTTGACTACGCCTTCCATCGACAATCCACCGGATTTAGAGCTTAAGGATTTACCATCTCATTTAGAGTACGTTTTCTTAGAAGAGCATCATAAGTTACCCGTCATTATTGCTAAGGACTTAAAAGAAGATGAAAAATCTCGACTTATCGAAGTGCTTAAAAATCATAATAAAGCAATTGCTTAGAAAATCTCCGACATCCGCGGAATTGATCCTAATTTTTGCTCTCATAAAATTCTCATGGAAGATGACTTTAAACCCGCAATCCAAAATCAAAGAAGGGTTAATCCAAAAATTCATGAAGTCATTAAGAAAGAAGTTATCAAACTTCTAGATGCCGAAATGATTTACCCTATTTCGGATTCGCCATGGGTTAGTCCCGTCCATTGTGTGCCTAAGAAAGGTGGAATCACCGTTGTTCCCAATGAAAATAACGAGTTGATTCCTACTCGACTCGTAACGGGTTGGCGAGTTTGCATAGACTATCGTAAGCTCAATGATGCCACTCGTAAGGATCATTTTCCTCTTCCTTTCATGGATTAAATGCTCGAGCGTTTAGCGGGTAATGATTTCTATTGCTTCTTAGATGGTTTCTCCAGATATTTTTAAATCCCTATCGATCCAAAAGACCAAGAGAAACCACATTCACTTGTCCTTATGGAACATTTGCTTACAAAAGAATGCCTTTTGGCTTATGCAATGCTCCCGGGACTTTCCAAAGGTGTATGATGGCAATATTTCATGACATGGTTGAAGAAACTATGGAAGTCTTTATGGACGATTTCTCGTTCTATGGTGATTCTTTCTCTTCTTTCCTTGCCAATCTAGAACGTATGCTTAAACGGTGTGAAGACACTCGTCTCGTTCTTAATTAGGAAAAATGCCATTTCATGGTAAAAGAAGGCATCGTCCTCGGTCATAAAATTTCCAAAGCCGGTATCGAAGTCGACCGTGCTAAAGTTGGAGTCATTGCTAAGTTACCTCCACCTACCCCCGTCAAAGGAGTTAGAAGTTTTTAAGGCAATGCGGGATTTTATCGACGTTTCATCCAAGATTTCTCCAAAATAGCTCGTCCAATGACTCATCTCTTAGAAAAGGATGCTCCTTTCATCTTTTCTCAAGATTGTCTCGACTCTTTCGAACTTCTTAAAGGTAAATTAACTAAGGCACCGGTCTTAGTCTCTCCAAATTGGCAGTTACCTTTCGAGCTCATGTGCGATGCTAGTGATTTCGCTGTAGGAGCGGTTTTAGGTCAACGAGTTAACAAACACTTCCAACCAATTCATTATGCTAGTAAGACAATGACGGGGGCTCAATTGCATTATACCACTACCGAAAAAGAGCTTTTAGCTGTAGTGTATGCTTTTGAGAAATTCCGCCCCTATCTTGTGCTTTCCACCACCATCGTTTACACCGACCATTACGCCTTGAAATACTTGTTGACCAAGAAATATGCTAAACCGAGACTCCTTCGTTGGGTTTTGCTCCTACAAGAATTTAAAATCGAAATTCGTGATAAAAAAGGAGCGGAAAACCTAGCCGCGGATCATCTTAGTAGACTTGAGGATCATTATCAAGGAGAACCTCCAAATCAAGAGATTAATGAATCTTTTCCCCTTGAGACCTTAATGTCTACTAATTCCAATCTTGATGATACCCCATGGTTTTCGGACATTGCAAACTATTTGGCAGGTGGTGTTCTTATCGAAGGGTTAACGTCTCAACAAAAGAAAAAATTCTTCAAGGACGTAAAAACGTACTATTGGGGCGAACCTTATCTTTTCAAGCAATTTGCGGACTTAATCATTCGTAGATGTGTTGATGGGCCGGCGGATTTAAAAATCCTTGAAGCTTGCCATAAAGGACCCACCGGTGGTCACTTGGGTCCTAACTACACCGCTAAAAAAGTTTTCGACTCCGGATTCTATTAGCCCACCATTTATCATGATGCTCATGAAATGGTTAAGCATTGTGATGCTTACCAAAGACGAGGCAAGATCACACATAAAGATGAGATGCCTCAAAATTTCATCCAAGAATCTAAAATCTTTGACGTATGGGGCATCGACTTTATGGGGCCATTTCCATCATCCAAAGTGAACAAGTACATCCTCGTAGCCGTTGACTACGTATCAAAATGGGTTGAAGCAAAGAATTTACCTACTAACGATGCGAGGGTGGTTTTTAACTTCTTGAAACAATTGTTTGCTCGATTCGGTGTGCCTCGTGCTATTATTAGTGATCGCGGGACTCATTTTTGCAATGATCAATTCACACATGTCATGGCTAAGTATGGTGTCAATCACCGTTTGTCCATCGTGTATCATCCACAAACTAATGGTCAAGCCGATGTTTCCAACCGTGGACTTAAGCGAATCTTAGAGCGTACCGTGGGAGAGCATCGTGCCTCATGGGCCGATAAATTAGATGATGCTTCGTGGGCTTTCCGTACCGCTTATAAGACACCTATAGGTTGTACTCCTTATCGCCTTATGTACGGAAAGGCGTGCCACCTCCCCATTGAGTTGGAGCATAAGGCTTATTGGGCCTTGAAATAGGCTAATTTTGACATAAACAAAGCCAGTGATCATAGGAAAATCCAACTCAATGAACTCAATGAACTTAGGAATGAGGCTTATGAAAATTCATAAATCTACAAGGAGAAGACTAAGCTCATTCATGATTCCAAGATTAAGAACCGAGAGTTCCACGTTGGTGATCAAGTTTTACTCTTTAACTCTCGGTTGAAAATCTTTTCGGGTAAACATAAGATCCGTTGGTCCGATCCATTCACCGTGGCCCAAATCTTCCCTTATGGCACCATTGAGTTATCCCAACCAAATGGGCCCAACTTTAAGGTGAATGGCCAACGGGTTAAGTTGTACTTTGGAGAGGACATCTCTCATGAGATGATTCCATCCCTCTCCACATTTCCCTTGAATTAATTTGGGAAATCGAGTCGAGCTAGAGACTCATGATAAATAAATCAAGCATCGTATAACTAGGTTAGATTTTTTACCTTTACCATCCTTTCCACCCTTTTTCACCTTCACCTATTTCCACCAATAAGTGTAGGGGGGCCAAGTAGGTTGTTTTGTGTGTTGTGATGTTGTGTAGGGACATGTGCTTTAATGATCCACTTTTGGTGTTTTTGACGCGACCCGTGATCCCGTGTTCCCGTGTACCCGGTTCTCTCAAAACTATTGTGATTCATATATGTATATAAATAAGATGAATAAATTTAATCACTTTAGTTGTCCCTTCCTTAGCTCGATTTAAACAACGTACTCAATGTCCTAAGTGTAGGGGCGTTTATTCTCCCACATGCTTAAACATTGAGGGCAATGTTTATATTAAGTGTAGGGGGACTTCTATCGAATTTTAGTGGGCTTTTCCATGAATTTGACCTCATTTAACCGGAAAATTAAAATTTTTCAACGTTTTTCAAATTTTTGATCTATTTTGGCTTAGTAGTATTTCTATTTATTTTCTTTTATTTTCTTTCCTTTTGTCATCGCATCGTATGAATAAATTCCATTTCAAGAATAAAGTCAAATAAAATAAATAAATGAATAAAATGGTTTTAACAAGTTTAGATATCTTTGATATATTAGGCCCGTCGTGAATATTTTGACTCAACCCGAGTTTACTTATACAAGCTTACTCTAGCTAGTATCCTTACCCATATGGACCTTAATTGGTTTATTAGGCTAAGCATCCACGAGTCTCATTCTTTGAGATTTTAAATTGTGGAGAACGAGAGATGATAGAGTTGATAATAAGTTTAAGGGTTAATTCTTGCTTATATAAGTTTTTGTAGCTTTTTCTTCCCGCTTGTATATTTAATTGCTTAATAAATGAGGATTTTTGCGGTGTAGATTCGATATCTTAACTCTTAGCCAAATCTTTTATCTCCTTGTAATTAAAGCATGAACACATTGAGGGTGCCAGCGTTGTGGACTACCGACTAAGGTGGCTCATAACCACTAAGTAGGAGGTATGTAGACCATGGGACCGTGGAATTTGGCCTACTATATATATCATAAATAAAGAAAGAATAAGATTAAAACATGACCTCAAGAAGCCTTAGGGTGTGGGGCATGTAGCACGAACCTTGTCATTAGAGCCTTAGGGTGTATGGCATGGTAAGTGTTGAATAAAAATTGATCAAAAAACCAATTCCCTTGTTTATCGTTCAAGGAGCCTTAGGGTGTGGACAATAGATGAGGAGCATTTTTACATCTTAACGAGCCTAAGGGTATATGATGTGAACTTGCTAAACTCCACATAAAGTTTACATGACTTTGGAGGAATAATTAATAAGTAGTACTATTGGCCAAATTTTGGATCCGTGAATTTATTCCCCAAATCGTGTTAAATCATCCTTGATGTGGGCTTACTTTAGTGACAACGTTTTTGAGGACGAGGTTAGGTTTTGAGTGTCGGGTTTGCACCGTTTTGCCTTCATTTTTGGACTAATAATTATCAAATAAGTCAAATGAGCCTACGGGTGAATGACAATCCTTAAAATCTAGAGATACAACTTAGGAATTGGAGAAAGAGTATTACATAATTGTCTTATATAAGTAGTTTTAACTTGAGGACTTATGGTAAACAATGATCTTGTTTTTAAGCTTGGTATGGGGAACGTGAAACTTGAGGGTGATTAACATTCATGACACCAAAGTCCTAATTTAAGTCTTAGATTTCTTTACAAGTTTCTTCCATCAAATAATTTCCAAGTTAATAAATTGTTATAAATTTTGTTTCCTTTAAAGTTTTTATCTTTCCGTCGTAGTAGTAATAGTATATCATAATAAAGGTCAAGATGGGTTAATAATGAGAAAAATGTAACTTTATGCTTTAAAATTATGCATTGCATGGGGTCATTGCAATGGTCAAGTGTAGGGGATTTAATAAGTCTGTAAACACTTATCCTTTTGCCACTAAAATCATGGAAAAACAAGACCTAATCATGTGTTTAATATCATAAAAGTCGGAATTACGCGTGGTTTTGTGTTTTTGTGTGAAATAGGTACGAAAGATCAAAAGGAAAGAAAACACAGGATTTCACGGTCAAATGTTGAAGAAAAGTCCAAGAAAGAGACAAAGACAAAGTCAAAGAACCAAAAGTGTGCCGAAGATCACGAAAACCGGCAAAATCGATACAACTTTGAAGAAATGATCATCAAAGCCAAAATCAAGCTCGTTTTTGGTGGATTTAATCTTTTATGGAGTTTAACGGGCTTGTGGGTCCCACATTTGGGAAAATGGGCTCAAAAGCTCATTTGGAAAGTTATATTATGTGCTTAGATGGATAAGGCCCAAAACATGGCCCAAATCGAGGTAAATGAGACGTGATGGAATATTATATGGGCCCAAAGCCCAATTGCTTAAACAAGGAATTGAGACGGATATAAGTGAATATTATTCACTTACCCTGGTCAACCCTCGTATTCACCACACGTTTTATAAAAACGTACTCACCCACATACACATTTTTATCCAGTCAAACATTTACCCACCCCACCACAAAAACTTTCGATACAAACAAGAAACCCTTCTTTCTCTCTCAAACAAATGCAGACACCCTTTTTACCCTAGTTACTATTCACCAAAACCCTAATAAAAAATTACACCAAAAATAATTGGGGCTTTTGCTTAAATCGTGTGATTCACACGAAGGGATTAATTCCCCCTTATTTCGGGAAGGAGATGATGGTGGTCCTCATCTCATCTACGTGGCAGTTTTCCCTATTTTGATTGGTTAAACCATATCACTACAACCCATCCCCCAATTAAATGAAGCCTCGTCTGCAGAAAACTAACACAACAAACACACCCTCATGACATGCTGGAAATCCGTGTGACCCTAGTGTTATCTCCACCGTTGATTGAAGAAAGAGAAGAGAAGAGAAGAAAAGAGCGGCCAAGATTAAAGACTTCTCCACAAATCTTCTTGAAGAAGCCTTGGGGGTTGGCTATAAATACCCCCATATTTCTGTAATGAGGTGCCAATTTTATTTTTATTTTTATTATGCAAAAAATAGTTTAGATTAATTGTAATTTCTTTTTCAGTAATATAATCATCGTTTTAATATTAATGAAAAGTTATTTTAGTTTTAATTAATTCGTATCTATTTAATATTATTCTGATTATTAAAATTTATTTACTGTTTTTGTTATAATAATTAAAAGTTTATTTAAGCAAAGTTAATAAAATAGCTTGTTTGGATAAACGAAAATAAAATTTGGTTAAGAAACTTCCTCACTGGAAGTTTTGATATATTTGGTTCGAGAGTTGATAAAGATTCGGGTAATGTGGATGTTTAATGGTGGGTATTGATTCGATCTAAAAGGGGGCTCAACGCTCACCCTTCGGCTCAACGGTATCATCACCAGGTGTTCAATCTTCTTTCATTTAATAAGTTTTAGATTTATTTGGATTATTTGATATTTGTTATGCTTTTGTTTGCTTAAAATCTGTTAGAAGTATATTCGGTTAATATTTAGTCTGCTGAGGGTAAGTTTGGCTTATGTTTTTGTCAGTTGATAGCTGCTAGTTTCTTATTTAGGTTGTTTAATTTGATTTATTTTGGTATTGAAAATTTTCTTTGACTGTTGAACTCTGTTGGGTATTTAGATCTTGTTAAGTCTTGCTTGGTGATTATTTGGTTACATCTTTTATTATTACTGCTTATTATAAATTTGGTTTTGCTTATTATAAAATTTTAGATTCAATTGCTTATTTTTATAGTTTAAGATTATCAGTTATTTGCTTATCTGTTCTTATTAGTTTAAGTTTCTTTTGCTCATTTTCTGTTTAGATCCTTTAGCTTATTGTTTTCAGTTTTTTATCTGCTTATTTTGTTCTAGTTTATATCTGCTTTATGGTTTGTTTAGGCTATTTGCTTATTTGTTTAAGCTGTCTATGCTTATTTGGGTTTAATTGTGTAGCTGATATTAACTTCTTAAAAACTCAGACCTAATTGTTCTGAGTATAAAAATCATTCCAAAAAAAATAATATAGCAAATTGTCCCCAAAGGGACTCGAACCCCTGACCTTTAGCTCAATACTCCAACGCATTAACCATCTCTGCTAGTTCTTCCTTTTGGTTTATCTTCGTTTTTCTTTTTAATATAGGTTTATTAGTATAGTGGCAGTTTGTTTTAATTAGCTTTATTATAAGATTTTCTTTAGTTAATATTTATTAAAAGTTTTTCCTTATAAGTTGTCTTTTATTATGTTTTAAAAAAATATATATATAAAACAAAATAAATGATATTATTACTTTTGAATTTTAAAATTATTTTTATAAATTAGTTTCTTTTACTTTTAATTAATATAGGTTTTATTTAAAATTAGTGTTTAAATTTTGTTTAAATTCAAAATAGTTCTTAGATAGTTAAAATTAGTTTATAAAATTTAAAATAGATTTTTTTAATTAGTTTTAATAATTTCTAATAGTATAAAAGTATTTACATTTTAATTAGATTAAATAAATTTTAGTTTTATTTTTAAATAGTTTTCACATTTGTCTAAATAGTTTTAAATATAGTCTAAATTAGTTTTAAAATTTAAATAGTAAGGTTTTAGTTAATTAAATTAGACTTAATTTTATTAGTTTTAAAATAGTTTATTTAGTTTTAATTAAGTATTTTTAATTACATATTTTCTTTTAAATAGATTAAATAGTTTTTAGTTTTAAAATACCAAAAAGTTTTAAATACCAAGAACAATTAATCTTACGTTTAAATTGGATATCAATTCGAGTGAGTCGAGGAAACGAACTTAATTGCACACAAAAATAGCTACATTAACCTTCCACCATCTCTCTAGTTTCTGTCTCTACTTTTCTTCTCTTTATCTCTCTAAATATTGTGTTATGGATTGAAGTGGGATTAACATTTGGTATCAGAGCTTATAGTGGATAGGTGTGAAGATTCGTGTTTGTATTCTTTATTCTCGTGCCTATAATGATCTAAATCATTCGAACCAATTTTTTTCTGTATTCTTATGGTTCAATCTTAATACCAATAATCTACATACTTGTGGTAGTGATTTGGTATTGTTACTCTGGTTAAAAACACAAAATTTTTGGGTGTTCGATTCATTTTTTGGCTTAAAATCTCGAATTTGTTGGGTTTTGTCCGAGAAAAGTACATATTATGATCGCAAAAACCTAAGGGTTTCTACATTCCGATCACATATTGCGATCACAATGCGATCACATATTGCGATCACATTCCGGTCAAGTATTGCGATCACATTGCGATCACATATTGTGATCACATATTGCGATCACATTGCGATCAAACATTGCGATCACATTCCGATCAACTATTGAGATCACATTGCGATCACATTCTGATCCAAGTATTACGATAACATTCCGATCCGCATTGAGAACGACATTCAGATGGATATTGCGATATGTTTGGCCAATTTTTGTTTGAAGTGTTTTTAGACTTAGCCACCCTTTAGACTATTCCCGGATCATGGTTTACACGAAGATTAAAAAAAGAAGAAAAAAAGAGTTTTTTGGCGCGAATAACTATAACAAGCAAATAACACATAGAACCAGTAAAGCACATGTAATTCAGATAATTCATACAGGTTCCCATTCTTATGTAGTATTATCCGTCAAGGCGGAGTAGTTTCTTCAGCATTTTTGTTAGCTTCTTCTGGACATAAGGTACGGATTTCCCGTCCTTCAGTAAGGAAAATCTCTTCCTTTATTAGGATTTCCCGTATGCAACCAACTGTTTTCCCTAGTAGTTACAAATTAAATGCTTATGTTTTATTTGTTACCTCGGCCATTTAAATGCATGACCACGTTATGGAGGTACCATAACAATAACACTAGAGGCACTAGTGTTATGACTTCACCACGGCGGAGTGATAGCTCGTGGCGTTCCTTTCATTTATTTGGCAATTATTATATTATTATTATCATGTGGGGCGTATGGGTGCATTGAAATTATGATTTTGCTAGTTGAAAAAGTTCGTTTCCTCAGTGTCTTAACGAATTGATTTCCGGTTAAATGTGTGACTCAGTCGTTTTTGGTAAAAAACAATATTTATAGTTGTTGTAAAATAAATTGCAAAACGTTAAAGTAAATGACGATAATTTAAAAAATAAAACTAATTAAAAGATAATTGTGCAATAATTTTAAACTTTTAAAAGTAAATTAATTAAATGACAAAAATTAAAGCTCGACGAAGAATTAATTTGACAAAGTAATAAAATTGAAAACTTGAAATAATTCAAACTTAAAAATAAAACTAAAACACGAAATTAAAACAAAACAAACTCCATCGGAATCCTCCGATCGGAATCTCGATCGAAATGTAAGCCGTCAGAATGCTGTCACACAAAGCCATCGGAATGCAACCATCGGAATTCCATCGGAATATACAAAGAAAATCTATCGGAATGTTTAAAACAAAGCTGTCGGTATAATGAAATGAAATCTATCGGAATAATACTAAAAAGAGAAACCATCGGAATAAAGCATCAAAATCACATCGGAATGCAAGCTATCGGAATATGGCTGTCCAAAATTGGACAGCATTCCATCGCAATACAACCCTAAACCCCGTCGCAATCCAGATCGCAATGTGCGATCGGAATCATGATCGAAATAAGGGGGGTGAAAACATAATCCATCGCAATGTAAAACCCCTTAGGATATTGCGATGCAAAGGAACATGTCGCAATGTGTAAAAGCCCTCACTTTCCGATGGAAATGGATTTTGCAATAAGCACAAGTTTAATAAGCTATGACTAATAAGCATGAACCGAAACTAGATAAACAGGAATAAGATGAACACTATAAGCTAAAATTCAAAACCTTTCAAGACACAAATAAAGTAGACTTTGTAAAAAGACTAAAACTTTTAAGAAAACTTAAAACAAATAAGCTAGACACAAAATGAGCTAATAAGATTGTCACTTATAGCTTATTCCGTATGAAACTTAAATGGAAATGAAAAGACAAACTTTTTAAGGAATCAAACATAAAAATCAACAAGACGTGTACATAAAAGAAATCGGTTTTAAGATCATATAGAAAAACTAAGAAAGGTAGAATAAGATTAAGATTAAAACAAGAATTAATCTGTTAAAAGTAAAGATCCGATTAAAAACAAGAAAGGAAGATAAAAGATTAAGATCCTAGTGAGAGAAACTGTCACTTTCTCTCTAGAATCACCTACCTAATAAAAATGAAAACTACTAACTAAAAACTAACCAACCCTCCTAAATGAGTTTAGGAGGGTATTTATAGGAAAATGGGGAGGTGCATGTGTTTCCTCCTCTTTCTTTCTTTCTTCACGTCTTCTCGTCTTTTAAGTTCTTCGACTTTATCGACTTTGTCTCGGGATTAATTAAACTCGTCTTATAATTTCTTTATTTATTAGACTCGAGTTCTTCGGCTTTATTAAACTTTCGTCTTTAGACTTGTTCTTCGACAAATCATCAGAATAGGCCTTGGACTTCCGTTCTTTTTGCACTCTTGATCTCTTGACTTCGTCTTTTGTCGTTTTCTTCGATAAAAGCTCGTGAAAGCCCGTATTTTCCTCCCTTTTCACATTTTGGTCCTAAATCACAACAAAAAACACAAACCACGCATAATTCCGACATTTACGACATAAAATACACGTTTTGGCTTGGTTTTTATTATAATTAAGTGGTAAATGGATGGGTGTTTTCACACCTATTAAATCCCCTACACTTGACCATTGCAATGTCCTCATGCAATATATTAGTTACAAAGCACGTTTTACATTTTCCATCATAGTCAATCCACAATGGCCTTTATTAAAGAGATAGAAAATTATAAACATTCAAAGTAAAGAAATCAAAAACATACCTTAGGGTTTTGGAAATGTCATGAATAATCATCATCCTCAAGTTTTCACATTCTCCAAACCAAGCTTAAAAACGAGATCATTGTTATTATAAGTTAGCAAACTAACACGAACTCATGTGGGCCAATTATTTACTTAGACTCCCTTATTACTAGGTGTATCTCTTATATTTTATTGTTGTCTTGAATGATCACGAGGATGCATTGTTGACTTATTTCGATAGTTATTTAGGCTGAAAATAAAAGTGGGATGATTTAATCAATAGTTAGCTAAAGGACAAAATCTTTTAAAACTGCTTCTCGGGACCTCATAAAGTTCATATCTTGGCATAACTCGCTTCGCGATTTGAGACCTTTCTCGGACCGATATTTAGCAGCGAGTTCATACTTCAAATCTTGAGACGTTCATGAAGTAATGGTCTTCTCTTCATAATAGGAATTTCTTCACTTAAAGTTTTGAGAGATTCTTCATATTTGGACCACGACTTCTTCATTTTTCTCCAATCTTTATTTGGGATTTTGATATACAACGATCCGCCTCCTTTTACGACTTGGATCTATTTATCCTCATACCTTGCTAGGGTCTTTTTGGATACACCTCTCCATGATCTTTACGGGAGTATTTGCTTTTCGTCGTGTGTCTCGATCCTTCATATTGATTCTTTATAAATGATTCTTCACATCACTTTTGGATCTTTAGCAACAAAATGTAGCCCTCATGCCTTGTTAGGGCCTTTTCGGACTCTCCAATCTTCGCATCCTGATTCAATAAGTTATGCCTTGGCTAGGAACTCTAATCCATACCGAACAACTTTTAAACGATCTTGGGCTAGAAGCTAAGTAACTTTTCAAATCGTACAACCTTATTTATTGCAGATAAATTTATTAGCAAGCGATGGGAGAATAGGCTTATAATCAACTCACATAAATTCACGAAATACTACCAAACTTATAATTGACTCTATCATCTCTCGTTCTTCACAATTTAAAATCTCAAGGAATGAGGCTCGTGGATGCTTAGCCTATTAAATCAAAGTTTTGGGTTTTCGAGTCGTCTATAGGATCTTGCAAATTCTTAGACTTTTTCAAGTTTAGAAATCGCATTTTAAAGTTCCCTTGATAAACAACTCTCTAGGATCAATTATAGGAACTTGCGAAAAGTTCTTGTTCTTAACCCGTGAAAGTTAAGACTTTCACGTTTTATAGCTCCCTATATAAAAGCCTAGCACAACTTGACTTAAACACGTTAAGGATACTAGCTAGAGTAAACTTAGATAATTAAACTCGGGTTGAGTCAAAAGATTCACAACGTTTTAAAATTAAAACCAATTTATTAAAATTTATTCTACTAAAGAAAGAAAGAAAATAACTATACAAAGGGAAAAACTAATAGGCCAAAATAGATCAAAATTTTTGAAAAATGTCGAAAAATTGATTTTCCGGTTAAAATGAGTACAAATACAAGGAAAAGGCCACTTAACTTCGATAGAAGTCCCCCTACACTTGATATAAACATTGTCCTCAATGTTTAAGCATGTGGGAGTGAACTCCCCTACACTTAGGACATTGTGCACTTTGTTTAAATCTCGCTAAGGAAGAGACAACTAAAGTGATTCCTATTTTAATGTTGAGAAATATAAAAAAGGGAATC